>JAWWNI010000273.1:0-600000 GCA_034642065.1 Darevskia nairensis
GTTTTGCTGCTCCCAGAGCTGCATACTGGGAACACTTGGTGATTGGAGTGGTATGCAACAATATGAATCTGTCTTACACTTCTTAAAATCTTAATTTCCCCCCCCCAAAAAAAACTCTGTCCGAACAGACAGACACTCTCCCCTTTATTTTGAGGAAGTTTCAGGAAACTTACTCCTAAAGGGAGGGAGTACAGCTGGCTATGGCTAGCCTTCCTAGCCAATCACAAAGGAGACTGGCATCCTGGAATTAAAGTTTGAAACACCCACTCATTAGTCTTCCTTCTTGCAACACCCAGGCTCCCAGAATTTAGGTGGCCTAAACTGGGTGGATGGGGTGGCCGAGTAGAATTTTTATTTAGAGGGGGCTGCCTCTGTCTGTGTTGGAGAAAGAGGTTTGGCAGAGAGATTCCTAATCTCCAGTATAATTGTGATTGCTACCAAGTACATAGTTAGATTTATACCTGCCCCCATCCATCTTTAAACAAACATTCCACATGAAAATACTCAGGCTAGAATGAATCACAGACACTTAGCTTTGCAAGTAAGTGAATTGTTGTTGTTGTTGTTGTTGTTGTTGTTGTTGTTTCTGTTGTTGTTTATATACCACCATATGCCCACAGATCTCAGGGCGGTTTACAGAATAAAATCAAAAAAATAAAACCACAAAAATAAAAACAACAACAACAACCCAGTAACACCCCCTGTGGTTTACTCACAGAGCAGTGGCATGAAACAAATTTTCATCCACTGGGAGTAAAACGAGGAAGAAAAAGGGTTCCAAATATCTTAAAAAGAAAAGTACTTGGTTTCTTTACAAAAAGGATCATGTAGTATTTGGGTTAGCAAAGCTTATAAAATCCTTTCTTAGAGAGATTCTTCATTTAACATGCAACAATTTGCTGAGTTGGGGGGCAAACTATGGCTCCTTCTTGTATTGTTCCAGGAAGCACACAAAAACTGAGAAGGGGGAATTGGAGGCTGCTGAGAGCCTGTAAGCCACAGTCACTTTAAACATGAGCCCAGGGCTTAGGTTAACGGTTTCTATATATACAAATATAATGCTCTACACAATGGAGACCCCGATAAAGCAGAGTACTTGATCGTGTGAGGTGTTCTATTCACATTAAGATAAATGGGTGTGGATGCCCATTGCAGTTTGGAGATACAGTGGGAGGGATTTCGTGCAAAAGGATGTTGAGATGGGGTGCCCATGCGCAATCTTTGCCTCCATTCCTGGATGCAATGTCCGTATGCTTAGGCGAACTGGCATTTATCATAGAATGATGAGCAACCTTGGAGCCCCTAGGGTTAGGTAGAAAGGCAGCATACAAATATTTTAAATAGGGAAATAATTATTAGCCAAGGGTTATCACCAACTAAGTTCTACTCTAAGTAGCCCCATTGAAATTAATAGTCGGAAATTTGTTATGTCAATTCATGTCAATGACTCTGCTCTAAATGTGAAAGATATTGGACACAACCCTAGTAGTCCTCCATCTATTCTTAGAAAAGGTTTATGAGGTCACCAGCAAAATTCATTTCTATTTTTTCTGAGACATTTTCCGCAAAGCACCTTGGATCTCTTTGTTTCTCAGGCTATAAATTATGGGATTCATCAGAGGTGGCAAAATGGCATACAAAACAGCAGCCAACAAATCCAGAGATGGAGAGGACAAAGCCTTTGGTCTCATGTAGGATAGCATAACAGTAGAAACAAACAAAGAAAATATGGTCAAATGTGGGATGCAGGTGGAAAAGGCTTTATACCTTCCCTGTGCTGACTGAATCTTGAACACTGCAGAGAAGATATAACTGTAGGACACCAAGACAAGCAAAAAGCAGAACAAACCCACACAAAAGACACTGGCAAACGTGAAGCGCTCACTGGCTTCGGTATTTGTACAAGATATCCTAAATAACTGAGGGATATCACAGAAATATTGTTCAATCACATTAGACCGGCAGAAATGTAACCTAAATGTGTTTACAGTGTGGATCACACCATTGAGGACACTGCTGAGCAACGAAGCAGCTGCCATTTGAAGACAGGCATTCCAGTTCATAATAAGCATGTATTGTAGAGGGTGGCAGATTGCTACGTAACGGTCATAAGCCATAACAGTGAGAAAGGACAGCTCAGCCCCTGCAAATGTGACAACCAAGAAAACCTGGGTGACACAGCCAGAGAATGAAATCACATTGACATTAATCAAGGAATTGACCATGGATTTGGGCACAGTGGTAGAAATGTAGCAGGCATCAATGGATGATAGGAAAGCCAGGAAAAAATACATGGGAGTATGAAGATGTTGGATTCGGGCTATGGTTATGATGATGAGGAAGTTCCCCATTAAGGCTGCTAAATAAAGAGAGAGAAACAACACAAAATGTAAGATCTGGAGCTCTCGAATATCAGAAAACCCTAGAAGGATGAATTCTGTCACAGATGTTTGGTTTACCATTCCTTTGGTTGGAAAATATTCTGTGGAGAGAATAGGAGGAAATGTTGGCAAGAAAACAAAGATTTTGCAAGTTTCTTTGTCACCATTGTGTGTTTAGGAAACCCACTATGAGCTTTTATGTTTCGGTAAAACACAAAGTGTAAAGTAGAGATGCGTAAGTGTGGCTATATATGGTGGCGGGGAGAAGAACATTATCTAACTGAACAAATTTGACATACTCTGGATTCCTAATTAGCAGTTTGTCTGTGCTTGGGAGATGGAGGGTCTTCCCTGTTAGCAGAACAACTTGAATAAATAAAATAGAGTCCAGAGATAAAATGAAACATAAACAGTGCATAATTTGAGCAGGGGGAAAACAAATAGATTTTGTGTTTTTTATGTCAGGCCTTGTACAGAAAAGGCAGATGTTCAACAAACATACAGAGGAAAACTGCCTCAGAGCTAACAAGACAATAACTCAAGTTAAGTCAGCAAGGATCATGCCATTCTGATGGGTAGGTACACAACAACTACTTCTCCACCACCACTGTCAGCAGAATTAACTCTTGAGTTACCAGCTGAATGATCCCTTCAGTTGTACTTCCAACAGTTCCTAGATATTTTGTGCTTATACTTTAAGTAGCAAACCAGGAGTTCAGAGATGGCAAACCAGGCAACATTAAGATGGTGGATTACAACTCACATAAACCGTGTCCATTTACCATTGTGGTTGAGGTTGTTGGGAGTTGCAGAATCCAGAATCTGGATGGCCACAAATTTCCCATCTCTGTACTAGTAGAATAGACATATAATTGGAAAAATAGAGAGAAGAGTACATGAAACAAGGAAAACTGTATTTTCTACGGTGTGACTTGTTCATTGAATTAGCTGGTTATATTGTCAGTCTTAAAAGAATGTATCATTTTGCTTTTCAAATCCCATTTGCCACATTTCTTTCCTACAATGTACATTCTTCCCTTTTATTTAAATTTTTGAATCACAGTTTCTTATAAATTTGCAGGTCTTCTGCATTCACAATCTAGGATGGTTTAAAATTTAATGAGGAGGCTGTAGCATTACTGTCACACCACTGTGACTAAAGACTAGTAAATAAATCTTTAAAATCAATCTACATATTTTCAATAGCAATTGATGAAATCTGGGCACGAGTAAGCTACACGTTTGTTTTCTAGTTCCTCATTGAATTATCTCCTACTATAACTGTTCAAATTCACAATTTATTCAATTTACTTAGATGTCAGTGAATTAGCTAGAGAAATAAAAAACAGAAAATCATTTCCAAACCTTAATTTACCTGTTAATTTCTCTTAAGAATGCCTTTTTGACATAATAATGCGATCACTGTTCTTATTTGGAGACGATTGATCTATCTCTGCTCCTGTTCAGATTTCAAGGATCTGTTCTTCAGAAATCTGCATATGTAGCAGCAGAGACCCAAAGGGAGAAATTAAAACATTAAATTAAAATTGAGTAGCATGGACATACCCACAAGGGTGTTGTGGATATCTACAAGGCTCTAGCCACAAGAGCCTTTGAAGATAAAGCAACTGTCTAATAACCACTTAACAGAATGCAAAATAATGAAACATTTTCATTTCTTCAAAGCTCCACTTATAGTTTTGGTCTCCCTGGTTTAATGCCTTTCTGCCCCTTTCCTTTGCAGGGGCCTTGATATTCTCTAGAAGGTAATCCTCAATCACTGTTTCCATTGACATTCTGCGGAGAACTGTGCAGTTCTATTCAAAGTGCAAGAAAACAAAACAAAGGGGTTGAGAAGCTATGGAGAACAAGGAAGGCACAAAAAGGAAATGGGTACAGGTGTGGCTGTCTTTTTTTAATAGCGCAAAAAGGTGGAGGTGCATTAAGTCTTTTCCTTCCTTCCTTCCTTCCTTCCTTCCTTCCTTCCTTCCTTCCTTCCTTCCTAGAACTGGGAGGTATGGTGGAGAGGCTTATCCAAGATGTTTAAAATGGGAATGACAGCCTCCTCCAAAAAACACATATCAAGGGCATTAAAAACTGCAGAAATTAAACACCTTGTTTTCAAGGGAACAAATGCAGCTGCAAAACTGACAAGCAAATTTTGGACCACATTTACTTGATTATTCTTGTAATCACCCAGCCACCCCTCCACCAGACTAAATGCCCAAGTGTGTTTTTGTTAGTATTTGTACTGTATTTGTTAGAAAATGTATTTTACAAATAATAAATTGTTTTTTGGGGGAAAGAAAACCTATGTAATGTAATGTAACCACTGCAAATTTTTGTGACTCCAATTAAGGTCACAGAAATGCTGAATCATTGCCTTGTTAATTTGTTAACTCCTTTTAAAAGTGAGCCTGTCTGTGTCTTAGGTAGTGATAGGAGGGGTGGAAGTTGAAGGTTGGCTGGTTGTTTTGTCATTGTTTTGCTGAGTGTGGAGATTCCAAGAACACATTGTCCAGAGGAGTTGGTGACAAAAGACAAGCTATAATTTATGAACTGCACTGTATTGGACTTGATTTGCATAAATAACGCCAGCCGTGCAATTAATTAAGGATAATCTGGGAGTAATTATCCTTGTAAGCCCCATCCCCCCGAGCTGGGGGGGGGGAGCTCTCCCTCACAGATCATCCAATAACTGTCTCATGCTCCGATGGAATGTGAGGGCAGGGACTCTAAGGGTATAGCGCTGTACGAATTGGAAACTCCCCAATGCGGTCGCCATGAATGGAGGTTTCTGTTTCTTATAAGATGTATTTGAATTTGGACTTAAGAAGCAGACGTGTTTTGGGAAGAAGGCGAGGGAGATAACCTGTGGAATGAATCAGTCTCTGAGTGCCAAGGTTTTGATCTGGACTGGAGAGGACTTTCATCATTACAATTGGAATGCTAATAAGTGAAGGGAAGCCTTTGTTCTTTCTTTACATTATTTTTCTTGCTGTGCTATGAATTGGCAAGCCTTCAATGAAAAAGAATCAACTATTAATCAATTATCGATGGATTGAAATTACTAACGGATTACAACTATGTACGGAATGCAGGGGGACAAGACAAGAACTAATGGATTTATTTACGGAATGCCTGAAAAAACGGACTGAGTGGAATTTTATTAGGATTTGCACATTGCCAATTAAAGAGAGCTCAACTTTGATTTATTACGGTTTTGATGAAGCAAGTAGATAAATATTGGAAGTGGTTCAGAAGTTGGGGCCAGACATGGACTGCTTTCGATTTCAAAGCAAGATGGAGAGTTGTGGCATATTTGCAAAAGAGCTCTCGAAGGAGAGGCAAAGTGGAGGAAAGAGAACTGATTCCAACATGAACAAAAGAAGAAGGAAAACAAATATTCCACACAGCTACAGGAAATAAATTCCCTCTGCAAGCTAACAGATATGGATTTATAAAAGCATGATTGAAAGTCATTACATCAGTGGCTGCGAGAACAAAGGATTAGATCGGAATGGTGGAACTTGGATTAATTAAAAGAATTAGCGCAGGATCAAGGGAATAACATCAACTCCTGACAGCCAGAACACGGGAAGTCAGCCAAAATGTTTAATTCGGACTGTTTAATTGGCTTCTATTGAGATTGGGCATGGTTTGGAAATTTATTAATGTGGTTACTATTGGATTATTAATGAAAAATTAATAAAAAGTATTTTTCTTTTTTTTAAAAAAGATGCTTTGTCAAAAGTACTGGGTTTGAGGCACTCTTCTATGAATGCCCTCTCTAGTTTTTTTTTCTTCAAATGTGAAGGGCCTGGATATGTTTTGCTTAGTTGTGTGCATGCACACGAAAGCTCATACCAAGAACAAACTTAGTTGGTCTCTAAGGTGCCACTGGAAGGAATTTTTTAATTTTGTTTCGACTATGGCAGACCAACACGGCTACCTACCTGTAACTTAGTTTTCTCTGTTGCTCCAGATGGAAAGACCTGCACCAATAGGTTAGATTTGCAACAAAGGATATTTTAATGGAACATTGCATTGGCAGTAAAACAGGTTTTGTCAAGGAGTGATGAAGTCCTTTATAAGGACTTGGTGCTAACAACACCAAGGTCATGGGTTTGACTGCTGTATGGGCCAAGAGGTCTTTGATTCATGCATTGCAAAGGGTTGGACTAGAATCAGTGTTTCCCAACCTAATCTAGGCAACGGCACACTTGAATCAATGAAAAAATCTCGCGGCACACCGCTCCTCCCCCACCCGGCTGCGCCGGGTCTCCTGACCCAGAGTTACCTCTGGGATCAGCTGTAGCGCGGCGCGCGCGAGGCTTCCGGTCGGGATTCTCGCGCAAGGCTGCTGTTGCTGCTGCTGCAGCAGCCAAGGGAGCAGCGCCGCCCTGGCTTCCGCTTCGCCGCCGGGCTCCAGCAGCGCCGCCGCCACGGTCCTGTGCAGCCCTGGGCTGCAGGTCCCTTTTTCCGCGGCACATCAGCCGGTGTCTCGCGGCACACTAGTGTGCCGCGGCACACCGGTTGGGAAACGCTGGACTAGATGACCCTTGGTGTCCCTTACAACTCTTACAATTATATGATTCTATGATACTTTTTTAACAAGACAATTCAGTGTGAGGAGATAGCATCTAGGTGCAAGGCAAAAGCATCAAGAACATTCAGGCATTCTGGAGAGCCAATGCCAGTCAGTGTAGACAATGCTGAACTAGATAGACCAATGGTCTGATTCAATACAAGGCAGCTTCCTTTATTCCTATAATCTGTAATTCTCATGAAATTTTGTCAGTCTTTACTAACCATTTTAGCAAAAAAAGAATTAATGTTGCTTAGTATGCCTTACTAATGAGAAGTCTTGGATTCCCAAGAGAGCAGATCTCTAAGAACACAAAAGGGACATTATTGTCCCTTCCCACATTAACAAATCGATATTGTCATCATAGATCCACACACAGGGTTTTATAAAGTGTCATGTATGGCTCAACTGATACATGTTCAATACTTCCACTGGAGGAGAGGGGGAGAATATGAAGTTGAGAGAAATTTGTGACGAAAAAACGGTATGCTATTAGGTGCTTAAATTTTTCTTATGATCTTAGTAGTCAACTGCTCTAAGTATAAAAACAATGCACTCTCCTTCCTTTCCCCTCTCTCATTCTTTTCTTTCCCATACATTTGCTCCTTCCCGTAGCACTCTCTATTGTCAATGAAACTTAAACAGAACAGATTATTACAGTTCATTTTAGTTGCTTAGAATGGGTAAACAGTCTGTTGTGCAATCTTTGATAAGGATGGATGAATCTCTCAATTTAGATTTTTCTCCATTTCTCATTTTTACAATCTTAAGTTCTCTTTGCAGTATTTCCACATCAGTTTGTGTGGGGGGGGTTTTTTTTTTTTTTTTGCTGAATAGTCTGTATGAATATTCATACAAATTGCCATGCACATTTTTTCTTAAAATATTCATTTTCACACAATTATATCCAGTAAATACATTTTACAAGAACTTTTCCCAAACATAATATATCTTTGTACATTCCCCCCACTAACATTCACCGTTGTGTGCATTTTTATTGCAGTTTCTCTTAATATACACTATACATACATTTTTAATGTATTTGGGGGGGGCAGGGAGGAGATTGCAGAATTGCACTGCAAAATACAGAAAATTGGAGAATTTCAAAGTATGTGCCAATACATGGAACCTTAAGATTGTTAAATTTAGGATAGACAAAAGAAAGTACTTCTTCACATAGTGTATCCTTTAGCTATGGAATTCACTTCCACAAATTATAGTGATGGTCACCAACTTGGGTGGCTTTAAAAGAGAATTAGACAAATTTATGAAACAAAGTGCTAATGGCATCTACTGGCCATGATGGCTCTGTTCCACCTCTAGTGTCAAAGACAGCCGTCTGCCTCCAAATACCAGTAAAAACTAGGGGTTGCTCTTCAACTCAGGCTTCTCATAGGTATCTGGTTGGTCACTGTGAGAACAGGATTCTATAGCACATAAGTCTTTGGCCTGATCCAGGTGAGCTCTTCTTATTTGTTTAGTTACATACTGGCAAATCAACCAAGAACGCAGCCTGCTCCAGGTTGCCTTCCTAAATACCTCAGGGGTGGGCAGCCCCCCATGCCCTTGCCCCAATTGCTTTGTGGGTAAGGCCTGCCCATTTTAAAGGTCTGGCACAGCAAGGTGTAGGGTGGTGTTAGGCGACCATCCCCCTCCCCCAGAAATGCAGGTAGGTGGTGATTTCCCCTGTCTGGACATGGCCATGCTGTGTGGCAACCCCCACCCCACCCCCACTGCAGCCCCAGGTGAATGGATATTTTTGTGGATTTGGGGCTCTACTATTTATTTATTTTTTGCACTAAGGAAAGTAATAAGAAAGTGCACCTTCCAACAACCAAATCAGAAGGAATGTTCAATAAACAATGGCTATTACTATCACCTTTCTGTAAAATTTGGACAAACAAATTGGGATGAATTCTCAATAAAGAAGTAGAAGTTATCTAAGTCAATGTATGCTCAAATACAGCAATCACCTATTCTTCCCCTGCCTGTCCCTGCCTCATTACCAATTTTAAAGTTGCTTCCATCTGTATATTTTAGATTATACCACTACCTTGGTGTACGGACCTAGCATAACTTCTTTTTCCAAAATACACAATGTATAGCTGTAACTATTATTGCTATTTTAAAATCAAAAGTGCAAGTACTGTAGGTCCACTACTTACAATGTTTCAATTTCCTCTTAACACCTGTCCTGTTTCCTTCCACAGACAGCATGGATACTAAGGAGCAAAGCATAGTTAATCAATCCTCTCTGTCAGGATTTCTTCTAATGGAATTTTCAGAAGTAAGGGAACTACAGATTCTACACTTCTGTATGTTCCTTGCTTTTTATCTGGCAGCACTTACAGGAAATCTTCTCATCATCTCTGCAGTAGCCTTTGACTCCCACCTGCAAACACCAATGTACTTCTTTCTCATGAACTTGGCTATACAGGACCTTGGTTCAGTTTCAGTGATTATGCCCAAATCCATGGCCAATACCCTCTTAAATATTAGATACATTTCTTACACAGGATGTGTTGCTCAAGTCTTCTTCTTTCTCTTCTTTTTAATATCTGATTTCTTTCTCCTCACAGTTATGGCATATGATCGATATGTTGCCATTTGCAAACCACTACAGTATGAGATGTTGATGAATATGCAAGCCTGCATCCAAATGGTTATTAGAGTATGGATCAGCAGCTTTCTTTGTGGAGTTTTGCACACTGGGTGTACCTTTTCTTCCCCCTTTTGCTCCAATGTGGTCAATCAGTTTTTCTGTGAAGTCCCACATTTGCTTAAGATGGCCTGCTCTGATTTGTACCTTTTTGAAATTGGAGCTATTGTGTTAGGGTCTGTCACTGTGTTAGGCTGCTTCATCTTCATCATTGCAACCTATGTACACATCTTCACCGAAGTGCTGAAAATCCCCTCTGTTGAGGGAAGGCAAAGGGCGTTCTCAACATGTCTTCCCCACCTCATTGTTGTCTCTATATTTGTGTTCACTGGCTGCTTTGCTTACCTCAAGCCCACCTCTAACAGTCCATCACACTTGGATTTGGCATTTACCATGATATATTCCATGGTTCCACCACTGATGAATCCAATAATCTATAGCATGAGAAACAAGGAGGTAAAAAATGCTTTGTCAAAACTACTGGGTTTGAAGCTCTCTTCTATGAATGCCTTCTCTAGTTTTTTTTCTTCATAGGTGAAGGGGCTGGATATGTTTTGCTTAGTATTCTCTGTTGCTCCAGATGACAAGACCTGCACCAACAGGGTTGATTTGCAACAAAGGATATTTTGATGAAAGATTACTTTGACAGTATAATAGGGTGATGTCAAAGGGTGATGAAAATGAGTCATTTTTTAAGGCAGATGCTGAATGGCCATTTGCTAGGGATGCTATAATAGTCGTTTTCCTGCATCAGCAGGGAATTGGGCAAGATGACATTTTAAGTCACTTTCAGCTCTGATTTCTGTGAAACTCATCATTTATTTTATGGGTACATTTGGGTGTGTAGACACAAAATTCTCTATGTGTTCACAAAGTAATCCTCCACCCATTCCTCCAGGTCAGTTGCACCATTTACACCTTTTTTGTCTGCTCAGATTATAACAAAATTATAGTGCAATTCTGTACATGTAAGATTGGACACAGTCACCACTGAATTCAATTAAGTTTACTTCATAATTAAATGGCTAAAGATTGCACCCCTGACAATCATTTAAGTTGCGTTGAGAGCTCTGGCTCAAGGTACAAGGATATTTTTTTCTGTGTCTAATGTATTAATAATCTCACATGTTTTTCCTATAAATGTGCAGTATTTGTAAATCCCAATGGGGAACTGATATTTTTTTGATGATTACACTATGTGCACATATTTAAGCTGTAAAATTTAGAGTATTAGTTTTTTAAAATTAATAAATGCTGCCTAATTACTCACATTTCCCGTCTAATTTAGAATACATTTTGCACCTGAAATACATTTCAGAAGTTGCAAGTATTGTAAACTAGACATGTTAAAGTTTGAAATACTCTGTAACTCAACATTATTCTGAAGTGTTCATAAGAGGCATTTATACTGCTTTTCTCTTTATATGTTAATTAACTTTTTGCTCTGTTTGTTGACATTCTAATTCTTATAAATGTAGGCTCATAGTCCGCTTAATCCATACTGGTTTGATATCACTCTTGTTTATTGTACTCTGAAAAAGAAAACTCTGTTACCTGTATTTCGAAGAAGGGAGGCTAATGACACACTATTTGGAGCCCACCCACCCCCTTTTTCAGCCCTAGCCAAGACTTTTCTGAATTTTACAAAAAGTACAAAAGAGAATGCAGATTCCATGCTTGGATGAGACCAGCACCCAGTCCCTAGTCATAATGGTAATCGTTTGATGAGTAAAGTGGAGAAATAGCCCCACTCTTCAGCTCAACTCCATCAATCAACTGAGAAGTATGTGTTCCTTGAAATGTGTGCCTCTCTCTATGTGAGAGAGAGTGTGTGGGGTGACTACAACTATCACTGGCATTTCACCCCTGGAGGGTTAACCAAGGCTAAAAGAAGTCCTGATTTAGCACACATATTGTCAAATCCAATACAGATACCAACTAGGATAAGACCATCCACTTAGAAGGCATGTTGAAAGATGAAAGTCCTCAGCAGATGCCAAAAAGGGAATATAGACATTGACTGTCATATTAGATGGATTTCCACAGGGTAAATGCCACAACACTAAAGGCCTGAATGGAACAGATCTGCTGATGAAATGGTATCTGCAGGAGACCCTCTGTTTACATCAGCCTTCTCCAACCTGCGTGTTATTTTGGAGTGACCATTAGCTTATTCTGGCTGGAGCTGATAGGAGTTGGTCCAAAACATCTGAAGGGCACCAGTATGGGGAAGTCTGTTTGATCGTATTGACATAGGTTCAAATTCCCACTCACACAAAAAGTTCACTGTTTGACCTTTGGCCTTAGCTAGTCTTTCCCTTACAGTTCCTACAAGGATAAAATGAGGACACAAATGATGTAGGTCAGTTGGAGATGTTTTGTGGTGGGATGAGATACAGCTACCTCTTTGGAATTATTATTATTATTATTATTATTATTATTATTATTATTATTATTATAATACCACCCTATACCCAGAGGTCTCAGGGCGGTTCACAGAATAAAATGCTATCCCCATTCACATCCTTTGAATGGAGGAGAGGGGTAGATGGATAAAAAAAGATACCTTCTTCATTTGAGAATGGAGTAGAGCTAATCTTGACTTTTCCCCAAACACCTCATTCTATAATTCTATGTTCCTGTTACTAACTAAACATGCAGCCCTGACCATTCACCTTGCTGCAGTTCCTGTTGTGGGCGCTTCTGAAAATGGGCATGTATCCATCCTAACTGTTGTTTATTTGAATTGTCTTATCTGAAATACAGTGGTACCTCTGGCTACGTACTTAATTCGTTCCGGAGGTCCTTTCTTAACCTAAAAACGTTGTTAACCTGAAGCACCACTTTAGCTAATGGGGCCTCCCCCTGCCGCTGCGTCACCGCTTCCCGGTTTCTGTTCTCACCCTGAAGCAAAGTTCCTAACCCAAGGTAATATTTCTGGGTTAGCAGAGTCTGTAACCTGAAGTGTATGTAACCTGAAGCGTATGTAACCTGAGGTACCACTGTAATTTTGTTTCTGTACAGCTCTACTACTGAGAGGCTTTCAATTCCTCTGAAACCAAATCTCTGGGAACAGAAATGAGTTATTAATAAATCTCCTCCCCATGCTGACAAATTTTATTGCCCTTATAGTTCCAAGTGTAGGAGCGTTTTTTATATAATTACATGTGCAGCTGGAATGATATCCAATCTTTTAATATCACTGGAGGAGAAAAAGTGGAAAGAATTCTATGAAGAAAAATAGTAAGCTGTTTAGTTTTTTGTTTAGTTCTTTACAATTGCACTGTATGTGAAAATAATGAATTTCTTCCTCCCCCTTCTCTGTCACTGTCTCTCTACCATAGTCTTTCTTCCTTATACTGTATAGTCACTTTGTCCTGCAAGATTCTCTGTATTCTTGAGCCTGGCGTTGCACAAAGTACTTCAGTGTATGCAGTTTGTCTATTTTCTTGACATTTTCGGATATTTTCACACAATTAAATGAATTGCAATGTGAATTAAAGAAATCTGCTGTATAATTTACATCATGGAGGGCTACAGGTGATAACAAGACTGAATATTGGCATTTAATGTCAACATAAAAATGAATTGAATTTGGACATTCCTCCTCATCTGAAGTATCTTAAGGAGAGGACTTTTCTACATTAAAGAAAAGCCTTGAAAGTTTGCTAAAAGTAGTCCAATGTTCCTGAGGAAGGATGTGTACATATCAGGTAGACATATTCTGAAGTATTGGAAATATACTGCGAATCAAGCCTGGACAGCTCAGTTGGTTAGAGCATGGTGCTGAAAATGCCAAGGTTGCAGGTTTGATCCCTGTATGGGACAGCTGCATTGCTGGGGGTTGGACTAGATGATCCTCAGAGTCCCTTCCAACTCTATGATTCTATTATTCTTTTGTGTCAGATTGCTGAAAGCCTTCACATTATTCCATGTGAAGCCTGGATTAAAAAATAATAATCCGTCAATCCATTTCAACCCAGCTAATAATTACATCACATATAATTTTGTGATGTTACAAATGTTGTGTTTCTAAGACAGTTACTTTTTATTTGTGCCTGTCATACAGCTATCAGGTTCACCAAGTCCAAATTCCTCTCCTTGCCCACATTCTCATTCTTCATTTCCCTTTGGCTGTTCTATAAACATTCCTCAACCATCTATATGCTTCCTTTCTTTGAAACCCTTTTCTCTTTGGTGGAAAAGAGGCAACTGCGATGGCAGAGGAAACTGCCTCATGCTGAGTCAGACCATTGGTTCCTCTTCCTCAGCATCGCCTATGAGGAAGAGCTGTAGGTTATTGGCAGAAAATCTGGTTTGCATCCATAAATTCACTCATACGGTAGCTGGAAACACCCTTCCCATGGTGTGCTGGGAGAGCTCAGTTGGTAGAGCATGAGACTCAATCTCAGAGTTGTGGGTTCGAACCCCATGTTGGAGGAAAAAAAATCCAGCATTGCAGGGGGTGGGACTAGATTTCCCTCATGGTCTCTTCCAACTTTACGACTCTATGATTCTATGATATTACTCACAGTCCCTCTCCTGCAGCTATTTGCAAGGCTTCAAAGGCTTCATTTTCCAGTATCTTCATGTAAAGCTCAGGGGGTGGGGTGAAAGAAAACCTGTCTGAAACCCTGGAAAACAACTGCAAATCAGTGTAGAAAACCTCTGTAGGGCACTACAGTGTCTGGTAGCAGCTCTCCAGGATGTCAGACAGTGACATTTTTCAGTCCATCTTGGAGATGCCAGGCAGTGACATGTGTAATCATGGATGGAAGGACATACCGGTATATGTGAATGGGGGAAAGTATCAGTAAGTAGGAGACATACTCTGATTTTACTAAGCAACTGTGCCTGATGAGAAATAAAGAAACACAATGGATCAGTAAAATCCCCCTAGTTAATTTGCCAAATGTTAAAGATGACCAGTTTGGGATGTTATGAGTTAGTTCTTTTTCCTTTTATAATTGAGCTACCACATTATTTTCACACTGTTAGAGAGGCAACATTATGATCATCTAATTAGGCTGTGAATGTGGACAACATTCTTGGGTGTGTGAAATGCGACTCAAGTGTGTGAAATGCGACCCAAGACTCAGGGACTTGGTCACTGGAAGGTGGGATATTTGGCAGTTGATTTATGAAAACTTCAAACTGTTAAATGACATTGTGCCTTAGTCACACCAAACTAGTATAATGAGTTTGCAAGCACCATTTCTAATAATACTTTACACATATTCACAGTCATCAACATCAGCTTTTCTTCCTCAGAACATTGCCTGATTCTAAAATAATTTAGATATAATACTACTACTACTACAGGTACTGCTACTACTATGACTAATAATAATAATTCTCTCATTTTTAACAACTGTTCTTCTGTTACCTTCCAGAGGCAGCATGGATGTCAAGGAGGAAAGAATTCTTAATCAATCTGCTCTGCCAGAGTTTTATCTGCTGGAATTCTCACAGATTCGGGAACTGCAGATTCTACACTTCTTTGGATTCCTTGCTTTTTATCTTGCTACAGTTACAGGAAATCTTCTCATCATCTCTGCAGTAGCCTTTGACCACCACCTGCACACTCCTATGTACTTCTTCCTGATGAACTTGGCTGTACAGGACATTGGCTCAGTTTCAGTCATTATCCCCAAATCCATGGCAAATTCTCTCATGAGTACTGGACACATTTCTTACTCTGGGTGTGTTGCTCAAGTCCTCTTGTATGTCTTCTTTGTAGCATCAGATTTCTCCCTTCTCACAGTCATGGCGTATGATAGGTACATTGCCATTTGCAAACCATTACATTATGAGGTGCTGATGAATAAGCAAGCCTGCATCCAAATGATTGTTAGTGTATGGATCATCAGCTTTCTCTATGGAGTGTTACACACTGGAGGTACCTTTGCACCTAAATTTTGCTCCAATGTGGTCAATCAATTTTTCTGTGAAATCCCACATTTACTTAAGATGGCCTGCTCTGATTTGTACCTCATTGAAATTGGAGTTGTTGGGTTAAGTGTTGTCATTGGGACAGGAAGCTTTATCTTCATCATTGTATCCTATGTGCAAATTTTTACCGCAGTTCTGAAAATACCTTCTACTGAAGGAAGGCAAAAGGCTTTTTCAACTTGCCTTCCACACCTATTTGTTTTCTCCCTATTTATATTCACCGGATACTTTGCTTACCTCAAGCCTGCCTCTGACACCCCATCACATCTGGATTTGGCATTTGCCATGGTCTACTCCATAGTTCCACCCTTGATGAATCCAATTATCTACAGCATGAGAAACAAGGAGATAAAAAATGCTGTGTCAAATCTATTGCATTTGAGGTTTTTTCCTTTGAATACCTTCTACAGTCTTATGCTGCTGCAAAGGTGATTTCTATGTATAACTCTTATGATAGAAAACTGGATGTCTTATAAGAATCGGTTGAAGGAATTGGATATGCTTAGTTCCGTGTTCTCTGTTGCTCAAGGACAAGAGCCACACCAATAGGTTCAAATAATAAGATTTTGTATATTTTGTAAGTGTATTTTGATTGAATATTATGAATTAGTTCCTGATAGAACGATCTGTTTGGCAGTAGAGCAGACTTTCTCAAAAGTGGGTTTCTTGAGAAGCCTGGGTGGCTGTTTGTCAGTGATGCTGCACTAGTGGATTTCCTGTATCGGCAAGGGATTGGACAATATAACCTTTGAAGTAACCAACCAGGGCCAGACTTAGGGGTGCACAAGACGGACAGTCATCTAGGTCATCAAGGTTAGGGGGGCACCAAGCTGAGCTCACTGGCTGGTTTTTTTTTTTTATATAATGTACTGTCTGCAGTAAGCTAGAGTGGCAAAAAGCAAGTGTTTATAACCTCTCTTTCAGGATTCTGTAAATTGTATGGGTACTAACTTCAAAAAATGGACTTCCTTCAATTAGCTTTAAAGTAAGCTTCTGTTTCAGTGCTAGGAAAAAGAATCAATACAATGCAGCTTTACTTTGAGGCCATGTTACCAAGCACTTAGAACTTCAAATAATGTAAATACCATAAATTTTATATAAATAATAACAAATTAAAGTTGTAAGCTTTAATCATTCAGCTGGGTACTTTTTTATTTATAAATATTTATTTATTTTTTCAAAGATAAATATAACAAATGTTCCAAAATAAAGAATGCTAACCAAAAGATAGGAATCCCAACAAAATACTGCAAGTAATAGTTCTGTTGTGTTGCATAATGCACTGTCAGTGCTCGGAATGGGACTTCTTGAACTTTGGATTGTGCAAACTGCAGCACAGTGGCTGAGATATCAAGGTTTAGGACAATGTTGTTTTCAATGGATAATGCAGCAAGTGTGTTTTTCATCTGCCATGGCATATAAGAAAGACATGTTGATGAGATGCAGTAACAAGACCCTCAACCATCAACATCTTGTGGGTCTTGTTACTGCATCTCATCAAAATGTCTTTCTTATTCTAGATTCAGGTAGGTAGCCGTGTTGGTCTGACGCAGTTGAAACATATAAAAAAAAATATTAAAAAAATTGTCCAGTAGCACCTTAGAGACCAACTAAGTTTGTTCTTGATATAAGCTTTTGTGTGCTTGCACACTTCTTCAGATACATATAGGGACTTCTCCCTGGCCACAATGAAGTGTATATTTCACATACTTCTGTATAAAACAGAGAAAATGCTCAGTTAAAGCTTAAGTTGTTGTTTAAAGCATTGGAGTTCATTCAGTGTAGTAATGAACAGGTTAAATTAATTTTATTTGTCTCCTTTGCTAAAACTCAAGTTGGCTGTAAAATGTATCTTTGGGAGGCTGGAGGGAGGGGCCTGCTTATTAGCTAGGCCTGTATCTCAATCAAGGTGAGGTAAAATCTCAATAGAGAGCAGCAATAGAGATAAGATTGGTAAAGCAGGCTGAGGATTAGCCAAGGCCAGGTAGCTCCCCTTCTGGATTAACCCAACAGCTGAGCGGGGTTGTGGGTGTGGCTGAAAGCCACTTGCATAGCATCACCCACATGCTGCAGGATTGCCATTCAGCTCAACAGGTGATAAGCAAAAGGGTTGATCCTGAGGTGTGGGTGATGATCTTTCAAGGTGCTTATGAAGCATCACTCCCCCAGGCAAATACCAGTTGACCCAACAGCTATCACTTTGGGGGTGGAGATGATGCGCTGCAAGCAACTTTCCTTTAGATGATGATATATCAAATGGTGTATGAGAATTTGCAAGAAGAACCCACAGAATAATATGTGGGAGAGAAGGGGAATTGTTTCATCAGCCAAGCTTCATTACTGATGGGACAATCACAATATCACAATGTTGATTTCTACCCGGACATAAAAACAATTCCAAATCCAATACAGATACCTACTGGGATAAAAATGCACCCAGAAGGATTCTTGAAATATTAAAGTTTTCAACAGGCAACAGAAACAACATAGAGATGGCAATTCTCTGATGTGTAATGGGGGAGGGGCTCTTCCTGATTAATAGAGGCTTGCTGGGATTTTACCAAGTATCTGTGTCTGATCAGAAATTAAGAGAAGCAGAAGAGCAGAAAATCCTTGCTGATTTGTAGAATTTTTAAGATGAGCAGTTTGGGATATGGTAAGCTGGTCTTTGCCAATGATCACCTAGCAAAAGCATCTCTATTAATTTAGCCTCACCTTCCAATTCACCCCATTACCATTGTTTCAGATAAATTATGAAATGGCTCCCCCCCTTTCACAATTGAGATATCACTATTTCTGGATTATTAGGGAGGTAACAATGAGATTTGCTGGTATATACTTTGAATTTGGACCATACTCTTTAAATATTCAAGCTCTTAAATAAAATAGTGCTTCAGCAGCATTCATATGAGTTTGCAAGCATAATAGCATTACTTATAACAGTAGGGAAATTATTCAGTCCTTCTTCCACTCCTTCCTTCCTCCTCCTCCTCCTCCTCCTCCTATTTTCTTATCCTTCTACAATAACTGAGATTTCATAACATGCCCTTCTGCTTCTTTCCATAGATAATAAGGATATGAAGGAACATAGAATAGTCAATCAATCCTTTCTGTCAGAAATTATTCTCATGGAATTTTCTGGTCTGGGAGCTACAGCTACTATACTTTTTCTATTCCTTGCTTTTTACCTGGCAGCAGTTGTGGGAAATCTTCTCAACATCTAGGCAGTAGCCTTTGATCACCACCTCCACACCCCCATGTACTTCCTTCTCATGAATTTAGCCATGCAGGACCTGAGCCAAGTTTCAGCCAGTATACCCAAATCAATGGCCAATTCCCTAATAAACACCAGGCACATTTATTTATTTTTTACTCTGAATGTGTTTCTCAAGTCCTCTTCTTTCCCATCTTTTCAATACCTGATTTCATTCTTCTCACAGCCTTGGCATACAATTGGTATGTTGCCATTCACAAACCGTTACCATATGAGATGCTGATGAATAAGCAAACGGGCACTCACAACTGATGTCAGCATATTGTGTGACGTGCATGACTGACATCAGCTAGGCAGCAGGCTCGCCTCCCCACTTACTCCCAGAACCAGGAGAAGAGGAGCAAAGGCAGGCTACATGCAGGTGCAGTCTCCTATTGTTTTCAAGAAGCCGTGGAGAGGAGGAGACATAGACAGCAGTGGGGAGGTGGGAACTTTCAGTGTGGGCAACTGATTTCATGTAGTCAGAACTACTGATTTCATGGAGTCAGTCAAGAGCTGCTGTGGTCATTAGGCATGGAACTCAGATCTGTCTCACTAAGAAAGTGTTAACTCCAGCTTGAACTATGTGATATATTGACCAGCTTGCCCTGTGATACAAGGCTTTATGTGGTGCTGCTCATCATTAACACTGGCAATTAGACCTTTCCATGCCAGAAGAATTGCATGCAAATGAGTACAATTGTTAAAAATGTAGTGGAATGATTAGTTCCCCTCTTAGTTTCGATATTCTGATGCTACCCTAAGCAAACAGACTTTCCAAATCAAATTAGCAAAACTGAACAAAATATATTATTGTTTCTGTACAACCCTAATGCTGAGATGTGTTGAATTCCCATGAGTACAAATCTCTAGGAAGACAGAAGATATATATAAATATACCAATGTAAGTGGATTCTTATAAAATTGCATGTTTGGCTGGAGTGACATCTAGTCATTTAATTGCACTGGAGACGTAAAAGAATATGAAGAAAAATAGTAAGATACTTCCTTTGAATTTTCTGAATGAAAGAAATGAACTGGTCAACCTCCCTTCATCATCTCTATCTGTCATATTTTCTCCTGCACCAATAGTCACTCTCTCCTGGAACCTCTGTTCATGAATCTGGCATAACACAAGGTACATCAACATGTGTTGCATCTATTTTCTGGATATTTTCAGATGTTTTCATACTAGGAAGTGAATTGCAACTTGAATTAAATGTATTTGCTATAGATTTCTAACTCAGAGGTCTACGGTTGGCAATGGGACTAGTCACTGAATGTAAATTCACATTTAAATTGAATATCCATTTTTTATCATCTGGGAAAATATCTGAGAAGTTTTAAAAACAGGATTTTTTTTTCTTAAAACCCTGGAAGATGTTGAACCCTGTCAAATATTAAGGGGAAAGGTTTTGTATATCCTGGGCAAATATTAACTGAAATAATACTGTGACTGTCTGGATAATTTTGTGCCAATTGTGGTGCAGCTTCACATTATACTCTGCGAAGCCTAAGTTCCTTTTTTTCTTTAGGACTTTATTTTCATTTCCACCTAGCTGATGATTATAAGATGTGTATTTTACTATGATATTTTCTCTCTTACTTTTGAATTGTAACTGTCACATTTGGGGTGGTGGTGGTTACAAGTCCAAACTTTCCTCTGTCCATATCACCCTTCACATTTCTACCACTGTTTATCTGCAGCCACTTGTTGGACACCAATTTATTTCCCATTCTTTCAAAATCTTCCATCCGGTGGAAAGGAGGCAACCATTGTCACATAGGAAACTGCCTCACGCTGAGTCAAACCATTGGTACCTCTACCTCAGCATTGCCAGTGGGGAAGGTCTGCAACTTGGTGGTGGAGCATCTGTGTTGTATGCTTAAGATCCCAAGCACCTTCAGTTAGGGCAGGTGGTGGTGGGGATAATGTCTTATAACCAGCAAGCCATTGCCATTCATTGTAGTCAATACTGAGCTATACGGACCACTGGTTTTGACCCAGTATAAACTGGCTACCTATGTTTTTATAAACACCAGCCTCCTTCAACCTGCTGCCCTACTTAGGTTTTGGACTACAATTCCTTTGACCCAGGCAGCCATGTCAGTGCTTAGGAAGTTCTAGTCCAAAACATCTGAAGGGAACCAGGTTGGGGAAAGGTGGGCTACCCTGATTGGCAGCAGCTCCACAGGATGTGAGACAGATCCCAGATCCTTGGAGATCCCAGACGCTGATCTGTGGAAACGTGCTCTTTCCCTAAGCTGGGACCTTTCCCAATAAATTAGAAGCTTACTGTAGTTTTACCAAAGCAATAGTAAAACCCTCCTTTGTAATTAGCAGAATGTTAGAGATAGAATCATAGAATCATAGAGTTGGAAGAGACCACAAGGGCCATCCAGTCCAACCCCCTGCCAAGCAGGAAACACCATCAAAGCATTCCTGACAGGTGGCTGTCAAGCCTCTGCTTAAAGACCTCCAAAGAAGGAGACTCCACCACACTCCTTGGCAGCAAATTCCACTGTCGAACAGCTCTTACTGTCAAGAAATTCTTCTTAATGTTTAGGTGGAATCTTCTTTCTTGTAGTTTGAATCCATTGCTCTGTGTCTGCTTCTCTGGAGCAGCAGAAAACAACCTTTCTCCCTCCTCTATATGACATCCTTTTATATATTTGAACATGGCTATCATATCACCCCTTAACCTTCTCTTCTCCAGGGTAAACATACCCAGCTCCCTAAGCCGTTCCTCATAAGGCATCGTTTCCAGGCCTTTGACCATTTTGGTTGCCCTGCTCTGGACACGTTCCAGCTTGTCAGTATCCTTCTTGAACTGTGGTGCCCAGAACTGGACACAGTATTCCAGGTGAGGTCTGACCAGAGCGGAATACAGTGGTACTATTACTTCCCTTGAGCTAGATGCTATACTCCTATTGATGCAGCCCAGAATTGCATTGGCTTTTTTAGCTGCTGCATCACACTGTTGACTCATGTCAAGTTTGTGGTCTACCAAGACTCCTAGATCCTTTTCACTTGTACTGCTCTCAAGCCAGGTGTCACCCATCCTGTATTTGTGCCTTTCATTTTTTTTGCCCAAGTGTAGTACTTTACATTTCTCCCTGTTAAAATTCATCCTGTTTGCCTTGGCCCAGTTCTCTAATCCGTTAAGGTCATTTTGAAGTGTGATCCTGTCCTCTGGGGTATTAGCCACCCCTCCCAACTTGGTGTCATCTGCAAACTTGATCAGGATGCCCTCAAGCCCATCATCCAAGTCATTGATAAAGATGTTGAATAAGACTGGGCCCAAGACAGAACCCTGTGGCACCCCACTAGTCACTTCTCTCCAGGATGAAGAGGAGCCATTGATGAGCACCCTTTGGGTTCGGTCAGTCAGCCAGTTACAAATCCACTGAATGGTAGCATTGTCTAGCCCGCATTTTACCAGCTTCTTTACAAGAATATCATGGGGCACCTTGTCAAAGGCCTTGCTGAAATCAAGATAGGCTACATCCACAGTGTTCCCTTCGTCTACCAGGCTTGTAATTCTGTCAAAAAATGAGATCAGATTAGTCTGACATGACTTATTTTTCATAAACCCATGCAGACTTTTAGTGATCACAGCGTTCCTTTCTAGGTGCTCACAGACCGTTTGCTTAATGATCTGCTCTAGAATCTTTCCTGGTACTGATGTCAGGCTGACTGGGCGGTAATTGTTTGGGTCCTCTCTTTTCCCCTTTTTGAAAATAGGGACAACATTTGCCCTCCTCCAGTCTGCTGGGACTTCACCTGTTTTCCAGGAATTCTCAAAGATTACTGCCAGTGGTTCTGAAATCCATGAGATGATGACTATTGACTGTGATGAGTAAGCTCATGTCAGATTCACACTGTCATCATGGTTTCTAATAAATTATGAAATGGCCTTTTGCCTTCTACAATTGAGCTATGGCATTATATTAGGGGGGGCAGAATATATGGCTAGTATTGATTGGACTTGGACAATGTTATTGTGTATATGAATCTGATCCACATTCAAAATACTCAGTCAGCAGAAAGTGGGATATTTGGCATCTTAATCCTTTAAATCGTCAAACTCTTAAAGGTAATAGTGGATCAGTTGTATGAACAAAGAATAATAACCTTGCAAATATACCAGTAATTGCATTGCTAATAATAATACCACTAGTATTCACAGTCGTCATCATCATCATCACCACCACCACCACCACCATCATCATCATTTTTGGGCCCATTGCCCCCCCCCAATAGTAACTCCTTAAGGACATTGCTGCCTGCTACAATAACTTAGACATCATCATCAGCAACAAAAACTTAAACTAAAAGTGTTCCTGTTTCATCAGTGGTATTTCTGCTTCATTCCACAGCAAAATGAATGTGAAGAAGCAGAGCATGGATAATCAATCATCTTTCTCAGAATTTCTCCTCCTAGAATTCTCAGATGTTCGGGAACTACAAATTCTACATTCCATTATATTCCTGGTATTGTACTTGGCAACTATCACAGGGAATCTTCTCATCATCTCTGCAGTAGCCTTTGACCACCACCTGCACACCCCTATGTACTTCTTCCTGATGAACTTGGCTATGCAGGACCTGGGGCAAGTTTCAGTCATTAATCCCAAATCCATGGTCAATTCCCTCATGAACACCAGATACATTTCCTACTCTGGGTGTGTGGCACAAGTACTCTTGTTTATGTCATTTATGGCATCTGATTTCTTTCTTCTCACAGTCATGGCATATGATCGGTATGTTGCCATTTGCAAACCATTACAGTATGAGATGCTGATGAATAGGCAAAGCTACATCCAAATGATTAGCAGTGTCTGGATCAGCAGCTTTTTCTATGGAGTGTTACACACGGGAGGTACCTTTGCATCCCCCTTTTGTTCCAATGCAGTCAATCAATTTTTTTGTGAAATCCCACAGTTACTTAAGTTGGCCTGCACTGATTTGTATCTAGTGGAAATTGGAGTTCTTGCATTAAGCGGTGTCATTGGGATTGGCTGCTTTATGTTCATCATAATAACCTACGTGTACATCTTCACTGCTGTGCTGAAAATCCCCTCAACTGAAGGAAGGCAAAAGGCTTTCTCAACTTGCCTTCCCCATCTCATAGTTTATGCCCTATTTGTATTCACTGGATACTTTGCATACTTCAAGCCTACCTCTAATACCTCACCACATCTAGATTTGGCATTTACAGTGATGTATTCCATGGTTCCACCCTTGATGAATCCACTAATCTATAGCATGAGAAATAGGGAGATTAAAAACGCTCTGTCAAAGCTATTGGGTTTGCGTCACTCCTCTATGAAAAACCTTTCATGTCTTATTTTGTGAAGGAAAATATCTATATAAAGTATAACAGTAATAATAGGAAACTGGAAATTCTATGAGGAAACTTTGAGGCAGCTAAATAGATTTCGCTTTGTTTTCTCAATTGATCTAGAAGGGTACATTGCTTATATTGCAAATTGTGAGAATTGGTGTAGTAGTTTTATCCTTCTTTGCCCTGCAGCCCACCGCATGCTTTGCTCTAGGTAAAGGTAAAGGGACCCCTGACCATTAGGTCCAGTCGCGGACGACTCTGGGGTTGCGGCGCTCATCTCACATAAGTGACTTTGGGCTATGCTGTCCAGGCCTTGGGCTAATTCAATAATTTATGGCCTTAAAAAGTGGGTGGGGCTGCTGTTTTTGTCTGTTGCTCTACTCTGTGTTTTTATATTGTAAACTGCCCTGTGATCCGCGGATGAAGGGTGGCATAATAATAATAATAATAATAATAATAATAATAATAATAATTTATTATTTGTACCCCGCCCATCTAGCCGGGTCCCCCCAGCCACTCTGGGCGGCTTCCAACAAACACTAAAATACATTAAAATATCACACATTAAAAACTTCCCTAAACAGGGCTGCCTTCAGGTGTTTTCTAAATGTCAGGTAGTTATTTATCTCTTTGACATGGGATGGGAGGGTGTTCCACAGGGCGGGCGCCACTACCGAGAAGGCCTTCTGTCTGGTTCCCTGTAGCTTTGCTTCTCGCAGTAAGGGAACCACCAGAAGGCCCTTGGCCCTAGATCTCAGTATCCGGGCTGAACGTTGGGGGTGGAGACGCTCCTTCAGGTATACAGGACCGAGGCCGTTTAGGGCTTTAAAGGTCAGCACCAACACTGTGAATTGTGCTCGGAAACAAAAAAACATAGAATTGTTGTGTTTGTTGTTTTGCTTAATCTGAATTTTATTGTATTTCACTAATGGTGTAATGACTGTAATAGGTTGAATGAATAAATTTTCCATGGAAAAGTAAAGCAATGGGAATTACTGCTCACACCTTTAGCTGTGGGTGGGGTTTGCGACCCAGCACGAGCTTCCTGTGCCAGAGTGACACCCCTCTGCAGGCAGGCCATTGCTCCACTCCCTCCCTGGCTAGCAAATCAGCTACAGCCCCTGGTGAACTATGAACTTTATATAACATCTTTCTTGTCCATTGCAATGGAAGGCAACAGTCTTCCTCTTTTTGTAATATTATTTTGTTCTTTTTTTCCATATCCAAAGTTACATTTGTTGCTCAACAATTATATTCTTATTCAACAAAACTAGTGACTTCCCCCTCACCCAACATCAATGTTTATAACTCAGATTACATAAATTGCATTTTAAGGTTCCGTCTTATCTAATTTAATTCTCTCTAACTTGTTTGTACATATATTCTGCTGTTTTCTTCAAACCCTGCTGTTATCTTCACATATGGGAAACTAACTTTTTATATATACTAGAAATGGTTCCAGTCTTCTTTAAAGGATTGCAAATCTGTATCTTTTATCCGTGCCATCAATTCTGCCATCTCTGCATATTCCAAGATTTTCATCAACCATTCTTCCTTCATTCCATTTATGCTGTTGTAGTCACATATATAAATATCATTGAGGGATTCTTTGGGATTTCGTTGTCTTATATCCCAAGCAGGAAGGATACCCAGCTCCTGACAAATGTCACTATTTTTTTTTCTTTTCTTAATTTCATTATGTCCCAAAAAGCCATTGAGAAGGCAACAGACTTCCTGACTCCACATGTGCAGGGAGGATCAGATGAACACATTGCAAACTGACAGGGGAAATTGGAATCACCATTAACCTTTAGAGGAACTGTGCCGCACAGGAACACTGAGGATTGCTTTTTGCTTAAATTTATGACTTAGAAACCAGGAAGATAAGACTCCCTATGCCCAGCATTTCAGAACTTCTCATCTTCATCCCAGCTTTATCCCATAGAAGCAGCAGAATAAATTGCATATTTCAAAAAACCCTTTTCTGTTAAGTTTTGTTTATTGCCTGACAGCTCGAAGGAGAAACAGAAGGGCAGTGATAAACACACAATCAGTATACAATCTTCATCCTGAGTCTTGCCTGTCTGCAGAATAAGGCATAACCTTTCCTCTACTATCTATTGGTTATGTTCATCCTTTAACATTCCAGGGGGCTAGTATCACTTTCATCTCTAGATGAGAGAGGATGGATGTTTCAGTGATTGATTGTGGCCTGCACTTGCTGACTTTGCAATAGACTGTCTAAAGCTGAGCATATCTTCCTTGAATAAACTGGCCTTTGGTTATTTCTAGGTTTGAGTTCTTTAGTGGATACAAGGGTTTACAATACACAAAACAAGGCACATTTATGTCTCTACTCAAAATTCCTTGCAGAACTACTCATGTGGAGTTGACATGCAGGTGGGACTTGCTTTGATAGTTTCATTCTCACTTTAACCTGTTATAGGCACAGGTATCTCCTTTTACAAAAGGTTTATAAAATGTGAAGAAACTCCATCTGGGTGCAGTGCAAAAGCATCAGGAACATTCAGACATACACTTACTACTTATCCCACAGGTGCTGGTTTTAATAGGCACTCTTTGCCAATGAGTGGTATTGCTCATTGTCATGATCATGCCTGCCCAAAGCCAGGATTTGCAGCCTGAGATACAATCCAGCCAGCAGCAGAGAGGCTCGGATTTCTCTCAGGCAGAGGAGAGCTGGCACCTGCTGATTCCCCATCCTCTAAGACAGTAGCTAGAAGCAGGCGGGAACAAAGCCAAAGCTTTCAGGCAGGCACGAAAAGCAAGAGAGAGAGCTTTTCTTCACCGGAAGAGGAGTTGGTTGACACAGTGAGCCGAAGAAGCTGATGAATGGGAAGGGTTTTAGACAGAAAACAAACCAAGAAATGCAAGGTTCATAGGTTCAGTATATTCTGCAGACACTGGAAGCATTCCTCAGAAGGGTCAACTTGAGTGTACTAATGGATGCGAGAGCGCTCTGAGGCAAATTGCTTTGTTTGCAATAAATCTTCAAGTTAATTACTCCTGTGTACTGTGTTATCGACGCGGGTGGTGCTGTGGGTTAAACCACAGAACCTAGGGCTTGCTGATCAAAAGGTCAGTGGTTCGAATCCCCGTGATGGGGTGAGCTCCCGTTGCTTGGTCCCTGCTCCTGCCAACCTAGCAGTTCGAAAGCACGTCAAAGTGTAAGTAGATTAATAGGTACCGCTGCAACGGGAAGGTAAACAGCGTTTCCGGGCGCTGCTCTGGTTCTCCAGAGGCAGCTTAGTCATGCTGGCCACATGACCTGGAAGCTGTACGCCGGCTCCCTTAGCCAATAATGTGAGAAGAGCGCCGAAACCCCAGAGTCGGTCATGACTGGACCTAATGGTCAGGGGTCCCTTTACCTTTACTGTGTTATCAAGCCAGCTGCCTGGGCTCATTACACTCATTATTAACATTGATAATAAGAGCTATCCATGCCAAAAGAATTTCATACAGATGTGTATATCTGATATAGCTGTTGTGGAATGATTTGTTCCCTTCACAGTTTTGTTATTCTGATGATAACCAAAACAGTCTTTCCTAATCAAATAAGCAAAACTCAACAAAATGCAGTATTGTTTCTGTACAGCCCTAATGCTGAGGTGTGCTGAATTCCTGTGAGAGTAAATCTCTAGAAAGACAGAAGAATTATTAATAAGTGTCTTCCCCATGTTGATTCAAGTTTATTGTCATCAGAAATTCAACTGCTGGATGATTGCTATAAAATTGCAGGTATGGGTGGAGTGTACCAATAGTCACTCTCTCCTGGAACTCTGTACCTCTGTTCATGAATCTGGCATAACACAAGGTACATCAACATGTGTTGCATCTATTTTCTGGATATTTTCAGATGTTTTCATACTAGGAAGTGAATTGCAACTTGAATTAAATGAATTTGCTGTAGATTTCTAACTCAGAGGTCTACAGTTGGCAATGGGACTAGTCACTGAAGGTAAATTCACATTTAAATTGAATATCCATTTTTTTCTCATCTGGGAAAATATCTGAGGAGTTTTAAAAACAGGATTTTTGTTTTTTTTTATTTCGTAAAACCCTGGTGATGTTGAACCCTGTCAAATATTAAGGGGAAAAGTTTTGTAAATCCTGGGCAAATATTAACTGAAATAATACTGTGACTGTCTGGATGATTTTGTGGAAATTGTGGAGCAGCTTCACATTATACTCTGCGAAGCGTAAGTTCCTTTTTTTGCTTTAGGATTTTATTTTCATTTCCACCTAGCTGATGATTATATGATGTGTATTTTCTCTCTTACTTTTGAATTGTAACTGTCACATGGGGGGGGGGCTGGTTACAAGTCCAAACTTTCCACTGTCCATATCACCCTTCACATTTCTACCACTGTTCCTCTGCAGCCATTTGTTGGATAGCAATTTAGTTCCCATTCTTTCAAAATCTTCCATCTGTTGGAAAGGAGGCAACCATTGTCACATAGGAAACTGCCTCACGCTGAGTCAAACCATTGGTACCTCTACCTCAGCATTGCCAGTGGGGAAGGTCTGCAACTTGGTGGTGGAGCATCTGTGTTGTATGCTGAAGATCCCAAGCACCTTCAGTTAGGGCAGGTGGGGGGGGGGTAACGTCTTATAACCAACAAGCCATTGCCATTCATTGTAGTCAATACTGAGCTAGATAGACCACTGGTTTTGACCCAGTATAAACTGGCTACCTATGCTTTTATAAGCACCAGCCTCCCTCAACCTGCTGCCCTACTTAGGTTTTGGACTACAATTCCTTTGACCCAGGCAGCCATGTCAGTGCTTAGGAAGTTCTAGTCCAAAACATCTGAAGGTAACCAGGGTGGGGAAAGTTGGGCTACCCCGATTGGCAGCAGCTCCACAGGATGTGAGGCAGTGATCTTCCTTAGTCCTTGGAGATCCCAGATGCTGATCTGTGGAAACATGTGCTCTTTCCCTAAGCTGGGACCTTTCCCATTAAACTAGAAGCTTACTGTAGTTTTACTTACAGGTAGGTAGTCGTGTTGGTCTGTCATAGTCAAAACAAAATAAAAAATAAAAAAATTCCTTCCAGTAGCACCTTAGAGGACCAACTAAGTTTGCTCTTGGTATGAGCTTTCGTGTGCATGCACACTTCTTCAGATACACAGTTTTACCAAAGTAATAGTAAAACCCTCCCTAGTAATTAGCAGAATGTTAGAGATGATGACTATTGACTGTGATGAGTAGGCTCATGTCAGATTCACACTGTCATCATGGTTTCTAATAAATTCTGAAATGGCCTTTTGCCTTCTACAATTGAGCTATGGCATTATATTAGGGGGGCAGAATATCTGGCTAGTATTGATTGGACTTGGACAATGTTATTGTGTATGTGAATCTGATCCACATTCAAAACACTCAGTCAGCAGAAAGTGGGATATTTGGCATCTTAATCCATTAAATCATCAAACTCTTCAGGGTAATAGTGGATCAGTGGTATGAACAAAGAATAATAACCTTGCAAATATAATCGCATTGCTAATAATAATACCACTAGTATTCACAGTCATCATCATCATCACCACCATCATAATTTTTAGGCCCATTGCCCTCCCCCCCAAATACTAACTCCTTAAGGACATTGCTGCCTGCTACAATAACTTAGACATCATCATCAGCAACAAAAACTTAAATTAAAAGGGTTCCTGTTTCAACAGCGGTATTTCTGCTTCATTCCACAGCAACATGAATGTGAAGAAACAGAGCATGGATAATCAATCATCTTTTTCAGAATTTCTCCTCCTAGAATTCTCAGACATTCGGGAAATACAAATTCTACATTCCATTATATTCATGGTATTGTACTTGGCAACTGTCACAGGGAATCTTCTCATCATCTCTGCTGTAGCCTTTGACCACCACCTGCACACCCCTATGTACTTCTTCCTGATGAACTTGGCTATGCAGGACCTGGGGCAAGTTTCAGTCATTAATCCCAAATCCATGGTCAATTCCCTCATGAACACCAGGTACATTTCCTACTCTGGGTGTGTGGCACATGTACTCTTCTTTCTTCTCACAGTCATGGCATATGATCGGTATGTTGCCATTTGCTTACAGTATGGGATGCTGATGCAAAGCTACATCCAAATGATTAGCAGTGTCTGGATCAGCAGCTTTTTCTATGGAGTGTTACACACGGGAGGCACTTTTGCATCCCCATTTTGTTCCAATGTAGTCAATCAATTTTTTTGTGAAATCCCGCAGTTACTGAAGCTGGCCTGCACTGATTTGTATCTATTGGAAATAGGAGTTCTTGCGCTAAGTGCTGTCATTGGGATGGGCTGCTTTATGTTCATCATAATAACCTACGTGTACATCTTCACTGCTGTGCTGAAAATCCCCTCTACTGAAGGAAGGCAAAAGGCTTTCTCAGCTTGCCTTCCCCATCTCATAGTTTATGCCGTATTTGTATTCACTGGATACTGGATATTTGGCATCTAAATCCATTAAATTGTTAAACTCTTAAGGTAAATAGTGGAACAGTGGTATGAACAAACAATAATGACCTTGCAAATATAATTGCATTGCTAATAATAATAGCACCAGTATTCACAGTCATCGTCATCATCATCATCATTTTTGGCCCCATTGTCCCCCTCCCCCACCAAAAAAAATACTTACTCCTTAAGGACGATGCTGTCTGCTACAATAACTTAGACATCAGGAGCAGCAACAAAAACTTAAATTAAAAGGGTTCCTGTTTCAACAGCGGTATTTCTGCTTCCTTCCACAGCAACATGAATGTGAAGAAGCAGAGCATGGATAATCAATCATCTTTTTCAGAATTTCTCCTCCTAGAATTCTCAGAAGTTCGGGAACTACAAATTCTACATTCCATTATATTCCTGGTATTGTACTTGGCAACTATCACAGGGAATCTTCTCATCATCTCTGCAGTAGCCTTTGACCACCACCTGCACACCCCTATGTACATCTTCCTGATGAACTTGGCCATGCAGGACCTAGGACAAGTTTCAGTCATTAATCCCAAATCCATGGTCAATTCCCTCATGAACACCAGGTACATTTCCTACTCTGGGTGTGTGGCACAAGTACTCTTGTTTGTCTTCTTTATGGCATCTGATTTCTTTCTTCTCACAGTCATGGCATATGATCGGTATGTTGCCATTTGCAAACCATTACAGTATGAGATGCTGATGAATAGGCAAAGCTACATCCAAATGATTAGCAGTGTCTGGATCAGCAGCTTTTTCTATGGAGTGTTACACACGGGAGGCACTTTTGCATCCCCATTTTGTTCCAATGTAGTCAATCAATTTTTTTGTGAAATCCCACAGTTACTGAAGCTGGCCTGCACTGATTTGTATCTAGTGGAAATAGGAGTTATTGCGCTAAGCGCTGTCATTGGGATTGGCTGCTTTATGTTCATCCTAATAACCTACGTGTACATCTTCACTGCTGTGCTAAAAATCCCCTCAACAGAAGGAAGGCAAAAGGCTTTCTCAACTTGCCTTCCCCATCTCATAGTTTATGCCCTATTTGTATTCACTGGATACTTTGCATACTTCAAGCCTACCTCTAATACCTCACCACATCTAGATTTGGCATTTACAATGATGTATTCCATGGTTCCACCCTTGATGAATCCACTAATCTATAGCATGAGAAATAGGGAGATTAAAAACGCTCTGTCAAAGCTATTGGGTTTGCGTCACTCCTCTATGAAAAACCTTTCATGTCTTATTTTGTGAAGGAAAATATCTGTATAAAGTATAACAGTAATAATAGGAAACTGGAAATTCTATGAGGAAACTATGAGGCAGCTAAATAGATTTAGCTTTGTTTTCTCTATTGATCTAGAAGGGTTACATTGCTTATATTGCAAATTGTGAGAATTGGTGTAGTAGTTTTATCCTTCTTTGCCCTGCAGCCCACCGCATGCTTTGCTCTAGGTAAAGGGACCCCTGACCATTAGGTCCAGTCGCGGACGACTCTGGGGTTGCGGCGCTCATCTCACATAAGTGACTTTGGGCTATGCTGTCCAGGCCTAGGGCTAATTCAATAATGTACGGCCTTAAAAAGTGGGTGGGGTTGCTGTTTTTGTCTGTTACTCTATTCTTTGTTTTTGTGTTTTTATATTGTAAACTGCCCTTTGATCTGTGGATGAAGGGTGGCATAGAATTGTTGTGTTTGTTGTTTCGCTTAATCTGAATTTTATTGTACTTCACTTATGGTGTAATGACTGTAATAGTTTGAATGAATAAATTTTCCATGGAAAAGTAAAGCAATGGGAATTACTGCTCACACCTTTAGCAGTGGGCGGGGTTTGCGACCCAGCAGGAGCTTCCTGTGCCAGAGTGACACCCCTCTGTAGACAGGCCATTGCTCCATTCCCTCCCCGGCTAACCAATCAGCTGCAAGCTGGGGGGTGGAGCAAGGGCCAGGTAAGGAGGGCTCCAGCCGACCTTCCTCCCAGTCGGTCTTTGGAGAAAAGCAATGGGAAACATTTTAACCCACACTTACACCACTGCACCTCATTGTGGTTGCCTATCCACGACTGGACCTAACGGTCAGGGGTACCTTTACCTTTACCCTCCAAAATGTCCCTATTTTCATCAGAGGGATGTTGGAGGGTATGTGTTTTCCCTGACTTTTGCCTGGCTCATGTTAATGGTTCAGAGTGTTTGTCCTGCTTGCACCTTTGATACAAGAATCAGCTCCTGGTGATCTATGTATAGCTCTTGATATAACATCTTTCTTGTCCATTGCGATGGAAGGCAACAGTCTTCCTCTTTTTGTAATAGTATTTTGTTCTTTTTTTCATATCCAAAGTTACATTTGTTGCTCAACAATTATATTCTAATTCAACAAAACTAGTGACTTCCCGCCCACCCAACATTGATGTTTATAACTCAGATTACATACAATTGCATTTTAAGGTTCCGTCTTATCTAATTTAATTCTCTCTAACTTGTTTGTACATATATTCTGCTGTTTTCTTCAAACCCTGCTGTGATCTTCACATATGGGAAACTAACTTTTTATATAGATTAGAAATGGTTCCAGTCTTCTTTAAAGGATTGCAAATCTGTATCTTTTATCCGTGCCATCAATTCTGCCATCTCTGCATATTCCAAGATTTTCATCAACCATTCTTCCTTCATTCCATTTCTGCTGCTGTAGTCACATATATAAATATCATTGAGGGATTCTTTGGGATTTCGTTGTCTTATATCCCCAGCAGGAAGGATACCCACCTCCTGGCAAAAGTCACTATTTTTTTTTCTTTTCTTAATTTCATTATGTCCCAAAAAGCCTTTGAGAAGGCAACAGACTTCCTAACTCCAAATGTGCAGGGAGAATCAGATGATCACATTGCAAACTGACAGGGGAAATTGGAATCACCATTAACCTTTAGAGGAACTGTGCCGCACAGGAACACTGAGGATTGCTTTTTGCTTAAATTTATGACTTAGAAACCAGGAAGATAAGACTTCCTATGCCCAGCATTTCAGAACTTCTCATCTTCATCCCAGCTTTATCCCATAGAAGCAGCAGAATAAATTGCATATTTCAAAAAACCCTTTTCTGTTTAGTTTTGTTTATCGCCTGACAGCTCGAAGGAGAAATAAAAGGGTCATGATAAACACACAATCGGTAGACAATCTTAATCCTGAGTCTTGCTTGTCTGCAGAATAAGGCATAACTTTTCCTCTGGAGAGCCAGTGTGGTGTAGTGGTTAAGAGCAGTGAACTCGTAATCTGGGGAACCGGGTGTGGTGATCACACAGGGTCCCCGGATGTTTCACCGTCGATTGATCCCTGTGCCACCACGCTCCCTTCTCCCGCTGCCACCAACCAGGGCCTACCTGGTAAATCTATTGAGTCCAGTCAGGTTTAAATTGTAACCTCAAAGTTATGTTTTTTTAGTACAGAATAAAAATACGTGGTTTCATAAAGTTTACAAGATTACTTATTTGTCATATTTGTTCCTCACCCAACTGAACTAATACCTCTATCCTCACTGACCAACTGACTCTCAACTGCCAACCAACCACCCACTTCAAACCTCCCTCAGAACCTCCACCCAACAACCAACCTCAACAACCAACTAACCAACCTCCCCAGAGTGGGTTTTTATAGTCCCCCTGACTCCACCTTCCCCCTCCCTCTGGGTTTTTATTGGGTAATCTATTTAACTGTTTCCCCTCCAGCACTCCCATATTCTTCCCCTCCAGCACTCCCATATTCCAGCACTCCCATATTCACCTACCTGTACCGTCACATCGGGTTCATGTCTCCGCTCCTCCACATGCAGCTGCTGGGTGACCTTGTGCTAGTCACACTTCTCTGAAGTCTCTCAGCCCCACTCTCCTCACAGAGTGTTTGTTGTGGGGGAGGAAGGGAAAGGAGAATGTTAGCCGCTTTGAGACTCCTTCGGGTAGTGATAAAGCAGGATATCAAATCCAAACTCTTCTTCTTCTTCTTCCTCTATCTACTGATTATGTTCATCCCTTAACATTCACTTTCATGTCTAGAAGAGAGAGGATAGATGTATCAGTGATTGGTTGCTGACTTTGCAATAGACTGTCTAAAGTTGAGCATATCTTCCTTGAATAAACTGGTCTTTGGTTATTTCTAGGTGTGAGTTCTTTAGTGGATACAAGGGTTTACAATACACAAAATAAGGCACATTTATGTCTCTACTCAAAATTCCTTGCAGAACTACTCATGTGGAGTTGACATACAGGTGGGACTTGCTTTGATAGTTTCATTCTCACTTTAACCTGTTATAGGCACAAGTAGCTCCTTCTACAAAAGGTTTATAAAATGTGAAGAAACTCCATCTGGGTGCAGTGCTATAGCATCAGGAGCATTCAGACATACAGTTACTACTTATCCCACAGGTGCTGGTTTTAAGAGGCACTCTTTGCCAATGAGTGGTATTGCTCATTGTCATGATCACGCCTGCCTAAAGCCAGGATTTGCAGCCCGAGATAGAAACCAAAGGCAACAACGAGAACCACTACACACCGGCTGATGCTCAAATAACGATAGCATAGACACTATAATAAAGAATAAATAATATCACAATGAAACCAAATACACTCATATAGATATCGCATGTATAACCAAAGTCAACATGGTAGAACCATTCAGCACAAGATATAATGGACAAGCTCAGTGCCAACACAAAGTTCCAAAGAAAAGTTCCTACAAGATAGGTGATTGATGGACCACTGCAAATGAACACCAAGAATGTCGATTGTAGGATGCGATGATAGGTGAAGTCATCATAAGCCCATTCAAAAAGAGGCAACTGAGAAGAAAGAAGACCTTTCTTCCGGATTTTTTACAGGTTTCGCACTCAATGCTTCATCAGTTCTGTGTAAATAATATGCCAATTACAATACAATAGACAATATACAAAGAATATACAAATTACATAGTACAAAATATTATACAAAATATAAAACATACCTTCATGGTGTACTAGATTAACCAAACATGCAGATATTGCAGGCACAGCTTAGTGAGGCAAATAAAATGGAGACTTAAATAGAACAAACAGACCATGATACCAATTAACATCTAGTAGTTCTTAAAGGTACAGCGATTCAAACATAACATTGTAAGTCAAATTCAGTGTTGAGGCCTTTAGGGTGTAAGGTGTTCAGTTCAAATATTAATTTGTATTCCTTCTATAACAATATTCTACGCATGTCCACAGATCTGAAAGAAGATTTCATAGGAGTCCATACAACGGAAAAACTCAAATCATCCTCCGTATGTAATGCTGACATAAAATGTTGGACCAAGGGGGCGTCCATACATCTATTACGTATTTTTGATCTGTGTTCAGAAATCCTTGTCCTAACTGCCCGTGTAGTGCTTCCAATATATAGTAAACCACATGCACATCGTATGCAGTATACACAGTTCTTCGTGGAGCAGTTGGAAAACTGTTGTAGGACAATCTGTTTACCATTGGTCGTATTAATAAAAGATTTAACAGGTAAAGCAAATTTACAACATGCGCAGTGACCGCATCTAAAATGCCCTTTAGGAATTGTCAGGGGTTCTACATGTTTATGTTGTAATACATCTGTATGTGTTAGAACCTCCCTAAAGGATCTGGTTTTCCTCTTGCCTACAATGGGTAAGTTCTCGCAGCCCGGGACCTCTGAAATGATATGCCAATGTTTTCGAATAATTTTCTCTATGGGGAATGATAAATTATTGTATTCCAAGGTGGCAAAGATCCTATCCTGCGAATGTTTGGGCTTGGGTATTAACAGATTCTGTCTGGGTATTTTTTTGGCCTTGTCGAATGCCTTCTGGATAACATTCAGGGGATAACCCCTATCTTCTAATGCTGAAAAAAGCCTTGCAGCATGTTGCAAAAAATCTGATTCTAAAGAAGAATTTCTTTTTAATCTTATGAATTGACTGTATGGGAGGCTATTTTTAAGATGAACTGGATGATTGGACTGATAGTGCAATAATGAATTCTTATCAGTTGATTTACGGAAAGGACATACTTTAATGGTTACTTCATTCCCAAAAGTAACAAAAAATAACTCGATGTCTAAAAAAGGAACACTCTTATCGCTCATTTTGCCATTAAACCTCAATGCAGGGTCACATTGGTTCAGCCAAATATCAAATTCCAAAAATACATCTCTATCTAGGACAAATATCAAATCATCAATAAATCTATAGGAAGCCAAAATATATTTCTTAAAGGGATTACGTTCATTCAAAATATGTTGTAAATCAAAAAACAACATGTAGATACAGGCAAGTGAGGGAGCCCATCACAACTCCCCTACTTTGTATATAGAATTGATCCTTAAATCGAAAAAAAATATTTTCTAGAACAATATCCAATAAGTCCAATATGACATGCACCGGGGGGTCAATTTGATTATTGTCGTAAAGTATCTGTTCAACCAAATGCCTTAATTCATCAAGTGGTACATTATTAGTATATAGTGCTTGGATGTCCCAAGTTGCCAAAACAGATCCCTGTGGAACAATTTTATCTTCAATAATAGAGATGAAATGTTGGGTGTCTTTAATATATGACGGGGTTCTTTTGGCTAAAGGATTTAAAAAAGAATCCAAAAACTCCTCTTGTTGAAACTAAAAGGAATGCAGATAAGACAGTAGCAAGAAGCAGGCGGGAACAAAGCCAAAGCTCTCAGGCAGGCACGAAAAGCAAGAGAGAGAGCTTTTCTTCACCGGAAGAGGAGTTGGTTGACACAGTGAGCCTAAGAAGCTGATGAATGGGAAGGATTTTAGACAGAAAACAAACCAAGAAACGCAAGGTTCATAGGTTCAGTATATTCTGCAGACACTGGAAGCATTCCTCAGAAGTGTCAACTTGAGTGTATTAATAGACGCTCGGTGAGAGCGCTCTGAGGCTAATTGCCTCAGATGGGCGGGGTACAAATAAAAAAATATTATTATTATTATTATTGCAATAAATCTTCAAGTTAATTACTCCTGTGTACTGTGTTATCGATGCGGGTGGCGCTGTGGGTTAAACCACAGAGCGTAGGGCTTGCCGATCAAAAGATCGGTGGTTCGAATCCCCGTGACGGGGTGAGCTCCCATTACTCGGTCCCTGCTCCTGCCAACCTAGCAGTTCGAAAGCACGTCAAAGTGTAAGTAGATTAATAGGTACCGCTGCAGCGGGAAGGTAAACGGCGTTTCCGGGTGCTGCTCTGCTTCTCCAGAAGCGACTTAGTCATGCTGGCCACATGACCTGGAAGCTGTATGCCGGCTCCCTCGGCCGATAAAGCGAGAAGAGTGTCGCAACCCCAGAGTCGGTCATGACTGGACCTAATGGTCAGGGGTCCCTTTACCTTTACTGTGTTATCAAGCCAGCTGCCTGGGCTCATTACACTCATTATTAACATTGATAATTAGAGCTATCCATGCCAGAATAATTTCATACAGATGTGTATATCTGATATAGCTGTTGTGGAATGATTAGTTCCCTTCACAGTTTTATTATTCTGATGATAACCAAAACAGTCTTTCCTAATCAAATAAGCAAAACTAAACAAAATGCAGTATTGTTTCTGGACAGCCCTAATGCTGAGGTGTGTTGAATTCCTGTGAGAGTAAATCTCTAGAAAGACAGAAGAATTATTAATAAGTGTCTTCCACATGTTCATTCATGTTTATTGTCATCAGAAATTCAACTGCTGGATGATTGCTATAAAATTGCAGGTATGGGTGAAGTGTACCAATAGTCACTCTCTCCTGGAACTCTCTACCTCTGTTCATGAATCTGGCGTAACACAAGGTACATCAACATGTGTTGCATCTATTTTCTGCATATTTTCAGATGTTTTCATACTAGGAATTGAATTGCAACTTGAATTAAATGAATTTGCTGTAGATTTCTAACTCAGGGGTCTACAGTTGGCAATGGGACTAGTCACTGATTGTAGATTCACATTTAAATTGAATATCCATTTCTTTCTCATCTGGGAAAATATCTGAGGAGTTTTAAAAACAGGATTTTTTATTTTTTATTTCTTAAAACCCTGGTGATGTTGAACCCTGTCAAATATTAAGTGGAAAGGTTTTGTATATCCTGGGTAAATATTAACTAAAATGATACTGTGACTGTCTGAATAATTTTGTGCCAATTGTGGTGCAGCTTCACATTATACTCTGTGAAGCCTAAGTTCCTTTTTTTCTTTAGGACTTTATTTTCATTTCCACCTAGCTGATGATTATATGATGTGTATTTTACTATGATATTTTCTCTCTTACTTTTGAATTTTAAATGTCACATTGGGGGGGGGGGGCTGAATACAAGTCCAAACTTTCCTCTGTCCATTTCACCCTTCATATTTCTACCACTGTTCCTCTGCAGCCATTTGTTGGACACAAATTTATTTCCCATTCTTTCAAAATCTTCCATCCAGTGGAAAGGAGGCAACCATTGTCACATAGGAAACTGCCTCACGCTGAGTCAAACCATTGGTACTCTACCTCAGCAGTGCCAGTGGGGAAGGTCTGCAAATTGGTGGTGGAGCATCTGTGTTGTATGCTGAAGGTCCCAAGCACCTTCAGTTAGGGCAGGTGGTGGTGGTGGGGGGAATAATGCCTGATAACCGGCAAGCCATTGCCATTCATTGTAGCCAATACTGAGCTAGATAGACCACTGGTTTTGACCCAGTATAAACTGGCTACCTATGTTTTTATGAACACCAGCCTCCCTCAACCTGCTGCCCTACTTAGGTTTTGGGCTACAATTCCTTTGACCCAGGTAGCCATGTCAGTGCTTAGGAAGTTCTAGTCCAAAACATCTGAAGGGAAACAGGTTAGGGAAAGGTGGGCTACCCTGATTGGCAGTAGCTCCACAGGATGTTAGGCAGTGATCTTCCTTAGTCCTTGGAGATCCCAGACGCTGATCTGTGGAAACATGTGCTCTTTCCCTGAGCTGGGACCTTTCCCATTAAACTAGAAGCTTACTGTAGTTTTACCAAGCATCTGTCCGTAATGAGTAATAAGGAGATACAAAGCAATAGTAAAACCCTCCTTAGTAATTAGCAGAATGTTAGAGATGCTGACTATTGACTGTGATGAGTAAGCTCATGTCAGATTCACACTGTCATCATGGTTTCTAATAAATTATGAAATGGCCTTTTGCCTTCTACAATTGAGCTATGGCATTATATTAGGGGGAGGGGCAGAATATTTGGTAGTATTGATTGGACTTGGACAATGTTATTGTGTATGTGAATCTGATCCACATTCAAAACACTTAGTCAGCAGAAAGTGGGATATTTGGCATCTTAATCCATTAAATCGTCAAACTCTTAAGGGTAATAGTGGATCAGTGGTATGAACAAAGAATAATAACCTTGCAAATATAATTGCATTGCTAATAATAATAGCACTAGTATTCACAGTCGTCATCATCATCATCACCATCATCATTTTTGGGACCATTGCCCACCCCACCCCCAAAATACTAACTCCTTAAGGACGATGCTGTCTGCTACAATAACTTAGACATCAGCAGCAGCAACAAAAACTTAAATTAAAAGGGTTCCTGTTTCAACAGCGGTTTTTCTGCTTCATTCCACAGCAACATGAATGTGAAGAAGCAGAGCATGGATAACCAATCATCTTTCTCAGAATTTCTCCTCCTAGAATTCTCAGACGTTCGGGAACTACAAATTCTACATTCCATTATATTCCTGGTATTGTACTTGGCAACTGTCACAGGGAATCTTCTCATCATCTCTGCAGTAGCCTTTGACCACCACCTGCACACCCCTATGTACTTCTTCCTGATGAACTTGGCTATGCAGGACCTGGGGCAAGTTTCAGTCATTAATCCCAAATCCATGGTCAATTCCCTCATGAACACCAGGTACATTTCCTACTCTGGGTGTGTGGCACAAGTACTCTTGTTTATGTCATTTGTGGCATCTGATTTCTTTCTTCTCACAGTCATGGCATATGATCGGTATGTTGCCATTTGCAAACCATTACAGTATGGGATGCTGATGAATAGGCAAAGCTACATCCAAATGATTAGCAGTGTCTGGATCAGCAGCTTTTTCTATGGGGTGTTACACACGGGAGGCACTTTTGCATCCCCCTTTTGTTCCAATGCAGTCAATCAATTTTTTTGTGAAATCCCACAGTTACTTAAGTTGGCCTGCACTGATTTGTATCTAGTGGAAATTGGAGTTCTTGCATTAAGCGGTGTCATTGGGATTGGCTGCTTTATGTTCATCATAATAACCTACGTGTACATCTTCACTGCTGTGCTAAAAATCCCCTCAACAGAAGGAAGGCAAAAGGCTTTCTCAACTTGCCTTCCCCATCTCATAGTTTATGCCCTATTTGTATTCACTGGATACTTTGCATACTTCAAGCCTACCTCTAATACCTCACCACATCTAGATTTGGCATTTACAATGATGTATTCCATGGTTCCACCCTTGATGAATCCACTAATCTATAGCATGAGAAATAGGGAGATTAAAAACGCTCTGTCAAAGCTATTGGGTTTGTGTCACTCCTCAATGAAAAACTTTTCATGTCTTATTTTGTGAAGGAAAATATCTGTATAAACACTAATGATGGGAAACTGGAAATTCTATGAGGAAACTTTGAAGCAGCTAAATAGATTTAGCTTTGTTTTCTCAATTGATCTAGAAGGGGTACATTGCTTATATTGCAAATTGTGAGAAGGTATAGTGGTTAAAATATCCTTCTTTGCCCTGCAGCCCTCAACATGCTTTGCCCTAGTTCCCATCATAAGTGACTTTGGGCTATGCTGACCAGGCCTTGGGCTAATTCAATAATGTATGGCCTTAAAAAATGGGTGGGATTGCTGTTTTTGTCTGTTACTCTATTCTGTGTTCTTGTGTTTTTATATTGGAAACTGCCCTGTGATCCGCGGATGAAGGGTGGCATAGAATTGTTGTGGTTGTTATTTTGCTTAATGTGACTGTTATTGTATTTCACTTATGGTGTAATGACTGTAATAGGTTGAATGAATAAATTTTCCATGGAAAAGTAAAGCAATGGGAATTACTGCTCACACCTTTAGCAATGGGCGGGGTTTGCGACCCAGCAGGAGCTTCCTGTGCCAGGGTGACACCCCTTTGCAGGCAGGCCATTGCTCCACTCCCTCCCCGGCTAGCCAATCAGCTGCAAGCTGGGGGGTGGAGCAAGGGCCAGGTAAGGAGGGCTCCAGCCGACCTTCCTCCCAGTCGGTTTTGGAGTAAAGCAATGGGAAACATTTTAACCCACACTTACACCACTGCACCTAATTGTTGTTGCATGTCCACGACTGGACCTAACGGTCAGGGGTACCTTTACCTTTACCCTCCAAAATGTCCCTATTTTCATCAGAGGAATGTTGGAGGGTATGTGTTTTCCCTGACTTTTGCCTGCCTCATGTTAATGGTTCAGAGTGTTTGTCCTGCTTGCACCTTTGATACAAGAATCAGCTCCTGGTGAACTATGTATAGCTCTTGATATAACATCTTTCTTGTCCATTGCGATGGAAGGCAACAGTCTTCCTCTTTTTTGTAATAGTATTTTGTTCTTTTTTTCATATCCAAAGTTACATTTGTTGCTCAAAAATTATATTCTAATTCAACAAAACTAGTGACTTCCCACTTACCCAACATTGATGTTTGCAATTCAGATTACATACAATTGCATTTTAAGGTTCTGTCTATCTAATTTCATCCTCTCTAACATATTTCTGAATATATTATATTCTAATTCAACAAAACTAGTGACTTCCCGCCCACCCAACATCGATGTTTATAACTCAGATTACATACAATTGCATACAAAGGACAGTGATAAACACACAATCAGTATACAATCTTAATCCTGAGTTTTGCCTGTCTGCAGAATAAGGCATAACCTTTCCTCTACTATCTACTAGTTATGTTCATCCTTTAACATTCCAGGGGGCTAGGATCACTTTCATCTGTAGACGAGAGATATGGATGTATCAGTGATTGGTTGCGGCCTGCACTTGCTGACTTTGCAATAGACTGTCTAAAGTTGAGCATATCTTCCTTGAATAAACTGGCCTTTGGTTATTTCTAGGTGTGAGTTCTTTAGTGGATACAAGGGTTTACAATACATAAAATAAGGGACATTTATGTCTCTACTCAAAATTCATTGCAGAACTACTCATGTGGAGTTGACATACAGGTGGGACTTGCTTTGATAGTTTCATTCTCACTTTAACCTGTTATAGGCACAGGTAGCTCCTTCTACAAAAGGTTTATAAAATGTGAAGAAACTCCATCTGGGTGCAGTGCTATAGCATCAGGAACATTCAGACATACAGTTACTACTTATCCCACAGGTGCTGGTTTTAAGAGGCACTCTTTGCCAATGAGTGGTATTGCTCATTGTCATGATCACACCTGCCCAAAGCCAGGATTTGCAGCCTGAGATAGAAACTAGCCAGCAGCAGAGAGGCTCGGATTTCTCTCAGGCAGAGGAGAGCTGGCACCTGCTGACTCCCCCTCCTCTTGTTGAAACTAAAAGGAATGCAGATAAGACAGTAGCTAGAAGCAGGCTGGAACATTGGAACAAAGCCAAAGCTCTCAGGCAGGCACGAAAAGCAAGAGAGAGAGCTTTTCTTCACCGGAAGAGGAGTTGATGGACACAGTGAGCCCAAGAAGCTGATGAATGGGAAGGGTTTTAGACAGAAAACAAACCAAGAAACACAAGGTTCATAGGTTCAGTATATTCTGCAGACGCTGGAAGCATTCCTCAGAAGGGTCAACTTGAGTGTATTAATAGACGCTCGGTGAGAGCGCTCTGAGGCAAATTGCTTTGTTTGCAATTAATCTTCAAGTTCATTACTCCAGTGTACTGTGTTATCGACGCGGGTGGCGCTGTGGGTTAAACCACAGAGCGTAGGGCTTGCCAATCAAAAGATCGGTGGTTCGAATCCCTGTGATGGGGTGAGCTCCTGTTGCTTGGTCCCTGCTCCTGCCAACCTAGCAGTTCGAAAGCACATCAAAGTGCAAGTAGATAAATAGGTTTCACTGCAGCGGGAATGAAAACGCCGTTTCCGTGCGCTGCTCTGGTTAGCCAGAAGCGCCTTAGTCATGCTGGCGACATGACCTGGAAGCTGTACGCCGGCTCCCTTAGCCAATAAAGCGAGAAGAGCGCTGCAACCCCAGAGTCGTTCACGATTGGACCTAATGGTCAAGGGTCCCTTTACCTTTACCTTTACTGTGTTATCAAGCCAGCTACCTGGGCTCATTGCACTCATTATGAACATTGATAATTAGAGCTATCCATGCCAGAAGAATTTCATACAGATGTGTATATCTGATATAGCTGTTGTGGAATGATTAGTTCCCTTCACAGTTTTGTTATTCTGATCATAACCAAAACAGTCTTTCCTAATCAAATAAGCAAAACTAAACAAAATGCAGTATTGTTTCTGTACAGCCCTAATGCTGAGGTGTGTTTAATTCCTTTGAGAGTAAATCTCTAGAAAGACAGAAGAATTATTATAAGTGTTTTCCCCATGTTGATTCATGTTTATTGCCATCATAAATCCAACTGCTGGAGGATTGCTATAAAATTGCAGGTATGGGTGGAGTGATATGCAGTAATTTAATTTCATTAGAGAAGCATACTGGAGAGAACCCTATGAAGAAAAAAAAATAGAAAGATACCTTCCTATACCTTTTTCAATTGCATTTATAGTGAAAGCAATGAATTGGTCATCCTTCCTTCCTTCTCCCTAACTGTCATATTCTCTCCTACACAGATAGTCACTCTTTCCTGCAACTATCTACCTTTGTTCACAAATATTGCATAACACAAATTACCTCAGCATGTGTTGCATCTATTTTGTGGATATTTTCAGATACTTTCACACTAGGAAGTGAAGTGTTACTTGGATTACATGGATTTGCTATAATTTTTTGAAACAGTGGTATACAGTTGGCAAAAGTAAAGTGGATGAATAATAATAATAATAATAACAATCGTAAATAAAAAGGGCTCCACTTTTAAAAGCTGGCTTTCTCCTTTCTTCCATAGAAACATGAATGTGAAGAAGCAGAGCATGGATAATCAATCATCTTTCTCAGAATTCCTCCTCCTAGAATTCTCAGACGTTCGGGAACTACAAATTCTACATTTCATTCTATTCCTGGTATTATACTTGGCAACTGTCACAGGGAATCTTCTCATCATCTCTGCTGTAGCCTTTGACCACCACCTTCACACCCCTATGTACTTCTTCCTGATGAACTTGGCTATGCAGGACCTGGGACAAGCTTCAGTCATTATTCCCAAATCCATGGTCAATTCCCTCATGAACACCAGGTACATTTCCTACTCTGGATGTGTTGCACAACTACTTTTCTTCGTGTTCTTTGTGGGATCTGATTTCTTTCTTCTCACAGTCATGGCATATGATCGGTATGTTGCCATTTGCAAACCATTACAGTATGAGATGCTGATGAATAGGCAAAGCTACATCCAAATGATTAGCAGTGTCTGGATCAGCAGCTTTTTCTATGGAGTGTTACACACGGGAGGTACCTTTGCATCCCCCTTTTGTTCCAATGTAGTCAATCAATTTTTTTGTGAAATCCCACAGATACTTAAGTTGGCCTGCACTGATTTGTATCTAGTGGAAGTAGGAGTGATTCTGATAAGTGCTGTCTTTGGGATTGGCTGCTTTATCTTCAACATTATAACCTATGTGTACATTTTCACTGCGGTGCTGAAAATCCCCTCTACTGAAGGAAGGCAAAAGGCTTTCTCAACTTGCCTTCCCCATCTCATTGTTTACTGCCTATTTGTATTCACTTCATACTTTGCTTTCTTTAAGCCTACCTCATTACATCTGGATTTGGCATTTACTGTGATATATTCCATGGTTCCACCCTTGATGAATCCAGTAATCTATAGCATGAGAAATAAGGAGATTAAAAATGCGCTGTCAAAGCTATTGCGTTTGCGTCACTCCTCTATGCAAAACATTTCCAATCTTATTCTGTAAAGGAAAATTCTGTATGCAGTATAATACTAATGATAGGAAACTGGAAATTCTATGAGGAAACTTTGAAGCACCTAAATAGATTTAGCTTAGTTTTCTCAATTGATCTAGAAGGGTTATATTGCTTATATTGCAAATTGTGAGAACTGGTGTAGTGGTTAAAATTTCCTTCTTTGCCTTGCAGTCCTCCACATGCTTTGGTCTCTGGCTACCATCATAAGTGACTTTGGGCTATGCTAATTAAACAATCTATGGCCTTTTAAAGTGGATGGGGTTATTATGTATTTTTGTCTTTTTATATTGTAAAGTGCCCTGTGATCTGCGGATGAAGAGTGGTCTAGAATTGTTATGGTTGTTGTTTTGCTTAATCTGAATTTTGCAGTGGTACCTCTAGTTACGAACTTAATTCGTTCAGGAACTCCGTTCTTAACCTGAAACTGTTCTTAACTAGAGGCGTGCTTTCGCTAATGGGGCCTCTTGCTGCTGCTGTGCCGCCGGCACACGATTTCCATTCTCATCCTGAGGCAAAGTTCTCAACTCAAGGTAACTCTTCCAGGTTAGCGGACTTTGTAACCTGAAGCATTTGTAACCTGAGGCATTTGTAACTTGAGGTACCACTGTATTGTATTTCATTTATGGTGCATTGACTATAATAAGTTGAATGACAAATTTTCCATAGAAAAATAAAGCAATGGGAAACATTTTAACCCACACTTATACCACTGCACCTGACTGTGGTTGCTTACCCTCCAAAGGTCCTCAGATAAAAACGACCCTCTTTTCATCAGAGGAATGTTGGAGGGTATGTGTTTCCCCTGACTTTTGCCTGGCTCATGTTAATGGTTCAGAGTGTTTGTCCTGTTGCACCTTTGATACAAGAATCAGCTCCTGGTGAACTATGTATAGCTCTTGATATAACATCTTTCTTGTCCATTGCAATGGAAGGCAACAGTCTTCCTCTTTTTTGTAATAGTATTTTGTTCTTTTTTCCATATCCAAAGTTACATTTGTTGCTCAACAATTATATTCTATTTCAACAAAACTAGTGACTTCCCACTTACCCAACATTGATGTTTGCAATTCAGATTACATACAATTGCATTTTAAGGTTCTGTCTATCTAATTTCATCCTCTCTAACATATTTCTGAATATATCCTGCTGTTTTCTTACACTTCCAATCCTGCTGTGCTCTTCACATATGGGGAAATAACTTTTTATATAGACTAGAAATGGTTCCAGTCTATATAATAATAATAATAAATTATAACATTCTAGAGGGCTAGGATCACTTTCACCTCTAGATGAGAGAGGATGGATGTAGCAGTGATTGGTTGCAGCCGGCACCTGCTGACTTTGCAATGTACTGTCTAAAGTTATGCATATCTTCCTTGAATAAAAAAATCTTTGGTTATTTCTTTGGTTATTGACTAGACAGAACTCTAGCACTCTACTGGCACATCCCTGCTCCCACAGTGGAATCTACCTCTTTTCAAATATGAGTGACTTTATCAGCATAAAAACTTTGCAAAATCATTGCAGGTGATCTTGGGGTACTTACCATACCCCAATGGCAAAGGTGGTTGCATTAGATTACAGACCACTTGAAAGAATCTCAAGCTGCTGTTTTCTGCAGATGGAACAGAGGCGGTGAAGAAGGTCCTCTTCGCTGTTGCTGTCAACACTTGGTGGCGTTGAGCTCTATCCCATTTCCAGATTAATTCAGAATGAGTTTTCTGCCACCCACACTCGACTCATCTCAGCGATGGTTTCATCGCCCTCAGCTCTGGGGAAAACCACATTGGTTCTCCGATCTCCATGCAATCAAAGAGGGTGCTTCAGAGCCAGACAGTCGATAGCCCTAGTTAACTCCCCATTCCAGCGGGTCACCTGGGAATCTGCTGAAAGTCCATCAACATGGGATAATACACCCCCTACCACTTTCTGGAAACCATTTGGATCTATTAAGTGGCAGGGGTGGACCATCTGAATCAGTCCTACCTCCCTCCAGAGGGGAAGGGTCATGGAGAAGTCCAGTTTCACCAGGAAGTGATCCGACCATGGCATTTCTTTTGTTTCACTTTTATTTAGCGTCAGATCACCCACATCCATAGTGGTGAACACCAGGCCTAAGGCATGTCCACGACTATGAGTTGGGCCAAACGTATTTAGGGATAGCCCCATGGAGGCCATGCTTTCCACAAAGTACTGAGCAGCCCCTTGTAAGGTTGTGTTGGCGTTGATGTTATATTTCCCTAGGACAACCAAACTAGGTGTCTCCAGGAGAACATCCGCTGTGACCTGAAGCAGCTTGGGCAGGGTCTTCCTTGTTGATTCCAGTTTCCTTCTGGTCAAGACCAGACTTGGAGGCAGGGATAGTCTTCAAAAATGACTAAACCTGCCTCCTTGGTAATGACATGGTCTGGTCTTAGCATGACTCCTCCACCTATCCGTGATCACTGAGATCGGGTGTCCCAGTGCATCCACCCCCCCCGTGTGACCTGCCCCAGCCATTCTGTTTGCTGAGGCCCACTCCCAGGCAGCCCTGACCCTCTCCCCTTTAGAACAGAATACAAACTATACAATAAACCAATACAACAGTAGAAACTAATTAAAACAAAAAAGCACATTTTTTTTTACAATGATACTAAAATTAAACAAATCCATGACCCCATATAAATGTTTATCACACCAACAGAGCAAAAAGAAAAAGAAAAAAAAGAAAAATTAAAACGCCACAAATCAAAAACTATTTTAAAACATTTAAAAGAATTTAAAAGCATGTTCAACATTTGGCACAACCCTGGAGTTTTTTCCATGAGTTTGTTCCAGTTACTATTACAGGTGCTGGGTTTAAGAAGCACTCTTTGCCAATGAGTAGTGTTGCTCATTATTAACATTGGCAGTTAGAGTTATCCATACCAGAATAATTTCAAACAACTGCATATATTTGATATAGTTGTAGTGGAATGATGAGTTTCCTTCACAGTTCTGTTATTCTCATGATAACCAAAAGAAAGTATTTCCTAATCAAATTAGCAAAACTATCCCAAATGCAGAATTGTTTCTCTAAAGTCCTAATGCTGAGGTGCGTTGAATTCCTGTGAGAGCAAATCTCTAGAAGGACAGAAGAGTTATCAATAAGTCTCTTCCCCTTGTTGATACATGTTAATTGCCATCCTAAATCCAGCTGTAGGAGGATTGCTATAAAATTGCAGGTATGGCTGGAATGATCTGCTGTCATTTAAAGTCACTGGAGAAGCATACTGGAGAGAACCCTGTGAAGAAGAAAAAAGTAAGTTACCTTTCTATACCTTTTTTCAATCACATTTATAATGAAAGCAATGAATTGGTCATCCTTCCTTCCTTCTCTTTCCCATCATATTATCTCCTGCACAGATAGTCACTCTCTCCTGCAACTCTCTACCTCTGTTCACAAATCTTGCATAACACAAAGTACATCATCATGTGTTAAATATTTTTTCTGGATATTTTCAGATATTATCACACTAGGAAGTGAAGTGTTACTTGGATTACATGAATTTGCTATAAATTTTTTTTTACACAGTGGTCTACAGTTGGCGACAGTAAAGTGGTTGAAAAATAATAAGAATTATAACAATCATAAATAAAATTGCCTCCACTTTTAACAGCTGACTTTCTCCTTTCTTCCATAGAAACATGAATGGGAAGAAGCAGAGCATGGATAATCAATCATCTTTCTCAGAATTCCTCCTCCTAGAATTCTCAGTCGTTCGGGAACTACAAATTCTACATTTCATTCTATTCCTGGTATTATACTTGGCAACTGTCACAGGGAATCTTCTCATCATCTCTGCAGTAGCCTTTGACCACCACCTGCACACCCCCATGTACTTCTTCCTGATGAACTTGGCCATGCAGGACCTAGGACAAGTTTCAGTCATTATTCCAAAATCCATGGTCAATTCCCTCTTGAACACCAGGTACATTTCCTACTCTGGGTGTGTGGCACAACTACTCTTGTTTGTCTTCTTTATGGCATCTGATTTCTTTCTTCTCACAGTCATGGCATATGATCGGTATGTTGCCATTTGCAAACCATTACAGTATGAGATGCTGATGAATAGGCAAAGCTACATCCAAATGATTAGCAGTGTCTGGATCAGCAGCTTTTTCTATGGAGTGTTACACACGGGAGGTACCTTTGCATCTCCCTTTTGTTCCAATGTAGTCAATCAATTTTTTTGTGAAATCCCACAGATACTGAAGCTGGCCTGCACTGATTTGTATCTAGTGGAAGTAGGAGTGATTCTGATAAGTGCTGTCTTTGGGATTGGCTGCTTTATCTTCAACATTATAACCTATATGTACATTTTCACTGCGGTGCTGAAAATCCCCTCTACTGAAGGAAGGCAAAAGGCTTTCTCAACTTGTCTTCCCCACCTCATTGTTGTCTCTATATTTGTGTTCACTGGCGGCTTTGCTTACCTCAGGCCCACCTCTAACAGTCCATCACACTTGGATTTGGCATTTACCATGATATATTCCATTGTTCCACCACTGATGAATCCAGTAATCTATAGCATGAGAAATAGGGAGATTAAAAATGCGCTGTCAAAGCTATTGCGTTTGCGTCACTCCTCTATGAAAAGCTTTTCCAGTCTTATTCTGTAAAGGAAAATTCTGTATGCAGTATAATACTAATGACAGGAAATTGTAAATCCTATGAGGAAAATTTGAAGAATGTAGGACCAGCATTAGGGATAAGATACTGATAGCCAGACCTATCTGACAGTTGAACATACTTTCTCAAAACAAACAAACCCCACGATGAACAGGAGTCCTATAAGATTTTAAGTATAGCCTTGGGTGGTCATCTGTCATTCTCTAAAAGTGAGTTTTCTTCATCAGCAATGCATTCGACATCATCATCTTTGAGGTCTCCAATTTCATTAGGTACAATGAGGTATAACATAGTCAGTCACCTTCCATTCCTTAGCTCAGCTGCACAATTCATACTTTTATCATATTAGCTGGTGTTTGTGTATATTGTTAGTCCATATGTCAAGGAGAACTCCTGGTAGACTGAACGTCCTATTGAGTTGAGTGGGAGGAAGAATCCATTGAGGGCTTAGAAGCTGCACAGTAAGTAGGGTTCTTTTCTAGCATATAAACCTGTTGCTGTTGGAGTTTAGAATGACACAAAATTGCAATGCACTCAGATGTAAATGAAATGGTATATATTGCAGCCTTTGGGTTCATATAAATTGGTTGATGGTTTTGGATTAATATGCAGTTAATTAATATGCAAATGTTACAATTGTTTTCCTGCCTAATGATTTAATAAACTGCCAGTTCTTCCAGGATGTTTCGGTGTGTGTGTATTATTGTTGTTGTTACACAGCTGGTTACATTTCCCATCTGGTTGAAAACTAGTTTTAACAAACTCTGCAAGATATGAACATTGTGAACTATACAACTCATAGCTTGGCATATTATATAACTTAACACTATATTGAATTAGTCATAAATCTAACCACATTTATTTTCTCAAATTCTAATTCTTATAAAAATGACCTGGTGATCAGTGTTATCCATATTGCTTTGATATCTCCTCAGTCTAATATACATTGAGAATAAATATTCATTATTTAGAACAAGACTGGCTAACCTCAACACATGTTTTGACCTCCACATGCTTTGGTCTATGGCTCTCATCATAAGTGACTATTGACTATGCTAGCTGGAGCTGATAGAAGTTGGGATTCTAAAGCTTCAGGAGGACACCAGTTCTGGGAAGTCTAGTTTATAGTATTGGGCTATGTTCAAATTTCTCCTCAGCTTGAAAGCTCATTGTGTGACCTTGGAGCTGTCATTATCTCCAAAAGAATGGTTGCTTTTTCTATTCCCCCCAACCCCAAATTTTCCCCTCAGAATTGCCAGTTGCCTTTAGAGGAACTCAGGAGTGTGGTGGAGTCTCCTTCTTTGGAGGTCTTTAAGCAGAGGCTTGACAGCCACCTGTCAGGAATGCTTTGATGGTGTTTCCTGCTTGGCAGGGGGTTGGACTGGATGGCCCTTGTGGTCTCTTCCAACTCTATGATTCTATGATTCTAAGATGCTACACAAACTCTGAGGCTTGCTTTTTGATTAAATTTATGACTTAGAAACCAGGAAGATAAGGCTCTCCAAACGCCGCATTTCAGAAGTACTCATCTTCATCCCAGCTTTATCCCACATAAGCAGCAGAACAAATTGCATATTTCAAAGGACCCTTTTCTGTTCAGTTTTGTGCATCAGTATTCCCCACCCCTTTGTATAGGAGTAGGACCTGAAATCGTATTTGAACTAGAGGTTTACCAAGGTAAATCAGCTAATTCTTCCAGATGCAAGAAGGATGATGATACTCTGATCCAGTGAGTCAAACCACTGTATCTTGCAGTACCTGAATAAGTTGGATGCAGCCCCCAAGTCCCTGCCCTGATTGTGGACACTGCCCCCCCACACCTGTAAAGCTGTTGTGGCCGAAGGTGGGGTGGCACCAGGTAACCACCACCACCCCACCATGCCAGAAGGTGGCAGCATTCCTGAACCTACCGTGGCCACACTGAGCAGCAAATGTTGCCCACCCAGGTGAGTGGTTCTTGTTCTTGTTTTTGTTACAGTAGTCTTCTTTGATGAGGTGCCTTCCTGATATTTTGGTCTGCACCTCTCATCATGAATTAGAATTGGTTATGCTGGCTGAGCTAATGGGAACTGAAATCCACATTTTTCGATGAAGAATTGCATTGCAACATTTAGAGAATTATGAATTTCCAAAGCATGACCACAAGTGGGAGTGTGAATAGCTATCCAAGTTTCTCACTCATCCCTAATATCCAATATAGACCCACAATCAGCAGGAGTTGCCACTAAGATCATATCAAAATGAAATGTGGAGTTGTCTGGGGAAATAGCATCAGGAAAGACACTTGACAAATTCTACGGGGAGTATTTTAAGTGGTACATTCAGATTATTATTATTATTATTATTATTATACCTCGCCCATCTGGCTGGGTTTCCCCAGCCACTCTGAGCGGTGTCCAACAGAATATTAAAAACATGATAAAACATCAAACATTAAAAACTTCCCTAAACAGGGTTGCTTTCAGATGTCTTCAAAAAGTCAGATAGTTGTTTATTTCCTTGACATCTGATGGGAGGGCATTCCACAGGGCGGGCACCATTACCAAGAAGTCCCTCTGCCTGATTCCCTGTAACCTCACTTCTCACAGTGAGGGAACTGCCAGAAGGCCCTCAGAGCTGAACCTCAGTGTCCGGGCTGAACGATGGGGGGGGGGGGAGAGACACTCCTTCAGGTATATTGGGCTGAGGCCATTTGGGGCTTTAAAGGTGAGCACCAACACTTTGAATTTTGCTCAGAAATATACTGGGAGCTAATGTAGGTCTTTCAGGACCGGTGTTATATGGTTTCGGCGGTCATTCCCAGTCACCAGTCTAGCTGCTGCATTCTAGATTAATTTTAGTTTCCGTATCACCTACAAAGGTAGCCCCATGTAGAGCGCATTGTAGTAGTTCAAGCGGGAGAAAACTATAGCATGCACCACTCTGGCGAAACAGTCTGCAGACAGGTAGGGTCTTAGCCTGTGTACCAGATAGAGCTGGCACATGATTGATACATGAATATTTATCCTAAAAAAATGTATTTTCCCACAATTATGCCTAATACATGCATTTTGCAAACACGTTTTATTTCTAATATGTGTTTAATTCCTGTGGGAGCAAATCTCCAGAAAGACAGAAGAGGTATTAAGAAATCTCCTCCCCATGTTGACAAATGTTTATTATTATAGTAGATCCAAGTGTAGGAAGATTCTTATAAAATTGCACGTATGGCTGGATAGATATGCAGTCATTTAATTTCAATGCAATGAAACAGAATCTGTAGTGAGAGAAATCTATGAAGAATAATAGTAAGCTGCTTATACTCATTTTCTCAGTTGCACTTGCAATGAAAATAGCATCCCTTCAACTCTCTGTTCCCTCTCCTCCTCTCTAGTTCTCTACCATTTTCTCTATTTCGCATATAGTCACTTTGTAACTCTCTCTTTGTGTAACTCTCTTTCTCTTTTCACAAATATGTGTTTGTGAAACACATTTTCTCTAGCACAACACAAAGTACATCAACATGTGTTTTGTCTGTTTTTGTGTTTCTATACTTTTCATTCATGCCAGTCACAAGCTACTTTTTTTCATTGTGCTGATCACAAGTCCAAACTTCCCTTCATCCATATTATTTTATGTTCTCATTTTGTATTTTTATTCTAGATATTCTACAAACTTCCAAAAAAATAAAAATCATTTGATAGCAGTGTACAATTTTTTAGTTGTACCACAAAATGCCAACTTTTTCCTATCAATAACTCTGACCAAAGCCTAATTTTTGTTTCTTGTTAATATTTTTCACATGGTTGGGATTCCTCTAATGTGAATTTCTCCAATGTTCTTCCAGACATTTGAACCCGCTTCTTGCAGGGTTGGTGCACCATCTATCTATCATCTATCATCTATCTATATCTATCTATCTATCATCTATCTATCTATCTATCTATCTATCTATCTATCTATCTATCTATCTATCTATCATCTATCTATCTATCTATCTATCTATCATCTATCTATATCTATCTATCTAATCTATTTCTGAAAAACTTATAGAAAGCACAGGTCTTCATTGTTCATGCAGTGCATAAGAGAAAATCTTGATTTTTAATTTTTTTTTAGTCTTTAGGGAAATCATATGATCCAATAAGTTCTGATCTATGTTGCCACAAATTATCACTGCAATAGGTTGGCTAGTTAGAAGGGACACTGTAAATCAAGTTAGGAACACCACCATCTTCTTTTGCAGACAGTGCAGGACTCTTTCTTGACATCCTATTCTTTTTTTCCTTTTTCCTTAAAAAACAACCCTTTAACCACTTTGTTCTGCTTTCTTCCACAGCAACATGATTGTGGTGGAGCAAATCATAGTTAATCAGACCTCTCTGTCAGGATTTCTTCTTCTAGAATTCTCAGTGCTTCGAGAGCTACAGATTTTATACTTTGTTGTGTTCCTTGCATTTTATCTGGCAGCACTTACAGGAAATCTTCTCATCATCTCTGCTGTAGCCTTTGACCATCACCTGCACACCCCCATGTACTTCTTTCTGATGAACTTGGCCTTACAAGACCTTGGCTCAGTTTCAGTCATTGTGCCGAAATCTATGGCCAATACCATCTTAAATACAAGGTACATTTCTAATGCGGGATGTGTTGCTCAAGTACTCTTTTTTCTCTTCTTCATAGCATCAGATTTCTTTCTCCTTACAGTCATGGCATATGATCGGTACATTGCCATTTGCAAACCGTTACAGTATGAGATGATGATGAATAGACAGGCCTGTACCCAAATGATCACTAGTGTATGGATCATCAGCTTTCTCTACGGAGTGTTACATACTGGGGGCACATTTGCACCCCCTTTTTGTTCCAATCTGGTTAATCAGTTTTTCTGTGAAGTCCCAGAGTTAATTAAACTGACTTGCTCTGATTTGTACCTACTTGAAATTGGAATTCTTGCATTCAGTTTAGTCATTGCATTAGGCTGCTTCATCTTCATCATTGTAACTTATGTGTACATATTCAGCTCAGTGTTGAAAATCCCCTCTAGTGAAGGGAGGCAAAAGGCCTTCTCAACTTGCCTTCCACATCTCATGGTTTGCTCCCTATTTGTATTCACTGGATACTTTGCTTACCTTAAGCCCATATTTAATAGCCCACCACACCTGGATTTGGCATTTACAGTGATATATTCCATGGTTCCACCACTGATGAATCCAGTAATCTACAGCATGAGAAATAAGGAAATTAAAAATGCTCTGTCAAAGCTGTTGGGTTTAAGGCACTCCTCTATGAATACCTTTCCCAGCCAATTATGTAAATGTAAATTCTGTATATAACTCAAATGATAGGAAACTGTAAGTCTGATGAAGAAAGTTTGCATGAGTTACATATATTCAGCTCAGGGCTGCTTTACAAGGCAAAACTGAACTAACATATTGAAATTAGAAGAGCACTTTTTATTATTAAGCATTAGGAATGTTCCTAATAGTATCAACTGTTCAATAGTCATACAGATGCTTTTCAGAAGGTGATGAACAAGAGTCTTAGACGTTTTTATGTATAGACTAAATGTTCATCCATCAGGGATGTGTAGTAGCTGGTTTCCTGCTACAGCAAGACATTGAACACGTTAACCTTTCAAGTCACTCCCGGCTCTGATTCCTTGATGCACACCAATGCAGAATCAAAATTCCCTTTGCTACATGAAAACAGGCTCATTCTATTACACTAGCTCAGCTGCACCAATCAATCTTTACATAGACATTGAATTATGTATGCAAAATTGAAGTTTAAATTAAACTGATCACAAAGCAAAATAGCATCACATTTGTATGTGTCTGCATGCATTTATTTATTTATTTATTATTTTTAAAATTGTTTCCTACGAAGCATTTCAAATCTATTTCACTATACAACAAAACACATATATAAAATGCAGGAACAAAGTGCATCAATGACTTGTGAAGGAAATGCCTTTGCACCACAAAAGTTTGGGATCCTAGGCCTGTAATAAAATGAGAAGTTTTGCTGTTGATTTGTTGATTTATTTTAAATGTACCAAAGTTTGCCAGCTCTGTTTACTGTACTGGCTGATGGTTGTTGACATGCCCTGTCAACTTGCCCTGTACGCAAATACTTCTATGAACCTTGTGTTTGTGTAAAGTTGGCAATGGCTAAACAGTTATAACAAATATTATGTAAGCATGTGTTAGGCTGTTCCAGGCTTTGGCATAATTTGTTAATTAAATGCTAATTACAGAAATGTATAAAAGACTTTGTACTTTCCTTGTTTGGGTTGTCACCTGATGTGCAGCAGAAATAAAGAACAGAGCCTATTTTGGCTTGCCTTGCTTTGTGTATTCCTTGGTTGTGTTTTCATTCAAGAAGCTCCCTATCTGGGAACAGACAGGCTTAGCAGAATTAGTCGCTCCATTGACAAAATGATTACAGATATAAAAACAATTTGAAATGCAATGCAGGAACATGTTCCTCTTCCACCAAGTCTTTGGCTGATTAACATCCTATATCCTTTTATATGTGTTTGTGGGAGGGTATTGGTGTGTTTTGCTTTCCTTCTTGTTTTTATTATGTATTTTGTGTTTCTATCTTGTATTTCTATGCTGTGGACCACCCTGAGAGCTTTGGATGAAGAGCGGTATACAAATTTCATAAAGAATAATTCCAAAGGCTTGTTGAAAGATGAACAGGTCCTGAAGGATAATAGAAGTGACACCTAATATATAAAAAGAAGAACTTCCAAAAGATAGGTGCCTCCACAGTAGAGGCCCATTTCCTATATTGTATAGGAAATGGATATCCTAATGAGCTGGTATCTTCAGGATACTCTCTTCTAAAAAGCACAGTGACCCATCAGGAATGGGACATTGTGTCCCACAGCTGCATAGGCTTTGTCTCTCCATATCTGTACCAGGACCTTAGCCTGGTAGATAATTTGCACCAAGCGCAATTCTTTTAGCAGCTGTCTATTTCTGCTTCAGTAAGCCACCAAGTTCAGAAATTTTGCTGAAGCTTCTGAGTCAACCTCATGGGCAACCTGACATAGAGCACATTGCAGTAATCCAATATGAAGGCTACCACTACATGGACACCAGTGGTCAAGCTATCCAAGTCCAGAAGTTGCCATAGCTGACTTAACACCTAAAGGTGGTATAAGGGCACCCCTAGCCATGGAAGCCATTGGTCTTCCAATGACCAAGATGGATCCAGGTGCACCCCTCCAAGGGAGTACAGGCCCATTTCAAATAACTCTTCTTCAGCATCAGTATTAAAATGGTGAGGGAAGATGTCACTAGTATGTGTGATAATACTAACCCATTCACCACAACAACCTGTTGCATTGGACAGTCTTGTCACTTCCTACTTCTTTGGAATAAAATAGAAAGGGGGAGGTGAGATAGGACTTATCCTAATGGTCTTCTGGGACAAATCCAAAGAAGGGAGAATGGTAGCACATTTTATATGGTGCTTTGAGAAACTTCACCAAGTACAGAATGTGGTGCCTTACCTTTTGAAGATCAGCAACCCATTCATCACTACTTCACCTATCCAGAAGCAGCTTTATTTGCTATAACCCCCACCCCCAAAAAAACCTCCCAGACTGAATTCAAAGTGCTAGTTTTGTCCTCCAAAGCCCTAATGGTCTAGATTGTGGTTATGATAGGGAAAACCTCTAAAGATGTAGGGTGAAGAGCAGTAAAGGTTTGCTATCTGTGGTTTCTTTATAAGAAAAAAATATAAAGGTTTTGTCGTAAAGGTTCTCCTCCAAGGCCCCCAAACATTGTGTGGCACAAGGTAGGTCATGCATATTGCCATTGTGCAAGTTCCATGGGAACAAAGACCAGATCCTGACTTCTAAAGGTTGGAAGAAATGCCAGCATGCTGGACCTTCCTTCCTTCCTTCCTTCCTTCCTTCCTTCCTTCCTTCCTTCCTTCCTTCCTTCCTTCCTTCCTTCCTTCCTTCCCTGATCCCATGTTATAATACTTAATCTGAAACTAATGGTAAACTGTGTGTGTACCTTCCAACATTCCTCAGATGAAAATAGGGACTTATTCTACCGTAGGAGTCAACACATAGGGACCGAGGGGTATTCGCTGCCCCCCAATAAAATATTTGAGGGACCCACCCACCCCCAGATTAATGGGCATTGCCATTCAAATTGTGTATGTGTGCCACACCATGTGCATTTTTGCTTCTTTATATTGTAAACCACCTGTGAATCTTGGATAAAGGGTGATACAGAAATTTTTATAAATAAATAAAATTCTCATGAACCCAATTTTCCACAGTCTTTAAAAAGCATATTATTAAAAAAAAAAAACAAGCTGTTTTTGTTTCTGTACACTCCAACTACTGAGATGTGCTGGATTCCCATGACAGTAAATCTCCTGCAACACAAAAGATAAATTAATACATCATAATTGACAGCTTCTTATTAATTATCACCATAGATCTGTGTATAGAATGACTTTTATAAAATGGCATGTATGGCTGGAGAAATACACTGTCATCTGACTTAGTTGGAGGAGAACAGCAATTTGAAGCTGAGAGAAATCTGGAAAGAAAAAACAGTAAGCTGCTATATCCTTAATTCACCCCCCCCCCGTCATCTTAGAGTTGCTTAGTTGCTCTCACTATGAACACTCACTCACTTTGAAAATATACCCTTGCCCTTGCTCTTACATTCCTTTGTTTCTTCTGCGTGCATCTCTCTCCCACTTTCATTGACTCTTTTTCTCAACACTCTCAATGAATCTCACACAGATCATAGTACTGAAGTTTATGTAAATTGTTTTCACATAAAGGCATGAATCCCATCACAGAGGATCACAATATGTTGTGTAATCTCTAGTAAAGATGATAGCTCTAGTAAAGATGATTTTAATCCCCCCCCCTCTTAAATTCAGTTTGCAGAAGATTCACATCAGATCCTCTCCCCAATAAACAGCCTACATGAAAATACATACATATTTCCAGGCACTTTTCTCCTAAAATATGCAGTTTAACACAATTATGCCTAATACATGCCTTTTACAATATATTTTCCCAAATATAATTTATTTTTGTACATTTCCATTAATCCTCACAGAGGATTTTTGGTTGCCCTTTACCATACTATATATAATTTTTATGGCTTGTTTTTGGCTGGCTGGAGAACAGTGTTGCAAAATTCATTGAAATGTAAATTTGTTTTGTATAATCACATTCCATTTTCTATATCGGTTCAGGTAGTGTCTATTAAGTATGAACATCTCCGCCCTAAGCTGTAATATAGATCCACAATCAACAAAAGCTGTAGTAATATTAAATTTGGTCTTAATCTGGAAAAAAAAATCATCTTAACAAAGACACTTGATGAATTTTAAGGGGCATGATTTTAAAGGAAGCCTACAGGCTTTGGTAAGATTTTTCAATTTTCTAGTGGATGCATAACAGTGAGTGTGATTCACACAGAGGATATGGTTCTCTGAAATTATGGACTAACTTAGTGAAGAAAGTGTATGTTAAATACAAGTGAGAAGAGTGCAGTTCCATTCAGGTCCTACTGTATGGTTCCGCTAGGTATATGGCTGGCCACTGTGAGAATATGATGCTAGACTAGAGTTGCCTTTGACTTGATCCAGCCGGGCTGTTCTTTTGGTTTCTGGTACCTGCCAGAAATTCAGGTGGCACAATTAAATTAGATTTGGGGCTGTTGCAAAACAAAAGCCACTTCTAAGTTCAAACACGCACAACAAGACTTCTGTAGTAAAGAAAGTAATGGGGAAATGCATTGGAAAGTTTGAAATAACAATTGCTTGTCATGGTGTTGAATAACTTCCGAACAAGAAACTAAAAATGAATATTAAATAAACAATGGATATTATAAAACCTCCCTGCAAAAGTGAGGAAACGCATCAGGATGAATGCTCAATAATTGAGAACCAGTCTTGCATAATGGTTAGGGTGTTGGACTATGAACTGGGAGAGTAAGGATGAAGCTCACTGGGTGGCTATGGGCCACTCAACATCTCTTAGCCTAACCTACCTCAAAGGGTTGTTGTGAGGATCAAATGGGGAGGAGGAGAACCATGTACACCACCATGAAGTCCTTGGAAGATAAAGGTGATATATAATAATAATAATAATAATGCTTTATTGAATGACCTAAGACAAATATGATTAATTGAAACAATAATGTATTCCTCCTCTGCCTACCTATGATTCTAAAGTCACTTTTTCTCTTGCTTCCCTGTGTATATTTTAGATTGTACACTGGAACTAGCATAGTTGTTCTTTGGAAAGTGCTATATTCTGAAATGATGATGATGATGATGATGATGTAGTGGTAGTATTAGTAAGAGGAAATTAAGTCCAAGTACTGTAGTTTCAATAGTTACAACATTAGGCTCTCATTTCAACAACTCTCCTTCTGCTTCCTTCAACAGTCAACATGCATCTTAAAGAGCAAAGCAGAGTTAATCAAACATCTATCTCAGAATTTCTCCTTCTGCAATTCTCTGAGGTTCGGGAACTACAGATTCTACAGTTCCTTCTGTTCCTAGTATTGTACTTGGCAACTGTCACAGGGAATCTTCTCATCATCTCTGCAGTAGCCTTTGACCACCACCTGCACACCCCCATGTACTTCTTCTTGATGAACTTGGCTATGCAGGACCTGGGGCAAGTTTCAGTCATCATCCCTAAATTCATGTCAAATTCCCTCATGAACACCAGGCACATTTCCTATTCTGGGTGTGTTGCTCAGGTCCTCTTCTTTCTCTTTTTCTTAGCATCTGATTTCTCCCTTCTCACAGTCATGGCATATGATAGGTACATTGCCATCTGCAACCCACTGCAATATGAAGTGTTGATGAATAAGCAAGCCTGCATCCAAATGGTTACTAGTGTATGGATCAGCAGTTTTTTCTATGGACTCTTACACACAGGAGGCACCTTTGCACCCACCTTTTGCTCCAATATTGTCAATCAGTTTTTCTGTGAAATTCCACAGTTACTTAAACTGACCTGCTCTGATTTGTACCTACTTGAAATTGGAATTGTTGTGGTAAGTGCTGTCATTGGGTTAGGTTGTTTTATCTTCATCATCATAACCTATGTGCACATCTTCACTGCAGTGTTGAAAATCCCTTCTATTGAAGGGAGGCAAAAGGCCTTCTCAACATGCCTTCCACACCTCATTGTTTTCTCCATATTTGTATTCACTGGCTGCTTTGCTTACCTCAAGCCCACCTCTAATACTCCCTCACATCTGGACTTGGCACTTACCATTATATATTCCATGTTTCCACCACTGATGAATCCAGTAATCTACAGCATGAGAAACAATGAGATAAAACTTTCCCTGTTAAAACTATTGGGTTTGAGACACTCTAAGAACTCATTCTTTAGTTTTCTTGTGTAAATGTGGGTGGTATGGCATCCTGTCTATGCAGAGAAAATGTCGTGAACTACAACCTCTATTATTCTACAGGGTGGCAGTATAAGTTGGGATACTGCAATAGTTTGGCCTGCCCTGTGGACCTTTTTCACACAAGGTGAACAATTAATATTATTAAAGTGTTTATTTAGTGCCACCCACTTGATCAGATAGCATAAGCCCAAGAATACTTTTAATGATTGACTGACTGATTTTTAGATCATCCTTTAAGGATGTGATTGTTCATTTATGGCTGAGTAGAACATTTAATAAAATGCAGCAATGGAGATAAAAATATGACTAATAGTAATCCAATGGAAACCACATTGTATCCCCTTAAAATGGAAACATAACATTTAAAAGTATCAGTAACAATTTATAAAATCTATAGCAAATAATAAAAAAACCAAAATGAGACTAATGATGTGAGCTGTTTCTTAAACTTTCTCCCAAATTCCCATTTCTACTGCTCATTTTAAAATTGCATTCCACTTAGGATTCTGGGTGCAATGCTCCGGGGGAAGAAATATTCTATTGATGTGCTCCATCTTAGTACTTGTTCCAAGTGATTGATGCAAGATAAGTCAAAGTCACAATGACTATGCAAAAATCCACACAGTACAGTGGTACCTCAGGTTAAGTACTTAATTCGTTCTGGAGGTCCGTTCTTAACCTGAAGCGTACTTAACCTGAAGCACCACTTTAGCTAATGGGATCTCCTGCTGCCGCTGTGCCGCCAGAGCACGATTTCTGTTCTTAGCGGAGTTCTTAACCTGAAGCGTACTTAACTTGAAGCGTACTTAACCCGAGGTACCACTATAGTTGCATTATCTTCCATCACTTGCAGTCACTTGTGCTGGGGAAATAAACCAGTGTAAATTATGTTGGACTTACTCTGGCGTGGCCTGGCTGAGTGGCGAACCATCTGTCTGAGCCAAAAACCCACTGTATCGTAACTCATTCAACCAAGCAGATCTAGGACAGATCTACACTCATGGTTGTTAACGTTAAGGAAGTGTTAAGATATGGTTTGAAAATCATATGGCCACATGATGTTCCCCTTTTAATGTTTTTGATGCATTATTAAAATGTGATGCCAGAGGGTGCTGCAGAGCAACCAGCAACTAGCAGTAGGACAGACTTCCTCAACCTCAGCCCTCCAGATGTTTTTTGGCCTACAACTCCCATGATCCCTAGCTAGCAGGACCAGTGGTCAGGGATGATGGGAATTGTAGTCTCAAAACATCTGGAGGGCCGAGGTTGAGGAAGCCGGCAGTAGGGAGACACTGTTTTGACAGAGGTAAGAAACACTTTATCTTACAAGTATGCCCTGTGATGTTTTAGAACGATATATCTAATATCGTTCTAAAACCTCAAACAGGTCAGTGTAGATCCAGCCCTAGTGTTAGGATTGGACCCTTAATTATAAATGTACATGGCTCGTTATTGTTAACACAAAAGGCCGAAACCAATTATGATATCCATGTTTGCTCTACTAATCCAAGAATCAGAAGTACAAATATAGAGAATGAGAAATAAAAGAAAACAGGTCTAAATGAGATATGTGTGACTTTTTAAAACACACATTCATTGGTTTGGCTATAAGGCAGACTTTGGTTATGTTTGTGTGAAATATTCTCACTAACCAGAACACACAAGGCAAAAGACCGTCCCCAAGTTATTTATTGAGAAAATTCTGAAAACTGCTAATCAATACATAGCTAAGTGGCGTACAAAAACAATATACAATCATTATCAATAATACACAAATGACACATATGGACTTTTGGAACTATATAGTTAGCTGTAATAATCTTTTTATTTTGTTAAATTTATAAAAGAAAAGATGTAGTCAGGGAGAGAAACTTAGAAGACACAGGTTATGGGAACAGCTGCCAGAAAGTACTCAGCACAGAAAGTTTAGACAGAGAGCAGGAGGGTGAGAGAGTTAACCAAAATTTGTTTACATAAAGTTTTTTTTGTTTTATAATACTCCTGCTTGAGCAGGCTTGAGTTTTAATGAAAATAGGTATAGTCTACTGGATTTTACCTGTATTTGCAAGTAGGCGCTATTTGCTGTGCTACATGGCTTACTATGAGGCTAGATTGCAACCTAATCTTAAACAAAATAATCTCATTTTTAAACAGCCAACACATAATATTGATTGCCAGTGTCAACTTTAGTCTTCTGCTCTCACCTTGCTAAGATTACCAGGCTAAAAAAATGTTTTGAAAAATTGCATTCAAAAACTGATGACTTAACATAACCCACCTGCCCACCATTTCCTGCCCTGCCCTAGTCTACTTAGCAGCAGTTGCCTTCTAATTTCTCCCATCTGAGCTGGTTATTGTCAATGTTTAATTTCTAGTAAGGAGGAAGGAGAAGTTGTCAGGTCTCAAATATGTGTAGAAATACCATTCTGTGATCTAGAAGCCCTGCTTTAAAAAGTCTCTGGAAATAGGGGACTCTTGCTAGCTGTTCAGTGAGGGAGGGGAATGCACTCTTTACTTGCTCAGGACCACTTCCATCTAGTTCTAGTTTGAGGAGTGAACCATAAAACTAAGAATGGGAACCAGGTCTGTAGCCTATTAATCCCTACACTTTTTTATTTTAGATCAATAATACTATCCCTAACATGACTTTAATTCTCTAGCCATTTAAATATATTTATATTTCCCTCAGAGAAACTGCTGTTATATTTGATTGGACTCATGTCAGCCTATCTCCAGAGGCCAACTTAGAAAAGCGACACATAAAGCTTCCTACAAAAATGTCCTTCGGATGGCATCTTACTTTTGAGCCAGATGCATGCACTTCTAGCAAATAATTGCAGATTTCCATTTCAGAGGAACTAGAGGAGTGACTAGCTAAATAACTAGGATTTTGCAGATTATACAGACACAGACAACTGAAAGGTCACAGGAAAAAGACAATATGTGAGTGAGAGACCTTCAACAGACTGTGAGAAAGAGTGATCGGTGGACAGATTTACGTTGGTGATGATTGACAAATCATCTGACAATGTGAGACAAAGGTGTGCACAAAAAACTTATATTTCGGGATTAGGCCAGGGAAATGCCTATTTTGGAATAACGTAACTAGCTCATAGAGAAATATATAAAGAAACAGCTACAGCCAAAGAACACAGTGGATTATTTATAATTTTATAGACAGTGTTGTTGTTCTTTTTCTTAAAATCATTCTTTCATCCATCATTATGTTCTTTTTTTTTTTTGTCAGGTGTTGGACTTAAATTTCTTCCAGTGGAATTACTCAGACATCTGTCTATGACTTTGGATGGAAGTCCCTTCCTTAAAAGGAATAATAACAATACTGGCCTAAAGGTTTTCTTGAATCTTTATAAACAATCTCCTGTTTGGGATGACATCTAATGACTGGGTAATTGGTATTAAATATTTTGTTTTTATTGTCCCACACCACCATCTTTTCCTGAAATGTTTATCTACATCCTTGTTTGCTGCTGTTTTTCGCGGGGATTCGAACCGCCGACCTTCTGATCAGCAAGCCCGTGTCCCCATAAATGTGTTTACATATCACCAATTCCTAAATATATATTCCTTTTTTGGGTTACTGCAGATATTATGTGTATCTTAATAAAGTCAACATGTCCCATTTGACTCATTTACTGTCCTCATAAGCATGGTCAAATATTGCATTTAGGCAGAATTAATCATTGTTCAATTTTTAAAACATGCATATAGAACCTCTATTGAGATACGTTTCAGGACACCACCATCCCATTTATGTCTTCCCTTCTCTGACAGGGGTGCATTACTGAATAACAATAACGAAATGTTCAATCAAAGCACTGTGACAGGTTTTCTTCTCTTGGAATTCTCTGAAATTCGAGAACTGCAGATTGTATGCTTTGTGACATTTTTCACAATCTACCTGACAGCTCTGGTTGGAAATCTGCTGGTGATCAATGTTGTAGCACTCAACCAATATCTTCATACTCCAATGTACTTTTTCCTGGCGAATTTATCTGCTGTCGACCTTGGTTACATCTCAGTCACCATTCCCAAAGCTATAGCTAACACCATACTGGGCACAAGGAACATTTCGTATTCTGAATGTGTGGCTCAGGTCTTCTTCTTTGTTTTTTTTGCGTCCTCCGAGTTCTTCCTCCTGACAGTCATGGCCTATGATCGATACATTGCCATCTGCAACCCACTGCAATATGAGCTACTTATGAACAAAGTATCCTGCATTCAAATGGTAGTTAGTGTGTGGCTCATTGGCCTTTTATATGCTGTTTTGCACACTAGTTGCACATTTGGAATCATTTTTTGCTCTAATGTCATAAACCAATTTTTCTGTGAAATCCCACAGCTTCTCCAGCTCTCATGCTCCAACTCATACATTTTTGAAGAAGGAGCTGTCATATTTTGTTTAGTTTTGGGCATAGGATGTTTTGGATTCATAATTATTTCCTATCTGCAGATTTTAAAAGCAGTGCTGAGGATCCCCTCTGTACAAGGAAGAGAAAAAGCCATATCCACTTGCCTTCCCCATCTCATTGTCCTTTTCTTATTTTTCTTCACTGGAAGCATTGCTTACTTGGGACGAACATCTAGGTCCTCCTCAGACATGGGGCTGATGCTTGCAGTGATATATTCAATCATTCCACCTTTCATGAATCCCATTATTTATAGCATCAGGAATAAAGATATCAAGACAGCACTTTGGAGGCTTATAAATAGAAAATAAATTATGCAGTTTCACTTACAAATACTCTGTAAAATATGGGATACAACTTTCTTGGTGCAATACCCTATAACCTTCCAATAAACAACCCCCCCCCAAAAAAAGACATACTCAATTAGCAACATTGCCTAATCTCCCAGCAAACTTTGTGCAAACAATTCAGGATGAATGTTCATTAAACAGGTCGTCTTGAAGTGGCCAGTGATCTGCATACATGATGTGTATTTTGCAAAGTGTGTGTGATTTTGTCTTTTATTATTGAATTAATTTGTCTTGGTTTTCTAGTCATGGGTTGGACAAGAAGTTATGCATGGCACTAAAGACTTTACCAATAGACATATTATCTGGGATCCCCAAGATTTCACCAGATATGGTCATTGCAATTTCAAGACTATCTTCACAAACAGAATTAAAAATGTAATATTTTCTAGTATGAAAACTAGGAGTTGCAGTTTGCTTCTTTTACCACTGAATCAGAACAAATGCCAATCAAGGGGGAAACCTGATTGATGCTTGTTCTGATTCAGCGGTAAACAACAGGTTTTCCCAGGGAATGTGGCAGGACGAAAAAAACCAAAAACACTCCAACCTGTGCCTAGAAATTGCAGCAAAAACAGAACTGGTGGATGAGCCCTAATAATAATAATAATAATAATAATAATAATAATTTTATTTATACCCCGCCCATCTGGCCGGGTCCCCCCAGCCACTCTGGGCGGCCTCCAACAGACACCAAAAGACATTAAAATATCACAAATTAAAAACTTCCCTAAATAGGGCTGCCTTGAGGTATTTTCTGAATGTCAGATGTTTATTGCTCTGACCTCTGATGGGAGGGCGTTCCACAGGGCGGGCGCCACTACCAAGAAGGCCCTCTGCCTGGTTCCCTGTAGCTTTGCTTCTCGCAGGGAGGGAACCACCAGAAGGCCCTCGGCGCTGGATCTCAGTGTCCGGGCTGAACGGTGGGGGTGGAGATGCTCCTTCAGGTATACAGGACCAAGGCCGTTTAGGGCTTTAAAGGTCAGCACCAACACTTTGAATTGTGCTCGGAAACGTACTGGGAGCCAATGTAGTTCTCTCAGGACCGGTGTTATGTGGTCCCGGCGGCCACTCCCAGTCACCAGTCTAGCCGCCGCATTCTGGATTAATTGCAGTTTCCGGGTCACCTTCAAAGGTAGCCCCACGTAGAGCGCATTGCAGTAGTCCAAGCGGGAGATAACCAGAGCATGCACCACTCTGGCAAGACAGTCTGCGGGCAGGTAGGGTCTCAGCCTGCGTAACAGATGGAGCTGGTAGACAGCCGCCCTGGATACAGAATTAACCTGCGCCTCCATGGACAGTTGTGAGTCCAAAATGACTCCCAGGCTGCGCACCTGGTCCTTCAGGGGCACAGTTACCCCATTCAGGACCAGGGAGTTCCCCACGCCCGCTCGCACCCTGTCCCCCAAAAACAGTACTTCTGTCTTAGTGTTTCAGTATCCATTAGCTTCCACATCATTTGAATTCTGGCAGGAATTGTGGGTTTTAGAATGTTGAACAGATTATTCATTTTCAAAAACCTACTATTTTCATTTTTATGGGAAGCTTTCTTGTGGAAAATATATTTTAAAACTAAAAATGTAAGCCATCATGTCCAGCTTTTAAAAATGTGTGTGCATCACATACATTTACCTGTATATAAGATTACACAATGTGAAATTGTGCAATAAATGAGATCCTCCTTAACAAGGGTCCTGGTTGCGCTCGGGCCCCCCAGGACATCCCCGCAGGGTGGGTTGTAGCTAGGTGTGGTTCAAGCCTTAACTGTTAGGCCCTGGGATCGCACCAGGATGTTTTGGCCAATCAGGGTGAGCGGCGTGATTCCTGGGGCCTATAAAAGTGGCAGCGCGATGTGACTGGGGGCACTTGCTTCATGTTGCCGAACACCCTCCCTCCTTCCCTAATTTTAGGTCATGCTGCTTTGGCCTTGCTTTGGAATGGCTCGTCTGTTTTGGAACAGGGGCTGTGTAGGAGTTTTTTCCATTTGGCAGATTGGCTGTAGCCACTTGGTTTTCACCTACCCCCTCAGCAATCGTCACATCTTTGTAAGGTTAGGCGGTTAGGCATTGGCTTGTTGAAGTGTGTGGGAGGGGAGGTATGGCCATTACCTGCCCCTCCAGAAATAGGGTATTCTGGTAAAGGAATCTGGGGGTCCTGGATCTCGTCCACTTTAGGGGCTAGGGCCATGTCAGGACCACAGGAACCCCAGGGTGAGCTTTGGTTGATCTTCATCGATGTTGCTCCCTCGTTTGGTGTTTACCCTTACAGACTATCAGCCAGAGAGGCAGGAGTCAGTTATAGTCTGTTGCCAATGCCTACGCCAATACAGCTCACTTTGCTGTAATTAATAAAGCTGTGGCCTAAAATTTTGCCCAATAACTTAAAACTACAATTTATGTGTCAGTGTGACGTTATTTACGGGGGAAGGGCTTGGGGGGCTCAAAGCACAAAAAAGGATGAAAACATTTATAGAACTGTTCCTCAACTTCCAGAGAAGTCAACACAGTCCACTCTTTCCACAGAGTTCTACTTTGATGACATGTTAACTTACAAGAAGACTCTAAGTTCACATAAATTTAAGGTAGTCTCAGGTTGTTCACACCTAGGCAAGCTATTTATTCCATGAGCTTCTAATATGGGTGAAGTGCTGAAGAACTGGAAAACACATTCAGTCAGGGTGGGACCATTTGATATGATCCCTGTCCCAATATATCTATTCAGTCTTTCAGTGTGAATATATTGTCTGAAATGGCTAACAGCTGACAGCTGTTAGGAGCTGTACAAAGTCTAACATAGAGTGTAGATCTGGGTCAAACCTACACTTCTCCCTTCTCCCAGGATTTGGACCCTTTGATTCAGTCTTCTGCTTCCACAACAAGGTGCACCAAAGGGTCAGAACACTGGGTTTCTATTTATGCAATCATCCATTCTTCAATTATGATTACTTCCAATAATTGTAACTTTTTACACAGACCACATGGCATATGTTTGGTTTGGCTTTTGATTTTAAAATGGTGACTGGAAGGACACATGGTGAAGATAGGTTCAATACCTTATTTCCCAATTGGGCAAAATATACACAGAGGAAAATCAAATATTACAGTAAGCAAGTTTAGTTTCTTGCCTACTGTATAGTGGGGTGTGAGTGCCATCTTATGTTCCAGTGTGTTATTTGTCTAGTTTGTATAATTGTTTGCTTTTAATCAGCACCTCATGTCAGGGAATGAGGAGGAACAATTCAAGTGTCTGTGCCAACATGCATGCTGAATTAATTTGATTTGCAAAGTGTGTTGACTATGTAATTCTAAAATCACTTCACTTAGAATTACTGTGACATCTACCAAACATTTTTTCTTGTTCCCTTCAGTTTGTAAAGACCACAATTAATGCTGTAAGAGATACAACATATTAATTTAACTGGAATAGTGTTTGAAATATTTATTACTCTTTACTGTAGGAATTAAACCAATTTAAAGACAAAATATGCTTCTCCTCATTATTTTACATTTCACAGTCTAGCTTAATTAGTGTAAGTAGTTGTACAGATACAAGATTATCTCTAGAGAGATCATTAATTTTTTTAACTGAGCCTACAACCACCTCAAAAAAGTTGCGATAATTAGGCTTCATTATATGAATTGGAAAGCACAATAATCCCAAGAATGCTAATTTATGGGGCATATTTGTCTTGGTCTTCTTTTTGGAAAAATAAAAAAGGGTTAAAGCTTCTTTTTAAAGGTAATGTGCTTTTGGTTAATTAATGTCAACAATCTTCAGCAGATAAGAAGGTCAATTAAGAATGAAGTTCACTGAACTATGGTGAAATAATTCCATCTCTGAAAACATACAAGTAAATGAAGCAGAAAAAAACCTCATGTGTTTCTCCTCTAATTTCCCTGGAGATGAGTTAAAAGAGTTTACAGTTATCAGTATTTCAAAAAGAATTATTTTCAAAATGTTGATTATTTTTGCTTGCTCATTTTTTTTTAAATAGCAAAATAAATCTCTCTCACACACAAACCAGAAGAATAAACTCTACAAAGTAATGATTTATTTAATGTCCCTTTTGTGATTTTATAAGACATATTCAAGCCACCATTCAAGCAGTATTCCAGTGATTACTGGGGGGGGGGGATGACGACGACCACCATATGGGGACCACTGTCAATGAGAACAGATCATATTGGGCTAGATGGACCAATGGTCTGATTTATTGCCAGGTAATATATGTCTATAGTGAACACACATAGGAGGAAGTGGAAGCAAGTCTCCACTGTGACCTACATACAAAGTGGCCAAATGCTATCTATTGCTCTTAATACATTTTAAAGGAGAACACTGGGGTGATGGTGGAATACTTCTAAATCTCCCGTGCCCTCTGAGCAATTTTGACAAATAGGATCACCTTAAAAGATGGTCCTGGTTGCGGGTAGGCCCTCAACCCAGTTACCCCCCTCCCTGGTGTGGGTGGAGGTATACCCTCACGCCAGGGTGGCACCACGGTCACCCCTGGCCTCTTGACCAATCATTTTGAATGGGGTGATCGTGAGGGGGTATAAAGGCGGCAGCACAACGTGTGCCAAGCACCTGCTTTGCGCTGCTGAACACCTGCACACCTACCCTTTAATTTAGGTGCCCTCTGGCCTTGCTTTGGACTTCGGTTGGTCACCTGTCTTGGGACGGGAACTGGGTAGGATTTTTTTTCCATTTGGCAGATTGGCACTGGCCATTTGGTTTTCACCTACCTCTTAGCAATCATCACAACTTTGTACAGTTTGGTGGTTAGGCATTGGCTTATTGATGTGTGGGGGAGGGAAGGTCGGCCATCGCCTGCCCCTCCATTGTCCAAGGCTTTCCGTTATAGGAATCTGGGGAAGTTCGATTGAGGGGCTAGGGCCATGCCAGGCCTCTGGGAACACCGAGGAGAGCTGCAGGCGGGTTCCCCCGAAGTGGCTCCCTCTCTTGGTGGTTTACCCTTACTGACTTCCTGCAAAGGGGGCAGGAGTCCAATATAGTCTTTTTGCCAATGCCTAAGCCAATACCGCTCACATTTGCTGTAATCAATAAAGTTGTGGCCTAAATTTTGCCCATTAACCTTAAACCAAAATTCTGTGTCAGTGTGAATTTATTTATTCTAATGGGGGGGGGGCTGGCTTGGGGGCCTTGACACTCAACAATTTAGGTGACAGTGTTCCATTGTGTGTATAGGCCCAACATACACTCATGAGAGGAATGGATTCTTTTGCATGGAATCAACAACCCCATCTGTTAAAAATGCATGCATACATTTGACCAGGAAGTAGAAAAAACATTGGTTTATTACATAGAAATGAAAGAGACAGAGTATATGGGACCAGGTTTAGACAGAAGGCTACAAATATGGCAGAAAACCATCATTCAGTACATACACATCCCTTAGTCCTACAGAGTGAGAGAGTCCCAAACTTCCTAAAAGCCTAGAGAAAATGAACACAACAATGTACCACCGTACTCATGCTAAAAGAAATAAAAATAAGGGAGGGGAGAGATATACCTGATATTAGAGCAAGCAGAGCACAAAATCAGGGATTCAAAATGTGTGCCTTCTACATGTTGTCAATGTCATCCCATACTCTACTGTTGTCCGTAGCAATGGTGGCCTCCAACTTGCAAGAAATGGCTGCAAAGGCAATAGCTGAGGACAGAGGTGCCAACTTGCGAGGGACATTGTGGAGGGCCAACATTGTGTGTGTGATGTTGCACGTGCGATATCAGGATGTTAGGAGGAGCTGGTGAGGGTGGGAGGTGAACATAGCAGTAGTGTGGCTTCAGTGACTGGCAGCTCCTCCTCCTCCTGCTGCCACCAGCCAGAGGCTGCTTCCGCCTCCTTCCCCTCTGTGGCAGGAGTAGGAGAAGGAGGAGGAGCTGGCCACTGAAGCTGCACTACGCTCAGCTTTGCGCCTGGCCTCCTCTGCCCCCTGATTTTTTTGAACAAGAGCAGGGGGGGCACTCACCCAAAAACATATTGCGGGCCCCCAAAGAGCTGGGCACCTGGTAGTTGGTGCCTCTCACTAAGGTCCAGTTGAGTAATTATATTAATAGTTTGCAATCAGATTCCCCAATGTGAGCCACTGTAGGCAATGCAGAGTTAGATGGATCAATGGTCTGATTCAGCTTCTTCCATTTCTAATACTGGAGACTCTAACAGCAGACAGAGTGGGTTTTGGTTGTGAATGCTCTGTCACTCTCATGAGCTCTTCCACACTCTATGAAGTGTGCATGCACACGAAAGCTCATACCAAAAACAAACTTAGTTGGTCTCTAAGGTGCTACTGGAAAGAATTTCTTTATTTTTTATTTTGTTTCTGCTAATTTTGTTAGCAAAACACAGATAAGAGATTTAATCCTTCACCTGGACACCTGTAATCCTGTGCTGCAGCAGACTGCAGAGAACAAGTCTCCAGGGAAATGGTGCTTTTAATAGACTTCTTCACTAGGGTGGTGTTTATCCTGTAACCGCCAGAAGAGATGGGCTTTCCATGCTTCAAAAGGAGCAGGATAACATTTGTATAATGTTGTGGATCACTGGGTAACAGTGCTGGGAGCAGAAAGTGCACAAGGAGACAAAATAAACCTATGAGGGAAATGTAAGTCATTTATCTATGTAATTGATCTACTTAATACTTTAGAAAAAGATAGGTACATTTCACACTTTCTTAAACTTGCATAAATATAAATTGCTTTTCTGACTATTTGGATACAGCTTAGGTAGCACAGCAGTGCTGAGGGATTCTATAGAAGCAGGTTAGATGCAGGTTTGGGTTTACTAAATGTAGACATCCTACTAAAATCATCATTTTCCTGAAAGTCATTTACTGCTGAACAGTTAAAGCAGCTAGCTTTTTAAAAATTTGGTGTTCTATCATTACAAAGCCTAATATTTCTATTCATCATAAACCTAGGTAGTTTGTAGATATTCTATCTGGTGAGGAATGTAAACTAATGAAACTTCAGACTATTCTAAGAATAGTGGTGGAACAGTAGTTTAAAATATATGGTTTGTAATATATATGGTTCGTATATGTTGACCTCACCACTACCTCCTAGTAAGCAGCAACAATATTCCTGTACTTGGTACCATTATTGTGCTCACTCAAAATATAATCAACAATAATTCAAGATTTTTCTTCATTACAAATCTGTTGGGTGCCCTAAAGTTTTGGGAGTTCAAAGTTCCTGTCCTAATCAAGCAATTAACTAAGGGTACCTTATCCAGCACATGTGTTGACGTTTTTCAGTGTTGTTGTCCATCAAAAGAAGTAGAAAGTTAGGCTGAAATAGAATGTTATTTGAATTCTGATGCCTTAGTGCAGTTTCTAAGCATTGTGTATTCTATACATGGAAATGATATGGGGAGTCCTCTGCCCTCTAAGTAGTATTTCAACCTCATCTTCCCCTAAGCCCAAAAGCAGCAAGGATGGCCGAAAGTGTTATGGTTTATCCTGTAGCCATCAAAAGGTTCACTTCTAAGACATATAATTTATCTCCCTTGTCTTTCTGTCTTTTCCCCCTCCCACAAATATCTACAAAATAAAGTAGATGTTTGTTTGTAACTGTGTTATATTTCTGCTTTCTTCCAGAGGTGACGAGCATTATAGTAATTTGTTTATTTTTAATGGATAATCAATCCTCCATTTCTGAATTTCTACTCCTTGAATTCTCAGAAATCCGGGAACTACAGATTCTACAATTCCTTTTGTTCCTGATATTATACCTAGCAATTGCATCAGGGAATCTTCTTATCATCTCTGCAGTAGTTTTTGACCATCACTTACATACTCCAATGTACTTCTTCCTAATGATCTTGGCCATCCAGGACCTGGGCTCTGTTTCTGCCATTATTCCCAAATCAATGGCGAATTCTCTCAACAATACCAGACACATTTCTTATTCTGGATGTGTGGTTCAATTTTTCTCTTTTGTCTTCTTTGAATTATCTGATGTCTTTCTCCTAACAGTCATGGCATGTGATCGGTATGTAGCCATATGCAATCCGTTACAATATGTAATGGTGATGAACAGGCAAGTCTGCGCACAAATGGTTGCTGGTGTTTGGTTCATTGGTCTCTGCTTTGGTCTCTTGCACACTGGAGGCACATTTTCAGCCTCGTTTTGCTCAAATGTTGTCAATCAATTCTACTGTGATATCCCACAGTTAGTAAAAATTTCATGCTCTAATTCATACCTAGCTGAAGTTGCCGTTCTTGCAATTACTTTAGTTACTGAGTTAGGCGGCTTTGTCTTCATAATTGTAACATATGTGCTAATCTTCACTGCAGTGCTAAGAATCCCCTCAGCTCAGGGAAGGAAAAAGGCCTTCTCCACCTGCCTTCCACACCTCACTGTATTTTCTGTGTTTATGTTCACAGGGTGGTTTGCCTACCTGAGACCTCCTTCTGATAAACCATCTATTCTGAATTATATATTAACTGCGATATATAGTTTTGTTCCACCCTTGTTGAACCCAGTGATTTATAGCATGAGAAACAAAGATATAAAGGTTGCCTTAGCAAAGCTGTTAGCTTCAGTGTGCTCTTTTTGTATGTAGCTGTGGATTTTGTGTTCATTTAGTTACCCTTATTTACGTGGAAAACAGTTTAAAAATATCTCAACCATTGATATTGCTGATATGGAGGTGAAACTTGGCTCTCGAGACTCTTTTACATGGGGAATTTAGGAAGTTTAGTTTGTCCAACTTCCTCCTGTATGACATAAATGCCAATCTTCACGCATTATGTACTTATGCTAAGTAAATAAAGAAGGGCACAGCAGGGATGAGTATTCTACTTCCACCCTCCAGCATCATTCCCCTAAGTCTCCATGACTGAAATTCTCTGAAGTTGTATTTCCAAAACTCAGTGGGGGTGGAGGCAGCAGAGGTGTAGCAAGGTCAGGTGGTACCTGGTGTGGAATTTTTTTTTTTTTGTCAAACCCCCCTCCACACACACACACATTGAAATTATTTTAAAAAATGAAAAATAAGATACAGTTCCAAGTTGGAACCCCTAACTTTGTTCTCACACCCCACCTCTCCTCCTGTGTGTTCCAGGGTTTGGGTCCTGAGTTGAGGGAGCTTTTGCTTCTCTCCTTCCCTCCCCCTCTGCTTGTTTGCTCTCCTGCCTCCTTCCCACTATCTCCCTGCCTGTCGGCCTGCCTCCTCCAGCAGCCCGGGAGTGCAGGGCAATTGCACGCTGCATGCCCACAACTCCCAAGCCTCCCCCGAGCTGTCAAAATGAAGGGGGAAGGCCACTGGCAAAGCGCCGCAGCTCCCCCCTTCCCCCAATGGCTCAGGGTAGGCTTGGGAGTCACGGGCAGGCGGTGCACCAAATGTCACACCCCTCAGCGGTGACATCTGAGTCAGACAGCCCCCACCACACACCCCTTCCTACGCCTCTAGTGAACTCAAAATCTTCAGATATTGCTAAGTTTCATCTAGATGTTGAACAGCGTGGGAGACAAGATGAGCAATCGTCCTCAGTACCATCTTTCAGAACTGTGTGCTTCCATGAAGGACTGAAACTGCTGCAAACAAGCAGAGTCTATCCCAGGCAGGTCCATGAGAACCATATTGTGATGGATAGTACTGAAAGCGGTTGACAGGTTCAGCAGACCACCAGAGACAAGACTCCCTGGTTCTAGTTACTAGTTTAGATTGTCTAGAGCAGTAACCAAACTGTGGCCTGTGAGCTTCATCCAGGTGGTCTATGCAGTGTTGGTAAAATTAAAATTAAAAATCATACAGCATCTAGCACAGCACATTATAATTGCTACAAGAGGCAGAAAAATCATTAAGTAGCCTGTCAAGCAATATTCAAGTGGTTCAAGGGCAAAAAAAAAAGAAAAGAAAAAAAAAGTTGGGAACTACCAAATCCATTTCAGTACCAAAGTCAGGCCAGAAATCAGATTGAAATTTATCTTGATCCTCCACAAACCTTTGGCAGGGAGACACCATTGCATGCTTGCCCTCAAGATAAATTGTTGAGTAGCCAGAAATTATCCAGTATGGTGAGTTCAGACATGTTCCTTTCAACAACAATCTTATGCAGCAGTTTTCAATTCACCAACTGAAGGCACCATAGCCCATTGGTACACACTTTTCTTATGCGCTTGGCTAGCTGTCCTCTGATGGGTGAGAACTGAGTGTGCTGGTAATTGCCCTAAAAACTTTAAGGATCCTGTCCACATCCTCATACGAATTGGAAAGTACATCTGAAACTACTGCTAATGTGGTGTCCAAATTGGATGAATGTTTTTAGTCAAATTTTAGGCAGCAGACTATAGTTGCGTTTTGCAAATAAGAAAGCTACAATTTAAGTACTTAAACTGAAATCAATGGAAAGTGTAAGGAGCCATGTTACAGACTGGCAACAATATCATCAGCTGCATGAAATGTTTAAAACAGACAGGAAAAGTGGGTTTTTGGCTCAAAGCTCACAATCTGAAAAAGAACAACTTTTATCTAAAATGTACAATCTGTTATTAGATTTGGAAACAAAAGATGAGCTTGTCAAAGCCTCTATGACACATTAGGCAATAGATAAAGGACATAATATAGATTTTAATCTCTGGGGTAAACTTTGGAGACCGATCTGAAGTTTACAGCATGTTATTCCTTGAATGAGAATTACCTGAAAATGATTTACAGATGGTATTTAACTCTGACTATACTTGCTAAGATGTATAAGACTGAATCAGATAAGTGCTGGAGATGCAATGAGGTTGAGGGTATGTTCTTTCATATGTGGTGGACCTGTAAAAGGGTAAAAGAGTACTGGGAAATAATTCATAATGAATTGGAAAAAAATGTTGGAACTTTCCCCCCCAAAACAGAGTCTTTTTTGTTGAGGATAATTCAGATGGAAATTCCCAGGTGTCAAAAAAGGTTATTTATGTATGCCACTACTGCGGCCCATGTTTTGTTAGCCCCCAAATGGAAAATGAGTGAGGTCCCAACTAAGGAAGAATGGCAACTTAAACTGATGGAATATGTGCAGTTTGAGGACCTAACATCTAGAATAAGAGAACAAGAAGAACATATGTTTAAAGAAGATTGGGAAATGTTTATTGAATATATGGGGGGAAATTGTGTACACTTGAAGATGTTGGCAGCATTAAGATAAATTCAACAGTGTAAATAAGTTTTGATGGATGTAATAATGGAATACTGAATGGTTTAGTTTATGTAAAATATGCAGGGATTTATGTTGTGCAAAATGAACAACATGAACAACAAAATGAACAACAATGAAAGAGAAGAAAGGAAGTCATTGATATTTTAAGGTTGTTTAAATGAATATTCTAAAATGTAAAACAGAAAATTTAATAAAAATTATATATATACATATATATGAAAAAAGCTACAATTTCTTCATTAAAGAATGACAGAATAGCGGTATCAGGATCTGATATCAGTCTGTTGTGGTAATGCCCTGAGGAAAGAGGGTCATAATTCCTCTTGGAACAGAATTAAAAAACCATGGGGTCACCACTAAGAAGGCCGTGTCGACCATGCCTGATTAATCTCATTTGCAGATATTGTTGGCATCCCCCTGTCTTCAAAGAGTGTTCCCTTGGCAGTATAGTGAAACTGTTGGAGAGTTACACTGCCTACTGTGGCTGTAGAGACTGACATAAGAATAAATGTTACCAAGAACTCTGGCCACAAGTTTTAACAAAAGAATAAGTTTACTCGTGAGTAAATTCAAAGAAAATATCAATCCCCCGCATAGAAAAACACAGAAAAACACAGGAAAACTTGGATACACATTGATCAACTTATCGAAGACGCTACATCTACCAAAGATATAAAAGAAACAGAAACCATATATTACTTACGAGCTGAAGAAGGCGTCTGTTCCAAAACAGGGCCCTGTCCTGGTTTCCAGTTTTCGCATCATACATCTGATTCACATCTCAGAAGCCCTTGCTTCAACCTCCAAAAGACTCAAGAGACTTTTCATTGTGAAACTATTATTATTTTCGTTTAAGATTGTAATTCCTAACAGGATTGATATTTTCTTTGAATTTACTCACGAGTAAACTTATTCTTTTGTTAAAACTTGTGGCCAGAGTTCTTGGTAAGATTTATTCTTGTGTAGAGACTGACATAGCAGAGGCATTTATTAACAGCAGCTAGAGCAGTAATAGAACTTGGAAAACCTTGCAATTAATGAATATTGATCACTGCTATAATATAGTGTGACAAACAGAAATAATGGGAAATCTGTTGTGCTTCAAAGCCCAGGCGCATCCCCCCCTCCAGGAATAATAAAAACACAATGACACAGAATTTTAGTTTAAAGATCCAGACCCGCAGATTCCTCTAACGGAATACCCTTGTACCTGGAGGGGCAAGTGATGGCCACACCTCCCCTTCCCCACATCTCACTAAGCCACGGGTGTCAAACACAAGGCCCGGGGGCCTAATCCGGCCCGCCAGACCTCGTCATGTGGCCCGTGGACATAGCTGTCAAGTATCTAAGGCGTTTCCAGGTGCTCTCCCGGCAAAAGGAATATCCCGGTTAATTCCCGGATCACAGAAAGCAACTTTTCTTCCCCCCTCCCCTTGCCTCGGCATCTTTTCACCAATTGCTAGCCCCGGTGGGCGGGCGGATGGCGCGGCTGCGCCAATCGGCAGCCCCAGCGGGGCTCTTTCCCTCCCGGCAATGAGGGAGCAAGTTCTTCCCCACCTCAGTCTCAGACCGAGGATTTAAAGGCCACTCTCGGCATAATGGAAGGGAAAGGAGCCCCACCCGGGAAGGAGAAGGAGAGCTCGTAGCGGCTGCCAGAGGGGAGGGAGGAAGGGCCGACCTCGTCTCTTGTGCTGTCGTATTTTTATTTTAAACCGCCGCCCTCCACCACAACAGCCACCGCCACCACTCCCCTCTTAAATTTTCTCCCTCCCGGCAAAGCGGCTCCCCTCCCCCAAGCAGCAGCAACGTCAAAGTTGCTCCTCGTCCTACCTCCCCGGCTCCTTGTCAAAGCGGCTTCCCCTTCCCCCACCACTGGGGCAGGCACCTCCTTGTTTTGCTTTTCAAAAGGGAAAATAACCCATCCGTTGGTTTCCCCTCTTGTCTTTTTCTTTGGTGTCTTTTTCTTGGTGCCACCAAGAGGCAGCAAACCTGAGCGCTTCTGTCTCACAGCCCCTCACCAGGCTCAGCCTGGAGAAACTTCAGCCTGGAGAAGAGGGAGAAACTTCAGCCGCCAAACAAAATCACAAGCGGCCAAACAAAAATCACGGCTGCTGCCCGCCTCTGACACTCGCGGGAGATCAGAACCGAGGCTGAGAGAGGTGCTGCGCAGCGCTGAGATCTCCAATCTCTTCCTTCCTTCCTTCCTTCCTTCCTTCCTTCCTTCCTTCCTTCCTTCCTTCCTTCCTTCCTTCCTTCCCTTCCTTCCTTCTCTCTCTCTCTCACTCTTTCTTTCTTTCTTTCTTTCTTTCTTTCTTTCTTTCTTTCTTTCTTTCTTTCCTTTCCTTTCCTTCCTTTCCTTCTCTCTCTCTTCCCTGCCTCCCAGGATTCCCCTGCAAGTTCTCAGGATTTGGGGTTGTTTTTACAGAAGCAAAGAATAGGAGAGTTGGAAGGGACCCCCAAGGGTCATCTAGTCCAACCCCATGCAATGCAATATTTCCCTCCCCATATACTTTTTTTTTTAATGAGGGAGGAGTAGCAAGTGGGAGGGGACAGATCATATCCTTCAAGGTTATGAAAACCAAGCCTTACGAGGAGCGCTGGGAGGAGAGATGACAGCCATTTGCAAATATCTTAAGGAGGGTAGGACTGGAACCCATGGCTTCAAGTTACAAGAAAGGAGATTCCGACTAAACATACAGGAGGGGAAACACTTTCTTGTGCTCCAATTCAGTGGTAAACAGGGTGGATTTGATTTAAATCACTAGTCTTAAATCACTAGGCTTGATTTAGAAATCTTTTTTACAGAAAGACTCATTCTTGCTGGTATAATCTTAATATTTACAACCATATGAAGGTTTCATTTTTGGAATAATAAATGTTCAGAGTACTATTTGTATGTTTAAAATATATTTGTATGTTTAAAAAAAATTACTGTCTGTTACCAAAAATCATTTTTCAATAAATTGTACAATAATTGTACATTTGAATATCTACTTGCCATTATTCTGACTATGTTTCTGCTTTCAGAGCTAGTTATTACTTACATTATTACAAAAACAGTAATAATTGAATGCAGTGACAATAATTTATGATAATAAAGAGTGGACACATAGTCCTACAGATACAACCGGCCCTTTGAGGGTGACCAAACTGCTGATGCGGCCCCCGATGAATTTGAGTTTGACACCCCTGCACTAAGCCAATGCCTAACTGCCAAACCTTACAAAGTTGTGACGATTGCTAAGAGGTAGGCGAAAACCAAATGGCCAGTGCCAATCCACCAAATGGAAAAATTCCTACCCGACCCCTGTACCAAAACAGGCGACCAACCGGAGTCCAGAGCAAGGCCAAAGCAGACACTTAAAACTAGGGCGGGTTTGCGGGTGTTCGGCAGCGCAAAGCCAGATGAAGGCCCTGAAAATGCGCCACCGCCTTTTAAAGCCCCCACAATCACTCCACCGCTCTCTAATTGGCCAACAGGACGGTGGAACGATTGCAGGGCCACTGCGGGCTTGGGATCATCCCCCTCCTCTCCCATGGACACTCAAATAGGAGGATCCGATTTGCCAAAAGTGAAGGTGGTGAGGGGAGAGGGGTGAAAAATAATTTTTACACTGTATGGTTTCATTTTACTAAATATACAAATGAAACAAGACACGGACGGGAAATACGTACAACATATATTGCAATATGGAGTCGATAAGCAGGCACCACTATTATTCTGTGTTTTCCAAGTTGCTTTATTGAATAATTCATTTTACTGGCTTATGACGATTAATTCATTATTTTGTAGCATAAAATAATAGATTTTGTATTCCTGTCATGACCCATTTTTGTTAGTCATATCCTGTTTTATGATTTATGTGCATACAATTTTGGAACAAGATTTAAAAAGCAAAAAGAGTCACCAGTTCCTCAAACAAAAGAGCCAGGTTCTGCATGTATTTCAGCAATATTTCCAGCTGAATTATTTTTTAAACTGCCTTCCACACAAATGAAGGTATTTAAGCAAACACAAAATCCACAGTTACATGCAAAAAGAGGACAGTGATGCCGACAGCTTTGCTAGGGCAACCTGGATATCTTTGTTTCTCATGCTATAGATCACTGGGTTCAACATGGGTGGAACAAAGGTATATATCACAGTTAATGCCAAATCCAGACCAGATGGTGTATCAGAAGGTGGTCTTAGGTAGGCAAACCACCCAGTGAATATAAATACAGAAAATACAATGAGGTGTGGAAGGCAGGTGGAGAAGGCTTTTTGCCTTCCCTGGATGGAGGGGATTCTCAGCACTGCAGTGAAGATTAGCACATACGTTGCAACAATGAAGAAAAAACAGCCTAACTCTATAACTGCACTGATCACAAGAATGACAACTTCAGCTAGATATGAGTCAGAGCACGAAATCTTTAGTAACTCTGGGATTTCGCAGTAGAATTGATTGACAATATTGGAGCAAAACTGTACTGCAAAGGTCCCTCCAGTGTGCAATGTGCCATAGAAAAGACCAGTGATCCAAACACCAGCAACCATTTGTGTGCAGGCTGCCTTGTTCATCACCATTTCGTATTGTAGTGGGTTGCAAATGGCAACATAGCGATCATATGCCATGACTGTGAGAAGAAAGAAATCAGATCCCACAAAGGAAACAAAACAGAACACTTGAGCTACACATCCAGAATAAGAAATGTATCTAGTATTGTGGAAAGAATTAGCCATTGATTTGGGTATGATGGCAGAAACGGAGCCAAGATCCTGGATGGCCAAGTTCATTAGGAAGAAGTACATAGGTGTGTGCAGGTGGTGGTCAAAGACTACTGCAGAGATGATGAGAAGATTTCCTGAGACAATTGCTAGGTACAATATCAGGAACAACAGGAAGTGTAGAATCTGCTGTTCCCGGACGGCTGAGAATTCAAGAAGTAGAAATCCAGAAATGGAGGACTGATTATCCATTTTTTTTCAAAAAACAAATCACTAAGATTCTTGCAACCTCTGGAACAAAATAGAAAGATAACTGTTAGCATAACTTATTAATTAAGATTTACTTAATTCAGAAGAGAATCAGGGGAAAGAAAAAATATATAAGGGAAATAAGCCACAAGTCTTAGAAGTGAACCTTTCAATACATGAAAACTTCAATGATGTGTTATAATAAGAGATGGGACGCGGGTGGCGCTGTGGTCTAAACCACTGAGCCTAGGGCTTGCCAATCGGAAGGTTGGCGGTTCGAATCCCTGTGATGGGGTGAGCTCCCATTGCTTGGTCCCTGCTCCTGCCAACCTAGCAGTTCGAAAGCACGTCAAAGTGCAAGTAGATAAATAGGTAACGCTCCGGTGGGAAGGTAAACGGCATTTCCGTGCACTGCTCTGGTTCGCCAGAAGCGGCTTAGTCATGCTGGCCTCATGACCTGGAAGCTGTACGCCGGCTCCCTCGGCCAGTAAAGCGAGATGAGCGCCGCCACCCCAGAGTCGTCCGCGACTGGGCCTAACGGTCAGGGGTCCCTTTACCTTTATAATAAGAGATAGCGACTTACCACTGCTTCCTTAACATCAGTGTCCTGCTGCTCATTTAATATGGGTTTACTTTGATCTTCTAAACACTCAGAACCTCGAGCTGTTCTTATATGTTAAAATTCTTTCAGCATTTGAATATGGGCACCTTAACAGTCCGCAAACCTGTAAATACAGCCCCACATAACACTTATTTCATTCAAATTTGATGAGACATGCTGCTATATGTCCCATTACTGGTATTTCAAAGGCGTTTTGTGTTAGGCAACTTCCTTAAAATAACTCAACAATTTTTGGAGTTTCCTTAAAAAAACACTGTGCTGAAAGTGTGTTGCTCTATAAATGGGCAGCTCACAGTATCTGTACCAGCCACAAAGGAAGTTAAGCATGGTTGTATCCTAGCTCCCACACTGTTTAATTTATATATAAATATTGTCCAGAGTTTAACATCCCCAGAGTATCATGCCCCTAAATTGGCCACAAAAGCCATCTCTATATCTTTATATGCAGATGATACAGTCCTTCTAGCTCAAACAAAAGTGGGCCTAAAAAGATTGATGAGGGCATTCACAGGATACTGCCAAAGAGAACAGCTGGCTGTGAATTACAAGAAAATGAATGCCATGGTGTTTTCAAGAAACTATAGGGCCCATAGATGGTATATGGATAATCAGATGATCAAACAAGTTAAAGTTTTTAAATACCTCGGCCTTATTTTTCAGTCAACAGGGTCATGGGGAGCACATCAGAAATATGCAAAGGAAAAAAGTCTCAAAGCACCAAAATTCTGACACTCTTTTTCTGTACAAAAGTTGGCAATCACATACCATCAGCACTTGAAGTGTTTAAAGCTAAACCCATAGCACAGTTATTATATGGGGCTCAGATTTGCCCAGGTGCTCACCTTGGATCTACACAAGCTCTTCAGTCTAAGTTCCTAAGGCAAAAAATTTCCTGTTCCATCCTGTGTTCCAAATGCTTCATTAGAGGCTAATCTCCTCTCTGTTGAATTACAGATTTGGTGTAGGACATTTAATTACAGTGGTACCTCGGGTTAAGAACTTAATTCGTTCCGGAGGTCCGTTCTTAGTACCACTTTAGCTAATGGGGCCTCCTGTTGCCCCTGCGGTGCGATTTCTGTTCTCATCCTGAGGTAAAGTTCTTAACCCGAGGTACTACTTCCAGGTTAGCGGAGTCTGTAACCCGAAGTGTTTGTAACCCGAGGTACCACTGTATTGGCTTTGACTAAATTTAAACCCCATCGGTCCACTACCCTTAGTATCACAAGACTGTCATAAGAGCGCTTGGATTAAAATTGTCAACCCAAAGCTTAACTTTTCTGGTTTATCATCACAACAGTTATTAATTAAAAAGCTCAACAACTCTATGTATACACTTCACACACACACACACACACACACACATGTATTATCCCCCTCACAAACAGGCATTTCCTACACTGATTATAACAGAACAGAATAGTAAGAACAGCGAGGCAAGACTTTGTTCAGAGGGCTGTTGCTGGGCCATTCAAACCACTCAGGCTTTACTACTTCTTAGCTGCACTGCCAGATTGGCTGAATGGTGAAGTAAAAATAAGCAATGTAAATGAGAGCAGATTATAGGTTTAAAACACAAACTTCAGTTTAAGTATAGAGGTAAGCCATTTACAATGGGCTACAAAGCAGAAACCTGCAAGCTAAGCTTCCTACGTAGCCTATGCACTGTGTAAGCAGTAAGCATGTTCGACAGCAGGGATGAGGAATTTGTGACCCTCCAGATCTTGATGGATGGACTCCCATCATTGCCAACCAGCATGGTCAGGAATTATGAGCATCATAATCTAGAAACGCCCGGAGTTTCACAGGTTCCTCAGCTCTGTTTTACAGTCTTGCATACTATGCTCCCTTACAATTTAGCCCCCGTGCACCTACTTTTTCCTTTGATCATCCCAGCATAATTCCCTACCTCTTTTGATTGAAGACATCCCTGAATAACTTTGACACATGTACTGGATAACATGTACCTTTCATTAAATGCTTCATTAAGGCAAGAACTTTGAATTCTCAAAAGTTTATTAACACCCATCATTTGCGTAACAAACCTTGCAGTATTGTTGAAGTGTACAGTATATTTTGATTGAGCACAAACATGGCACCAAAAGCAGGATGTTTACACTTGGATAAAAAACATCTATTACACAGCCATTCTTCACCAGAATATCCTGAAATTCCATTACATTGTATCCCTTGCCAGACAGGATATTCACTAATTGTATTGATTTATGATTAACAGAATTATTAAGGTTGTAATGACAGAATGTTAAAAAGCTAGCTGCTCTACCAGTCCAGTAGTAACCTGAAAATAGAGTCAAAATATTTTTTTATTATTGAGAAACAATGTATCAATTTAATAAATCTAATCTAAATCTAAGCTGTTTCTGCTGTTTCTGCAATACCTAAAATGTACCCCAATGCAGAGAATGACATTTTTTATATACTGAATTGGAGAAAGTGCAGTATATATCTCCATTTTCTAAAGTATTAAGTAGATCAATGACTTACATTTATTCCATCGATTTCTTTTGGCTTCTCATGCACTTTCTGCTCCCAGAACTAAGTGTTTCCCAGTGTGCTAAGATGCATTATAAGTGTTCCCCTGCTCTTGCCGAGGCAGGAAAATCATATCTTTACTGGCAGTAAGAGTTCAACACAACCATCAGGAGGTGGTTTATTAATATGATCTTAATTTCCCTGAGGACTTGGCCTCAGCAAGCCACTTCAAGCCATGACTGCAGGTGTGTAGAAAAATTAATTTTACAATCTATGTTCTCCTAACATAATTAAGAAATACTCTATCTATAGGAGTTTCTGACAACGGCATAGCATTCAAAACAATCAATATTGCATACAATGACTCATAGACAATATACAGGGTTTAAGACGGGGATCTTTTCTAGCCAACTTCTAGATGCTGAGACCTGCTGAATAAAAAGCATGTGGTCGACCATTGAGCTATGGCTTAAGGTGACATGTGTAGGAAATCTGATTACAAACTATTCATATCATTGCTTTACTGGTCTCGAGCATTTGCCTTTGCAACTAATTGTTGTAAGATTTGGGGCTACTTCTGTTACAGAAAGGACCAGAGGCTTCAGTAATGGGTGATAATGGCAGCTTGTGGAAAACAAAAATGTTGTGGTCATTTTGGTTTTGCAATGCAAGTTACTGGAATTTCTAGCTTCATAAAACACCGGAGGAAAAAAAAGTGCCCTGCAGGACACCATAACATCTCTGAACATTACCTTGCAAGTAGAAATGTTGCCACTGTGACAGTGCCCATGATAGCATCCCACAGAGCTGGTTCAGCAGAACACCATGTTCAATAATATCAAAAGCTGTTCAGAGATCTAGTAGGACAGCCATGTTACACTTCCCCTGTCTCTACCTTAGACCCATAAGATATTAGTGTTGGGATTTTTATCTCCAGTGCTGCTTCGGCAGTGATATTGTGATTTGTGTACATCATGTGAGTCTGAGAGAGCATGAGAAAGGAAGTCTGTTTTATCTCTTCCTGCCTGTATTGTTTTTGGAAGTTAGTTTCGTTTCTGTTGTGTGTGTCACAGTTCTGTACTAGTGTTCATAGAACACAGACATGTTTCTGAAGGCTCTGTTTAAAGACTGTAAATAAACGAAGTTTTTAGCACTACAGGTGAGTCTTTCTTCTTGCTGGGAAATGCAAGGACTTGTGCGTGCTCTTCTCATGAGGGAAGAGTCCACTATTACTGGCACTCTGGACTGAGGGAGGATGCCAGCCAGAGACGCCACAGAAAGACGTTCTGAAGTACTGGGGAGTCTGCCGTCCCTCCCCAGGGTGTTTTTCCAACAATTAGACACCTCAAATGGAACTGCCACAGTTGTGGCATTCAAGTCTCTATGAAGTTGAGTGAGTTTACTCTCAAAGTATTAAGCAGGCCATTCAGTTGGCCTCCACATGCTCCAGAGCCCCATCCCTCATATCTGATGTGACATGCCTCTGGACCTCATGGAAAATCTCAGCTGGAACAGTGGGAATATATGTGGATTAAAGGGCTAAAATTTACATTGTGTTATTATACCACTTTAAACAAAGAATTATGGGAGCTGTAGTTTGTTAGGGGTGCTGAGAGTTGTTAGGAGACCCATATTCCCTTCACAGAGTTTGAACTCTAAAAGTGGTTAAACAAGCGCTATTTCCAGGGAAATCTGGGAATTGTAGCTATGTGATGATTGCTTAGTGGTATGATAGTGTTTTAAATGTATAGTGCAAATGGGGCCTAAATTTGTATAGAATCACATCCTGATCTGCTGTTGCAGCATTTAATAACATGCAACCCCTTAAATTTAAAAGCAAAAATTCGAAAATGAAGACATCTTAAATCTTCATCATTTAAAAACTGACAGAGAAGGGCTTAATATTCTGTTATGGGATGTTGTGGTTTTAAATAATTTAAATTGTTCATTGCTCAGAAAACACCAGTTATAATTTGTGAGGTCGGTAATAAATGTAATGAATTGATAAATAAATAAATGTTCGTGTACTCTCGCATACATTCATTATCTATTAATTATATTTTCTGAAATAGCAGAAAATCTATTTTTCTTGGGGGAGTTCTTTGCCCAGTTGTGTTGAACTCTTGGGAGCATGTGCCAGGGAACACAACAAACATAACAATATAGTGGCAATTTTGTACTGCCAATGAAAACAGACTTTTCACTGCCTTGGAGGGTGGGAGGCAATGGTACAGGGTAAGAGAACATAAATAAAATTTCAGCTGTGCCCGTATGGATAGATTGTCATCTAAAGACAACAGAGAGGAAGACACATCATAATTTGAAAAAAAAAAATTGGCATGAAGAAAACCAGTAAGTTATTAATATCATTTTACCTTGAATGACTGGACATTTATGTCTTTCTTTAACTAACTAACTAACTAACTAGTCATCAAATCCCTACATTTCTTCTCTTGAAATGATTGCCCCACTTAATCAAGCATGTGATTTGCCTATAGAGGAACTGATAATGGGATGCTTTCATTTGGCAAGGTAAACTGTACTATAATCTAAAAAAACAAATATGAGATACTGGCTCTTACAATTATTAAATCTATTTCCTACAACATGCAGTATTCAGATCATTTCCAGAGGGGTACTCATATGTCATCCAAGTGGAAACATATTAATCTGCATTAATTAAAAGACTTTACTATAGCCGTTGGTGACTACAATCCAACCTTAAGAAACTACATACGTGTTTATTTTGTGTTATCCTGAAAGTTTGTGACCAACTGAGGGACTCTTTATAGAACATTAATTAGAATTATATAAGCAAAATTTAACTGAGTACGAAGTCGAAGCTCTCAGAATTCTCCATTCCAATTTGCATGAATGGGGAGGGAAGCTGCTTCTCCTCTTGGTACTCTTTGAATACATCCTCCTCTACATCTGAGGTAAGACTGGGAAGAGAGACATAGCAAAATTCATCAGTAAACACTTATTTTGTTTCAAGCTGTATTTTGGGCTAAGACTATCCGGTACCCTTTAGATAATGAAACAGCATCTCCTAAACAGCCCAAATAAAGTGAACATTTTACTGAACCATACTGCTACATTGCATGTTGGGAAGCTACACTAACAGTATAATACAATGTGATGCACAGAGGCCCCATTGTTGCTGAAAAGCAGAAAGGCAGAAAATGGTGGGGGCGACTCGGGTGGCAGAAAAAGGCATTGTGCTGGCTCCTTAGTCTGGCAGAGTGGTGGCTTGAAATACCACTCCCAATACATTGGTCAAATTTTCAGGGTACCCTGTTAAAGAGATTCAGGGGGAATGTATGATTTCCGAATGCCCAGATGGGTGTCAACCAGCCATAGAACTCCCTAAGATGGAGTTCAAGAGGGATTTTCGAGAAATGATATACCTCACAGAGTGATCCTAAAACCCAACATCAATCCTGAAGGAATAATCTCCTGTGGGTTGGGTGATTCAGGATATACAACCAATTCCTTTGTGAAAACCTACTGCTATCTCTAATCAATAAACTTCTCCTTCATGAAGCCCATTCCACAATGGCCAAGGCTCACTTCACATGGTCCCTCAAAATATCCATAAACCACCAAGAAAAGCTAGATGAGTGTTGAGCATATGATAGTGTTATAAATTTAGTGTGACGGGTTCTAATTGTGTCTTCATAGAGGATTTAATATTTATTCATTAATATTTATTCATTAAACCTCATCAAACGGAATTAAATGAAGAGTTGTTGTTTTCTTCCAGGGTTGCCATGCTACCTATCAGTAAGTAAAAAATGGATAATCAAACATCAGTGTCTGGGTTTCTTCTCTTGGAGTTCTCAGATGTTCGGGAACTGCAGATTCTACACTTCTTTCTCTTCTTTGGAATGTTCTTAGCAACAGTGACAGGGAATCTTCTCATAATCTTGGCAGTAGCTTTTGACCGCCGCCTGCACACCCCTATGTACTTCTTTCTGGTGAATTTGGCAATGCAGGACCTTGGCTCTGTTTCAGTCATTATCCCTAAATCCATGGTCAATTCCCTCATGAACACAAGGCACATTTCATATTTTGGATGTGTTTTTCAGGTCCTATTGTTCTTCCTCTTTGTTGGATGTGATGTTTACCTCCTTACAGTCATGGCATATGATCGGTACATTGCCATTTGTGATCCGCTGCAATATGAAATGGTAATGAACAGGAGAGCTTGCACCCAAATGGTTGCTGGTGTGTGGGTTGGTGGCCTTCTAAATGCAGCTTTAAATACTGGTGGAACGTTTTCAATGCCCTTCTGTTCCAATGTTGTCAATCAGTTCTTCTGTGAAATACCACAGTTACTTAAGCTTGTATGTTCTGACTTGTACCTAATTGAAATTGGAATTGTTATGTTTAGTACTACAGTTGGGGTTGGCTGTTTCATCTTCATCATTGTTACTTATGTACATATCTTCAGTGCTGTTCTGAAAATCCCTTCAGCTGAGGGAAGAAGAAAGGCCTTCTCAACTTGTGTACCCCACCTCATTGTCTTATCCACATTTTTCCTTACAGCAGGCTTTGCTTACCTCAGGCCCACGTCTAACACTGCCCCACAACTGGATTTGGTGTTTTCTATACTATATTCCATGGTTCCTCCCATGCTGAATCCAGTAATTTACAGCATCAGAAATAAGGACCTCAAAGTTGCCTTGGCAAAACTTTTAGGTCTGAGGTAATCTTTTTTTAAAATGCTTTCTCTGTTGTTTTCTTTAAGCAATGGTTTGGTTTGTACTATATTGTCATATTATTTTATAGAGAAAATAAATAAGTGATGCTTGGGATTAAATCTACAATGGACCTTTAGGGGTAATAGTAGGGGAGTGGGGCTAGACTGAATCCTAAAATCATTCATCTCAGTTACATGGTCTAGCACCCTGCATAGAAGACTATTTGAAAGGTTTGCTTTCCTTCTGTCAGGCTTAGGCAGAATAGCAGCCCAGCCTTGCTGCTGAATGGTGTTTGGCTCTAGTGTAACATTACACTGGCTTAACATACACCAGCTTCTTTCAAATGAACTTCATGTGTATAGGATTGCTATCTTTGTACATTCTTTCACAGAGAGAATTTAGCAGTTGGAGCAAACTTAAAAAAGAGTAATACCCAATTTAAGGGCTTCTTGACACTTCTACTTGACCCCTGCTTAGAAATCACAGGTCTAAGCAGCTTTCTGGGTCCAAGCAGTTTAGCCTTTGCTCTACCTCTTTCCTCCAGAAAACCTGCTCTTCTGTGCTAAATTGGAATGAATAGAAATCCATGGAAAACCTGACTGCTGTTTGTTCCAATTCAGTGCTCAAGATAGGATTTTTTTTTCCAAATTTACTGATGTAATCTGTAGCAGCAATTTACCAAAATCCATTTCCATTCCTCCATACTAAGATCCTCTTGTAACTCTCTAGCCCATTTCCTCATAAATGGTCCTCTTTGGGTATCAAATTCAATTATTATAAATATCACCTATTCAATCTGTATCAATTGCTGATGTTAATAAAATTCCTAATTTTGGTTCAGCTCTTTACTCTCCATATTTTCATTAAGTACAACAATTTGAAACCATGGTGGCGAATCCCTAAGCAAACCATATGTATGTATGAAAAAATATTGTGAAATGGTTATGTATGTTGCAAAAGGTCTGGACACATTCTGCCCACCCCTCCTTATTTTTCGCCACTGGTACACACCACCCCAATATCCCCAAACAGTGTGGGATGCCAGGAGTTCTGGGTGCTTACCCAGGGTCTGTGTTTCTTTTTGGACAATGAGGCATGGTGGAGACTCAGGTGTCTTTAAGATATATGGTTTATTTACACATGTCTACAACCTGAGCCTAGATGGAGACATTCAATGCATTACAATCCAAGAGGATTACTTGCTTCTCACATAGGCACAGCAGGCTTGCGTCTGAAAATCAGCCATGTTCTCTTTTTGTTGCAGCCTTTCGCAGTCAACCCACATGATGCTCTTAGGGCCCCCTGCTTCCTCCTTGTTGCCACTAACTCAGAGAAAAATTATACATCTCCGAGCCTTGTCATTTAAACTGAAATTCTACATCCTTTAAACCCTTTTGTCTCTGCCCATTAAACGCAGCTGAAGGAGAGGCCGCAGCCCCACCCCAACCCTCCCCAACTCGCAAGTTTACCAAGATCAGTCTGCACATTTATGGGCTTGGCAGTTAATCACTGTCATCAATTCTCCCTATTTTTCTTAAAGACCCTCACAGAAGAAAAAAATTATCAAGTTCCCACCTTTTATTTCGGCTGTGTCTGAGTAGGCATAATCAGTTAGCCCACAAATCTTAAGACTAGAGAATGTGCTTCCCTAGTAAGTTTTTTTAATTATTATTTTGTGTAAATTGCATATACAAACATATAAATGAAAACAAAATACATCATTTCAGGAAAGTGCATATAAAATGTATATTTGAGTAGAAAACATATACAATTTCAATGTGCTTCTTTTTTGCACTTTTGTTGTGGTTGCTGCTGTTGGCGTCCATCTGGAGAGAAAATGGGTTGAAGTCAAACTACTGCAGAATCATAACGCCTTTGAAAATTTAAAGCATTAAAAACTTTTGCTATCTACTAAGAAGACCTGTTGAACTCAATTAGTCTCACTCCAAGCAAGATCCCATCTGCACCATGCAATTAAACAGTATTATATCACTTTTAACAGTCATAGATTCCCCCAAAGAATCTGGGGAGCTGTAGTTTGTCAGGGGTCCTAAGGGTCGTTAGGATACCACTATTACCCCCACAGAACATAAACTCTGAATCTGGGAATTGTAGCTGTGTGATGATTGTTTAGTGGTATGATACTGTTTTAAATGGATAGTGCAAATGGGGCCTAAATGTGTATAGAACAGCATCCTGCTCTGCTGTTGCAGCATTTAATAACATGCAATGCTTAATCTAAAAGTACAAATTCAAAAACTGAAACCTGCTAAATCTTCATCGTTTAAAATCTATCAGAGAAGGTCTTAATTTTCTATTACTTGATTATGTGATTTTAAATCATTTAAATTGTTCATTGCTCAGAGAACCCCAGTTATAACTTATGGGTGGATAATAAATGTAATGAATTGATAAATAAATAAATGTACTTTCAAATACATTCATTATTTTTAATTATATTTTCTGAAATAGCAGAAAATCTATTTTTCTTGTGGGAGTTCTTTGCCCAGTGGTGTTGAACTCTTGAGATCATGTTCCAGTGAACACAACAAACCCGATAATATAGTGGCAATATTGTACTGCCAATGAAAACAGACTTTTGACTGCCTTGGAGGGTGGGAGGCAATGGTACAGGGTAAGAGAACATACATAAAATTTCAGCTGTGCCCGTATGGATAGATGGTCATCTATAGACAACAGATGGGAAGACACATCATCATTTGGAGAGAGAAACTGGCATGAAGGAAAAACAGTAAGATATTAATATCATTTTACCTTGAATGACTGGACATTTATATCTTTCTTTAACTAACTAACTAACTAGTCATCAAATCTCTACATTTTTCCTCTTGAAATGATTGTCCCACTTAAATCAAAGCATGTGAGCTACCCTTAGAGGCACAGATAACTTTCTTTTGGCAATGTAAATAGTACTATAATCTAAGAAGCTATACTATACTATAATCTAAGAAGGGAGCCAGTGTGGTGTAGTGGTTAAGAGCGGTAGACTCTAATCTGGGAGACCGGGTTCGAGTCTCCACTCCTCCACATGCAGCTGCTGGGTGACCTTGGGCCAGTCACACTTCTTTGAAGTCTCTCAGCCCCACTCACCTCACAGAGTGTTTGTTGTGGGGGAGGAAGGGAAAGGAGAATGTTAGCCGCTTTGAGACTCCTTCAGATAGTGATAAAGCGGGATATCAAATCCAAACTCTTCTTCTCTTCTAAGAACCAAATATGAGATATTGGCTCTTACAGTGATTAATTCTATTTCCTACAACATGCAGTATTCAGATTATTTCCAGAGGGGTATTCATATGTCATACATTCAAGTAGAAACACATTAATTAAAAGACTTTACTATAACAGTTGGTGACTACAATCCAAACTTAAGAAGAACTACATATGTGTTTATTTTATGTTATCCCGAAGGTTTGTGACCAACTGAGGGACCCTTTATAGACCATTAACTAGAATTATATAAGCAAAATTTAACTGAGTACAAAGTTGAAGCTCTCAGAATCCTCAAAATTCTCCATTCATTTTGCATGAATGGAGAGGGAAGCTACTTGTCCTTTTGGTACTCTTTGACTACATCCTCCTCTACATCTGAGGTAAGACTGGGAAGAGAGACATAGCAAAAGTAATGCCCATATTCCCTTCATTTTGTGAAAGGGAAACAAGAACAACCTGAGACCTACAGTGCTTCTCTGGGAACTGAGCATCATTAAAAACTGTTTCGGAATACATAGCAAAATACACCAGCAAACAGTTATTTTATTTCAAGCTCTATTTTGGGCTAAGAATATCCGGTACCCTTTAGATTATGAAACTGCATCTCCTAAACAGCCTAAATGAAATGAACATTTTACTGAACCATACTGCTACAGTGCATGTTGGGAAACTACACTAAATTTTCAGAGACTCCATTGATGGAATCTTTGAAGGAGATGGAGATGGCGTTTATAAGTGTTCCGTGTAAGGGTGGTAGTACAATAGCTTTGCAAAAAAACATTTTGGTTTCCCTATGAATGTCCCAGTCCTCAAACGCTCTGACTTCAGGCGGGAGAAAGCTGCGCTCACTGACCTCAGACGATGCTGGATTTTGGCATCAATTTCGGTCCTTGTGGAAAGATAACAGCCCAGGTAGGAGAAGTGATTGGCCCTTTCCAACGTTACACCATTGAGTTGGATGTGTGGCATTGCAGAGGGGTTGTTTTGTGCTTGATGATGCAACACTTTGTTTTTTTGGATGTTGAGCAACAGACCAAGCTTTTTGTTAGCTTCTGCGAAGATCCTCTATGGTAAATTTAGTGTGACAGATTCTAATTGTGTCTTCATAGAGGATTTGATATTTATTCATTAAACCACCTCAAACTGAATTAAATACAAAGTTGTTGTTTTCTTCCAGGGTTGCCATGCTACTTATCATTAAGTAAAAAATGGATAATCAAACATCAGTGTCTGGGTTTCTTCTCTTGGAATTCTCAGAAGTTCGGGAACTGCAGATTCTACACTTCTTTCTCTTCCTTGGAATGTTCTTAGCAACTGTGACAGGGAATCTTCTCATAATCTTGGCAGTAGCTTTTGACCACCACCTGCACACCCCTATGTACTTCTTTCTGGTGAATTTGGCAGTGCAGGACCTTGGCTCTGTTTCAGTCATTATCCCTAAATCCATGGCCAATTCCCTCATGAACACGAGGTACATTTCATATTTTGGATGTGTTGTTCAAGTCCTTTCCTTTCTCTTCTTTGTTGGATGTGATGTTTTCCTCCTTACAGTCATGGCATATGATCGGTACATTGCCATTTGTGATCCCCTGCAATATGAAATGGTAATGAACAGGAGAGCTTGCACCCAAATGGTTGCTGGTGTGTGGGTTGGTGGCCTTCTAAATGCAGCTTTAAACACCAGTGGAACGTTTTCAATGCCCTTCTGTTCCAATGTTGTCAATCAGTTCTTCTGTGAAATCCCACAGTTACTTAAGTTTGCGTGTTCTGACTTGTACCTAATTGAAATTGGAATTCTTATGTTTAGTTTTACAATTGGGGTTGGCTGTTTCATCCTCATCATTGTTACTTATGTACACATCTTCAGTGCTGTTCTGAAAATCCCTTCAGCCCAGGGAAGAAGAAAGGCCTTCTCAACTTGTCTACCCCACCTCATTGTGTTATCCATATTTTTCCTTACAGCAGACTTTGCTTACCTCAGGCCCACCTCTAACACTGCCCCACAACTGGATTTGGTGTTTTCTATACTATATTCCATGGTTCCACCCATGCTGAATCCAGTAATTTACAGCATCAGAAATAAGGACCTCAAGGTTGCCCTGGCAAAACTTTTAGGTCTGAGGTAATCTTTTAAAAATGCTTTCTCTGTTGTTTTCTTTAAGCAATAGTTTGGTTTGTATTTTCTTTATGTATTATTTTATAGATAAAGGGAATAAGCTGTACTTGACTTTAAATCTAAGGTGGATCTCATGTTCTTCCCCAAGATTCATACTCTGATCACCCTAATGTCACGTGGAGGTTAAATTTTTCTTTTGTTTTTTAATAAATCCATTTTCATTATGTTTTTAGCGCCAATGGAGATCCCTCAAAGTGCATTAAAACAAATAAAATATCAAAATAAGAATATAACGTAAGAGGGGCAATCCTACAGCAGGATTTTCAGGGATAAGCAGCTTGGGATTTAGTGTATCTCTGGTTTGGTCAACTGTTTTTCAGCATTTAGTTCCTTACCCCAGCTCTGTTGAAGACACACCAGTATAAAATGCTCAGAGTGGAAGCTGGTTGAGCTGTGGGTGGCATAAATTTAAAAAAGGGGCTGTTCAAGAGGCATGGTTGGGGTAGGGCTGGGGGAGGTGGGCTAGACTGTATTTTAAGCCTATTTGGCTCAGTCTCATGGCCTAGCAGCCAGCATAGAAAACTGAAAGGTAAGTCCAGTCAGGGGGCATGGCAGAAGCAGGACCGGGGGGAGGGGGGTGCTTAGGCTGTATCCTAAGGTTGTGTAACCTGGTTTAGAGCACTCTCATTTTAAAACAATAATTTTTAATTAAACCCTTACAGCATATTAGAACATCACACAAACATACAATATCCCACCCTAACCAAGATGATAAAGTTTAGGCAATATATCAGAAATAACATCCAAGTACGATATAAGTTCCAGAAAACATTTGCACACAGGGCAATATACAGATTATGCTAACCAAAAGGTTTAATAGTGTGAAGGGAGTCCTCTGTTTAAATTTTTAGCCATGTACTTAATAAAACCATACCAATCAGTTGCAATTTAATCATTATGCTTCAATCTTTGTGCCAATTTTATTTTATTGCACCCCCCTTCTCGTCTATTGTTATTATGAGCCTGGCTCCTAGACAGCCTATGAGGGGTCTGAAGTATAAGCTAGTGTTATTTCCTGTTAAAGGTTAAGAAGCAGTGCCAGGTCTGGACATTAGAGGTGTTTTTTCCAGGGACTGATTTTATTTCAAAAAATCCTTCCAGAACTGAACCACTTTCCCACATCTCCACCACATATGCTGATTTGAGCAAACATTCCACAAGGTGATCAGCAGTTTGCTGAATAAGAAAAGTATGGGGTAAATGTATAGACATTAGATATCCCTTTCAAGTACTACCTCTTTTGTCAAGATTGAGACAGATTTTAAAGGAAGTTTCAGTTCCCCCCACACTGAAGTCCAGACACATTGAAGTTGGAAAATTGCCAGACTTCAGAACTCTTATCAGTTGCAGGACTTTGTGAGCAACTGAACTAAGGACTTGGCTGTGGACTTTAACACAGCAAAGACTTTGAAACAAAGAACCCTCTCTGGGCTCAGAGAGAGAATACAATTTGTAGCATCTGTAAATAGTGTATGTATAGTAGTGCATGTTGGTGTTTGCCTAGTGAAGACCACTCTGCTAAATGGCTGTTTTCTGTGGTGAGTTTTACTGCTTGTCTGAGCTTCTGCAGCACATGCACCCAACACCCCAACAGCCTGCCCTTGGCCAGTGCAGATAGGTAAATCATAGAATCATAGAGTTGGAAGGGACCCTAAGGGTTATCTACTCCAACCCCCTTCAATGCATTCGTGACAGATGTCCATCCAACTTCTGCTTAAATGATAATGATAAAGTAAAGATTGACACTGTGTTTATCTAAACTACTGTATCAAATACAAAATTTCTTTTTTAAGAAATTGGTTTATAGATATTATACTAAAAAGCAACAACAATGGTCTTATGCATCTTTGTTTTTATATGGTTTTTGGCATTTTAGGTATGGCCTTTTTTTAAGCAAATGGATTATACCTTTTCTAAATAAATGTAAGTGCACTTCTTGTGATACTTCTATTTTCTAGGGAAGGTGTGGGCAATCTAACCAATCAATATTAGCTTACAGCCATGGCATATATATACCATGGCATATATATATACACATTCATAGTGAAGCAATAGTAAGTCTGCCTCAGGGTAGACCTAGTAGCCTGGTAGAAAATTGAAACATAGATATGCATTATGAGCATGCTCAGAACTGTTCCCTTGAAGGCCAATCCTCCATAGAACTCTGAGCACTTCTGATGCCCTCTCATGGCAGCAGCTGCCTGGAGGACTCTCAAGGAGAGTGGAGAGGAGAGGAGGCTTAGGGAACACTCCACAAGGGTTTGTGTGACTGTCTTGTGGGGAAACGCGCTCCGAGCCTCAGAAGCCCGGTTATGTCACAGCCCCTCACCCCTTTTCAAACACCCTCCATCTGGGCAGCTGTAGTCTCTGCACCTGGTCTCTGAGCTGCTCTCCCACCCAAAAGATAGGTGCCTTCTCACACTGCCCCATATGGTCCTGAGAAGAGAAAGCCCCCAGCCTTAGCAACCCAACAGGGATTGGCCAAAGGTGAATGTAAGGCCAACACCTTCCTCACTTTGGGAGGCAGCAGTGGGTGCCACCAGGCCTGCATGGTGGAAAGCCTCCTTTTTGATGAAGGACACTGAACTCCCAGGCAGGCATTGTACACAACAAGCACAAGAAAGACCAGTGTGCTTGCTGCCTGCCCGGCCTCTCACTTGTCCATCCATTCCCAAGAGCAAGGGGTGACAGACTGGCTGGCTGGGCTACCTCAACCACTGCTTGCTTACTCCAAGACCATCTCAGTTTCTGGTAACCAGCACCCCCTGGCCAACCCCAGAGGCACCATTTACCTGGGGAGCTTGTAGCCAGAGCCGCTGCAACCAACAGCCATGCAAGCCTCTCACTTGTCCATCCATTCCCAAGAGCAAGGGGTGGGAGGCAGAGACGTGAGGGCATCAGAGGAGGGAAGGAAGAAAAGAGGGATGGAGGCCATGGTTGCCCGCAGCACCCCTGAACATCATTCAAGGCACCTAAGGGCGCCACGGCACACTGGATGAAAACCACTGGTGTAAAAGATTTCAGTCTTAGATGTGTTAATTTAAGCAGCCGCTGCCTGCAACTCACCACACATACTTAGAGAAAAGTGATTTAGGAACTTAAAATACCCCACTCTGGTGCAAGCCCCTAAGCAGAACTTTGGATCATAGTCATTATAAACATAGCTGAATCTCAACTCTCAAAATACACATCTGATTCACAGCTGCTGAGCTGTAGAAGGCTCGTGAGAATTAAACCTTCTGGGTATAATTAGTAATGAGACATTGATAAAGCTCATGGCTAACCATTTCACCCCTTTGTAGAATAGCTTAGTTTCCAATATCTGCCCTTCAGTGATAGAGATTACATTGGTTGGAATGAGTCTCGATGACAGGGAGGGCAGTCAGAGAACCACCACCAAAGTATTCTTTCATTTTGGCGTCTCTTTCCAAAAGCCAGGAGTGCAGGTAGAACACATCACCAGGGTAGGCTTCTTGGCAAGGTGGATGATGTAGCAACGGAGGAGGCAACAGCTTTTTTGGACAAGTAATCAAAATAATCAAAGCATGTTTGCCAATAAATATTTCCTGGTTCAACCAAATAAGAAGGAATGAGAAAGAAGTAGTATGGCAGCTTTCTTTCCTGGGCACCAAACAAAGGTCTGAAAGACACAATGATGAACCAATCAAGAGCAAATGGATTTCTCCTGCACAGATTCTCTGATATTTGGGAGGTGCAGATATTTCACATCAACTTTTTTGTCATAATATATTTGGTGGCCCTCATAGAAAACCTTATAATCATCACAGTCATCTTCTACAGCCATCAGCTTCATACACCCATGTACTTCTTTCTGGCCAACCTGTCATTACAAGACATTGGCTCCATATAAGTTACAGTCCCAAAGTCCATTGCAAATTCCTTGATGAAGACACAAACCATCTCTTACTCTGGATGTGTCTGCCAAATATTCTTCCTTGTTTTCTTCATGATGTCCCATTACGTCTTCCTTGGTGTCATGGCATATGATCGCTATGTTGCCATCTGCAATCCACTGCATTATGAGACTGTCATGAACAAGAAAGCTTGCATTCAGATGGCAACCAGTGCATGGATTGGTGGACTTTTCTATGCAACAATGTACACTGGAACAACATTCAGAGTTGAGTTCTGTTCTAATGTCATCAATCAGTTTTTCTGTGAAATACCACAGCTACTGAAGATCTCTTGCTCTGACTCGGATATCACTGTGATTTGGGTTGTGACTTTTGGAGTTTGTTTAGCCTTCATCTACTTTGTCCTTATTGCTTTTTCTTATGTTCAGATCTTCAGAGCAGTTCTGAAAATCCCATCCAGACACGGGAAGCAAAAAGTCTTCTCAACTTGTTTGCCTCATCTTACTGTTATCACCCTGTTTTTGGTAAGTGGCACCTTTGTCTATTTAAGACCGACTTCCAGGTCACCATCAGCATTTGACCTCTTGGTTTCTATGTTCTACTGCATGGTGCCACCAGTAATGAACCCGGTCATCTATAGTATAAGAATCAGGGAGCTCAAAATGGCATTCTGGAAGTTGCTGATAAATATTTTCCCCCAATTCTTAGACAAAAACCATTCTCCATTTTAGGAAACAGTTTCAGTTGCCTAGATGGCATGCCTAAGTTTTGTTCAATCCTATGTTTGTTTACTTAGAAGTGGATATCACTACATTGAATAGGAATTCTAGTCTAAGGAAAGTGTACATTGGATTGTAGTCTTATATCACACGTTTACTTCATTTGTATATGTATTTAGACCAGGGGTGAGTATCTGTGGCTTTCCGGGTGCTGTTGGACTACAACATCCATTCTCCCTATCTACTAGCCATACATGATAGAGCTGATGGTAATTGGGTTACTGGAGATTATTGGAGATTATTGTGTATAGAACTTCTGTTTCCCATTGAAACCTGGAAGATCTAAATCTAATTTAACACTGATATTAGTACTGAATGCCCAATATGAACATGTGAAAATCCTTTACATCAATCTCTATAACAGTTTTTATTCATTAATATTTGAATTAATTTTTATTTCTTGCAGTGGAGATATAGGCTTATAAAAACATAATTGTATTCAACTGACCTTACCTATATACCTGTCTTTGCAGGTGCCATATATGTTCACTTGTTTTTAATCAATCGTTTGTGTCCAGATGCTATAAACCTGCAGATATGACAGGTAGGGTGGAAGATGGCTTTGATGTGGCCACTATTTCCCCTTTGTTATGATTCCACATCCCAGCACTGCTCGTAGCAGGAAGCCTATATTTAGAAGAACTGTGAGTTGAGTCATAGCTAGAGGAAGGTGGAGACTGTAGAGAAAAGGGCCATCGGGGAAGATCAGGTGCTTTCTATTGTGCCTTGATCCCAGCATTTTGTGTTAGACTCCTTTTAGTAATGTTTTCTTTTGAAATGTTTAAGATAATGTTTACTATGCTATGGATTTTTGTGTTTTCATATTGTAAACTGTTCTGTGATCCTCAGATCATGGGTGGTATAGAAATTTAATAAATAAAAAAAGATTTTTTGTGAACTTTAATGTGTTAAATGTGCATCTGTAGTTGACATCCTTTCCAATATTTTATTTGGAAATTTTTAAGATCATATATTACTTTCCTGTTAATTATGTTGCTTTGAATGTATATTTTATATTTGCCTTTCTTCTGTAATTTTCTATTCTGGATTGTTTTATTTGATGTTTTAATGTGTTGTAAACTGGTTTGAGGGTTGTTGTTGTTTTTGTCTTAAGCAGTATAGAAATGAAATGGAGGAGGAGGAGGAGGAAACAGCTCCTGGATCCAGAAGGTTTTAGGTCATAAGGCATTTTATGATTGGCTCGATTATGGTTCCAGCTTCTAATGAGCTTTGAAGCTGATGGTTCCAACCCCTGTTGAGGGTGTACATGGGCAATGCCTTCTCTGCAGTGGCTCCACATTTCTGTAATGACTCTCTTAGCTGTGTCATGCTTCAACATTTCTGTCTTTTCAAAGTTAGGTAAAAACATTTCAGTGATATGCAAGGTGGTAATATATATGTTCCAACCCAATACAAATCTGTTTGGTTCTGATGTATGCATTTAATTCCTTTTCTTTAATCTGCCAGTTCCTGCTATAACCAAGAACTATGGATATATTTGTTTGTGCTGATGAAATTTCTCTCTCTGGGGAAGGGCCGGTGAGGGTCAGTAGTTGATGGGAGGGTTGGGATTGATGCTTTTTTTAAAGTTTTGAATGCACTATAATTTTCTTCTGTATATTTTTTTGTGTCTGTTCTGAAACTCAATAAAAAAATTTGATATTTATAAAATTCACTTCAATGTTCTGGCCTTTGGGAAAGGCTGAGATACCTATCTTTCAATTAGCAATGTCGTTATGACATCACATGATTAGAAGTGGTTTGTTCTGCTCAACTTTTAAAATTAATAGCACAAAAAGGTATTATCCATCTGGGCAAGCCAAAACCACTGATTTAAAGCATGCATTCCAGCCAAATAAAAAGTGAAAGAAGCATGCAAAGAAGGGCTGGTGTGGGATTGTGACCATTGTCGGGAATATGGCCTGAGAGTGCTGAGAGGTAGATAAATTTGACCCCGGGCCTGAAGTTTTCCATGCCTGTCATATAATTTCTGCATCAGAAAATCAGAAAATATGCTCGATAAAAAGCAAACATTGTATGATATTTGTGGAAAATCAACCAAACAAATGAAGTTGAATGCTCAATGATAATATGGTAACAGCCCATGATCATCTAATTTTGTCCAGGACTGGATCAGAAGTTGCTTGATGTGAATGTCCGAAAGTAAAATTTTTAACAATTCTTCTACTCCTTGTGATTTCCAACATACTGAGGTGTCTTTCATCCTGCACATTTATATCTAGGACAATGTTCTTCCTGCTGCATTTGGAACAGAGAAAGGTCTGAAATAGTGTACATTAATGGTGCATTTTATGCCGCTTCTGAGCGGTTTTCAGTTTTCAATGCTGTTTGCCCTGGGCAGGCTTGCTCTTTACCACTGAATCAGTGGTAATCCAAGGAAAATTTGATTGATTACTCCCATGTAATGATATTTTTTATTAAAGATTTTCATAATACAAAGAAATGGTTACAAAATTGCAAATATAACAAGTAGATTGTGTAGTCTGCTCATAGAAGTCATTATGTGCTATATTAAATAGATGGACTAAACTCTAATGCAACAAGTAGGCCTACAACCCTCACTATGGAGCATAAAGCAATCTACATTGTTCTGTGGATGCTAGCCTTAAATCATATACAACATGTAAGTGTTGTGGAATTCATTTGCTATTATTGATCTGTTATTACTTGCTTTGATTTAGAACTTCTTGGCAGGCAACAAAGAAAACCAATTTCATGAGCAGAAGAGGATTTTACAGCTTAATCCTATACATGTCTTCCTTGAATTAAGTCACACTGAGTTCCATAGGACTTCATCCCACATAGTTGTGTAAAGGATTGCAGCCCTAGATGTGTTAATTTAAATAGCAACAGCCAACAACACACAACACACACAGGGTCATGCCATAGAGAAAACTGCTTTAGGAACATTAAAAAACAACAACAACAACAACCCCACTCTGGTGTAAGCCCCTTACATAAGCCAAAGCAGAGCTTTGTATCATAGTCATTATAGCTGCATCTCAACCCTCAAATACACATCTGATCCACATCTGCTGAGCTGTATATAGAAGGCTCGTGAGAATTAAACCTTCTGAGTATAATTAGAACTGAGACATCGATAAGCTCATTGCTATACATTACACCCTTCACCACATTCAGTACAGAGAGAAAGATTTCCCAATACAACTGAAAGAGAAAGAAGTAGTGTGGTAGCTTCCTTTTCCTAGGCACCAAAGTCTGAGACACAATGATGAACCAGTCAAGAGTAAGTGGATTCCTTCTACATGGATTCCCTGATATTCAGGAGGTGCAGGTATTTCACATCAACCTTTTTGTCATAATATATTTGGTGGCCCTCACAGAAAATATTGTGATCATCACAGTCATCTTCTACAGCCATCAGCTTCATACACCCATGTACTTCTTTCTGGCCAACCTGTCATTGCAAGACATTGGCTCCATATCAGTTACAGTCCCCAAGTCCATTGCAAATGCCTTGATGAAGACCCAAACCATCTCTTACTCTGGATGTGCCTGTCAAGTATTCTTCCTTGTTTTCTTCATGTTGTCTCATTATCTCCTCCTTGGTGTTATGGCATATGATCGCTACGTTGCCATCTGCAATCCACTGCATTATGAGACTGTCATGAACAAGAAAGCTTGCATTCAGATGGCAACCAGTGCATGGATTGGTGGACTTTTCTATGCAACAATGTACACTGGAACAACATTCAGAGTTGAGTTCTGTTCTAATGTCATCAATCAGTTTTTCTGTGAAATACCACAGCTACTGAAGATCTCTTGCTCTGACTCGGATATCACTGTGATTTGGGTTCTGACTTTTGGAGCTTGTTTAGCCTTCATCTACTTTGTCCTTATTGCTTTTTCTTATGTTCAGATCTTCAGAGCAGTCCTGAATATCCCATCCAGTCATGGGAAGCAAAAAGTCTTCTCAACTTGTTTGCCTCATCTTATCGTTATCTCCCTGTTTTTGGTAAGTGGTAACTTTGTCTATTTCAGACCAACCTCCAGCTCCCCATCAGCATTTGACCTCTTGGTTTCTTCATTCTACTGCATGGTGCCACCAGTTATGAACCCACTCATTTATAGTGTAAGAAACAAGGAACTCAAAATGGCATTCTGGAAGTTTCTGGTAAATATTTTCCCCTAATTCTTAGACAAAAATCATTCTCCATTTTAGGAAACAGTTTCTGTTGCCTAGATGGTGTGCATAGGTTTTGTTCAATCCTATGTTTGTTTACTTAGAAGTGGATATCACCACATTGAATAGGAATTCTAGTCTCAGGAAAGTGTGCATTGGATTGTAGTCTTATATCACATGTTTACTTCATTTGTATATGTCTTTAGACCAGGGGTGAGTATCTGTGGCTTTCCGGGTGCTGTTGGACTACAACATCCATTCTCCCTATCTACTAGCCATACATGCTAGAGCTGATGGTAATTGGGTTACTGGAGATTATTGGAGATTATTGTGTATAGAACTTCTGTTTCCCATTGAAACCTGGAAGATCTAAAACTAATTTAACACTGATATTAGTACTGAATGCCCAATATGAACATGTGAAAATCCTTTACATCAATCTCTATAACAGTTTTTATTCATTAATAATAATAATAATAATAATAATAATAATAATAATAATAATAACTTTTATTTGTACCCCGCCCTTCCCAGCCGAAACCGGGCTCAGGGCGACTAACAATCATAAAACCATAATTCATTAATATTTGAATTAATTTTTATTTCTTGCAGTGGAGATATAGGCTTATAAAAACATAATTGTATTCAACTGACCTTACCTATATACCTGTCTTTGCAGGTGCCATATATGTTCACTTGTTTTTAATCAATCGTTTGTGTCCAGATGCTATAAACCTGCAGATATGACAGGTAGGGTGGAAGATGGCTTTGATGTGGCCACTATTTCCCCTTTGTTATGATTCCACATCCCAGCACTGCTCGTAGCAGGAACTCTATATTTAGAAGAACTGTGAGATGAGTCATAGCTAGAGGAAGGTGGAGACTGTAGAGAAAAGGGCCATCGGGGAAGATCAGGTGCTTTCTATTGTGCCTTGATCCCAGCATTTTGTGTTAGACTTCTTTTAGTAATGTTTTCTTTTGAAATGTTTAAGGTAATGTTTACTATGCTATGGATTTTTGTGTTTTTATATTGTAAACTGTTCTGTGATCCTCAGATCATGGGCGGTATAGAAATTTCATAAATAAAAAAAGATTTTTTGTGAACTTTAATGTGTTAAATGTGCATCTGTAGTTGACATCCTTTCCAATATTTTATTTGGAAATTTTTAAGATCATGTATTACTTTCCTGTTAATTATGTTGCTTTGAATGTATATTTTATATTTGTCTTTCTTCTGTAATTTACTAAAAACCACTGATTTAAAGCATGCATTCCAGCCAAATAAAAAGTGAAAGAAGCATGCAAAGAAGGGCTGGTGTGGGATTGTGACCATTGTCGGGAATATGGCCTGAGAGTGCTGAGAGGTAGATAAATTTGACCCCGGGCCTGAAGTTTTCCATGCCTCTCATATAATTTCTGCATCAGAAATGTGGCTCCTGAAGGTTGCCAATGATGTAATGTGGTGCTTGGCTGAAAAATGTCCCCCCATCCCTGCTTTAGACCTAAGCATCCTCATGTACTGGATGTGACAGATTCCTTTTTTTTTCTTTTTCCATTTGCCATATTGTTCCCAGTCTATCCTCACCACTTACATCACATGTGCTGGACTGCCCCTCCTGTCAACCACATGTAAATATGAACATTGTAGGAAGGAAACCTTCATATCTACAGCTCCCTCTCAGCTGATGTCTACAAGTGGATATAAGGGAGGGAATTTAGTTGGTATGTGCAATGTTTGGGGCTGGCCTAGGTGGGACCCCACATCCATATTTACAGGATGCTTGAGAGTTCTGTCTGTATAAGACTCAGGTATAACAAGCAGATAAACCCTCATGCGGCATGCCCCTATATGCTGAACTTTAGAGAGCAAGGGGAGAATAAGAATTCTTCTTATTCTCAGCTGTTTATTTATTTGCATATTTATATATTGCTATTTATTCAAAATAACAGAGTGGTTCACAAAAATATGCATAAAACCATACAATAAAAACCACATAGAGATGTTAAAATCAGAAATCAGCTATTATGGAATGATATATCCTTCATTGCCAGCATTAACCTGATGGAATAGAAAGGTTTCCAGCAGAAATTTAAAAGTTGAAACACAATGTGTCAGCTGTATCTTTATTGGGAGTGTCTTCCATTAAAGGCTGTTTCTTGTTGAAAGGAGCACTCCAGCAATCTTGTGAAGAAAGGTTATAACAATAACAATTTCTTGCTAATTATGCTGTTTGAAATGTGCAGTTTATATTTGACTCCTTTTAATAATGTTTTCTTTTGAAATGTTTACGATAATGTTTACTATACTATGTTTAATGGTCATTGTATTTGTAATTGTTCAAAAACAAAAAAGTTGTAAAAAAGAAGTATTGCCTTTTAAATTCAGGGTCCTTTCACTGTGCACCCCCACCCTAGTACCTATCCTTGGAAAATAGGTTCTTTTTCTGCTCCCATTGTGATGTAAATGCAGCTGAACTGAACAAATTTAACTTTCACTGATCAGAACAAAAGAAAGGTCTGGTGACTGGGTTCAGCCTATTTGTAGGCCAGATGTCAGGGACTGGGCAGAGGAAGAATGGTGGAGACTGCCTCCCCAGCCTGACCCTTCCAGTGAAGAAAGAGACAGATCAGAATTACAACAGGGGTTTGAGGGAGGTTACAGCTCAGAGGCAGATGAGGGGGAAAGTTGGGAAATAATGGGGGAGGAGGAGGAGGAGGAAGAAGAAGAAGCACCATGGGAGAGACAGCTGATGGACTCAGTGTCTTTAGAAAGCATTCCAGACTCCCCCCTCCCAGAACACAGCATGCCTTGAAAGTAGGAGAGCAAAGAGCTCAAAGGCAAAAGGCCCTTTCCAGCATCCGTAGCAATGACTCATGAGGAAGTGGGAGAGACAGAGGGGGTGGGGGTTCCACTCCATTACTCCAAGAGACTGCATTTCTAAGCCTCTCTCTGTGAATATTGAATAAAAAGCATTGATAAGAACTTTCATTGTCTTATCCATTCCTGGCAACCTACCATGGGGGGTTGGATCCTCTGACGCCTGACGCCACCTTGGGAATCATTCAACCAACAGAACTTCGAAGTAAATTAATGTGATCAACAGGTCATGTGATCTGACATGCAAAAGTGTGAATGGCCCAGCTGAGCTGGTGGGATGCAAGAAAACTTTGTGACACAGGGTGAATTTGAATCTGCCTATCTAAATTTATCTGGAAGTTGTAACTACCAATAGTAAAGGCAGGTAAATATAAAGAACCACTGGACAGTTAATTTAAGTCGAATTCGACTATGGGGCTCATGGGGCTCATCTCCACTTTCAGGTCAAGGGAGCTGGCATTTGTCTGTAGACAGCTTTTCTGGGACAGCTTTTCATGTGACCACCATGACTAAACCACTTCTGGCACACAGAACACAGTAATGAGTTCCAGAGAGCACAAAAATGTATTTTACCTTCCTGCCACAGTGGTATCTATTTATCTACTCATGCTGGTATGCTTTCAAACTGCTAGGTTGGCACGAGCTGTGACAAATCACTAGGAGGTCACCCCGTCTCACAGATTCAAGCTGCTGACCTTACGATCGGCAAGCCCAGAAGACTCGGTGGTTTAGACCACAGCACCACCTGCGTCCCTACTATCAATGATTGGTTTCAGGTAGTTCCCAGGGCTGGCCCAAGACATTTTGCTGCCTGGGGTGAGCATAAAACTGTGGGTCCCACTACCATGCAACCAGATGAGGACACTGAACAATCAGCAGGTGATAAATGACTAAGCAAGTCTTGGTCTCTGAGAAAAGATTATCAAAGGATTGATTCCTAAAAAGAGTTGATGAACTGTGATGTAGAAAGTGTAGAAAAGAAGAGACAAAGTATACACATTCTCAGAGGCAGAGGGTTTAGATTCCCAATGTGCCTTTTTGTTCTGGCTGGTAGTAGAAGCCATAATATGCTTCCATTTTGTTCCAACATCCCAGCCCTAAATACCGTATGCTGATACAAAGCTTGCTCTCTACTTTAATTAAAAGCACATCCTGCAGTCTTTGCATGCCTTACTTTATGCCTTGCCATGGAAAGATATACATAAATAAAGAGAATTACTAAACCAACAATACTAAATGGAAGAAGACTTTGCAGCTTTTGGATTAAGGCTGGTTGCTTTTCTGGGCTGTTTGGAGGCTTGATTTGCAGAGTTAGATTGTGAATGCAGCTGTGTGCTCTGCTAGAATTGTGAATGCAGCTGTGTGCTCTGCTCTGTTATATTTTGGATTATGTTATGTTTTAATAGATTATGTCTTAATAGGATGAGAGTGTTGGAGATATGTGCAAATGTGTATGGTAAATCCGGTCTTTGGGTGTTTGATTTTCGTTGTTGTGTATACTGTGTATATACGGACAATGACAATAAATTTATCTAAAGATAGAAGGAAGGAGAGGAGGAGTTCTATTTAGCTGCTTATAGTTTCCGGGAACTCATGAATAGGACTTGCAAACAGGGCAACTCATTGCACATAATGCTCCTCTGCTTCCATAACATCAACATCTTTGGCACATGCACAATAATCTATACATACATGACAATTTAATAGATTAGCATCTGGAACTCAGTAGTAATGGACTACACACACACAGTGTAAACTGGTCTGTAAAATACATTTAGAGATCTTAAGGTTCTGATGGGTTGTTTGGAGTTGCAAGCCAAACCATCTGGAGGGCACCAGGCTGGCAAAGGCAGCAGCAAATCAGTGTGTGTGTGTGTGTGTGTGTGGAGAGAGAGAGAGAGAGAGAGAGAGAGAGAGAGAGAGAGAGAGAGAATTCACATAGTCACACTGAAAAGGTGCAACATTGGGAATCTTTCCAAATGAAAGATCCCTTGCTAATGAAAGTCAGGGCAATCCCATAAAATCCAGGAGACCACTCTTGATCTCACCAAAAAACCTCAAAGGAGGTAGGCCTCCCTTAATAGGTGGGTGAATCCCGATGTTGACTGGTCTCTACCACATAGTAAATGGACTAGACCCCAACGAGACCTGAAGCCCATCTGGAATAAGATGGCCTCAAGTAGGCCTGGTTCATTTGAGGGCCTTATCCAGCTCAAAAATACATTCAGGGGCCTGTCAGATATAAAGCCTACTGGGTCAAGTAAGCAATAAATACCCTCCTAAGGCTCAACAATATATATGAATGAATGGGCCCAGTTTACTCAATTGTCCAAGAGGGCTGACTCTTAAGTCACACTAGGTCCACAGTGCCACAGGCTAGGCGAATCCACTTCCATCACCATGCCCAAAATACAGACTGGTCCTTGACCTTGCCCCCCCTCCCCTGCAACTAGGAATACCACCCACAAACCACAAACCCTACCAAAGATCTTTCAACATGTGTCAACATTCAATCATATAAACAGAGTCATCTTCAAAACAATGCTTCCAAGTTCAATTATAGCCACTGAATCACAGTCATTATGAGTATATGACTCCCAAAATGTATCTGACTGAGTGCTGCTGAGCTGTACTTAACTCCTGAGAACTGAACCTTCTGGGTACAATTAAAAATGAGATATCAATAAAGTTCATTAGTACAGTTTTTATCTCCATCACCACTGTCCAAAGAGCACCACTCCATTTCACAAATAGATACAATAGATACAATCAAATGAAAAAAGAATTCGTGTGGCATCTTTCTTTTCACCAAATAGAACTCTGAACAATACAATGTTGAACCAGTCAAGAGTGAATGGATTCCTTCTGCTTGGATTCTCTGAAATTCAGGAGCTGCAGATATTCCACATTATTTTTTTTCTCACAATGTATTTGGTGGCCTTCATAGAAAACCTTCTCATCATCACAGTCATCATCTATAGCCATCAGCTTCATACACCCATGTACTTTTTTCTGGCCAATCTGTCATTACAAGACTTTGGTTCTATATCTGTTACAGTTCCCAAGTCCATTGCACATTCCTTGATGAAAAACCAAGCCATCTCTTACTCTGGGTGTGTTTGCCAAGTATTCTTCCTTGTTTTCTTCATGGTCTCCCACTTCATCCTTCTTGGTGTCATGGCATATGATCGCTATGTTGCCATCTGCAATCCACTTCATTATGAGACTGTCATGAACAAGAAAGCTTGCATTCAGATGGCAACCAGTGTTTGGATCGGTGGACTTTTCTATTCAGCAATGCACACTGGAATGACGTTCAGTGTGGAGTTCTGTTCTAATGTCATCAATCAATTCTTCTGTGAAATCCCACAACTGCTAAAGATATCTTGCTTTGACTCATATATCAACGAAGTCTGGGTTCTGATTCTGGGGTCTTGTTTTGGCTTTGTTTACTTTTTTCTAATTGTTTTTTCTTATGTTCAGATATTCAGAGCTGTTCTGAGAATGCCATCCAGTCAAGGGAAGCAAAAAGTCTTTTCAACTTGCTTGCCTCATTTTATTGTTATCTCCCTGTTTATGGTAAGTGGCATGTTTGTCTACCTAAAGCCAACATCTGGGTCCTCATCAGCATTTGACCTCTTGGTTTCTATGTTCTACTGCATGGTGCCACCAGTAATGAACCCAGTCATCTATAGTATAAGAAACAGGGAGCTCAAAATGGCATTCTGGAAGCTGCTTGTCAATATTTTCCCACAGTTCTTAGGCAAAACCCACTCTTCATTTTAGGAAACCGTTTCACTTGCCTAAATGGTTTGCATAAGATTTGTTCTGTCGTATATTTGTTTACTCAGAAGCTGGTATCATTGGATTGAATGGGAATTAATCCCAGGAAAGTGTACATTGGATTGTAGCCTTATATTGTATGTTGAATTCATCTATATAAGGCTTTATACCAGCAGTGACTAATCTGTAGCTCTGCAGATGCTGTTAAAGTACCACCTCTGCCTCTATAGCTACACCGGGACACTACTTCTGGTTTTGCGGAGTTCATAAACAGAATCGTTTGTAAACAGGGCTGTTCTTAAACCGAGGTACCACTGTGTGTGTGTCTGTGTGTTTGTTTGTTTGTTTGTGTGTGTGTGTGACGTGTAATATTGAAATCAATGAGACACAGTGGCAGATTATTGTGGATAGGACTGCAATTTCCATTTAGACAACCTAAAACTGATTTAACACGAATGCTAGTATTGAATGACAAATAATAACATATTTACATTTTTCTCTTTAAAAGCTTATATTAATTATTATTTGAATTAATTATAATCTCTTGGAAATGTAAATTGATAGATAAAATGTAATTTATTTCAGGTTACCTGTATTCTTGTACAACTTTACTGTAGGTGCTGTGAATTTTGGCTTATTCGCTTGCTTTTAATTCACAATTTGTGAGTAATAATAATAATAATAATAATAATAATAATAATAATAATAAATTTATTATCTATACCCCACTCATCTGGCCGGGTTTCCCCAGCCACTCTGGGCGGCTTCCAACAGAACATTAAAATGCAATAATCTGTTAAACATTAAAACCCTCCCTAAACAGGGCTGCCTTCAGATTTCTTCTAAAGGTCTAGTAGTTGTTGTTCTCTTTGACATCTGGTGGGAGGGCGTTCCACAGGGCGGGTGCCACTACCAAGAAGGCCCTCTGCCTGGTTCCCTGTAACTTGGCTTCTCATAGTGAGGGAACCGCCAGAAGGCCTTCGGCACTGGACCTCAGTGTCCGGGCAGAATGATGGGGGTGGAGACGCTCCTTCAGGTATCATTATATCCCATAGATGCTATCCCCCCACCTCACAAAACCATATACATATAGAAAGCAGGATGCAGAATGGTCCTTATGTAGCCATTACTCCTGCTTTCCAATGACCCCACAGCCCAGTACTGTTCTTCCCATGCAGTTTATATTTAGCAGAATTGGAAGTAGAGCCATAGGTGGAGACTGGATAAACAAATGGTCATTGGGGAAGAACAGGTGCACAATAATCAAACATGGTTTCTATTGTGCCTTCATCCTAGGAAAAATGGGATTAAATGTTTTATGGGAGAGCATGACTAGAATAAGCTTGCCACAGTCTAAGTAAACTGAGAGATATAACAGTGCAACCCACATTAATACCCCTAATGAAGATGAGAAGATTTTATACTGATATCCTTTAGATACTCAGTTGTGGAGGCCAACACAGCCCTTCAGGCCTCTTTACTTGGCTCTTGAAATTTTCCATTGGCTGTGCATCCTCACCAGCCAAACTCCCTCCCCAACCCTTTCTAATTATGTGAAGTATGTTGTCATGGACTGGCTAGATGCAGAGCAGTGGTGGGAGCAACTAGCCGGAGAACCAACAAAGGGACCCCCAGGGGAAGAAGGCTCAGAGCCAGGGGATTGGTGGTGGGATGATGATGCATGGTCAGAGGAAGAAGTAGGAGCAGACTGGGAGGAGGATGTGTCAGAAGGTGAAGCGGCAACAGGGTTTACTGAACAGGAAGAGGCTGTGACAGAGAGCCACATAGCTCAGTCAGTAGAACCTGAGACACTTAATCACAGGATCGTGGGTTCAAGCCCCATGTTGGGTGAAAGATTCCTGCATTGCAGGGACTTGGACAGGATGACTGTTGTGGTCCCTTCCAACTAGTCTACGATCCTATTATTCTACCCAGGTCATCACTATAAGAATATAAGAATATATAAAAAAATAACTTGGTACTTTTCCAATAGATAATACATTTTCAAATGTCATGCTTCACCATTTTAGACATGAGGGGAAAAGGTTAACTTCATGTTTTGTACTTCTGCTAGTAACAGTAATCATCTCTAGGCTCATTGTAGGCAGGTAAATGAGGATGGCAAGGTAAACATGGACACTATGTTCATCTTAAACACTGTATCAAATGCATTGGGGGTTTCTTTTGTTCTTTTAATATGTTCTGATTACATATGGTTTTATGCATATTTGTATTTGATCTGCGTGTTTTATATATAATTGTACTTGGACACCACTTGGACAATTTTTTTTGGTAATAAATGGTTTATAAATTTTATAAATAAATAAATCAGTTAAAGACACATCTCATGCTATTGGTGTTTCCTTTTTATTATTATTTTAAGAAGATTTGTATGGGGCAAAACCCAGTGGCGGCTGGTCTGTTACGGGAAACCAGGTCATTGTCCTACCAAGAAGTTTTACAAGCAAAAAAAATAATAAAAGGTTTCTCCAAATCCACAAAAAAATATTTCCTGTCTCCCATACATTCACTACCCTCCCATTTGAACTTAGAGAGACATTTCTGTCAATTAGTAAAAAGGAATTAGCATGCAACCATAGCACAGAGGTGGTTTTAGGGTAACTTGACTGGTTCACTTGCACTGGGTGCCATACCACAGGGGATGCCACAGCAATGTTGTAGAATGGAGCACAAGAGGTGGGAGAGGCACCAAATGTTAGAGTTGCACAGGGCACAACTGAAATTTGAGAGCCTAAAGTCCACCACTGCATACACATACAGCCATAGCACAACATTAGTAATTCTGCCACAGGATAGACCTAGTAGCCTGGTAAATATTCTAAATGCCAGATCTGCGTACTGAGCACAAGCAGAGCTGTTTCCTTGAAGGTTCATCCCCCTCACAATTCTTAGCAGGTAACTAAAGGAGCAAAAGGGAGTGTTTCTACTTTGAGGAGCTTTTTAAATAAATAAATAAGTAAGTAAGTATTTGTTTTGTGACCTTGTTAGACAAAGAAAGGAGTGAAGCAAGGAACTGTGCACAAAATGTGGGTCCCTTTCTATAAAAGAAATATTTACTGTTATATTTTAATCATGTTGCATTGATTTTTGTGAATGGGGGGGATTGAAATAGCCACATTTAAATCAATCTTCCAAGGGCCACAAACAAACAACCCTACTGAAGACCTCTGCTCCTCATCAACTCCCACATGGGGGTAAGGGTGAGGGTGTCAACGTTCCATTACATTAACAGAGTCAGGCTCAGAGCAATGCTTCCAAGTATAATAACAGCCATTGGATCACAGTCATTATAAACATATCTCCACCATAAATCTCAAAAGATGCGTCTGAATTTGTGCTACAAGGCTGCACTTGACTCCCGAGAACTGAACCTTCTGGGTGTAATTAAAAATGAGATATCAATAAAGCTCATTACTGCAGTTTGTTTCTCCATCACCACTTTCAGAACAGAGAGAATGGTGTCTAAAGAGCACCACTCCATTTCAAAAAACAGGTACAGTTACATGGGAAAGAAGTAGTGTGGGATCTTTCTTTTCCGTTGCAAAATGGAAGTCTGAACAACACAATGTTGAACCAATCAAGAGTGAATGGATTCCTTCTGCTTGGATTCTCTGAAATTCAGGAATTGCAGATATTCCACAACGTAATTTTTGTCATAATGTATTTGGTGGCCTTCATAGAAAACCTTCTCATCATCACAGTCATCATCTATAGCCACCAGCTTCATACACCCATGTACTTCTTTCTGGCCAACCTGGCATTCCAAGATTTTGGTTCCATATCGGTTACAGTTCCCAAATCCATTGCAAATTCCTTGATGAAGACCCAAGCTATCTCTTACTCTGGATGTGTCTGTCAAGTATTCTTTCTAGTTTTCTTCATGATCTCCCACTACCTCCTGCTTGGCATCATGGCTTATGATCGCTATGTTGCCATCTGCAATCCACTGCATTATGAGACTATCATGAACAAAAAGGTCTGCATTCAGATGGCAACCAGTGTTTGGATCGGTGGACTTTTCTATTCAGCAATGCACACTGGAACGACTTTCAGTGTGGAGTTCTGTTCTAATGTCATCAATCAATTCTTCTGTGAAATCCCACAACTGCTAAAGATCTCTTGCTTTGACTCATATCTCAAAGAAGTCTGGGTTCTGACTTTTGGAACTTGTTTAGCCTTCATCTACTTTGCTCTAATAGCTTTTTCTTATGTTCAGATCTTTAGAGCTGTTCTGAGGATCCCCTCCAGTCAGGGAAAGCAAAAAGTCTTCTCAACTTGCTTACCTCATTTTATTGTTATCTCCTTGTTCTTGGTAAGTGGCACCTTTATCTATTTAAGACCAACCTCCAGGTCCCCATCAGCATTTGACCTCTTGGTTTCTATGTTCTACTGCATGGTGCCACCAGTAATGAACCCGATCATCTATAGCATAAGAAACAGGGAGCTCAAAATGGCATTCTGGAAGCTGCTTATCAATATTTCCCCCCAATTCTTAGGCAACAACCATTCTTCATTTTAGGAAACAGTTAGGTTGCCTAGATGGCTTGTTTAGGGAAGCTTTTATTGTTTAAATAGACTATTGTATTTTAACTATTGGAAGCTGCCCAGAGTGGCTGGGGAAACCCAGCCAGATGGGCGGGGTATAAATAATAAATTATTATTATTATTATTATTATTATTATTATTATTATTATTATTAGTTTTGTCCAGTCCTATGTTTGTTTACTCAGAAGTGGATATCACTATATTGGATGGGAGTTAGTCCCAGGAAAGTGTGCATTGGATTGTAGCCTTACATTGCATGTTTAGCTTTGTATTTCTGGATGACTTCCCTCTGAGGCATGTCATGCCCTGACATTGCAGTGTTTTCAAAGGCAGGTAAAACACACACTTCACATCCAGGCCTTTGCGCAGGGGTGAGATGTATTGTGATTGTTTCTAAGGGCTGTCATGTTGACCCTGTTGCTATTTGATGCTCTATGATAGAATCATAGAATTGTAGCATCAGAAGGGGCCCTTAGGGTCATCTAGTCCAAGTTCTTGCAATGCAGGAACCTCAGCTAAAGCATCTATGACAGGTTGCCGTCCAACCTCTGCTTTAAAACATCCATGGAATGAGAGCCTGCAACCTCCCGAGGGAAACTGTTCCACTGTCAAACTGTTCTTTTTTTGTTTTCATGTGCTTCTTTTGTTTGTTTTCATATTTTGTGCAGTGTGATTTAAAAGCATTTGTTGTACCCCCGTTTGCAGATCTTTAGAGGAATTACAAGTTATAAACATGTTAAATAAATATATTTTTTTTTGCTTTATTCTTAAGCAAATATTTGTTCGTAAGCTGCAATGATTACTAAATCAGAAGAACAGATTAGATCATGCTATTAGTAGCAGTGTCATACTGAGTGGTTATTAATTCAATTTTACTTCATGTTAATTATGCTTCTATAGAGTAGCAGTTCCCTTGTCTGTCAAATGAAATTCATTCAATGCAGCCAAGTTCTACTTTTGTGACAGAAAAGTTTTATTTTGACCTCATCTATCTATACCAATCAGAATGTTATAAATAAACAGTATCATTTCCATTTTGAGATGTTCTTTGCCTGCACTAAAAACAAAAAAGCACCCTCAAATGCTAACTATTCCTCATAGACTTGTTGTTCCCTTGAAGTTGGTTGATTGACCATACACTTTTGTAAGAGTCTTTGCTTTCCAATGTGTCCCCAAAGCCTAGATGTGTTTGGGTGCATGAGACAGTTCCCTGCAGGAAGTGCAAAGCGGCACCTTGACCAAGTCAGATTGCCAGCCTCTCAGACCTGTACTTTTTAGGCACAGGTCAAGTGGATGTGGGGATAAGTCTTAAACCTGGCAGAAGGAAAACAAGTCTTAAAAACAGAGTCATACATCTGGTTTCCAGGTCATAGGACTGAGCTGAACAGACTTAGGATCCAGCCTCTCTCCCATCTCTGGTCCTGCCCTGCCATCCCACCGCATTTTGAGACTTACATGAGTCTTAGCTCAGGCAGCTTCAACTCAGCCAACTGATCCCCAGCTGACCCAGAATAAGCAAAATACATGTGTGCATTTGGCTCAGCTGGGATTAAAGACGTAGCGAGGGCTGAGCACAGCTGAGCAGGGAAGCTGTCAACTGATCTAGAGATCTGCTGCATCCTAAGCTACTCATGCCAGCAAAACTTGCCAGAGGATTTCCCTCAAGTGTGCCTAAGAAATGTTCATCACTATGTTAAAAACATCAGAACGTTACTAGTGGTGTCCATTTGTTTTGTTTGCTTTTGTTTTTTGAGAACAGATCAAAATAGGTTGAATTAGCCTTATTTGTTTCAGTTATAAAAAACAAATAAGAATGAACAAATAAAGAAAATGAGTTTGAAATGAAACCAAATTGATTTTTGTTTCTCACTTGTTTCTGTTTGTATAAAAAAAATCAGCCTTTTAAAATTATTTACTTGCATTTTTTCTGTCTATTTGCATTAGTCAATCTAAAGAGGTGAAGCAACAAAATTACATACAGTTCTGTTACAGATCTCCCCACCCAGCCTGATTAATTAGGGTTTATGATTCACATTATTTTGGCCAGTGAACATTATTTCCATTCTTAAAGTTATTTTTTTGTCGGGCAGGCTTTCTCATTGTTTCTGGTGAAAATAACTAGATATTTTTCTTTTCTTATTTACTTTGTAATTATTTAAACTATTTAAATCATTTAACTTTAAATGAAAAATAAACAAAGCACTCTGGAACAATATGTAAGGGTCATAGGATAGTTGCTGCATGACATGCACTAAAAGGTCTCCACCTTTTTAAGTTGCCTATATAAGTTGTGAAACCTTTGTCCTCTGTCTAATCAGAAATTTGGTGGGTGCGTTCATTCTAAAGAATGCCTGAAAAAGTCATGCCATTTGAATTCAAAACACTGAAGTTACAGACAGCAGACTAGCAATGTCTCTTGATGAAAGGGTTGGGGGATGGGATATGAATTGGGCAAATGAAAACAAAATAACTAATTCCAAGTAAGTTATTTAAGGCAATGAAAACAAAACAAAATTAAAAATTATACAAGCTACAGAAGAGATTATGGAAAGAAGAGGAATGAAAGCATCAGAGGCTGATGTACAGAAGCAATTTGAACTATCCTTTGCCATGCTGCACATCCTTAGAGGGAGGGGGTTTAGACTTCCAATGGTCCTTAGTGCTCTGACTAGTAGCAGAGACATAATATGATTCCATTTGATTCCACAGTCCAAGCCCTCTATATGTCAAAACAATATTTGTTCTCCTCTATAATGAAAAACACTGTCCCAACTCAGTGAAAGGACATCACAGCAAGAGGAAGACAAGCCTAACCCCATTCACTAGCCAGAGAAAGTAGCTTCAAGAAGCTTTCTTCTATGCTTGCTGTCAGAAAGAATACTCAGTTCAAATTGCCATTTCCATGTTCTGGGTCAACAGAGGATGAGGGAGATATGTCCTATTCCCATCCATCTGGCGGCAGAGGATTAAGGTCTGCTGGGTTGAGTGGGTGTTCAGCCAGTTGTAGGCTGCCTTGGAAATTATTTCCCACAGTTCAGTTGACTAAACTGCACAGTTAATATATTAATGTAAGATCACTTCAACAGGCTACGTGATCAGAGAAGCGAAGTGTGAACAGTACAACTGAGCTAGGGAAATTCAAGAAGACATTGTGACACAGCGGGAATTTTGAATCTACATGTCTAACAAGGACATTGTATTTTAGGAGCTCCCTATGATTCTACTCACAGAGAGAGATTTCCTTTTTTCAGAATAAGCCTGGAAAAGATATTCATAGAAGAGGGCTTCAAACCCAACAGCTTTGATAAAGAATTTTTAATCTCCTTATTTTTCATGCTGTAGATTGTAGGATTGAACATGGGTGGTACAATGGTATACATCACAGTTAAGGCAATGTCCAGAAATGATGGGGTTTTAGAGGAAGGCCTGAAGTAAGCAAAACATCCTGTGAAACAAAATATGGAGAAGACCACAAGGTGGGGAATGCAAGTGGAGAAGGCCTTTTTCCTTCCCTGAATAGAAGGAATTTTCAGAACTGCCATGAAGATGTGTATATAAGTGACGACAATGAAGACAAAGCAGCCAGCCAGCAGGATTATACTCACCACCAAAACTCCAATTTCTATTATAAATTAGAACATGCAATTGTAGGGTACTGATAGAAAGTTGGCAAAACTCCTCTGACCAAGAACAGCTGGGCAGCTGGTCTCCTGATCCAGCGCTAGTATGTGAAAATTCTTATATTACACATGTGGATCATAACAACATCCAGTTCAACACAAGCTCTACCTCTAATCAATAGGCTCAGTCCACAGCCAAAGGAACTGATAGGGCAGAGCGAGAAAGATTTACAGATTTGTATGGCTACCTTGAAGACCATTGCCTCCTTAATGCCCAAACTAATCTAAGCTGGAGGAATACAAGATGCCCATGTAACACAGGGTGGATTTTGAATCTGCATATCTAAATTTATCTGGAAGTTGTAACTGGCCATGACATCTCAGTAGTTCCCTATGATTATACTGTTACAAAGATTGTGTGCCACCCCCAATCTCTGGCTGAGTGGTAACAATGCTCCAGGGGGTTCTAGATGGTCACCCAGGGTCTGTATTCCTTTGCAGAAAATGAGGCACAATGGAGTCTCTAATGTCTTTATGATATATGGTTTATTTTATACATATATACAACCTTTAGCCTTCAATGGAGTGGCACACAGCAGCAGCACCCCATAACATGCAAGCTTCATCACCAGCATCCTTGTCTTCTGCAGCCTATCTTGTGAGGCACATTCAAGATGCTGTCCTTTCCTGCTTCTTCCTTACAGTTCACCTAAATTCTGGTCTCATTTTGTAACACAGGAGAAGGTCTCTCCTTTGACATCATAAAGTTTATTACCTCAGAAGAGTTTAGCATTTCATACTTATTCACACTTTTCCCTTTGATGCTTTGAACTGCTAAAGAATGATGCCCTCCAGGTGTTCACCTCACACAAAAATTAGTCTATGGAGTTAATACGGAGGCTTACCAGAGAGTCCACTACACTTCTTCCTAGTCCTAATACACTAGGAACTGGCCATTTTCAGTTTGTAAATCCTAATATTTACTGAACCTAAGCATTAGTACCACAGATCTAGAACAATACTTAGAAAGATTTCACCTTTTCAGAATAAGCCAGAAAGAGATATTAACAGAAGATTGCCTGAAACTCAGTAATTTTGATAATGCATTTTTAATCTCTGTATTTCTCATACTGTAAATTAGTGGATTGAACATGGGTGGAACAAAAGTATACATCAAAGTTAATGCAAAGTCTAGATCAGATGGAGTTTTAGATGGAGGTCTAAGGTAAGCAAAACATCCTGTGAAACAAAATACGAAGAAGACAACAAGGTGGGGTATGCAAGTGGAGAAAGCCTTTTTCCGTCCCTGAACAGAAGGAATTTTCAGGACGACAGTGAAGATGTGTACATAAGTAACAACAATGAAGACAAAGCAGCCAGTCACCATGATTACACTCACCACCAAAACTCCAATTTCTGTTAGGTATAAGTTTGAGCAGGCAAGTGTAAGTAAATGTGGGATCTCACAGAAGAACTGATTGACAATGTTTGAACAGAAAGGTGTAGCAAAGGTTGCACTAGTGTGCATGACTGCATTAAGAAATCCAGTGACCCACACACCAGCAACCATTTGTATACATGCTGCCCTGTTTATCACTATTTCATATTGGAATGGATTGCAAATGGCAACATAGCGATCATATGCCATGACTGTAAGCAGGGCAGTATCAGATGATAAAAAGAAAACAAATAAGAGGACCTGAGCAACACATCCAGCATAAGAAATGTGTCTGGTATTCATGAGAGAATTGGCTATGGATTTGGGGATAGTGACTGAAACAGCAACTAGGTCCTGTATGGCCAAGTTCATCAGAAAGAAGTACATGGGAGTGTGAAGGTGATGGTCAAAGGCTACTGCAGAGATGATGAGAAGATTCCCAAATACAGTTGCCATGTACAATACCAAGAAGAGGAAGAAGTGTAGAATCTGCATTTCTCGTATTGCTGAGAACTCCTGGAGTAGAAATTCAGAGACAGAGGATTCATTACCTATTCTTGCATTCATTACTATAATGCTTGCTGCCTCTGGGAAAAAAAAACACAACAGGAAGATCAACATTGGTTGTTGTTATTTACCTTTATTGGCATAAACATTTAAACATTGGTTTAAATTCTCTTCTGATAAGAAATATTTAATACTTTGGAAAAGCTTTTGTGAGATATAGAAGGAGGACTTAGTTTTCAATTCTTTATAGATAATACACCATTATTTCAAAATTAAATACTGTTGTTTCAAAACTGGAAGATGGTGCTGCCCTCAATCTCTTGAAAATGACTGATGCCACTGCTAGAGGAGGAACACCAGAGCCCTACAACAATCCTTCCCATACTTTCTTAGGGTTGCCATATTTCAAAAAGTAAAAACCCGGACACCTCCAAAATTGTTCAGCCAAAAAAACCACGATTTTTCAATTGACTTGTCTAAGGTCCAAGACAAAGTGCCGCCTTTCAGAAATTCCCCTTCGACATCAATCCCTTTGAAATCCCAGTAATGTCCAGACATATGGCAGCCCTGTATGCAGAGGGCAGATGCCTCTCACTATCATCTACATATTTACAAAATGTATTTTGATAGTTACTTCAATTTTGATACTGAATTACAGTAACACTTAAATATAGGTGGATGATCAGGTGCCCATATTATGCCCATATAATGCAGATTCAAATTCAATTTTTTTGTGTTAATTTCCAGTGCAATGCCTATCACAACTTGTGTTCAGGATACCTTAACAGCTTGATTCCTAATATCCTGATATCCCTGTTTTATCCGTGAGGTCTTTGACTGAGTCACTGGTAGTGGTTCCACATGACTCAGAAACATAGCTCATCCTTCCCAAGAGGCATGTATTCAGTATTCTGAACCCAATGCTTTGTAACTCCTTCCTAGTTGAGATCACATAGGTTTAAACTGTTTTAATCTTTGTTGTGTGTTTTTAACCTTAGTGTAGACTGTGCACAGAACACAGTCTTATGAATGTACAAATGTATAGGCTCTTGGAGAGAAGCTTCCAGCTGTTTTGCTGCTCCCCAGATCTTTTTACTGTCACACTATGATAAGCCAAGCCAAAACAAGCAAAGTGCTAAACCTCTCTCTTCATTCAATAGGAGCTGCAGTGAAGGTTTGTTCTTGGTTGTAGATCATTGCTGGTGAGGAGAGAGACTAACCACTAGTCCTGGTTTGGATGATGTGCTCAGTCAAATCCTGGTATAGCTTAATGTGACAGTAAAAAGGTGCATGGAGGAGGAGCAAAGCTACTGTAATCTTCTTTCCAAGAGGTTGAACACTTGTGCAGTCTCACTAAGTTAAGATTTGGCTTAGCTTGTTATGGAAACCAGGTCATTGGGTTTTCTATGTGCAGTCTATATAGGTTTCAGAAGACACCACATAACAAGCAGGAGTTCACATTCTACACAATACACGATAGTAGTACAGTATTCTCTGCATTTAACCCTCTGAAAACTACCAAGGTATCACTAAAGTTATAAAAAAAGCATCTTACTCTTTTCCTTTATAGAAAATAGATTTCCAGATGCAATTTCTTCATCACTTTAACATGTTCTGTATTCTTCTAGTCACTCGTGGACCTTTTTTCAAAAACATAATAATCACCTGCTCATTGTCTTCTGTGAAAGCTAAAATGTTTCTATACTCTTGCAGAATGAAGATTTTACCATGGGGTGGAAATTTATTACTACTATTATAGTTATGTTCCTGGGAGTTTGGTCTCAAGAGCCTCAAACAAATCAGCAATTGTGTTCCTTTGTTGCTTGGACTCAGGAGTCCCACAAAAAGCAGCAGCGGTGTTTGTTAAGCCTTGGTCCCAGGAGTCCAACACAAATCCATCAAAGTATGTAAACTTCCACCTTTAAGCAAACATTGTTCATGAAAATACTTAAACTAGAATAAACCACGGAGAGCCAGTGTGGTGTAGTGGTTAAGAGCGGTAGACTCTTAATCTGGTTAACCGGGTTCGCGTCTCCGCTCCTCCACATGCAGCTGCTGGGTGACCTTGGGCTAGTCACACTTCTTTGAAATCTCTCAGCCCCACTCACCTCACAGAGTGTTTGTTGTGGGGGAGGAAGGGAAAGGAGAATGTTAGCCTCTTTGAGACTCCTTTGGGTAGTGATAAAGCTGGATATCAAATACAAACTCTTCTATTTATCTTTGCTTACATTGCTGTTTCTAAAGAACATAATATGTGATACTCTTAAAAATCTGGAGGTGATGCTGTTTATTGCATTGTTCATCTGAGGTCTGTATTTTATATGGTCTGAGAGCTAGTTCTTCATTAACAACATCCCTATGTATCCATGAGACACCATCATGCATTCAACCCTCACCTTTGGTTGCAGAGGAATCTATGCTCATAACCCTGTGTCATAATATCACTTTTGTCTCAGTAGCTGATGTATCTGAGACTGGATACCTTGTGTTAAATCAGAGTTAAAGCGTTAATACACATGGTAGCCTGCTCCTGCGTTTTATATGAAACAAGAGCTTATCAGAGGAGCTTCCCTGCTCTAAGAATGTGGTTCTGTAATTTTGTAATGCCAAATTAGGATCTGTTTTGAGTCCAAGACCTTTTTTCCAGCAAATACTTTATAATTTTCACTGCACTTTCTGCCAGCCCACTAGACTGGAACTTTCTAAGACTAGAAGTAACATGGGGGGGAAATCATACTATACTTCTTAAGTACCTGTGAAAAGATAGCTCTCAATTGTTTTCCTCAAGTGTAACTATTTTAGGATACTTTTGGTTGAGTTAGCACAATGCTTATTTCTCCAAGCACATTAAAACTTGGCTAGATTCCCCGTGAAAATACTTCAGCTAGAATAAATCATAGAATCGGCAGTACAAAAATTAAAGAAGTAAAAGTGTTCTAAATGACTTGAAAAGAAAAGAGCTTCATTTCCTTGCAATATTTGGGTTAGCAAAGATGTATACTGTAAAATCTCTTTTTTGAGAGATTTAGGTATCTTGGTTTGCATGGCAATGTCCCTCCCCTCCCCTTGGAAATAATGACACTGACACGTTGGATAAATTTAATAATAATAATAATAATAATAATAATAATAATAAACTTTTATTTGTACCCCGCCCTTCCCAGCCAAGACCGGGCTCAGAGCGGCTAACAATCATAAAACCACAACAAAACACAAAACAATCGGTTAAAAATGCAAATTAAAATACAATTTAAAATTTAAAATGCCACCTCATTTTAAGCACCCCACCAACAAACCAAAGGAATAAAACGTCAGGGTTAAACTCAAACCAACCCAAAAGCCAGGCGAAACAGCTCCGTCTTGCAGGCCCTGCAGAAAGATGCCAAATCCCGCAGGGCCCTGGTCTCTTGCGGCAGACCTTTCCACCATGCCGGGGCCAGAACCGAGAAGGCCCTGGCCCTAGTTGCTGCTAGCCTGACATCCTTATGGCCTGGGATCTCCAAGATGTTATTATTTGAGGACCTCAAGGTCCTACCCAGGGCATACCAGGAGAGGCGGTCCCTTAGGTACGAGGGTCCTAGGCCGCGTAGGGCTTTAAAGGTCAAAACCAACACCTTAAACCTGATCCTGTACTCCACCGGGAGCCAGTGCAGCTGGTAGAGCACTGGATGAATGTGATCTCACGGCATAGCCCCCGTAAGGAGCCTCGCCGCAGCATTCTGCACCCACTGGAGTTTCTGGGTCAGCCTCAAGGGTAGCCCCGCGTAGAGCGAGTTACAATAATCTAGTCTGGAGGTGACCGTCACATGGATCACTGTGGCCAGGTCAGGGCGAGAGAGGTAGGGGACCAACTGCCTAATACGGCGGAGATGGAAAAATGCCACCTTTGCTGTGGCTGCAACCTGCGCCTCCATGGAGAGGGAGGTGTCGAAGGTTACACCCAGACTCTTGACAGAAGGTTACACCCAGACTCTTGTGGCGAGAAGGCCACAACTTTATTGGTTACGGATGTTGAGCGGTATTGGCTTAGGCATTGGACCCTAACAGACTATATCCGACCCCAACCCGTGTGTTGGAAGTCCGGGAAGGGTTAACCACCAGTAAGGAGCCCCAGTGATGTACATCGACTGGAACTCCCCCTGTGATCACCGTTGGGGCGTGCCACTTATATATTGATGTTAAACTAATGTGGGCTTCGACTTTCATCATCCCTGTTTCTAGCCTGACCCATGCATTGGAGACACATCTCGGAACTTGAAGAAGGGCTCTAAGGAGTTTGGACTGCACTCTTTCATGGGGAATGAACGAGGAGGGAGGTGGGGCCCAGAAAGGCGCCATATAGGAGCTGTGCCAGCGTTTTGGCTTTGTACAATTTTAGTGCCGCAGGGACATAGAAACCTCCTTGAGTTCTGAAAAATTTAAGGATAGCATTTGCAGATCTTTCTCCGGCACACCCATTTGAGTTAATGTGAATTTTGTTGGATCCTGATGCCTGGACTGCCATTCCTAAATATTTATAATTCGAGACTTGTTCCAAATTTTGGCCTTGAAGTTTCCAGTTTCTGAGCTTTGGTTTTTTCCCAAAAGCAAGAATTTTAGTCTTCTGATAATTTATTTTGAGGCATTCTGTCTCACAATAGGCAGCCAATTTTGTTAGTACTCTTCTAAGCCCAATAGGGGTTCTAGATAATATTACCGCGTCGTCTGCGTAAAGCAGAGCCATGATGTGCCGGTTTGCTAACTTCGGAGGGTGGAAGTCAAGGTTGTAGAGGGTAGTTACCAGGTTGTTTAAATAGAAGTTAAATAATAAAGGGGCCAGAAGGCATCCTTGCCTAACACCCTTAAATGTTTTGATGGGATCTGTTAAATGCCCTAGCCAGCTGCACCTGACTCTGAGGGCCGTGTTTGAATGTACTACCTGAATTAAGTATAGTAGCCTTCTATCGATGGTAGTGACCCAAAGCTTGTCCCAGAGTCTGAGAATCAGTAAATGTATATCATAGCAAATTTGAGTAAGAATCTCTGACTAGCAAGTAGTCACATCCACAGCATGTAAACAAATCTATTCCCAGCTTGGACCCAAATCCTACTGTTGCTTGTTCAATATTGATAGATTCTTAATGTCATCCTGCATGATATATCTGACTTATAGGATAGCCTCTAACCTTTTTATCTACACCCTCATTCACTTGAGGCCAGCATAAAATTTATCTCCTTTCTTGAATTTCCCAATCCCAGTATGCTCTGTATTTTATAAGCATTTGTGCCTTCAATGTTTTGGGTACTGCAAGAGTGTCTCCTTTAATACAACTTCATTAATTACCATGAGCTCTGCTGTATAATGATTGTATGAACTTGGCATTCTGTGTGCTAACATGCCTGAAGAGGTTGCTTGAAGGGTATAATCTTTACCCTTAATTCAGTCCATACACTGCTAAACTTTTCAATAGTCAATTGACTTGACATATACCATCTCTCAGACAGTCTCTCAACTATTTCTCACAACTATGTTAAATGTTCTTGTCAATGCAAGAGCCACCACTAAATTTCACCCAGGTGTTTATCTTGTGAACTGCCATGAGAGCTTGTGATGAAGGGTGGTATTTAACTATAATAAATAGTAAAATAATAATAATAATAACTCTAAGGAAGGAAAAAATAGTTGGAAGGGTATCCTTGAACCTACCATTTACAATGCAGACAAGGGTTTCTCATCTGCTTCTGCTAATATTGGTCTCCCATATATAAATTTGTGGATTTTTTTACAGTCAAATACAAGGGCCAGCACCTCTTTTTTCTATTTGTGCATGGTTGCTTTTGGGGTTAGTCTCTTGTCTCCAGAGTTTCCCTATCTATCTGGGATTTAAAGTTGACTTGGAGTGCCCTGGGCAAAATATAATGAGTGATAATCTAATAAATAAATTAAAATTTTAACTATTTATTTTTTAAAAAATATCCCTACATAAAAATAGTTCTATGCCTTCTCTGGAGGCAACTATGGGCAGTTCATAATCAGAATATTGTGTTCAAATCTTTAGACTATGTTAGGATACCATGTCTACAGAGCATGAAGTTAATTTTATTTATTCATAAAGATTTCATACATTTGAGTACTTCCAGTCTTTTTGTGAGATCCAAAGGAACTTTGCAAGGAACAAGTGTCACTGGACATTTTGGCTAAATTATTTAGATGTTATTTACATCGTTCACTTTGCCCATTCCTCAAAAAATATAAGGGTACCTCTTTTCAATGTGAAGGTCTTTTGTTTGGCATATTGCATGTCATCTTTAAATGAATTCCAGAGCATAACAAGTTTTTTCTCCAAGTAATGGTTCTCTATTCCCATACACTATCACAAATAGGATGAACTCTATCAGTTCTGGGATGCTGCCCCCATTTCCCTGTGTGGAATTACTCCCCCTGGTGTGAAACTCTAGTCTTATATTTTCTAAAAGATGTGGGCTGTTTTTTAAAAAAGATTTTGAGAAATTGTGTCAGTGGCCACTGTTTCAGACTCCCTCACTAAAGATCGGAGTTGGGTAACATGACCTGGGTTTTTAAAAGATACAACACTCCCTAGTAACAACACTGGAGACATCTGTTTTAACTCTTTGTCAGTAAAAAACAGCCAGGTGTTCTACTTATGAGAAGGATGCCCTGTGTCCACTTCTATCCCACCAAAGGTTCAAAGTAATGAGAAGGCACTTCTGGAACAAAGAAATAATTTTATATATTTGCATTCATTGAGGATTCTCGTGTGATCAGAGCTGAAAATTGTTAATGGTGCATCTAAGCTGGAGGAAGACAAGATATCCTTGTGACACCTGACAGATTTTGAGTCTGCGTATCAAAATTTATCTAGAAGTTGTAATTGGTCATGATATCGCCACACTTCCCTATGCTTATACCTACAGAGAGAAATGTAACCTTTTCAGAACAAGCCTGGAAGATATATCCAGAGAAGATAGCCTCAAACCCAAAAGCCTCGATAAAGCATTTTTAATCTCCTTATTTCTCATGCTGTAAATTATTGGATTGAACATGGGTGGTACAATGGTATACATCACTGTTATTCCAAAGTCGCCATCAGATGGAGTTTTTGAGGGCGGCCTAAGGTAAGCAAAACATGATGTGAAACAAAATACGGAGAAGACAACAAGGTGAGGTATGCAAGTGGAGAAGGCCTTTTTCCTTCCCTGAACAGAAGGGATTTTCAGAACCACAGTAAAGATGTGTACATAAGTGACAACGATGTAGACAAAACATCCAGACAAAAGCATTGCACTCACCACTATAGCTCGAAATGCTGTTTGGTATAAGTTTGAGCAGGCAAGTGTAAGTGACTGTGGGATCTCACAGAAAAACTGATTGACAATGTTGGAGCAGAAAGGGGTTGCAAAAGTTGCACTAGTGTGCATGGCTGCATTGAGAAGGCCAGAGACCCACACACCAGAAACCATTTGTTTGCAGGCTGCCCTGTTCATCACCATTTCATATTGTAATGGATTGCAAATGGCAACATAGCGATCATATGCCATGACTGTAAGCAGGGCAATGTCAGATGATAAGAAGAAAACAAATAAAAGAACTTGAGCAACGCATCCAGTGTAAGAAATGTGTCTAGTATTCATGAGAGAATTCGCGATGGATTTGGGGATGGTGACTGAAACAGCCCCTAGATCCTGTATGGCCAAGTTCATCAGAAAGAAGTACATGGGAGTGTGAAGGTGGTGGTCAAGGGCTACTGCGGAGATGATGAGAAGATTCCCAAATACAATTGCCATGTACAATACCAGAAACAGGGAGAAGTGTAGAATCTGCAGTTCCCGAACAGCTGAAAACTCCAGGAGTAGAAATTCAGAGACAGAGGATTCATTGCCAATCTTTGCATTCATTGCTAAAATGATTTCTGCTTCTAGAATAAAACAGGAATATAAGCAAAGGTTTAAGTCCTCTTCTGATAAAAAATACTTATTATCCAATACTGCTTTGGATGTGGTTTTTGTGGGATGTAGATTTAAAAGAAAGTAGTGAACAAAATAATGTAATAATAAATATTCATCTGAAGGAGAACTTAGCTTTCAACTCCATGTTGATAATGCACCATTATCCTAACATAAACTACTGCTAAGTATTCTTTTTTTCTTCTGGTTATCATAGGGGCAGAACTAGCCAAACAGTATAGAAATTTATTCATGTATGCGACTACATAAGAAATGTGTCTAGTATTCATGAGAGAATTTGCGATGGATTTGGGGATAGTGACTAAAACAGCCCCTATGTCCTGTATGGCCAAGTTCATCAGAAAGAAATACATGGGAGTGTGAAGGTGGTGGTCAAAAGCTATGGCAGAGACGATGAGAAGATTTCAAAATACAATTGCCAGGTACAATACGAGGAACACAGAGAAGTGTAGAATCTGCAGTTCTCGTACTGGTGAGAACTCCAGGAGCAGAAATTCAGAGACAGAGGATTCATTACTTATTCTCTCATTCATTAATAAAATTCTTCCTGTTACTGGAAGAAAACAGGAAGATATATATTGGTTAAAGTCCTCTTGTGATAACAATTACTTACTACTTTGGAAGAAGTTTTGTTGGGTGTTGAAGGTCAACAAAAGAAGTGAATGAAGAAGGAGAAACAATAAATCTTTATGCAAATGAGAACTTAACTTTCAACTCAATATAGATAACATATCTCAATTTTAAAACAAACTACCACTGTTTGAAAACTAGTAGATGGTGCTGTTCACAAGCTCTTGAAGTTGAATGTTGCCACTGCTAGAGGAGGAACACGGGTGTCCTACTGCCATCATTTCCATACTTGCTCAGTACGTGGAAATATGTAGAGGGCAGATGCACTTTGAGAGAATCCCCCATATTTACAATACAATACAATACAAGTAACTCTTAAATATAGGGGGATAACATGCTGTCTATATAATGCAAATTCAAAATCAAGTTTCTTCTATTAAATTTCAATGTCCATAACAATTTGAGTCAATGATATGTTAAAAGCTTGATTCCTAATATCCCCGTTCACTCAGCGAGTCTTCTGCAGGAGTCATGGATAACAGCTCCACATGACTCACACACTTGGCTCATACTCACCTGTATTTTGTATTCTGGGCCTAATGGTTTTTAACTCCTTCCTATTTATCACACAGGTTTCAACTGTTTTTATCTTTGTTATATGTTTTTAAGGTTAATGCATGCTGCACACAAACCACATTGTTATGCATGTAAAATGTTTAGGTTCACAGCTGCTTTGCTCTTCCCCAGATATTTTGGCTGCCATATTATGCTAAGCCAAGACACGGTGCTTCAGCTCCCTCCTCCTTCATTTGGAGCTGCAATAAAGGTTTGTTCTTGATTGAAGTTCATGATTGGTGAGGAGAGAGCCTAACCACTAGTCCTGGCCTGGATGACATGCTAAAACAAAACTTGGTGAAGGTTCAGCTGACCGTAAAAAGGATCATGGAGAAGCAAAGCTACTGTACTTTTCTCTCCATGAGGTTCAACATTTGTGCAGTCTTCCTAAGATAGAATTTGGTTTAGCATGTCATGGAAACCAGGTCATTGGGTATTCTATGTGAAACCAGGTCATTGGGTATTCTATGTGAGCTGGTTTCCCGATTCTACACAATACACCGTAGAAGTATTGTCTGTGTTTAGTCCTCTGAAAACTACCCAGGTATCACTAAAGTTATAAAAATATAAATATCTTACTCTTTTCTTTAGAAGAAAGTAGATTTCCAGATGCAATTTCTTCATCACTTCATTTTCATCTGTATTTTAAGAAATCACCCCTTCCTTTTCTTCTGTAACAGTATACATATCTGTATACTCTTCCAGAATGAAGCTTTTAACATGGAGTGGAAAATTATAATGTTTTTTTTTTTGTGTGTGTGTGTGTGTGTTTATATGTACTCCTCAGAGTTTGGTCTCAAGAGTCCAACACAAATTAGCCATTGTGTCTCTGGAAGCTTGAACTCAGGAGATAAAAGTAGTGTTTCCAAATACTTGGCCCCAGTAGTCTAATGCAAATAATTAAGGTGTGTAAAAAAAAAAAAAACCAAAAAAAAAAAACAACCCTGCCTGTTTCTAAACAGCACACTATATAATGTTTAAAATAATAATAAGGCTACATAAGTCTGTCTGGAACCTTCTGGTTTCAACTGGACTTTCTCAGACTCGTTTCATTCATTCATTCTGTTAAAATAATGTATTTATTTATTTTCATAATACAGAAAGTCACTGGCAGAGGAAAGGGGGGTGGGGGAGTGCACCGCCCCCTGCACCATCGGTGAGGGGGGGTACCATAATGGCGGCCCCCCCAGACACGTGCCGCGCACCCCCCATTGTGCAGGGCGCCAGGCACCTGGGATGTGCACCACGTCCCTGTGGGCAGCGTGCCACATCCCTGGGACACGCCCCAGCCACGCCCCTGCCAGCTCTCCGCCCCCGGTTTCAGAGCGTGAAGCTTCACCACTGCAGAGAGTTGTGTGAGGTATGACTGGCTCAGTGTTCCCTGTTCCATTTTCCCCCTTCCTGTGTTTTGGTCCATGCTCTAAATTTCACCCAGGTGTTTATTTTGTGAACTGCCATGAGAGCTTGTGATGAAGGGTGGTATTTAAACCCATCAAATAGTAAAATAATAATAATAACTCTAAGGAAATACCATAGTGTTCCACTGGGGGGGGGAGTTGGAAGGGTATCCTTGAAGCCACCATTTGCAATGTAGACAAGGGATTTGTGATCTGCTTGTGATCTGCTTCTGCTAATACTGGTCTCCCATATATAAATGTGTGGATTTTTTTTTTGACATTCAAATACAAGGGCCAGCACCTTTTTTTCTATTTGTGCATGGTTGCTTTTGGGGTCGGTGAGAGGCCTTGTAGCACATACCACTTGTCTCCAGAATTTTCATATCTATGTGGGATTTAATGTGTATCAATGTTGACTTGGGTTGCCCAGGGCAAAATACAGTGACTGACAATCTAATGAATAAATTAACAAATTAACAGGTTAAAAAACACCCACAACCTATATCAAAGCAATTCCTATGCCTTCTCTGGAGGCAGTTCATAATCAGAATATTGTGTTCAAATCTTTAGACTATGTTAGGGTACTTTTCCTACAGAACATGAAGTTCCTTTTATTCATAAAGATTCTATACATTGACCTTTCCACACATCAAAAGTGGGGCGACGTTTGCGTGGTTGCGTGCAGCTCCCTGGATTCCCATGCGACTTCTGGTAGTTCGGACTGACAGCGCCTTCCCCAGGGCAGGGATACCTGGTGTCACCACCTACCTCAGTTAACTGCCCAATCCCACCTGGGGGAGAGTTACCAAGGGATTGGCCAGGTAAGGGGAGGGACCATACAGCCCACACAATAGATGGTGTAGCTTACCTGGGAAGCGTCAGTTGGCTCCAGAGCTTCTCCCACCCTCCACTCCCTCAATTAATGCTTAATTTTGCAGGTTAACCTCTTCTCCACAGGTACGCAGGCGCTGCTATGTCAAGGCCGCTGTTGAAGGGCCGGAAAGGAATTTCCCTGCATTGGCAGGTTTCGCATTTCCCGTAGCAATACGTCACAACTTTGGCGGTTTCAGGCCTTGGGCGGAATCCTTTAGTCATCTACGAAACGGGGGGGCATGGGGTGGTGACCCCACGCCCACACTATGGTGGCGATATCAGGGTTTCCGTTAAAGGGGTCTTGGGGGGGAAGCATTGTCCATACGCCGAGAGGTTGTCATTGCTCTCCCCCACCAGTGGCGACGAACGGGGGGGCGGGGGCAGGCTCTCTGCTTGAACATATGTTCTCCAGAGGCAGCCCAATCCCCAAACGTTCTGGGTAACCCTGACATTTCCCCAGATCCCCGGCTGGGGACTGGGAAGGATAAATGCCCAATGCCTGAGCCAAGGTCTCCCTACATCTGAACCTTAATAAAGTTGTGGCCAATTTTAATCCCATAGCACGTTGTCTTGAGTCATTATTCTGCTTGGGGGTCACATGGGGGTTTGGGGGACTCCGCCTGTCCATGCAATTGAGTACTTCAAGTTTTTTTCTGAGGGCCAAAGGAAACTAACAAGGAACATGTGTCACTGGTCTTTTTGGCTATATTATTTAGATTTTATATACAGCGTTCACTTTGTCAATTCCTCAAAAAAACATAAGGGTTCATCTGTTCAATGTGAAGGGCTTTTGTATGGCATGTTGTGTGTCATCTTTTAATGAAATCCAGAGCATGACAAGTTTTTTCTCCAAGCAATGGTTCTGTATTCACATAAAGGTAAAGGTAAAGGGACCCCTGACCATTAAGTCCAGTCGTGTCCGACTTTGGGGTTGCAGCGCTCATCTCACGTTACTGGTCGAGGGAGCCGGCGTACAGCTTCTGGGTCATGTGGCCAGCATGACAAAGCCGCTTCTGGCGAACCAGAGCAGTGCATGGAAATGCCGTTTACCGGTACCTTCCCGCCGGAGTGGTACCTATTTATCTACTCACACTTTGAGGTGCTTTTGAACTGCTAGGTGGGCAGGAGCTGGTACCAAGCAACAGGAGCTCACCCCGTCATGGGGATTCGAACCGCCGACCTTTTGATCAGCAAGCCCTAGGCTCTGTGGTTTAACCCACAGCATCACCCACGTCCCAAAAGTAAAGGTAAAGGGACCCCTGGCCATTAGATCCAGTCGTGTTCGACTCTCGGGTTGCGGCGCTCATCTCGTGTTACTGGCCGAGGGAGCCGGTGTACAGCTTCCGGGTCATGTGGTCAGCACGACAAAGCCGCTTCGGGTGAACCAGAGCAGTGCACGGAAAAATGTATTCACATACTGAAATATACTCGGAGTCGAGTGTGGATTTCATGCTCTTTATTCAGCTCATAGTAGCGAGGAATGAATGTTCCCCCAGAACGTCTGCTTTATATACATTATTTACACAATGCGCCCCACGTGATTGGCTAATTCTGGGATACTCCTGTAGGCCAATCAGGTTGTGGATACACTTCCACCTGGAGCTGGATTGGGTGGCTCCTGCGGACCGATCAGACTGCTGCATTCTGAATCCTATTGTTCTAGGATCAATCAGACTGCTGCATTTTGGATCCTATTCAACTCAGTACATAACACATACACTTTAACAAATGGGATGAACTCTTATCAGTTCTATAAAACTGACCCCTAATTCCCTGTGTGGAATTACCGGTACTTCCCCTGTGTGAAACTCTTATATTTATTCGAAAGGTCTTATATTTTTCGAAAGGATGTGATTTTGTTTTGCTTTTTAAGATTTTGAGAAATTGTGTCAGTCTCCACTGTGTCACATTCCCTCACTAAAGATGGGAATTGGGAAACATGACCAATTTCCTGGGTTTTTAAAAGATACAACTTTCCCTAGTAACAATACTGGAGACATCTGTTTTAAGTAGAACAATTTTATATATTTACATTCAATGAGGATTCCAGCTTAATAGTCACTCTCTTAAAGCACAACACTTCATTTTAGAAACGTTACTTATTTGGGGCACAATAGTTTCAGGCAAAAACTCTTTACAAAGAACTTTTAAACCAGAGTCAACACTCCTGTTTAAAACTAGTCTCAGGATAGACTATTTTCGCCTAAAATGGATATTTGTGTCACCGCCTAGCAAGAATCTCACAGCCCCTTCTGGGGTTTTTCCTTGTCCTCAGGAAGGCAAAATGGGTTGCCCTCTAAAGCTAATCCCTAAATCCAATCAGAACAGATCCTTCTCATCTGAAGTTCCCAAACAAGGGCTCGTCCACACTTTTCCCATAGCTAGAAACCAAGGATGTGAGCGGTTTTCTTTCTCCTTTCCCTGCCCTTTCCCCAGGAAAACCCAGTCTTTAGCTTTAAATAAAAAGAAATGGCAATCCACAGAAAAGCTGATTGCCAGATGAAAGTAGTGGGACAAGAGAAAGCGTTAGACATGCACTAAATGACAAACAGCCCCTCTCTAAATGTATGATTAACAGGTTGTGTGATCAGAGAAGCAAAATTATTAATGGTACATCTACCGTAAGGTGGAGGAGCACAAGATGTCCTTGTGATGCCCAGCAGCTTTTGAGTCTGCATATCAAAATTTACCTAGAATCTGCAACTTGTTGTGGTATTTCCACAGTTCCATATGCTTAGACCTACAGAGAAAAGATATTCATAGAAGTGTGCTTCACACCCAAGAGCTTTGATACAGCATTTTTAATCTCCTTATTTCTCATGCTGTAAATTATTGGATTGAACATGGGTGGTACAATGGTATATATCACAGTTATTGCAAAGTCCCCATTAGATGGAGTTCTTGAGGGAGCCCTAAGGTAAGCAAAACATGATGTGAAACAAAATACGGAGAAGACAACCAGGTGAGGTATGCAAGTGGAGAAGGCCTTTTTCCTTCCTTGAACAGAAGGGAGTTTCAGAACCACAGTAAAGATGTGTACATAAGTGACGGCGATGAAGAGAAAACATCCAGACGCAAGCATTATACTCACCACTATAGCTCGAATTTCTGTTTGGTATAAGTTAGAGCAGGCAAGTGTAAGTAACTGTGGGATCTCACAGAAGAACTGATTGACAATGTTGGAGCAGAAAGGGGTTGCAAAAGTTGCACTAGTGTGCATGACTGCATTGAGAAGGCCAGAGACCCACACACCAGAAACCATTTGTTTGCAGGCTGCCCTGTTCATCACCATTTCATATTGTAATGGATTGCAAATGGCAACATAGCGATCATATGCCATGACTGTAAGCAGGGCAATGTCAGATGATAAGAAGAAAACAAATGAAAGCACTTGAGAAATGCATCCAGCATAAGCTATGTGTCTGGTATTCATGAGAGAATTGGCCATGGATTTGGGGATGGTGACTGAAACAGCCCCTATGTCCTGTATGGCCAAGTTCATCAGAAAGAAATACATGGGAGTGTGAAGGTGGTGGTCAAGGGCTACTGCAGAGATGATGAGAAGATTCCCAAATACAATTGCCATGTACAATACCAGGAATAGAGAGAAGTGTAGAATCTGCAGTTCCCGAACAGCTGAAAACTCCAGGAGGAGAAATTCAGAGACAGAGGATTCATTGCCAATCTTTGCATTCATTGCTAAAATGATTTCTGCTTCTAGAAGAAAACAGGAATATAAGCAAAGTTTTAAGTCCTCTTCTGATAAAAAATACTTATTATCCAATACTGCTTTGGATGTGGTTTTTGTGGGATGTAGATTTAAAAGAAAGTAGTGAACAAAATAATGTAATAATAAATATTCATCTGAAGGAGAACTTAGCTTTCAACTCCATGTTGATAATGCACCATTATCCTAACATAAACTACTGCTAAGTATTCTTTTTTCTTCTGGTTATCATAGGGGCAGAACTACCCAAACAGTATAGAAATTTATTCATGTATGTGACTACAGCAGCAAGAAATTTGGCTTAGCTTGTCATGGAAACCAGGTCACTGGCTTTGTGCAGTGTATGTCAGATTTCAGGAGAAACCTAAAACAAGCACAATTTCCCATTCTGCACAATGTACCTGTACTATAGTAGCATTGTCTGCATTCTGCTCTCCGAAAGCTATCCAGGTATAAGTAATGTTATAAGAATATAAATATCTTACTATTTTCCTTAATAAAAAGTAGATTTCAAAATGCAATTTCTTCATCACTTTAAGATGTTGTGTATTCTTCTAGCCGCTCATGGATCTTTTTTCTTTTTTAAAAAAAACTCTTCCTCCTTTTCTTCTGAGACAGTGAAAATGTTTTTATATACTTGCAGAATGATGATTTTACCATGGGGTTGAAAAATTAGTACTATTATTATATTTATGTTCTTGGGAGTTTGGTCTCAAGAGCCCCAAACAAATTAGCAACTGTTTTCCTGGATGCTTTGACTCAGGAGTTGCACACGAAGCAACCATGGTTTTTTTTTAAAGATTTGTACCATGCATCGAACACAAATAATGAAGATATGGAATGTGCTCTACGTGGGGCTACCTTTGAAGGTGACTTGGAAACTGTAGTTAATCCAGAATGCGGCAGCTAGACTGGTGACTAGGAGTGGCCGCTGAGACCATATAAAACCACTCCTGAAAGATCTTCATTGGCTCACACTACATTTCCGATTCAAAGTGTTGGTGCTGACCTTTAAAGCCCTAAACGGCCTCGGTCCTGTATACCTGAAGGAGCCTTTTCACCCCCATTGTCCAACCCGGACACTGAGATCCAGCCCCGAGGGCCTTCTGGCAGTTCCCTCACTGCGAGAAGTGAGGTTACAGGGAACCAGGCAGAGGGCCTTCTTGGTAGTGGCGCCTGCCCTGTGGAACGCCCCCCCCCCCAGCAGATGTCAAAGCAATAAGCAACTATTTTATTTTTAAAAGACAACTGAAGGAGACCCTGTTTAGGGAATTTTTTAATGTTTGATGCTGTATTGTTTTTAATATTCAGTTGGAAGCCACCCAGAGTGGCTGGGGAAACCCAGCCAGATGGGCGGGGTGTAAATAACAAATTATTAGTATTAGTATTAGTATTAGTATTAGTATTAGTATTAGTATTAGTATTAGTATTAGTATTAGTATTAGTATTAGTATTAGTATTAGTATTAGTATTGTTAACCCTGTGCCATCACACATTTTTGTCTCAGTTTCTTTTGTATCTGAGACTGAACACCTTGTGTAAAGTCAGAGTTAAGGTATTCTGAACATTGTAGTCTGGTGCTGAGTTTTCTATTAAACAAGAGCTCAGCATGGGACCTTCGTTTATCTATTTATGTGGCCCAGTCATTTTGTAATGCGAAATAAAGATCTGTTTTGAGCCTAAGGCTTTTTTCAGCAAATGTTTTACAATTTTTATTTTGCTTTCTTCCAGCCTAATGGCATGCGGTGAAATTTCTCATAGGGGAACAGCTAGGGCCAGAGGCACCAGCTTGCAAGGGGCATGGTGGGAGGGGTGGATGTCATCTGTGTGACGTTGTGATGTCCTGATGTCAGGCATGTGAGCATCGCGCCTCGATCCCTAAGCTGGGCAGAAGCTTCCTGCGCTTTGGGAAGGAGGCACCAGGGGAACATTTAGGGGACTAGTCTAGTCCCCTTAGTCCAATGACTGCTCACCACTGCACTAGTCTGAAGCTATTTGGGTTAGAATGTCTCCTAAACGACTACCCCATCAGTTACCATGGGTTCAACTGTAGGATGAGTGTATGGACATGACATTCTGTGTGCTGACCCACCTGTAGAGATGGCCCATATCATTATTTTGCCCTATCTCAGTTCAGTCCATGCACTTGTAGAGACTGGCAATTTTTATTTTTTTAAATAAATTTTATTAGGTTTTACAATTCTATATTCAACATGATCATCATAAACAAGAAAAAATAAATGAATGAATCCAACTCTCCCCCCACCCCCCACCCCCTGACTTCCCTCAACTTCCCCTTCTGGTTCTTTAAGTATTTGCTACTTCTGCTTACTTTGTTATTCTCGTCATTTTTATACCATATCTATTTAAATTATATCTTACACTTTGTTGTTTTCCAAATTATTGCTCCTTAGCTTTTGCACTTGTTTTCTTAATTCTAAGTATTTACTCAAACCCTGCTAGTGAATCCATTTCTTTACAATATTTCTTTAAATGCATCATAAACGGTTCCCAAACTTTTTTAAAGTCTCTATTATCATTGTCTCTAAGTCTTCTCGTAAGTTTCGCCATTTCAGCATATTCCATAAGTTTTGCTTGTCATTTTTCTTTCGTTGGTATCTTGTCATCTTTCCATTTTGGGGCTAGTAAAATCCTAGCTGCTGTTGCAGCATACATGAATAGCAATTTCCTCTCTTTTGGCAAGTCCTGTCCTGTAATACCTAGTAGAAAAGCTTCTGGTTTTTTAACAAAAGTTGTCTTAAACATCTTTTTCATTAAATTATAAATCATTTCCCAGTAGTTTTTGATTACAATTCCACCACATGTGATAAAACATACCTTCTTTCACTTTACACTTCCAGCACTTATTGGAACTTGTTCTATACATTTTAAGAAGTTTAACTGGAGTCATATACCAAGGATACATCATTTTCATATGATTCTCAATCAGTAAATTTACAATCAGTAAATTTTAAATTCACTTTCCATACTTTTCCCCATTCTTCCATTTGTATTTTGTATCCTAGGTCTTGTGCCCGAGACTGGCCATTTTTAAACTTTCAGTTGACACATACCACCTCAGTCAGTCTCACTGCTTATCTTCACTGTGCTAAGAGCTCTGGGCAATGCATTAGCCACCACTAAATTTCAACCAGGTGTAAACTCTAACGAAATACGATAGTTTTTACCTGGGGGGGGGGTAATACCTGGAGTATTCTTGAGGCCCTTGCTTGTAATGGTGACTAAGAGTTTGTGATCCGCTAATATTGGTCTCCCATATAGAAATGTGTGAATTGTTTTGCATTCAGTACCACTTTTTCTATTTGAACATTTTCAAAAAATTGCTGTAGTCATTCAATATGTTTTGTGATAGTACTACCCCAAGTAAGGATTTCATATGTACTGTATCTTAGTGCCATCAATTCCTTTAAAAATGTGATACATTGTCTTGTTGGTGTAATATGAACAATAGGTTAATTACAGAGTGCTTGTGTTCATGTCTTAAGGTGTATTTCCCCCATGTCTTGATGTTCCGATATAAGGGTGCCAGGTGCACTTTGTTACCATAGCAACACCAAACAAGGTCAAGTGTGTGACTTACTGAGCCATTGGTTCAGGAAATATGTCTACACAAAGACAAAGGTATAATAATCTCTAGGGCTTTGTTTTCATTATGGTTTGGCTGTGCATGTCCAGTTGCTGTTCTGCTTGTGTGTCAGGGTCTGAATCTGTGAGAGAAAGGGGAAGAGGTTGTAGGTTTTACAAAGCAGTGTTAGCTAGCATGGAGATAGTGTTAGCAGATCTCTGTACATATGTATCTTTACTTCAAAGTCCAGAAGAACTGTACATATAGTAGTGTTTAGGTTTCTCTTGTGTCTGGAGACAATAAACACTTTGGTACTTTGAACTGTGTGGGAGAGGAGTTTTTCCATTAACCAGGGAATCTGGAAGAAGCTGTTCTGCTGGGAGCAGGAAATTTGTGAAGACAGCTGTGGCTTCACATCCTCTGCTGATACATCACACTAGATGAGGAGTAGTGAACTACCAACTGACTGCCACAAGGCACCAACAAGTCTTGTGGTGCACCTTGGAGGCAGATTTAATATGAAATGGCAATCTGCAGAAGCAATAGTACCCTAAAGTGCATTACATGTGCATAAACATGAGCTCTTTATGTCTAATGGTATTTTCCATTTAAATACATTGTTCAGCTGGCCTCTTCCTTAAAAGACATAAGGATAACTTTGTTCAATATGAAGTCTTTTGTTTGGCTTATTGTGTGCCATCTTTCAATAATTGACAGAGCATGACAAGTTTTTTACTCCTAGCAAAGGTTCTGTATTCCCATACTATCATAAAACGAATGGCCTCTGTCGAATCTTGAAAGCTGACCCTCAATTCTCAGTGTGGAATTTCTAAAAGGACTAGGCTTTTGTTTTGTTTTTTAAGATTCTGATACTTTGTGTCAGTGACCACTGTGCCATACTCTCTCATTGAAGATGGAAACTGGATAGCATGACCAATTTTCTCAATGTTTAAAAGATACAACTCTCCTTATTAACAACACTGAAGTCATCTGTTTCCTTACACTAAATGTGGGTTCCAGCTTTATGGTTATGTTTCAAAGGCACAACACTTCATTTTATACATGCTTATTCATGTAAGGCACAATATGTAGTTTCAGGCAGACACTCTTTACACAGAACTTTAAACCCCAGTCAGCACTTTTCTTCAAATCTCTTCGCAGGATAGATTATTTCCATTTATAATGGGCATTTGATTCATTGAACTAGCAACTATCTTACAACCCCATCTAAGATTTTAGATTCCCCTTCAAGGAATGAAATTGCTTATTCATGTTTAGCTACCGTAGTTCCTAATCCCAATCAGAATACGTCCTTCTCTCTCCAGGTTGCTGTCTAAAATGACAAACAGTTCCTATCTAAGCAAAATAAGAAAATTCCTTCCAATAGCACCAACTAAGTTGTTCTTGGTATGAGCTTTCGTGTGCATGCACACTTCTTCAGATACAATGAAACAGAAGTCACCAGACCCTTATATATAGTGAGAGGGTGGGGAGGGGTATTACTCAGAGGGGTGGTGGAAATGGGTGAAAGGTTGATAGCTGTGGTAAACCTGTTGACGACTGTTAACGGCTGCAATTATTACCCTCTGAGTAATACCCCTCCCCACCCTCTCACTATATATAAGGGTCTGGTGACTTCTGTTTCAGTGTATCTGAAGAAGTGTGCATGCACACGAAAGCTCATACCAAGAACAACTTAGTTGGTCTCTAAGGTGCTATTGGAAGGAATTTTTTTATTTTGCTTTGACTATGACAGACCAACACGGCTATCTACCTTTAACTAGTTCCTATCTAGCTGACATACAATCTTACTCTGTTTGTCTGTAAAGTTCTTTATTTTTGACTGACCAGTTCTTCCAGATTGGTTGGTGTTCTAATAAGCTCTGACTGCTGCTGACTGAAGATCTGTCCATTGTTGTCAGATTTATCTATGATGTTATTCCATGACACTTCCATTTGTTTCTAAGGGAACGGTGAATTCCTCTGGTCCCTGTTCTGTTCTTATTTCAGTAGTGATGTAAAAATCTGCACTGTCCGGTGAGGAGGTGTCTCTCTTTTGTGTTTTCTCCTGAGCTTCCTTTAGATGGCAACATATTTTTGCAAAGAGGTTGTATTATCTCCCATGCGTTCTGAAACTTCCCTATCGCAGGGCATTGTTTGTATTTCTGATTGCCTCCAAGATTCATGTAATTTTTGCTGAGATGTTAATTAAGATATGTGTGCATGTGACATTCCAGTAAATCTGTGAATTCCTCCCCACACGCTATTGTATCATCTAGGTGCCATAACTCCCTTGAAAACCTGAATAGTCTGTTAAAGTTTCTCTTTGCATGATGTGGGGTGACAGAGCAGACAGGAAACATAACCTCTTACTATCCAGAAGTTGGAGGATTCAGTGCTGCTGAGATGTGTTCAGCCTGTTGTAGGCCACTTTGAGAACCATGCAAGTGAACAATGGGGTATAAACTTCAACATACATACATAAATGGATTATTAACATGCCATGTAATCTGACAAGCGAAGGAATGCAAGATGACCTTGTGACACAGGACAGATGTTGAGTCTGCATATCTGAATTTATTAGGAAGATTTAGCTTGAAATGATGCCCTATCCCTGAAACTCCATTTAACTGTACCTTGTTAGAACAAGCCTGGAAGATATATCCAGAGAAGATTGCCACAAACCCAAAAGCCTCGATAAAGCATTTTTAATCTCCTTATTTCTCATGCTATAGATTATTGGATTGAACATGGGTGGAACAAGAGCATACATCACAGTTAATGCAAAGTTCCCATTAGATGGAGTTTTTGAGGGAGGCCTAAGGTAAGAAAAACATCCTGTGAAACAAAATAAGGAGAAGACAACAAGGTGAGGTATGCAAGTGGAGAAAGCCTTTTTCCTTCCCTGGACAGAAGGGATTTTCAGAACCACAGTAAAGATATGTACATAAGTGACAACAATGAAGACAAAACACCCAGACACAAGTATTATACTCACCACTATAGCTCCAATTTCCATTAGGTAGAGGTTTGAGCAGGCAAGTGTAAGTAACTGTGGGATCTCACAGAAAAACTGGTTGACAATGTTTGAGCAGAAAGGGGCTGCAAAAGTTGCACTCGTGTGCATGGCTGCATACAGAAGGGCAGCGACCCACACACTAGAAACCATTTGTTTGCAGGCTGCCCTGTTCATCACCATTTCATATTGTAATGGATTGCAAATGGCAACATAGCGATCATATGCCATGACTGTAAGCAGGGCAATGTCAGATGATAAGAAGAAAACAAATAAAAGAACTTGAGCAACGCATCCAGTGTAAGAAATGTGTCTAGTATTCATGAGAGAATTCGCGATGGATTTGGGGATGGTGACTGAAACAGCCCCTAGGTCCTGTATGGCCAAGTTCATCAGAAAGAAGTACATGGGGGTGTGAAGGTGATGGTCAAAAGCTATAGCAGAGATGATGAGAAGATTCCCAAATACAGTTGCCAGGTACAATATTAGAAACATAAAGAAGTGTAGAATCTGCAGTTCTCGTATTGGTGAGAACTCCAGGAGCAGAAATTCAGAGACAGAGGATTCATTACTTATTTTCTCATTCATTGATAAAATTATTCCTGTCACTGGAAGAAACTGGAAGATATACATTGGTTTAAGTCCTCTTGCGTGGCGATGTTCCTCCCCCCCCTTCCGTGAAGTAAAGACACACGACACAGTAGATAAGGTTAATGGGTCTGATTAGGCCACAACTTTATTGATTACGGTAGATGAGAGGTATTGGCTTTAGGCATTGGAACTAACCGACTATATCCGACTCCAGCCCGCTGATGCTGGGAGTCCGGGAAGGGATGGCCACCCAAGGTGAGTCCTGCGATGCACGTCAGCTAAGAGCCCACCCTGTGACCACCGGTAAGGGGCGTGCCTTTGGCCCTAGCATCGGACGTGGCCACGCCCCCCGTGTTCCTTTACCGGAAAACCCTTCAGCGTTTTGGGAGGTGATGGCATTTCCTCCCCCTTTCCGTTCACCTTTCTAGAATAATCCAATGCCTAACCGCCAACCAAAGTTGTGACGAATTGCTATGAGGTAGGCGAAAACCACCAGGAATAACTGATCATCCAAGTGGGAAAAACTCCTACCCGGCCCCATAATGGCGACCAACCGCAGTCCATAGCAGCGTCAAGCCTGCCTAAAGGGTGGGTGGGCGGGAAAAGTGAAGGCTGGGGCGATAAGCAGGAAAAGAGGGCGAGTTCCCCGGCCGCGCGCTATTTGAATGGGCGGTCACGCCCAACCTGCGCGACCTGATTGGTCGCGCTGGAGAGCGGCGCGGCCGGAATTCCCTAAAAGGGGAAGGGGATGGTAATCATCCCCTGCCCACGTGATGGGGGGTTTGGCCCGCCCGCAACCGTTTTTCCGGCTAGTGCCGGAAACGGCTTTGCGTGGCGATGTTCCTCCCCCCCCTTCCGTGAAGTAAAGACACACGACACAGTAGATAAGGTTAATGAGTCTGATTAGGCCACAACTTTATTGATTACGGTAGATGAGAGGTATTGGCTTTAGGCATTGGAACTAACCGACTATATCCGACTCCAGCCCGCTGATGCTGGGAGTCCGGGAAGGGATGGCCACCCAAGGTGAGTCCTGCGATGCACGTCAGCTAAGAGCCCACCCTGTGACCACCGGTAAGGGGCGTGCCTTTGGCCCTAGCATCGGACGTGGCCACGCCCGTGTTCCTTTACCGGAAAACCCTTCAGCGTTTTGGGAGGTGATGGCATTTCCTCCCCCTTTCCGTTCACCTTTCTAGAATAATCCAATGCCTAACCGCCAATCGAGCCCGGAGGGCTCGCCGCCAATACCCTCACCACCGTAACCAATTCCTAACGCCATCAATAATATCCGCAAGCCACACATCATTTCCTTCATTTGAGAGGTGCACGCCATCAGACCGGAACAACTCCTCCTTGCTAAACTTTATTTTAGGGTGGTAAATTATGTGTCCCTTCAAGGCTGTGACCTTGCGCGCCACGGCCCGATCCAATTCCTTCCTGGCCTTGTTGACGGCCGCAGGCTGCCGGGCGTCACGCCAAACCCTCCTCTCAAGGAGGGATGACCAAATGAGGGTAATCCCCGGGAAGGATGCCGCTAACTCCTCGAAGTCCCCAAAAATCTTCCACATAAGGTCGGCTCCCTTTCGATAAGCCAGGTCGTTTTCCCCCAGCTGGATCACCAAAACATCGGGAGGGCCATGAGCAGCAGCCCTGGCCCTTACTGCTGGGAGGAACTCGTTCCACCGCATCCCTCTTCTCGTAATCCAGGAGACCTTGGCCCATTGAGGCAGGCCCAAGCAGGCCCCAAGCCCGCGTTCCAACGCACGCACTCTTGCCCAGTGCATGATGCTGTGGCCAACTAACCAGATGCGCACCGAAATCTCTGAAGCTAGGGAAAGAAAGAAAAGAAGAAGCAATGAGGGCAATTGAATGTTCCGCTAATGACATCAAAATTTACCCCGGAGGTAGCCTTTGTATGCGTCAGACTTCCATCTCCCCAGATCCTTTATTCTTTCCGTCGACAATCCCAAATGCACCGCTGTAGTGGCTGCCCCAATGCGAAATGAATGCGCTGCAAATGCGGAGGAGGGGAGGCCACAAGCCGCAATGGCCCTCCGCATTACCCTGGTGAACTGGTGGCGCGCAAGGCTAGATCCATCCACATGGATCAGGAGTGGGCCTGGCCTGGCCCAGCCGATAGAGAAATCTCCTGGTATCTTTTACCGGACAAGGGCCACTACAATTGGTAGCTTTTAAGCGCATGACGGCCCCACGGCCCACCTGGTCCGTTTTCGAGCGGGGTATATGGATAAGGAGCTCTGAATTGGACAACTGCACGTCCTCGAGACGGATACCTTGGGCGGCAGCATCAGAGAGACCATCGCACACCACCTCCCCCACTCTGAGAGCGCCAAAAAAGGCAATAGAATATGCTGCCGAAAAGAGCCTTGCCTCATATTTTGACCAGCAAATAAGTCGCAACTGCCTATGAATTTTGCATAATATATCAAACGTGATGGGTTTCCTATTGTCCTTTCGGGGTGGCTGAAGCCTGCCCCAGCCCGTAATTGCCCTGCGTGCGTGGAAATCGGCGCAGGGGTCCACGCCGAACCAAGCCCTACAGAAGAAGGAAATTCCGGCAGCTTGGATGCCAATCGACTTTGGGGCTCTCCCTGATTGCCAAAGATGTGCTAAGTAGCGCCAAACTTCCTCTTTTTCTGGGGGACCTGGGGGCCTAAACCCAGGTAAGGTCACTCTGAACTGCGTGAAATCGGACCAGGCTTTCTTATATGATTTAAGGGTGGAGGGGGCCACGGACGCCAATACTCCCTTTAAAATGGCCTGTTCCCAAGGCTCCAAAGGTGGTCCGGGAATGGCTCCGGTAACTGCTGAGCCTCTGGGGCCAAGGAGCGAAAGCGATCCATCTGAAAACGAGATAAAGCGTCCGCTATATCATTATTTGCCCCCGGGATAAATTTGGCAGAGAAATAAATATTTCGTTCCAGACACAACAGCACAAAACAGCGCAGTAGGCTTGCCACACAGGGGGAGCGCGAAGATTGCCTTGAAAGCACACTGACCACCGCTTGGTTGTCCGTCCAGAAGCATACCCGCCGGTTTCGGAAGTCATCTGCCCACAAGTGCACCGCCACCACTATCGGGAAAAACTCTAAAAATGTTAGATTGCGAATGATCGGTCTCTTCTTCCAAATCTCAGGCCATTTCTGAGCGCACCATCTACCCCTGAAATACACACCAAACCCCAAAGAACCTGCTGCATCGGAATGCACCTGGAAGTCAATACATAGTTTCAGGTTGTCCTGCCACATGGACACACCGTTGAAACCATCAAGGAACCTTAGCCACACCTCGAGGTCCGCCTTGACGTCCTTTGGCACCCGCACCCTGTGATGAGGTGCACGGAGCCCAGCCGAGAGCTTAGCCAGTCTAGAGCAAAAGGGGCGGCCAGGGGACACCACTCTGCATGCGAAATTTAAATGCCCTAGGAGGGATTGAATTTGCCTAAGAGTAAGTTTCCTAAAGGGTAAAAGTTCCTTGATGGTTTCTTTGAGGGCCGCCAGTTTATCCTCTGGTAAGCGAGAGGCTTGCTTGATAGTGTCGAGTTCGATGCCCAAGTATGTCAGGATGGGGGATGGGCCCTCCATCTTGTCGGCTGCCAAAGGTACCCCCAATTCAGAAGACAGAGCGGCAAAAGCTTGCAAGAGAAAAGAGCAACCAGAATTGTTAGCATGTGACACGAAAAGGAAATCATCAAGGTAGTGAGCCACCCCCACCGTGCCTGTTCTTGAACGCAGGGCCCACTCCAAAAACGTACTAAAGGCTTCAAACGCAGAGCAGGCCACAGAGCAGCCCATCGGCATGGCTTTATCTATAAAGTACGCCCCTTCAAACTTAAAACCCAACCATCTAAAGTCATCTGGATGTACCGGTAAAAGGCGAAATGCGGATTCGATGTCGCATTTAGCCAACAACGCGCCCTTACCAAATTTGCGAATCACCTTAACTGCATGGTCGAAGGTGGCGTACCTTACAGTGCAAAGTTCCTGGGGAATGCCATCATTGACCGAAGAACCCTTCGGGTGGGATAGATTATGGATTAAACGGAATTCCCCTGGAGCCTTCTTTGGGACAATACCGAGGGGGGAAATGTGCAAACCAGGGATGGGGGGGGGACAGGAAAGGACCGGCGATTCTTTTAGCCGCAATTTCCTTAAGGATTTTCCTTCTTGCAATTTCCGGCATCTCCCTTACTGATTTTTGATTTGGGGGGTCACCCCGCTTGGGTGGGTTCACCACGGGTATCCTGAAACCCTGAGAAAACCCGGACCATAAGTATTCAGCAGCCCTTTTGTTGGGGTATTGGAGAAGTAAATTTTTTAACTTGGGCAAAATGATAGGGGAAAACGCCAGGTCAAGGGACAAGTTAGTGTCGGATTGCTCCCATCCCCTGAGAGGAGGATCCCTGGGCATTTCTGGGCCCCTGGTGATGGTACCCTCTCCCCCCACGAAAGGGCTGCTTGCCCCTGAAACACGACACTGCCGGGTGGTTCCCTAGACATTTCTCACACTCATGGGAATACTTGCAACTAGACCTTTGGCATAGCCCCTTATTGAACTCCCAACATACCCTCTTCCGGGGGTCCCTTTTTGGATCTGACTTTCCTGATCTAACCTGCTCAGGCTGCCTCTTTTCAATGTAGGGGCCCACATGCTCCGACCAATAATTTTGGTTAATCAGGTCCCAGCGAGTAGTGTTAAGAAGGGACGCGTTCCTACGAAACTCCTCGTCATACATCAGCGCCGCAGCCTCCCCAGCTAACTCCTTAGCCTTCCTCACGTGCGATAGGTAAGCCAGGAGGTGCGTGGCTCTCCTGGGGTAACCAGCGACCACCGTGCCCATAAATATCTGGAAACCGTCTAGCCAATTCTCAAATGTGCGCTCCGCCCTTGGCTCCCTGTATCTGCGTTTGCCATGAAACCACCTCTTTTCCCCTTTGCCCAAAAGCTTGGCTGGTGGAAGGAGCGTGAATATGTCCACATAATCCCCATTTAGAATTTCTTTTCTTTTCTTACTGGACAAGTGATTTCCCAAGATGACATCAGTGGAGACAAAAGTAGATGTCTTAACATCTTCCACCAGGGCTCCATCTTTCCAATCCAGAATCCCATTAAAAGACTTCCGGTGGGAATTTGCCCTCCTTTCATGAGCCCATAGGGGGAGCCCCACCAGATCCTCCCCGTAGCCCCAATAACCATCCAAGGAAGTGTCGCTATCAGAATCCGATGAAGTACCTGATTCCTCGGCGTCCGATGGTCTGCTACTGCTGCTCTTCTTGTGATTGGATTTCTTGCGCCTCTTTCCGCCCTGCTCGCCTTCCTGTACCTGCTGCTGGGTCACCGGGGGCTGCGAGGGCTGAGGAGTCTGCTGGGCCACGAATGCCTGCATCTCGGTGGGCTGCCCAAGTTGCTGGCACTGCTGAGCCATGGCGGCTTGAATCACGGAGGGCTGCGCTAGTTGGTGCGACGGCTGGAGGACGGACACCGGACCCAGCGCCCAACACTGCTGGGCCGAGGAAGGTTGCATCTGAGCATACGTCTGCAGCATGGTGGAGGGCTGTCCCAGCCCCTGGGTCTGGGAAATCACAGAGGGTTGTACCTGTGGAAAAGACTGCACCTGCGAAAAAGAGTGCACCTGCGGGAATGGCTGCATCAGAGGAAAAGATTGCACTTGCGGACAAGTCTGCACCTGTGAGAGCAGCTGCTCCTGAGAAGCGGACTGCCGGGCAACGACTGCTTGTGCCTGACTCAGGCCTAGCTGGCTAACCGAGGGTTGCTCCCTTAGTAAAGGGGCTGACGATGGTCGGACCTGGTGGTGTTGCCCCATGACAGGTTGTTGAGGAGCCACCAATGTAGCAGACCTTTCTTGGATCTCCTCGTCCGACGTATCAGACATTGCGACCTCCTGGCTCTGTATGGCACTTGGGAAAGACGGAACATTAACCTGAACTGAGGAATTGGAAGTAGAAGCAACCGGCTGGGCCGTGGTTGTTGAAGCCTGCACTACATTGCCCCTGAGCTGCGCTTCCCTGAACAGTGCTGCCGAAGTCCCTGGGACAGCATCGTCAATTGATTGCGTTTCTGATATGCAATCCTGGGTCTCATCCCTGGGTGGCTCCCCACCGAGAATGTTAGGCCTAACCTGGCGGTAAAGTCTTTCAAACCCAGAGAAGAATTGAACCAAGGACGTATTACTCATGGCTACCCCTTGCCCCTTATGCTGCCGGGACCCATGAGCCTTAGAACGCTTAGCAGTGGGGGCGGCGGAAGAGGCCACTTGTTTCCTTTTACTAGCCATCAGGAAAGGGCTGGTTCAATAAGGTTACACAAAGTGACCAGCAGGAGTATAGCAGCAGACCTATCCTTCTTTCTATCTATCTATCTATCCGCCTATCCAAGCTACCTTTGCAATTACAATTAATAATATTTATCTAAATATAAATTTGATTAAATCTGTATGCTATTCCTCCTAACTGACCCTCTATCTATCTCTCTGTCTAACTATTTACCGATGAACAAATTATGAATAACAATGGACTGCAACTATACTTAATAATAAATACTTTGCCCAGTAATAATGGGGAACCTCAGCAAATAGCTAAGCCTTACAGGAATAGCTTCAAATTAATACACAGCAATTTTGTTTAAAGGCTGCAAACCGAAATAATAATTAACTTATCCCCCAAGCACAGCTAGCAACCATGGAAACAGAAAACTGCAAATTTAAAATATCCTAGGTACAGACTAAATTAAACCTTCAGATCCAACTAACCAGCTAATCAAATCACCGTTTTAGTGTAGAATAAAATACACTTCCCCACCTAGAACTCAATTACCATGCACAAAAACCTGCACCAAAAAGATAAAGGAACTAGCAGGATCAATTAAAAGGAAAAGAAAATGGAAACCTCTATCACTGGGCCTACTGAGTTTAAGGAATGACAGGGGGCTGGGGGCGTTCCCCAGTTGCCCAGGCAACTGTGAAGGCTGTTGCTAGGCACGCGTAAACAAGTATGAATTCAAAATGGCGACGGCCACGTGTTGCACAAAGGAAGGCTGCCTCCGGCCAAACAAAATCACAGACTTAGTGCAGAAGAAAATTACACTCAGTTTAAAGAATGTTTATTTTTATTTTATTTTATTTTATTTTATTTTATTTTATTTTATTTTATTTTAAGGTTAATGGGACTGGGGGCGTTCCCCAGTTGCCCCGGCAACTGCGAAGGCTAGACACGTGAGCACCCAAAATGGCGACGGTCACGTGTTGCGCAAAAGATGGCTGCCCCCTGTGTACAAAACAAATTATGCCCAGCGACCCCACAAAACCCACGAGGGAACAATAAACCTAAGCCGCTAGGGAAAGTGGCAGCCGCTTTGCCTCAAACGGCAATCCAATTAGCTGGGGTAAACGTAGCAGGCTCCCCTGCTGGCCGGTGGCTCCAGAAGCCGTGGCGAGGCGAGCCTACAAATCCCCACTACCCCGACACTTAGCTGTTTTTCCTGGTGGGGTTTCTCCCTTCAACTTCCTTCCCGGTACTCCGCTGATCCGATGGCGCGCGGGCGATCACAGACGCAAGGACAGGAGATGCAAAAAACCGCCCACAAGGCGGGGAATCCCGGCAGCAGGCCCTGCCGGTAACCCAAAATGTGCGACGGCGAGGCAACGCTGGAGACGGCGAGGCAACGCTGAAGAAGAACCCGGGAGCACCCTGCAGCTGGCACGCGAAAGAAGCGCCGCTCAACAGCTGATCGCAAAGATAGCTAGAGTGCCGCTCAACAGCTGATCACAGGAAGATCGTAGCTTTTAAGGTGGAACGGGAACCTGGTCGCTGAGCAAAGAGACAAATGCCCCTGCCAACGAAAACCTAAAGGGAAGAAAGAGGCGTTTAAAAACGCCGCTTTCCAGTGATTCAGCTCTTCAGGGAAAGATCCAGCGAAGCAAGACAAAAAGTGAAGGCTGGGGCGATAAGCAGGAAAAGAGGGCGAGTTCCCCGGCCGCGCGCTATTTGAATGGGCGGTCACGCCCAACCTGCGCGACCTGATTGGTCGCGCTGGAGAGCGGCGCGGCCGGAATTCCCTAAAAGGGGAAGGGGATGGTAATCATCCCCTGCCCACGTGATGGGGGGTTTGGCCCGCCCGCAACCGTTTTTCCGGCTAGTGCCGGAAACGGCTTTGTGATAACAAATATTTACTACTTTGGAAGAGGTTTTGTTGGATGTAGAAGGTAAAAGAAAGAAGTGAACAAAAAAGGAGAAACAATAAATCTTTATGCAAATGAGAACTTAGCATTCAACTCCATATAGATAATATATCATTATTTTAAAATAAACTACCACTGTTTCATAACTAGTAGGTGGTGCTGTTCACAATCTCTTGAAGTTGAATGCTGCCACTGCTAGAGGAGGAACACAGGAGTCCGACTGCCATCATTTCCATACTTGCTCAGTCCATGGAAATATGTAGAGGGCAGATGCACTTTGAGAGAATCCCCATATTTACAATACATATTTTGATATTGTAATTCAGTATCAAAACTGAAGTAACTCTTAAATATAGGGGGTAACTTGCTGCCTATATGATGCAAATTCAAAATCAAGTTTCTTCTATTAAATTCCAAAGTCCATAAAAAATTGGGTCAATGATATGTTAAAAGCTTGATTCCTAATATCCCTGTTCCATCAGTGAGTCTTCTGCAGGAGTCACGGATAATAGCTCCACATGACTCACACACTTGGCTCATACTCACCTGTATTCTGTATTCTGGGCCTAATGGTTTTTAACTCCTTCCGACTTAAGATCACACAGGTTTCAACTGTTCTTATCTTTTTTATATGTTTTTAACGTTAATGCTTGCTGTGCACAAACCACATTGTTATGTATGTAAAATGTATAGGCTAAAAGCTGCTTTGCTCTTGCCCAGGTATTTTGGCTGTCACATTATGCTAAGCCAAGACACGGTGCTTCAGCTCCCTCCTCCTTCATTTGGAGCTGCAATAAAGGTTTGTTCTTGGTTGAAGTTCATGGTTGGTGAGGAGAGAGCCTAACCACTAGTCCTGGCTTGGATGACATGCAAAAACAAAACTTGGTGAAGGTTGAGCTGACCGTAAAAAGGATCATGGAGAAGCAAAGCTACTGTACTCTTCTCTCCATGAGGTTCAACATTTGTGCAGTCTTCCTAAGATAAAATTTGGTTTAGCATGTCATGGAAACCAGGTCATTGGGTCTTCTATGTGAGTTTAAGTTCCATGAGAGACCATAGCATGCAGGTTTTCCCATTCTACACAATACATTGTAGAAGCATAGTCTCCGTTTAGTCCTCCGAAAACTACCCAGGTATCACAAAAGTTAAAAAAATATAAATATCTTACTCTTTTCTTTAGAAGAAATTTCCAGATGCAATTTCTTCATCACTTCATTTTCATCTGTATTTTAAGAAATCACCCCTTCCTTTTCTTCTGTAACAGTGTACATATCTGTATACTCTTCCAGAATGAAGCTTTTAACATGGAGTGGAAAATTATAATTTGTGTGTGTGTGTGTGTGTGTGTGTGTGTGTGTGTGTGTGTGTGTGTGTTTATATGCACTCCTCAGAGTTTGGTCTCAAGAGTCCAACGCAAATTAGTAGTGTTTCTAAATACAGTAGTCTAATACAAATAATTAAGGTGTGTAAAAAGCAAAAGAAAAAAACATTCCCGTTTCTAAACAGCACACTATATAATGTTTAAAATAATAATAATGCTACGTAAGTCTTTCTGGAACCTTCTGGTTTCAAGAGGACTTTCTCAGACTCGTTTCATTCATTCATTCTTTTTAAATAATGTTTCTATTTATTTTCATGATACAGAAAGTCACTGGCGGAGGAAAGTGGGGCGGGGGAGCACACTTCCCCCTGCACCTTTGGGGAAGGGGGTACCATCACGGCCGCCCCCCGGACACGTGCCGTAGCACCCCCCCATCATGCAGGGCACCAGGCAAGCAGGACGTGCGCCACACCCCTGTGGGCGGCGTGTCACGCCCCTGGGACACACATCAGCCACGCCCCCACCTACTCTCCGCCCCCGGTTTAGGACCATGCGACTTTGCCACTGCAGAGAGTTGTGTGACATATGACTGGCTCCGTATTCCCCGCTCCACCCCCCTCCCGCTGTGTTTTGGTCAATGCTCTAAATTTCACCCAGGTGTTTATTTTGTGAACTGCCATGAGAGCTTGTGATGAAGGGTGGTATTTAAACCCATCAAATAGTAAAATAATAATAATAACTAAGGAAATATCATAGTGTTCCACTGGGGAAAATAAAGTTGGAAGGGTATCCTTGAAGTCACCATTTGCAATGCAGACAAGACAAGGGATTTGTGATCTGCTTGTGATCTGCTTCTGCAAATACTGGTCTCCCATATATAAATGTGTGGATTTTTTTGACATTCAAATACAAGGGCCAGCACCTCTTTTTCTATTTGTGCATAGTTGCTTTTGGGGTCAGTGAGAGGCCTTGTAGCACATACCACTTGTCTCCAGAGTTTCCATATCTATGTGGGATTTAATGTGTATCAATGTTGACTTGGGTTGCCCAGGGCAAAATATAGTGACTGACAATCTAATAAATAAATTAACAAATTAACAGGGTTTATTTGTTTGTTTGTTTGTTTATTAAACCTGTATCAAAACAGTTCCTATGCCTTCTCTGGAGGCAACTATGTGCAGTTCATAATCAGAATATTGTGTTCAAATCTTTAGACTGTGTTAGGATACTTTTTCTACAGAATATGAAGTTCCTTTCATTTATTCACAAACAATCCATACATTTGAGTACTTCCAGCCTTGTCAGGTCAGAAGGAACTTATCAAGGAACATGTGTCACTTGTCTTTTTGACTATATTATTTAGATTTTATATACATCGTTCACTTTGCCCATTCCTCAAAAAACATAATGGTTCATCCGTTCAATGTGAAGGTCTTTTGCTTGGCATGAAGTTGACCCCTAATTCCCTGTGTGGAATTACTTCCCCTGTGTGAAACTCCAGTCTTATATTTTTCACAAGGATGTGATTTTGTCTTCCTTTTTAAGATTTTGAGAAATTGTGTCAGTCTCCGCTGTGTCACATCCCCTCACTAAAATGGGAGTTGGGTAACATGACCAATTTCCTGGGTTTTTCAAAGATACAACTTTCCCTAGTAACAACACTGGATACATCTGTTTTAACTCTTTGTTAAGTAGAACAGCCAGGTGTTCTACTTATGTAAAAGATGCCCTGTGTCCAATTATCTCCCACCAAAGGTTCAAAGTAATAAGGAGGCACTTCTGGAACAAAGATAGAATTTTATATATTTACATTCAATGAGGATTCCAGCTTAATATTCACTCTCTTAAAGCACAACACTTCATTTTAGAAACGTTACTTATTTGGGGTACAATAGTTTCAGGCAAAAACTCTTTACAGAGAACTTGTAAACCAGAGTCAACAGAGTTTAAAACTAGTCTCAGGATCGACTATTTTCGCCTAAAATGGATATTTGTGTCACCGCCTAGCAAGAATCTCACAGCTCCTTCTGGGGTTTTTCCTTATCCTCAGGAAGGCAATATGGGTTGCCCTCTAAAGCTAATCCCTAAATCCAATCAGAACAGGTCCTTCTCATCTGAAGTTCCCAAACAAGGGCTCGTCCACACTTTTCCCATAGCTAGAAACCAAGGATGTGAGTGGTTTTCTTTCTCCTTTCCCTGCTCCTTTCCCCAGGAAAACCCACTCTTTAGCTTTAAATAAAAAGAAATGGTAATCCACAAAAAAGCTGATTGCCTGATGAAAGCAGTGGCACAAGAGAAAGGGTTACACATGCACTAAATGACAGACAGTCCGTCTCTAAATGTATGTTTAACAGGCCTTGTGATCAGAGATGCAAAATTATTAATGGTACATCTAAGGTGGAGGAACACAAGACATCCTTGTGACACCTGGAAGAATTTGAGTCTGCATATCAAAATGTATCTAGAAGCTGTAACTGGTTGTGGTATCTCCACAGTTCCCTATGCTTAGACCTACAGAGAAAAACGTAAACTGTTCAGGATAGGTCTGGAAAAGATATTCATAGAAGAGTGCTTCACACCCAAGAGCTTTGATACAGCATTTTTAATCTCCTTATTTCTCATGCTGTAAATTATTGGATTCAGCATGGGTGGTACAATGGTATACATCACAGTTATTGCAAAGTCCAGGTCAGATGGAGTTTTAGAGGGAGGCCTAAGGTAAGCAAAACATCCTGTGAAACAAAATAAGGAGAAGACAACCAGGTGAGGTATGCAAGTGGAGAAGGCCTTTTTCCTTCCCTGAACAGAAGGGAGTTTCAGAACCACAGTAAAGATGTGTACATAAGTGACGGCGATGAAGAGAAAACACCCAGATGCAAGAGTTATACTCACAACTATAGCTCCAATTTCCATTAGGTATAAGTTAGAGCAGGCAAGTGTAAGTAACTGTGGGACTTCACAGAAGAACTGATTGACAATGTTGGAGCAGAAAGGGGTTGCAAAAGTTGCACTAGTGTGCATGGCTGCATTGAGAAGGCCAGAGACCCACACACCAGCAACCATTTGCTTGCAGGCTGCCCTGTTCATCACTATTTCATATTGTAATGGATTGCAAATGGCAACATAGCGATCGTATGCCATGACTGTAAGAAGGGCGACATCAGATGATAAAAAGAAAAAGAATGAAAGAACTTGAGCAACACATTCAGCATAAGAAATGTGTCTGGTATTCATGAGAGAATTGGCCATGGATTTGGGGATGGTGACTGAAACAGCCCCTATGTCCTGGATAGACAAGTTCATCAAAAAGAAGTACATGGGAGTGTGAAGGCGGTGGTCAAGGGCTACTGCAGAGATGATGAGAAGATTCCCAAATACAATTGCCATGTACAATACCAGAAACAGAGAGAAGTGTAGAATCTGCAGTTCCCGAACAGCTGAAAACTCCAGGAGTAGAAATTCAGAGACAGAGGATACATTGACAATCTTTGCATTCATTATTGAAATGATTTCTGCTTCTAGAAGAAAACAGGAATATAAGCAAAGGTTTAAGTCCTCTTCTGATAAAAAATACTTATTATCCAATACTGCTTTGGATGTGGTTTTTGTGGGATATAGATTTAAAAGAAAGTAGTGAACAAAATAATGTAATAATAAATATTCATCTGAAGGAGAACTTAGCTTTCAACTCCATGTTGATAATGCACCATTATCATAAGATAAACTACTGCTAAGTAGTACTTTCTCTTCTGGGAATTATAGGGGTAGAACCCCCCAAACAGTATAGAAAGTTATTCAGTGGCAAGAAAGTTATTTGCCCAAAAATGGAAAGAAGAAGAATTGACGAAAGAAGAATGGATACAAAAACCTATGGACTATGCAGAAGTTGCAAAACTTACTGGAAAAATAAGAAATCAAGGTAACAAACATTTTATAAAAGAATGGAAATGTTTTATTGAATATTTATGAACAAATTGTAAACAGGATTATTTTCTGTCTATGTGGAAGTCTGCAGAAACAATTTGGAGAGGGCAGATGCTTCTTGCCACCATCTCCATATTTAGATCACATATTTTGATAGTTATTTCAATTTTAAAATGAATTACAGTCATACTTAAATATAGGAGGATTATTAGGTGCCCATATAATGCAGAATGAAATTCAATTTTTGTGTGTTAATTTATATTGCAATGCCCATCACAACTTAAGTCCAGGATACCATAACAGCTAGATTCCTAATATCCCTGTTTCATCAGCGAGGTCTTTGACTAAGTGAGTGGTAGTGGTTCCACATGACTAAGACACAGAGCACATACTTCCCAGCAGACATGCATTCAGTATCTGGGCCGAATGCTTTGCAACTCCTTACTAGTTGGGATCACAGAGGTTTCAACGGTTTTAATTTTTGTTGTATGTTTTTAACCTTAATGTACACTGTGCACAGACCACAGTCTTATAAATGTACAAATGTATAGGCTCTTGGAGAGAAGCTTACAGCTGCTTTACTTCTTCCCAGATCTTTTTGCTGCCACAGAATGCTAAACCAAGCAAAGTGCTAAAGCTCTCTCCTCACTCACTAGGAGCTGCAATGAAGGTTTGTTCTTTTTTGCAGCTCATGGCTGGTAAGGAAAGAGGCTAACTACTAGCCTGGTTTGGATGATGTGCTCAGTGAAATCCTGGTATAGCTTAAGATGACAGTAAAAAGGTGCATGGAGGAGCAAAGCTACTGTCATCTTCTTTCCAGGAGCTTGAACATTTGTGCAGTCTCACTAAGTCAAGATTTGGCTTAGCTTGTTATGGAAACCACATCATTGGGTATTCTGTGTGCAGTCTATATAGTTTTCAGGAGAGACCACATAACAAGCAGGATTTCACATTCTACACAATACACAATAGTAGTATTGTTTGCATTTAACCCTCCGAAAACTACACAGGTATCACTAATGTTATAAATATATAAACATCTTACTCTTTTCCTTTAAATAAATTTCCAGATGCAATTTCTTCATCACTTTAAGATATTCTGTATTCTTCTAGCCACTCATGGACCTTTTTTCAAAAATATATCACCTGCTCATTGTCTTCTGTGAAAGCTAAAATGTTTCTATACTCTTGCAGAATGAAGATTTTACCATGGGGTGGAAATTTATTACTACTATTATAGTTATGTTCCTGGGAGTTTGGTCTCAAGAGCCTCAAACAAATCAGCAGATGTGTTCCTTTGTTGCTTGGACTCAGGAGTCCCACAAAAAGCAGCAGCGGTGTTTGTTAAGCCTTGGTCCCAGGAGTCCAACACAAATCATAAAGCATGTAAACTTCCACCTTTAAACAAACATTGCTCATGAAAATATTTAAGCTAGAATAAACAACAACAACAACAACAACAACAACAACAATTTATTATTTATACCCCGCCCATCTGGGTGGCTTCCAAGAGACTATTAAAATACAATGGTCTATTAAATATTAAAAGCTTCCCTAAACAGGGCTGCCTTCAGATTTCTTCTAAAAGTCTGGAAGTTGTTTTACTCTTTGACATCTGGTGGGAGGGCGTTCCACAGGGCAGGTGCCACTACCGAGAAGGCCCTCTACTTGGTTCCCTGTAACCTGGCTTCTCGCTGCGAAGGAACCGCCAGAAGTCCCTCAGCACTGGACCTCAGTGTCTGGGCAGAACAAAGGGGGTGGAGACGCTATTTCAGGTATACTGGACCGAAGTCATTTAGGGTTTTAAAGGTCAGCACCAACACTTTGATTTCTGCTTGGAAACGTACTGGGAGCCAATGTAGGTCTTTCAAGACCGGTGTTATGTGGTCTCGGCGGCCGCTCCCAGTCACCAGTCTAGCTGCCGCATTCTGGATTAGTTGTAGTTTCTGGGTCACCTTCAAAGGTAGCCCCACATAGCATGCATTGCAGTAGTCCAAGTGAGAGATAACTAGAGCATGCACCACTCTGGCGAGACAGAGATCAGTGAGGCTTTTGACTGAGTCACTGGTAGTGGTTCCACATGGCTCAGACACATGGCTCATACTTCCCAGGAGGCATGCATACAGTAATCTGGGGCCAATGCTTTACAACTCCTTCCTACTTGAGATCACACATGTTTCAACTGTTTAAATCTTTGTTGTATGTTTTTAACCTTAATGTACACTGTCGTAATGAATGTACAAATGTATAGGCTGTTGGAGAGAAGCTTACAGCTGCTTTGCTGCTCCCCAGATCGTTTTGCTGCTACATTATGATAAGACAAGACAAGCGAAGTGCTAAAGCTCTCACCTCACTTACTAGGAGCTGCAGTGAAGGTTTGTTCTTGGTTGCAGCTCATGGTCGGTTAGGAGAGAGGCTAACCACTAGTCCTGGTTTGGATGATGTGCTCAGTCAAAACCTGGTGTAGCTTCAGATGGCTGGACAAAGGAACATGGAGTAGCAACGCAATTGTAATCCTCTTTCCAGGGCGTTGCACATTTATGCAGTGCCACTGAGCTAAAATTTGGCTTAGTTTGTTATGGAAACCAGGTCAGTGGTTTTTCTATATACAGTCTATATTAGGTTTCAAGAGAAACCTAAAACAAGCATGATTTCCCATTCTACACAATAGACAAAAGTAGTATTATCTGCATTTTGCTCTCCAAAAGCTATCCGAGTATCACTAATGTTATAAGAATATAAATATCTTACTATTTCCCTTAATAAAAAATAGATTTCCAGATGCAATTTCTTCATCACTTTAATATGTTCTGTATTCTTCAAACAATGGTCTTTTTTAAAGAATTTGTCCCAGGAGTCTAACACAAATAATCAAGGTATGTAAATAAACCATCCTGTTTCAAAAAAACTTACTATATAATATTTAAAATACTTGTGTGAGATATGACTAGCTCAGTGTCCCCCCCCCCACGGTGTTCCTCCTACTTCTGCCATTCTTTCCTCTCTTTTATGATATCTGAAATAGATGCTTTCTCTTGCATTTTTTATAAACCAATTTTATTAAATTTTCCAAATTAACAATCCAATTAAAACCACATCAAATATTCCAAATCATACATATACATCTCAAATACTCCAAATATTCTGCCAAATTATAGTTTACTTATTATTTTTTTCCGGGACTTCCCATGCTTCATGGTTTGGAGGGCTATTCTCATCTCAATTTTACTGCTTTTTATATTTATTTCCAATAATTCCTTTAGCTCTTTCTGTTATTATCCTTCATTCTCTCAGAGCCTCTGAATTGTTCCCACAGGCGAGTTGAAACAGATGATGTATTTGTGTGTGGATTTTGTGTCATTATGATTCTTCCATAAGTTTGTAGTATCTCATCCCACGCCGATATTCCTGCTGAATCAGTCCAAAAGTATTTTATTTTTGTTGGCAGTCGCCATATTACATACCTCCGATAACATCAAATCTAAGCATCTGCTCCATAATTTCCCCGAACCAGTTGCACCAAAGTTCAGACAGCCTTTCCAGGGGAGATTTACCAAATCACATGGGGGGGGGGAGGTAATCACATATTAGTAGTAACAACACTGAAGATATCAGTTTCCTAACATTAAATGTGGATTACAGTTTTATGGTTACTCTTCAAAGGAACAACACTTCATTTTAAACATGCTTATTCATGTAAGGCACAATATGTAGTTTCAAGCAGGCACTCTACAACACTGAACTTTAAAACCCCAGTCAGCACTTTTCTTCAAATCTCTTCTCAAGATAGATTATTTCCATTTATAATGGGCACTTGTTTCACTGCCCTAGCAACTATCTTACAGCTTCTTCTAAGATTTTTAATTCCCCTTCAAGGAATCAAATTGGTCATCCATGTTTAGCTAGTTCCTAATCCAAATCAGAACAGGTCCTTCTCTCTCCAGATTGCTTTGTAAATGACAAACAGTCTCTCTATCTAGTTGACATACAATCCCACTCTGTTTTCCTGTAACATTCTGTATTTTTGACTCACCAGTTTTTCTAGATTGTTTGGTGTTCTAAAAAACTCTGACTGTTGCTGACTCATGATCTGTCCATTGCAATCACCTTTATCTATGCTGCTATTCCATCACACTTCCATTTGTTTCTAAGGGAATAGTGAATACCCTTGGTCCCTGTTCTGTTCTTATTTCAGTAGTGATGTAAAAATCTGCATTGTCTGGTGAGGAGGGGTCTCTTTTTTCTATTTTCTTCTGAGCTCCTTTAGATGGCAACATATTTTTGCAAAGACTTATATCCCCCCATGCATTCTGATGCTTCCCTATCACAGGGCAGTGTTTGTGTTTCTGACTGCCTCCAAAATGCATGTACTTTTTGCTAAGATGTTAATTCAGATATGTGTGCATGTGACATTCCAGTAATTCTGTGAAATCCTACTAGCCCCAAAATATTTTCATCTAAGTGCTATCACTACCTTGAAAACCTGAATACTTGATTAAAATTGCTGTTTGCATGCTGCGGGGTGTCAGAGCTGAAAGGAAACATGACCTGTTACTATCCATACGTTAGAGGATTAAGGGGTGCTGAGATGTGTTCAGCCTTCTGTTGGCCACTTTAAGAATCATGCAAGTGAACAATGGGGTCTAACTTCAGCATACATACATTATTGTATTATCAACATGCCATGGGATCTGACAAGCAAAAGTGAGAAAGAAAGAGCCGAGTGAAGGAATGCAAGATGACCATTTGAAACAGGGCAGATGTTTAGTTTGCATATCTGAATCTATCAGGATGATTTAACTTGAAATGATGCTCTGTTCCAGGAGCGCCCTTTTATTATACCTTTTCAGAACAAGCCTGGAAGACATATCCAGGGAGGATTGCCTCAAACCCAACAGTTTTGATAAAGCATTTTTGATCTCCTTATTTCTCATGCTATAGATTATTGGATTGAACATGGGTGGCACAATGGTATACATCAAAGTTAATGCAAAGTCCAGGTCCGATGGAGTTTTAGAGGGAGGCCTAAGGTAAGCAAAACATCCTGTGAAACAAAATACGGAGATCACAATAAGGTGGGGTATGCAAGTGGAGAAAGCCTTTTTCCTTCCCTGAACAGAAGGGAGTTTCAGAACTGCAGTAAAGATTTGCACATAAGTGACAACAATAAAGACAAAACATCCAGACACAAGTGTTATACTCACTACTAAAGCTCCAATTTCTGTTAAGTATAAGTTTGAGCAGGCAAGTGTAAGTAACTGTGGGATCTCACAGAAAAACTGATTGACACTGTTTGAGCAGAAAGGGGTTGCAAAAGTTGCACTAGTGTGCATGGCTGCATTGAGAATTCCAGCAACCCACACACCAGCAACCATTTGTTTGCAGGCTGCCCTGTTCATCACCAATTCATATTGTAATGGATTGCAAATGGCAACATAGCGATCATATGCCATGACTGTAAGAAGGGCAAAATCAGTTGATACGAAAAAGAAAAATGAAAGAACTTGAGCAACACATCCAGCATAAGATATGTGTCTGGTATTCATGAGAGAATTGGCCATTGATTTGGGGATGGTGACTGAAACAGCCCCTATGTCCTGAATAGACAAGTTCATCAAAAAGAAGTACATGGGAGTGTGAAGGTGGTGGTCAAAGGCTACTGCAGAGATGATGAGAAGATTCCCAAATACAATTGCCATGTACAATACCAGGAACAGAGAGAAGTGTAGAATCTGCAGTTCCCGAACAGCTGAAAACTCCAGGAGTAGAAATTCAGAGACAGAGGATACATTGACAATCTTTGCATTCATTATTGAAATGATTTCTGCTTCTAGAAGAAAACAGGAAGATAAGCATAGAATCATAGAATCATAGAGTTGGAAGAGACCACAAGGGCCATCCAGTCCAACCCCCTGCCAAGCAGGAAACACCATCAAAGCATTCCTGACAGGTGGCTGTCAAGCCTCTGCTTAAAGACCTCCAAAGAAGGAGACTCCACCACACTCCTTGGCAGCAAATTCCACTGTCGAACAGCTCTTACTGTCAGGAAGTTCTTTCTAATGTTTACGGTAGGTGGAATCTTCTTTCTTGTAGTTTAAATCCATTGTTCCGTGTCCGCTTCTCTGGAGCAGCAGAAAACAACCTTTCTCCCTCCTCTATATGACATCCTTTTATATATTTGAACATGGCTATCATATCACCCCTTAACCTTCTCTTCTCCAGGCTAAACATACCCAGCTCCCTAACCGTTCCTCATAGGGCATCGTTTCCAGGCCTTTGACCATTTTGGTTGCCCTCCTCTGGACATGTTCCAGTTTGTCACTATCCTTCTTGAACTGTGGTGCCCAGAACTGGACACAGTATTCCAGGTGAGGTCTGACCAGAGCGGAATACAGTGGTACTATTACTTCCCTTGATCTAGATGCTATACTCCTATTGATGCAGCCCAGAATTGCATTGGCTTTTTTAGCTGCTGCATCACACTGTTGACTCATGTCAAGTTTGTGGTCTACCAAGACTCCTAGATCCTTTTCACTTGTACTGCTCTCAAGCCAGGTGTCACCCATCCTGTATTTGTGCCTTTCATTTTTTTTGCCCAAGTGTAGTACTTTACATTTCTCCCTGTTAAAATTCATCCTGTTTGCCTTGGCCCAGTTCTCTAATCTGTTAAGGTCATTTTGAAGTGTGATCCTGTCCTCTGGGGTATTAGCCACCCCTCCCAATTTGGTGTCATCTGCAAACTTGATCAGGATGCCCTCAAGCCCATCATCCAAGTCATTGATAAAGATGTTGAATAAGACTGGGCCCAAGACAGAACCCTGTGGCACCCCACTAGTCACTTCTCTCCAGGATGAAGAGGAGCCATTGATGAGCACCCTTTGGGTTCAGTCAGTCAGATAGTTACAAATCCATTGAATGGTAGCATTGTCTAGCCCACATTTTACCAGCTTCTTTACAAGAATATCATGGGGCACCTTGTCAAAGGCCTTGCTGAAATCAAGATAGGCTACATCCACAGTGTTCCCTTCGTCTACCAGGATTGTAATTCTGTCAAAAAATGAGATCAGATTAGTCTGACATGACTTATTTTTCAGAAACCCATGCTGACTTTTAGTGATCACAGCGTTCCTTTCTAGGTGCTCACAGACCATTTGCTTAATGATCTGCTCTAGAATCTTTCCTGGTATTGATGTCAGGCTTAAGTCCTCTTCTGATAACTTATATTTGGTATCCAATACTGCTTTGGATGTGGTTTTTGTGGGATGTAGATTTAAAAGAAAGTAGTGAGCAAAATGGTTTAATAATAAATCTTCATCTAAAGGAGACGTTAACTTTCAACTCCATATTGATAATTCACCATTATCATAAGATAATCTACTGCTAAGTAGTACTTTCTCTTCTGGGAATTATAGGGGTAGAACTCCCCAAACAGTATAGAAAGTTATTCAGTGGCAAGAAAGTTATTTGCCCAAAAATGGAAAGAAGAAGAAGAAGAATCGACAAAAGAAGAATGGATACAAAAACATTTGGTCTATGCAGAAGTTGCAAAACTTACTGGAAAAATAAGAAATCAATGTAACAAACACTTTATAAAAGAATGGAAATGTTTTATTGAATATTTACGAACAAATTGTAAACAGATTATTGTCATAAACTGCAGTTTCATAAGTATATAATTAAAGTAGATGAATGAAAGAATACGTTAAGGTAATTTAGAATAATTTCGGAACCACAGTAAGAGATAAGTTTTGAAATGATAAAATGACTGTAAAATTATTGAAATGCATATAACTGAAAATCCTAAATAAAAAAAATAAACTACTCTTTTTTCAAAACTAGTAGATGGTGCTTATCACAATCACTTGGAGGTGAAAGCTGCCACAGCTGTAGTTCAACATCTATCTTTGGCATATTTTCTGTCTATGTGGAAGTCTGCAGAAACAATGTGGAGAGGGCAGATGCTTCATGCCACCATCTCCATATTTAGATCACATATTTTGATAGTTATTTCGATTTTAAAATGAATTACAGTCATACTTAAATATAGGAGGATTATTAGGTGCCCATATAATGCAGAATGAAATTCTATTTTTTGTGTGTTAATTTATATTGCAATGCCCATTACAACTTAGGTCCAGGATACCTAAACAGCTTGATTCCTAATATCCCTGTTTCATCAGCGAGGTCTTTGAGTAAGTGTCTGGTAGTGGTTCCACATGACTCAGACACAGAGCACATACTTCCCAGCAGACATGCATTCAGTATCTGGGCCCAATGCTTTGCAACTCCTTCCTAGTTGGGATCACAGAGGTTTCAACAGTCTTAATTTTTGTTGTATGTTTTTAACCTTAATGTACACTGTGCACAGACCAAAGTCTTATAAATGTACAACTGTATAGGCTCTTGGAGAGAAGCTTACAGCTGCTTTACTTCTTCCCAGAGCTCTCTCCTCACTCATTAGGAGCTGCAATGAAGGTTTGTTCTTGGTTGCAGCTCATGGCTGGTAAGGAAAGAGGCTAACTACTAGTCCTGGTTTGGATGATGGGCTCAATCAAATCCTGGTATAGCTTAAGATGACAGTAAAAAGGTGCATGGAGTAGCAAAGCTACTGTAATCTTCTTTCCAGGACGTTGAACATTTGTGCAATCTCACTAAGTTAAGATTTGGCTTAATTTGTTATGGAAACCAGGTCATTGGGTTTTCTATGTGCAGTCTATATAGTTTTCAGGGGAGACCACATAACAAGCAGGATTTCACATTTTACACAATACACAATAGTAGTATTGTTTGCATTTAACCCTCCGAAAACTACACAGGTATCACTAAAGTTATAAAAAAATAAGCATCTTACTCTTTTCCTTTAAATAAATTTCCAGATGCAATTTCTTCATCACTTTAACATGTTCTGTATTATTCTAGCCACTCATGGACTTTTTTTCAAAAATATATTACCTGCTCATTGTCTTCTGTGAAAGCTAAAACGTTTCTGTAGTCTTGCAGAATGAAGATTTTACCATGGGGTGGAAATTTATTACTACTATTATAGTTATGTTCCTGGGAGTTTGGTCTCAAGAGCCTCAAACAAATCAGCAGATGTGTTCCTTTGTTGCTTGGACTCAGGAGCCCCACAAAAAGCAGCAGTAGTGTTTGTTAAGTCTTGATCCCAGGAGTCCCAAGACAAATCAATCAAAGTATGTAAACTTCCACCTTTAAACAAACATTGCTCATGAAAATATTTAAGCTAGAATAAATAATAATTTATTATTTATACCCCGCCCATCTGGCTGGGTTTCCCCAGCCACTCTTGGCAGCTTCCAACAAAATATTAAAATACAATAATCTATTAAACATTAAAAGCTTCCCAAAACAGGGCTGCCTTCAGGTGTCTTATAAAAGTCTGGTAGTTGTTTTACTCTTTGACATCTGGTGGGAGGGCGTTCCACAGGGCGGGTGCCACTACCGAGAAGGCCCTCTGCCTGGTTCCCTGTAACTTGGCTTCTCGCAGCGAAGGAACCGCCAGAAGGCCCTCGGCACTGGACCTCAGTGCCCGGGCAGAACAATGAGGGTGGAAACGCTCCTTCAGGTATACTGGACCGAGGTCATTTAGGGCTTTAAAGGTCAGCACCAACACTTTGAATTGTGCTCGGAAACGTACTAGGAGCCAATGTAGGTCTTTCAAGACAAGTGTCATGTGGTCTTGGCGGCCGCTCCCAGTCAGCAGTCTAGCTGCCGCATTCTGGATTAATTGTAGTTTCCAGGTCACCTTCAAAGGTAGCCCCACATAGCGTGCATTGCAGTAGTCCAAGTGAGAGATAACTAGAGCAGCGTTTCCCAACCGGTGTGCCGCGGCACACTAGTGTGCCGCGAGACACCGGCTGGTGTGCCGCCGAAAAAGTCAGGAAAGCGAGTGTGGGACCTTCGTCCCTCCGAGGGTCGCCCGGGAGCAGCCAGCTGCTGCAAGCCCAACCAGAGGCTCGCTCGCCTGCTGTGACTAGGAGGGCGAAGCAGGCGTTTCCTCGCTCTCTCGCTCGCTCACCCGCCGGTGCTGCGCATCTATGCGCGCCTGGCCGCCGCCGAGCAGCGCAGCCCGACGCTTCTCTTCGATGCGCTCGGGCACCGTGGGCGCGCGCCGAGGAGGGCTGTTGCTGAGCCGGCGGGAAAACGCCAGCGAAACCCTCGGGAGCCGAATGGGCAGGATATGCAGGGCGGCCATGGCTGTGGACTGCGGGGACGCATGCGCGCACGGGGCGGGGGGGCGGGCGGATGAGGCGGGCAGGTTCCTTAAGCGTGGAAACAGCAGCAACCATTTGCCCCGCCCAGGCTCCCTTTATATTTCTTTTACGCCTGCCTCGCCGCTTCTCTCCTCACGCTGTTATTAACTGTGTCAGAGTGCGCTTTCTTTTCTTTTTCCCCTGCGGGGTGCACACTGCGTATGAAGACGCCCCCGCCGACCGCTTGTTGTACTTTTTTTACCTTTTGTACATGTGCAATAACTGCTTAACTTAAAAGTAAGTGTCACTCTGGTAACTCTGGGTCAGGAGACCCGGCGCAGCCGGGTGGGGGAGGAGCGGTGTGCCGCGAGATTTTTTCATTGACTCAAGTGTGCCGTTGCCTAGATTAGGTTGGGAAACACTGAACTAGAGCATGCACCACTCTGGCGAGACAGAGATCAGTGAGGCTTTTGACTGAGTCACTGGTAGTGGTTCCACATGGCTCAGACACATGGCTCATACTTCCCAGGAGGCATGCATACAGTAATCTGGGGCCAATGCTTTACAACTCATTCCTACTTGAGATCACAGAGTTTTCAACTGTTTTAATCTTTGTTGTATGTTTTTAAACTTAATGTACACTTTCTTAATGAATGTACAAATGTATAGGCTGTTGGAGAGAAGCTTACAGCTACTTTGCTGCTCCCCAGATCTTTTTGCTGCTACACTATGATAAGACGAGACAAGACAAGACAAGACAAGCGAAGTGCTAAAGCTCTCACCTCACTCACTAGGAGCTGCAGTGAAGGTTTGTTCTTGGTTGCAGCTCATGGTCAGTTAGGAGAGAAGCTTACCACCAGTCCTAGTTTGGATGATGTGCTAAGTTAAAACCTGGTGTAGCTTCAGATGGCGGCACAAAGGAGCATTGGCGTACCGAGCCGCTTGACTGCCGGGGGCGGCACGCCAAGTGGCACCTTCCAGGGGTGGGGAGTCGCTCCGTAGCATATGCGTCGTGACGTCACAACGTATGCGCTACGGAGCACAGTCTGCTCCTCGACCGCCGCACGTTTTTTCCTCCCTTCCTTCTGTGCCCTGGTTGGGCGGAGCCACCGGGATGGGCCAGCAAGGAGTGTCATGCCAGCCACAAGCGTGACGCCTCGCTGGCCTGCCCCTCGCACCCGCAGCTCCGCCCAACCAGGGCACAGAGGGAAGGGAGACAAAAAACGCACAGCAGCCGAGCGAGCGAAGTCAGCCGCGGCGGCAAGCGAGGTTTTTGGGAGTCGCCGGTTGCGGGACGGGGGGCACCCAGAGTGTTGCCCCCTAGAGGCTGGAACCAGGGGCGGACTGCCCCCATCTCCCTGCCCTTACTCTGCCCCTGCAAAGAAGCATGGAGTAGCAAAGTAATTGTAATCCTCTTTCCAGGACGTTGCACATTTATGCAGTCCCACTGAGCTAAAATTTGGCTTAGTTTGTTATGGAAACCAGGTCAGTGGTTTTTCTATGTACAGTCTATATTAGGTTTCAGGAGAAACCTAAAACAAGCATGATTTCCCATTCTACACAATAGACTAAAGTAGTATTGTCTGCATTTTGCTCTCCAAAAGCTATCCGAGTATCACTAAAGTTATAAAAATATAAATATCTTACTATTTCCCTTAATAAAAAATAGATTTCCAGATGCAATTTCTTCATCACTTTAAGATGTTCTGTATTCTTCAAACAATGGTCTTTTTTAAAGACTTTGCCCTGTGGGTCAAATAATCAAGTAAATAAATAAATAAATAAATAAATAACAGGATGTAAATAAACAGGATGTAAATAAACCATCCTGTTTCAAAACAACTTACTATATCATATTTAAAATACTTGTGTGAGGTATGACTAGCTCAGTGTCCCCCCCCCCACTGTGTTCCTCCCACTTCTGCCATTCTTTCTTCCCTTTTATGATATCAGGAATAGATGTTTTCTGTTGCATTTTTTTTATAAATCATTTTTATTAAATTTTCCAAATTAACAATCCAGTTAAAGCCACATCAAATATTCCAAATCATACATATACATATCAAATAATCCAAATATTCTGCCAAATTATAATACACTTATTTTTTTGCGGGGCGGACTTCATGGTTTGGAGGGCTATTCTCATCTCAATTTTACTGCTTTTTATACCGGTATTTATTTCCAAAAATTCCTTTAGCTCTTTTCTGTTATTATCCTTCATTCTCTCACAGCCTCTGAATTGTTCCCACAGGCGAGTTGAAACAGATGATGTATTTCTGTGTGGATTTTGTGTCATTATGATTCTTCCATAAGTTTGCAGTATCTCATCCCACGCCGATATTCCTGCCGAATCAGTCCAAAAGTATTTTATTGTTGTTGGCAGTCGCCATAATACATACCTCCGATAACATCAAATCTAAGCATCTGCTCCATAATTTCCCCGAACCATTTGCACCAAAGTTCAGACAGCCTTTCCGGGGGAGATTTACCAAATCACATGGGGGGGGGGGAGGTAATTACATATTAGTAGTAACAACACTGAAGACATCAGTTTCCTTACATTAAATGTGGGTTACAGTTTTATGGTTACTCTTCAAAGGAACAACACTTCATTTTAAACATGCTTATTCATGTAAGGCACAATATGTAGTTTCATAGAATCACAGAGTTGGAAGAGACCACAAGGGCCATCCAGTCTAACCCCCTGCCAAGAAGGAAACACCATCAAAGCATTCCTGACAGGTGGCTGTCAAACCTCTGCTTAAAGACCTCCAAAGAAGGAGACTCCACCACACTCCTTGGCAGCAAATTCCACTGTCGAACAGCTCTTACTGTCAGGAAGTTCTTTCTAATGTTTACGGTAGGTGGAATCTTCTTTCTTGTAGTTTGAATCCATTGCTCCGTGTCCGCTTCTCTGGAGCAGCAGAAAACAACCTTTCTCCCTCCTCTATATGACATCCTTTTATATATTTGAACATGGCTATCACCTTCTCTTCTCCAGGCTAAACATACCCAGCTCCCTAAGCCGTTCCTCATAAGGCATCGTTTCCAGGCCTTTGACCATTTTGGTTGCCCTCCTCTGGACACGTTCCAGCTTGTCAGTATCCTTCTTGAACTGTGGTGCCCAGAACTGGACACAGTATTCCAGGTGAGGTCTGACCAGAGCGGAATACAGTGGTACTATTACTTCCCTTGATCTAAATGCTATACTCCTATTGATGCAGCCCAGAATTGCATTGGCTTTTTTAGCTGCTGCATCACACTGTTGACTCATGTCAAGTTTGTGGTCTATTAAGACTCCTAGATCCTTTTCACTTGTACTGCTCTCAAGCCAGGTGTCACCCATCCTGTATTTGTGCCTTTCATTTTTTTTGCCCAAGTGTAGTACTTTACATTTCTCCCTGTTAAAATTCATCTTGTTTGCTTTGGCCCAATTCTCTAATCTGTTAAGGTCATTTTGAAGTGTGATCCTGTCCTCTGGGGTATTAGCCACCCCTCCCAATTTGGTGTCATCTGCAAACCTGATCAGGATGCCCTCAAGCCCATCATCCAAGTCATTGATAAAGATGTTGAATAAGACTGGGCCCAAGACAGAACCCTGTGGCACCCCACTAGTCACTTCTCTCCAGGATGAAGAGGAGCCATTGATGAGCACCCTTTGGGTTCGGTCAGTCAGCCAGTTACAAATCCACTGAATGGTAGCATTGTCTAGCCCGCATTTTACCAGCTTCTTTACAAGAATATCATGGGGCACCTTGTCAAAGGCCTTGCTGAAATCAGGCAAGACACTCTACAACAGGCAGACACTCTACCTGTCCATTGCAATCACATTTATTTATCTATGTTGTTATTCCATCACACTTCCACTGGTTTCTAAGGGAACGGTGAATACCTCTGGTCCCTGTTCTGTTCTTATTTCAGTAGTGATGTAAAAATCTGCATTGTCTGGTGAGGAGGGGTCTCTTTTTCTATTTTCTTCTGAGCTCCTTTAGATGGCAACATATTTTTACAAAGAGTTATATCCAACCCCCCCCCCCATGCATTCTGACACTTCCCTATCACAGGGCAGTGTTTGTGTTTCTGACTGCCTCCAAGATGCATGTACTTTTTGCTGAGATGTTAATTCAGATATGTGTGCATGTGACATTCCAATAATTCTGTGAAATCCTGCTAGCCCCAAAATATTTTCATCTAAGTGCTATCACTACCTTGAAAACCTGAATACTTGGTTAAAATTCCTGTTTGCATGCTGCGGGGTGTCAGACTGAAAGGAAACATGACCTGTTACTATCCATGCATTAGAGGATTAAGGGGTGTTGAGATGTGTTCAGCCTGCTGTTGGCCACTTTAAGAATCATGCAAGTGAACAATGGGGTCTAACTTCAACGTACATACATTATTGTATTATCAACATACCATGGGATGTGACAAGCAAAAGTGAGAAAGAAAGAGCCGAGTGAAGGAATGCAAGATGACCATTTGAAACAGGGCAGATGTTGAGTTTGCATATCCGAATCTGTCAAGACGATTTAACTTGAAATGATGCTCTGTTCCAGGAGCGCCCTTTAATTATACCTTTTCAGAACAAGCCTGGAAGACATATCCAAGGAAGATTGCCTCAAACCCAACAGTTTTGATAAAGCATTTTTGATCTCCTTATTTCTCATGCTATAGATTATTGGATTGAACATGGGTGGCACAATGGTATACATCACAGTTAATGCAAAGTCCAGGTCCGATGGAGTTTTAGATGGAGGCTTAAGGTAAGCAAAAGATGCTGTGAAACAAAATACGGAGAAGACAACAAGGTGGGGTATGCAAGTGGAGAAGGCTTTTTTCCTTCCCTGAACAGAAGGGAGTTTCAGAACTGCAGTAAAGATTTGCACATAAGTGACAACAATAAAGACAAAACATCCAGACGCAAGCATTAAACTCACTACTAAAGCTCCAATTTCTGTTAAGTATAAGTTTGTGCAGGCAAGTGTAAGTAACTGTGGAATCTCACAGAAGAACTGATTGACAATGTTTGAGCAGAAAGGGGTTGCAAAAGTTGCACTAGTGTGCATGACTGCATTGAGAATTCCAGCAACCCACACACCAGCAACCATTTGTTTGCATGCTGCCCTGTTCATCACTATTTCATATTTTAATGGATTGCAAATGGCAACATAGCGATCGTATGCCATGACTGTAAGAAGGGCAACATCAGATGATAAGAAGAAAAAGAATAAAAGAACTTGAGCAACACATCCTGTATAAGATATGTGTCTGGTATTCATGAGAGAATTGGCAATAGATTTGGGGATGGTGACTGAAACAGCCCCTATGTCCTGGATAGCCAAGTTCATCAGAAAGAAGTACATGGGAGTGTGAAGGTGGTGTTCAAAGGCTACTGCAGAGATGATGAGAAGATTCCCAAATACAATTGCCATGTACAATACCAGGAACAGAGAGAAGTGTAGAATCTGCAGTTCCCGTACAGCTGAAAACTCCAGGAGTAGAAATTCAGAGACAGAGGATTCATTGCCTATCTTTGCATTCATTACTAAAATGATTGCTGATTCTAGAATAAAACAGGAAGATAAGCATAGGTTTAAGTCCTGATAACAAATATTTGTTATCCAATACTGCTTTGGATGTGGTTTTTGTGGGATGTAGATTTAAAAGAAATTAGTGAACAAAATGGTGTAATAATAAATCTTCATCTAAAGGAGACGTTAACTTTCAACTCCATATTGATAATGCACCATTATCATAAGATAAACTACTGCTAAGTAGTCTTTTTTCTTCTGGGAATTATAGGAGTAGAACTACCCAAACAGTATAGAAATTTATTCATGTGTGCTACTATAGTGACAAGAAAGATATTTTTCCTATATCTTTTTATAAAAGAATGGAAATGTTTTATTGAATATTTACGAACAAATTGTAAACAGGATTATTGTCATAAACTGCAGTTTCATAAGTATATAATTAAAGTAGATGAATGAAAGAATACGTTAAGGTAATTTAGAATAATTTAGGAACCACAGTAAGAGATAAGTTTTGAAATGATAAAATGACTGTAAAATTATTGAAATGCATATAACAGAAAATCATAAATAAAAAAATAAAGTACTCTTTTTTCAAAACTAGTACATGGTGCTTATCACAATCACTTGGAGGTGAATGCTGCCACTGCTGAAGTTCAACATCCATCTTTGGCATATTTTCTGTCTATGTGGAAGTCTGCAGAAACAATGTGGAGAAGGCAGGTGCCTATTGCCACCATCTCCATATTTAGATCACATATTTTGATAGTATTTTGATATTAAAATGAATTACAGTAATACTTAAATATAGGAGGATTATTAAGTGCCCATATAATGCCCATATACAGTGGTACCTCAGGTTACATACGCTTCAGGTTACATACGCTTCAGGTTAAGAGCTTTGTTTCAGGATAAGAACAGAAATTGTGCTCTGGCGGCGCAGCGGCAGTGGGAGGCCGCATAAGCTAAAGTGGTGCTTCAGGTTAAGAACAGTTTCAGGTTAAGAACGGACCTCCGGAATGAATTAAGTACTCAACCCAAGGTACCACTGTAATGCAGAATGAAATTCTATTTTTTTGTGTTATTTTACATTGCAATGCCCATCACAACTTAGGTCCAGGATACCTTAACAGCTTGATTCCTAATATCCCTGTTTCATCAGCGAGGTCATTGACTAAGTGTCTGGTAGTGGTTCCACATGACTCAGACACAGAGCACATACTTCCCAGCAGACATGCTTTCAGTATCTGGGCCCAATGCTTTGCAACTCCTTCCTAGTTGGGATCACAGAGGTTTCAACGGTTTTAATTTTTGTTGTATGTTTTTAACCTTAATGTACACTGTGCACAGACCACAGCCTTATAAATGTACAAATGTACAGGCTCTTGGAGAGAAGCTTTCAGCTGCTTTACTTCTTCCCAGATCTTTTTGCTGCCACAGAATGCTAACCCAAGCAAAGTGCTAAAGCTCTCTCCTCACTCACTAGGAGCTGCAATGCAGGTTTGTTCTTGGTTGCAGCTCATGGCTGGTAAGGAAAGAGGCTAACTACTAGTCCTGGTTTGGATGATGTGCTCAGTCAAATCCCGGTATAGCTTAAGATGACAGTAAAAAGGTGTATGGAGGAGCAAAGCTACTGTAAGCTTCTTTCCAGGAGGTTGAACATTTGTGCAATCTCACTTAGTCAAGATTTGGCTTAGCTTGTTATGGAAACCAGGTCATGGGTTTTCTATGTACAGTCTATATAGGTTTCAGGAGAGACCACATAACAAGCAGGATTTCGCTTTCTACACAATACACAATAGTAGTATTGTTTGCATTTAACCCTCCGAAAACTACACAGGTATCACTAAAGTTATAAAAAAATAAGCAACTTACTCTTTTCCTTTAAATAAATTTCCAGATACAATTTCTTCATCACTTTAACATGTTCTGTATTATTCTAGGCAATCATGGACTTTTTTTCAAAAAGATATTACCTGCTCATTGTCTTCTGTGAAAGCTAAAATGTTTCTGTAGTCTTGCAGAATGAAGATTTTACCATGGGGTGGAAATTTATTACTATTGTTATAGTTATGTTCCTGGGAGTTTGGTCTCAAGAGTCTCTAACAAATCAGCAATTGTGTTCCTTGTTCCTTGGACTCAGGAGCCCCACAAAAAGTAGCAGTAGTGTTCGTTAAGTCTTGGTCCCAGGAGTCCAACAAAAATCATGAAGCATGTAAACTTCCACCTTTAAACAAACATTGCTCATGAAAATATTTAAGCTAGAATAAATAATAATAATAATTTATTATTTATACCCCGCCCATCTGGCTGGGTTTCCCCAGCCACTCTTGGCGGCTTCCAACAAAATATTAAAATACAATAATCTATTAAACATTAAAAGCTTCCCTAAACAGGGCTGCCTTCAGATGTCTTCTGAAAGTCTGACAGTTGTTTTTCTCTTTGACATCTGGTGGGAGTGTGTTCCACAGGGCAGGTGCCACTACCGAGAAGGCCCTCTGCCTGATTCTCTGTAACTTGGCTTCTCACAGTGAAGGAACCACCAGAAGGCCCTCGGCACTGGCCCTCAGATGATGGGGGTGGAGACGCTCCTTCAGGTATACTGGACCGAGGCCATTTGGGGCTTTAAAGGTGAGCACCAACACTTTGAATTGTGCTCGGAAATGTACTGGGAGCCAATGTAGGTCTTTCAAGACCAGTGTTATGTGGTCTTGGCAGCCACTCCAAGTCACCAGTCTAGCTGCTACATTCTGGATTAGTTGTAGTTTCCAGGTCACCATCAAAGGTAGCCCTACCTAGAGCGCATTGCAATAGTTCAAGCGAGAGATAATTAGAGCATGCCCCACTCTGGCAAGACAGTCTGTGGGCACCTAGGGTCTCATCCTGCGTACCAGATGGAGCTGATGAACAGCTGTCCTGGACACAGAATTGACCTGCGCCTCCATGGACAGCTGTGAGTCCAAAATTACTCCCAGGCTGTGCACCTGGTCCTTCAGGGGCACAGTTACCTCATTCAGGACCAGTGAGTCCTTCACACCTGCCTGCCTCCTGTCCCCCCAAAACAGCACTTCTGTCTTGCCAGGATTCAACCTCAATCTGTTAGCTGACATCCATCCTCCAACTGCCTCCAGACACTCACACAGGACCTTCACCACCTCCACTGGTTCTGATTTGAAAGAGAGGTAGAGCTGGGTATCATCTGCATACTGATGAACATCCAGCCCAAACCCCCTGATGATCTCTCTGAGTGGCTGCATGTAGATGTTGAAAAGCATGGATGAGGGGACGGAACCCTGAGGCACCTCACAAGTGAAAGCCCAGGGTCTAAACACTCATCCCCCCCCCCCACTTTCTGAATACGGTCCAGGAGGAAGGAGCGGAACCACTGTATAACAGTGCCCCCAGCTACCAACCCCTATAGACGGTCCAGAAGGATGTTATTGTCGATGGTGTCAAAAACCACTGAGAGATCCAGCAGAACTAGGAAATAGCTCTCACCTTTGTCCCTAGCCCGCCGGAGATCATCAACCAGTACAACAAGGCAGTTTTAGTCCCATGATGAGGCCTGAATCCCGAGTGGAAGAGATCCAAATGGTCCGCTTCTTCCAGGCATGCCTGGAGTTGTTCAGCAACCACTCGCTCAATCACTTTGCCCAAGAATGGAAGATTTGAGACTGGGCGATAGTTGGCTATATTGGCCGCATCTAAAGATGGTTTTTTAAGAAGAGGTTTAATAACCACCCATCACCCAGCCCTTCCCGGCTAGCTTTTATTAGCCAAGATGGGCAAGGATCAAGGAGACAGGTGGTCGGTTTCACTCTTCCTAGCAGCCTGTCCACATCCTCGGAGGTAACAGATTGGAATTGATCCCATGCAACTTTACTAGACTAAACCACCAACACTTAGATTTGTTTATGCTCCTGTTTCTTAAAAAAAACATATTATTTAATACTATTAATAATGATGATGTTAATGTCATATAAGTCTTTCTGGAACCTTCTTGTTTCAACTGGACCTTCTCAGACTCATTTCTGATAGTTGTGTGAGGTATAACTACCGGTAGCTCAGTGTTCCCCATGTAATTTCCCCTTACCCACTGTTTTCTCCCATTTAGGATATCTGGAGGAGATGCTGTTTATTGCATTTTAATATATGTTCATATGAGGTCTGTATTTTATACGGTCTGAGAGCTAGTTCTTCATTAACAACATTCCCATGTGTCCCTGAGATACCATCATGCATTCAACTCTCACTTTTGTCTCAGTATCTTATGTATCTGGGACTGGACACCTTGTGTTAAATCAGAGTTAAGGTGTTAACACACATGGTATCCTGGTCCTGAGTTTTCTGTGAAACACGAGCTCATCAGCGGAGCTTCCCTGCTCTAAGGATGTGGCCCTGTAATTGCATGTCAAGGCCCCTAAGGCACCCCCAGGAGAAATAAAGAACTTAACGCTTTAACTCTTTCCCTCATGGACATAGAGTGGTTGTTACAACTGTGTGAAGATGTAAGAGTGAAAGTTACCTGTCCTGTTCAGGTCTATCAGGACAGTAAAGCGTGTATAGCTTTGCTCTACTCTGAAGAATGCAAACAAAGGACAAAGTACTTGCAAATAAAGCTGCAATGAGCTAGAGAATGCATCCAGAAAGGAATTGTAAAAGTGTCCTACATGCCAGGGAAAGAAATACCTGCAGATGCATTGACTAAAGTTGTTAACAAGGAACAACTGGGTACATATATTTACATAAATTGCAAATGTGTTAGATTCTGCAATGGTTGGTATGAAAAGGGGGAGATTGTTGATATTTTCACCACCCCATTGCAAGAATCTGGTGATGTTTTGTTATGAAAAAGGAGGCGGCGGAAACTGCTCTTCTGTTCTTCCGTCCCAGCTTGACTCAGTTGAAAGAGAGTCTTATTTTTGTAGTGAGAAGATGGCTGAGTGAGAACTGTAACACTCACGCAAGACTGTAGATTCTATAATATGTAGTATCTATTAGAAGTAAAATAAGGTATGCTTCAAAACCTCCACAGCTAGTTTCCGCATTTGTACTCTGCTAAAGGCTGCTAATGTTCGGTGCCCACAATGAGCAGTTGTAAGTCCATTGCACCAGGACCTGTTCTCCAGGATTGGAAGGTTGGTGGAGGTGCTCCAATCGCCTAGCCCAGGCGTGGGCAGGACTGGGCGTACTGACAGAAGGGTGGTATTTAAACCCATAAAATAGTAAAATAATAATAATAACTCCAAGGAAATACCATAGTGTTCCACCTGAAAAAAAAGTTGGAAGGGTATCCGTGAAGCCACCATTTGCAATGTAGACAAGGGATTTGTGATCTGCTTTTGCGAATACTGGTCTCCCATTTATAAATGTGTGGACTTTTTTGACATTGAAATACAAGGGCCAGCACCACTTTTTCTGTTTATGCATGGTTGCTTTTGGGGTCGGTGAGAGGCCTTGTAGCATATACCACTTGTCTCCAGAGTTTCCATATCTATGGGGGATTTAATGTGTATCAATGCTGACTTGGGTTGACCTGGGCAAAATATAATGACTGACAATCTAATAAATAAATTAACAATTTAACAATTTTTTTTTAAAAAAAATATCCCTTCATCAAAGCAGTTCCTATGCCTTCTCTGGAGGCAATTATGGGCAGTTCATAATCAGAATATTGTGCTCAAATCTTTAGACTATGTTAGTTACCCTGTCTACAGAGCATGAAGTTCTTTTCATTTATTCATAAAGATTCCATAGATTTGAGTAATTCCAGTTTTTTTTCTGAGGTCCAAGGGAACGTTGGAAGGAACACGAGTCACTGGTGTTTTGGGCTATATTATTTAAATTTTATATAAATCATTCGCTTTGCCTATTCCTCAAAATACATAAGGGTACCTTCAATGTGAAGGTCTTTTGTTTGGCATATTGCATGTCCTCTTTAAATGAATTCCAGAGAATAGCAAGTTTTTGCTCTAAGCAACGGTTCTATATTCCCATACACTTTCACAAATAGAATGAACTCTATCAGTTCTGGGAAGTTGACCTCCATTCCCCTTTTTGGAATTACTTGCTCTGCGTGAAACTCCAGTCTTATATTTTCTGAAAGAATGTAGGTTTTTTGGGTGTTTTTTTTTTTTAAGATTTTGAGAAATTATGTCAGTGGCCACTGTGTCAGACTCACCACTAAGGGTGGGAGGTGGGTGACATGACCAATTTCCTGGGTTTCTAAAAGATACAACACTCCCTAGTAACAACACTGGGGACATGTGTTTTAACTCTTTGTCAGTAAAAAACAGCCACTTATGAGAAGGATGCCCTGTGTCCACTTATCTCCCACCAAAGGTTCAAAGTAATGAGGAGGCACTTCTGGAACAAAGACAGAATTTTATATATTTACATTTATATATTTACATTCATTGAGGTTTCAAACTTAATAGTCACTCTCTTAAGGTACAACACTTCATTTTAGAAAGGTTGCTTATGTCGGACACAATAGTTTCAGGCAAAAAACTCTTTACAGGGAACTTTTAAGTCCCAGTTAGCACTCTTGTTTAAAACTAGTCTCAGGATAGACTATTTCCAAATTACTGTAATCGGACATTTGTGTCACTGCCTAGCCAGAATCTCACAGCCCCTTCTAGGTTTTTTTCCCTTACTTACAGGGAAGAAAATTGGCTGCCCTCTAAAGCTAATCCCTAAATCTAATCAGAACAGTTCCTTCTCACCCCAGGATCCTAAAGAAGGGCTTATCCAAACTTTTGCTTCTTCCATTGCTAGAAACCAAGGGTGTGAGTGGTTTTCTTCTTCTTTCACTGCTCCATTTCCAATGAAAACCCTGTTTTTAGATTTAAATAGAAAGAAACGACAATCCACAGAAAAGCTGATTGGCAGATGAAAGTAGTGGGGCAAGAGAAAGGGTAGACATGCATTAAATGACAAACAGCCCCTCTCTAAAAGCATGATTAACAGGCCGTGTGATCGGAGATGCAAAATTATTAATGGTAAATCTAAGCTGGAGGAACACAATGTGTCCTTGTGGCACGTGGCAGGTTTTAAGTCTGCATATCAAAATTTACCTATAAGATGTAACTGGTTGTGGTATCTCCACAGTTCCCTGTGCTTAGACCTACAGAGAAAAATGTAAACTTTTCAGGAAAGCATGGAAAAAATATTCATAGAAGAGTGCTTCACACCCAAGAGCTTTGATACAGCATTTTTAATCTCCTTATTTCTCATGCTGTAAATTATTGGATTGAACATGGGTGGTACAATGGTATACATCACAGTTATTGCAAAGTTGCCATCAGATGGAGTTTTTGAGGGAGGCCTAAGGTAAGCAAAACATCCTGTGAAACAAAATAAGGAGAAGACAACAAGGTGAGGTATACAAGTGGAGAAAGCCTTTTTCCTTCCCTGAACAGAAGGGAGTTTCAGAACCACAGTAAAGATGTGTACATAAGTGATGATGATGAAGACAAAACAGCCAAACACAAATGTTATGCTCACCAACAAGACTCCGATTTCCATTAGGTATAGGTTAGTGCAGGCAAGTGTAAGTAACTGTGGGACCTCACAGAAAAACTGATTGACAATGTTTGAGCAGAAAGGGTTTGTAAAAGTTGCACTAGTGTGCATGACTGCATTGAGAATTCCAGCAACCCACACACCAGCAACCATTTGTTTGCATGCTGCCTTGTTCATCACCATTTCATATTGTAATGGATTGCAAATGGCAACATAGCGATCGTATGCCATGACTGTAAGAAGGGCAACATCAGATGATAAAAAGAAAAAGAATAAAAGAACTTGAGCAACACATCCAGCATAAGATATGTGTCTGATATTCATGAGAGAATTGGCCATGGATTTGGGGAAGGTGACTGAAACAGCCCCTAGGTCCTGTATGGCCAAGTTCATCAGAAAGAAGTACATGGGAGTGTGAAGGTGGTGGTCAAAAGCTATGGCAGAAATGATGAGCAGATTCCCAAATACAATTGCCATGTACAATACCAGGAACAGAGAGAAGTGTAGAATCTGCAGTTCCCGTACAGCTGAAAACTCCAGGAGTAGAAATTCAGAGACAGAGGATTCATTGCCAATCTTTGCATTCATTACTAAAGTGATTGCTGCTTCTAGAAGAAAACAGGAAGATAAGCATAGGTTTAAGTCCTCTTCTGATAACAAATATTTGTTACCCAATACTGAGTTGGATGTGGTTTTTGTGGAATGTAGTTTTAAAAGAAAGAAGTGAACAAAATAGTGTAATAATAAATCTTCGTCTGAAGGAGAACTTAGCTTTCAACTCCATATAGATAACGCACCATTATCTTAAAATAAATTACTGCTAAATATTCTTTTCTTCTTCTGGGAATTATAGGAGTAGAACTACCCAAACAGTATAGAAATCTATTCATGCATGCTACTACAGTGGCAAGAATATTATTTGCCCAAAAATGGAAAGAAGAAGTCACAGTGAAAGAATGGATAAAAAAAGTTGTGGACTATGCAGAAATGGCAAAATTTACTGGAAAAATAAGAAAACAAGAAAACAAACTTTTTATAAAAGAATGGAAATAGTTTATTGAATATTTACAAACAAATTGCAAACAGATAAGGACATTGGCAGTAATCCTCGCTCCATGAAATTGCACATTTATCACATCCCACTGAGCTAAAATTTGGCTTTTCTTGTCATGGAAACCAGGTCACTGCATTTAGCTCTCCAAAAGCTATCCAGGCATCACTAAAGTTATAAAAACCATAAACATCTTACTCTTTTCCTTTATAGAAAATAGATTTCTAGATGCAATTTCTTCATCACTTTAAGATGTTCTGTATTCTTCTAGCCACTCATGGAACCTTTTCTTTCTAAATCTCTCCCTCCTTTTCTTCTGAGACAGCGAAAATGTTTGTATACACTTGCAGAATGATGCTTTTACCATTGGGTGGAAAATTATTACTATTATTATATTTTTGTTCCCGGGAGTTTGATCTCAAGAGCCCCAATCAAATTAACAATTGTGTTCCTGGATGCTTGGACTCAGGAGTCCCACACAAAACAACCATGGTGTTTTTTTGTTTTTTGTTTTTTAAAAAAGACTTTGCCCTATGGGTCTAACACAAATAATCAAGGTATGTAAATAAACCATCCTGTTTCAAAACAACTTACTATATAATATTTAAAATACTTGTGTGAGATATGACTAGCTCAGTACCCCCCCCCCCAACTGTGTTCATCCTACTTCTGTCATTCCTTCCTCCCTTTTATGATATCTGGAGTAGATGCTTTCTGTTGCATTTGAATATTTGACAATCTGAGGTCTGTATTTGATACAATCTGGGAGTTACTTTTTTGTTAAGAGCCCTATGTGTCCATATGATACCATCATGCATTTTGACGGTCACCTTTGGTTGTAGTGGGATCTGTGCTCATAACCCTGTGCCATCATACATTTTTGTCTCCGTCTCTTTTGTACCTGAGATTGAACACCTTGTTAAAGTCAGAGTTAAGGTTCCCTGCACATTGTAGTCTAGTCCTGAGTTTTCTATTAAACAAGGTCTCAGCATGGGACCTTCATTTTTCTAGTTATATGGCCCAGTCATTTTGTAATGCCGAATAAAGATCTGTTTTGAGTCTAAGGCATTTTCTAGCAAATGCTTTACAATTTTTAATTTGCTTTCATCAATCCCGCTAGTCCAATGGCACGCGGTGAAATTTCTTAAAGGGGAACAATTAGGGCCAGGGGCACTAGCTTGCAAAGGGCATGGGGGGTGTCGGTGTCATGTGTGTGACGTTGTGACAACCTGATGTCGGGCATGTGAGCATCGCACCTCCATCCCTAAGACGGGCAGAAGCTGACGTGGCAATGTGAAGGAGGTGGTAGGGCTCTGACAAGCTGCTGGAGCCCTCCTGCCTCCTTCCAAAAGCCTGATGGGCTTTGGGAAGATGGCAGGATGGATCTTGGACCCATTGGAGCCTCGTACCTCCTTCCCTAAGCTGGGCAGAAGCTTCCTAGGCTTTGGGAAGGAGGCACCAGGGGAACATTTATGGGACTAGCCTGGTCAATGACTGCACACCACTAAACAAGTCTGAAGCTATTGGGGTCTAGAATTTCTCCTTTAAATATTACCCCACCAGTTACCATGAGTTCAGCTGTAGGATGAATATATGGACTTGACTTTCTGTGTGCTGACCCGCCTGTAGAGATGGCCCGTATCTGAAGAGCATTATTTTGCCCTATCTCAGTTCAGTCCATGCACTTTTAGAGAGACTGGCAATTTTTAAACTATCAGTTGACAAATACCACCTCACAGTCCGTCTCACTGCTTATCTCCACTGTGCTAAAAGCTCTGGGCAATGCAAGAGCAACCACTAAATTTCAACCAGGTGTAAACTCTAAGGAAATACCATGGATTTGACATGGGGGGGTGGAAATACTTGGCATATTCTTGAGGCCCTTGATTGCAATGCTGACTAAGGGGTTGTGATCTGTTCTGCTAATATTGGTCTCCCATATAGAAAAGTGTGAATTGTTTTATATTCAGCACCTTTTTTCTATTTGTGACCCGATCATTTTCAAAAACTTGCTGTAGTCATTCCTCATGTTCTTTTATAGTACTATCCCAAGTAAGGATTTAATATAGATCTTAGTGTCATCATTGTCTTGTTGGTGTAATATGAACAATAGGTTAATAACAGAGTGCTTGGGCTCATGTCTTAAGGTGTACATCCCCCATGTCTAGATGTTCTAAGATAAGGGTGCCAGGTACAGTTTGTTACCATAGCAACACCAAGGAGGTCAAGTGTATGACTTATTGAGCCATTGGTTCAGGCAACATGTCTACACATGCTTCTGGTTTGCCAGAAGCGGCTTAGTCATGCAGGCCACATGACCCGGAAGCTGTATGCTGGCTCCCTCAGCCAGTAAAGCGAGATGAGCGCCGCAACCCCAAAGTTGTCCGCAACTGGACCTAACGGTCAGGGGTCCCTTTACCTTTACCTTTCATGACAATCAGAACAGGTCCTTCTCTCTCCAGGTTGCTGTCTAAATGACAACTGTCCCTATCTAGCTGATATACAATCCCACTATATCTGTTTGATTGTAAAGTTCTGTATTTTTGACTCACCAGTACTTCCAGATTGGTTGGTGTTCTAACAAACTCTGACTGCTGCTGACTCAAGTTCTTTCCATTGCAATCACATTTATTTATCTATGTTGTTATTGCATCACACTTCCATTTGTTTCTAAGGGAACGGTGAATACCTCTGGTCCCTGTTCTGTTCTTATTTCAGTAGTGATGTAAAAATCTGCATTGTCTGGTGAGGAGGTGTCTCTCTTTTGTATTTTCTCCTGAGCTTACTTTAGATGGAAACATATTTTTTTGCAAAGAGGTTGTATTATTTCCCATGCTTTCTGAAATTTCCCTATTGCAGGGCAGTGTTTGTGTTTCGGACTGCCTCCAAGATTCATGGACTTTTTGCTGAGATGTTAATTCAGATATGTGTGCATATGACATTCCAGTAAATATGTGAACTCCTTCCCCCCACACCAATATTTTCATCTAGGTGAAATTTCACTTCCTTGAAAACCTGAATATTCTGTTAAAGTGGCTCTTTGCATGATGTGGAGTGACAGAGCAGACAGAAAACATGGACTGTTACTATCCATAAGCCACAGGATTAAGGGGTGCTGAGATGTGTTCAGCCTGCTATAGGCCACTTTGAGAACCATACAAGTGAACAATGGGTAAAAACCTCAACATACATACATAAATGTAGTGTCAACATGCCATGGGTTATGAAAGTGTGAAAGATAGAGCTGAGCTGAAGGAATGCAAGATGACTACGTGACAAAGGGCAGATGTTGAGTGTGCATATCTGAATCTATCAGGAAGATTTAACTTGAAATGATGCTCTGTTCCAGGAGCACCCTTTAATTATACCTTTTCAGAACAAGCCAGGAAGATATATCCAGAGGAGATTGCCTCAAACCCAACAGCTTTGATAAAGCATTTTTTATCTCCTTATTCCTCATACTGTAGATTATTGGATTTAACATGGGTGGAACAAGGCTATACATCACAGTTATTGCAAAGTCCAGGTCACATGGTGTTTTAGAGGGAGGCCGAAGGTAAGCAAACCATGCTGTGAAACAAAACACAGAGAATACAACAAGGTGGGGTATGCAAGTGGAGAAGGCCTTTTTCCTTCCCTGAACAGAAGGAATTTTCAGAACTGCAGTAAATATATGCACATAAGTGACAACAATGAAGACAAAACACCCAGATACAATTGTTACACTCACTACTAAAGCTCCAATTTCAATTAGGTATAGGTTTGAGCAAGCAAGTGGAAGTATCTTTGGGATCTCACAAAAGAACTGATTGACAATGTTTGAGCAGAAAGGGATTGCAAAAGTTCCACAAGTGTGCAGAACTGCATTGAGAAGGCCCGACACCCACACACCAGCAACCATTTGTTTACAGGCTACCCTGTTCAACACCATTTCATATTGCAATGGATTGCAAATGGCAACATAGCGATCATATGCCATGACTGTAAGAAGGGAAATATCACATGATAAAAAGAAAACCAATGAAAGAACTTGAACAACGCATCCAGTGTAAGAAATGTGTCTGGTATTCATGAGGGAATTCACAATGGATTTGGGGATGGTGACTGTAACAATCCCTAGGTCCTGGATGGCCAAGTTCATCAGAAAGAAGTACATGGGAGTCTGAAGGTGATGGTCAAATGTTACGGCAGAAATGATGAGAAGATTCCCAAATACAGTTGCCATGTACAATACCAGGAACACAGAGAAGTGTAGAATCTGCAGTTCTCGTATTGGTGAGAACTCCAGGAGCAGAAATTCAGAGACAGAGGATTCATTACTTATTCTCTCATTCATTAATAAAATTCTTCCTGTCACTGGAAGAAAACAGGAAGGTATATATTAGTTTAAGTCCCCTTGTGATAACAAAATTTTACTACTTTGGAAGAGGTTTTGTTGGATGTTGAAGGTCAAAGAAAGAAGTGAATGAAGAAGGAGAAACAATAAATATTTATGCAAATAAGAACTTAGCTTTCAACTCCATATAAGTAGATAATATATCATTATTTTAAAATAAACTACCACTGTTTCAAAAATAGTAGATGGTGGTGTTCACAAGCTCTTGAAGTTGAATGCTGCCACTGCTAGAAGAGGAACACAGAAGTCCTAATGTCATCATTTTCATACTTGCTCAGTACATGGAAATATGCAGAGGGCAGATGCACTTTGAGAGAATCCCCATATTTACAATACATATTTTGATATTGTAATTCAGTATCAAAATGGAAGAAACTCTTAAATATAGGGGGGTAACTTGCTGCCTATATGATGCAAATTCAAAATCAAGTTTCTTCTATTAAATTCCAAAGTCCATAACAATTTGGGTCATGGATATGTTAAAAGTTTCATTCCTAATATCCCCGTTCACTCAGTGAGTCTATTGCAGGAGTCACTGAATAGTTCCACATGACTCACACATTTGCCTCATACTCACCTGTATTCTGTATTCTGGGCCTAATGGTTTTTATCTCCTTCCTAGTTAAGATTACACAGGTTTCAACTGTACTTATCTTTGTTATATGTTAATGCATACTGTATACAAACACATTGTTATGCATGTAAAATGCAAAGCTACTGTACTCTCTTCTCCATGAGGTTCAACATTTTTGCAGTCTTCCTAAGAGAAAATTTGGTTTAGCATGTCATGGTAACCAAGTCATTGGGTATTCTATGTGATTCTCAATAAGTTCCACTATAGAAATATTGTTTGTGTTTAGTCCTCTGAAAAGTACCCAGGTATCACTAAAGTTATAAACATATAAATATCTTACTTTTTTCCTTAATAGAAAGTTGATTTCCTGAAGCAATTTCTTCATCACTTTGTTTTCATCTGTATTTTTTTTAAAAAAATCACCCCATCCTTTTCTTCTGGAACAGTGAACATATCTGTATACTCATGCAGAATGAAGCTTTTTCCATGGGGTGTAAAATTATAACATGCACACACACACACACTCCACAGAGTTTGGTCTCAAGAGCCCAACACAAATGATCAGTTGTGTCCCTGGAAGCTTGGACTCAGGAGTCCCGCAAAAATAAAAGCAGTGTTTCTAAAGACTTGGCCACAGGAGTTTAACACAAATAATCAGTGTATTTAAAAAGAAATAAATAAACAACACTGTTTCTAAATAGCACACTATATAACATTTAAAATAATAATAATGCTATATAACTCTCTTTGGAACCTTCTAGAATCAGGCAGGTAGCCGTGTTGGTCTGCCATAGTCAGGGGAAAAAATATTGAAAAAAATATTTAAAAAACTCTTCAAAAAAAATTCCTTTAAAATAATCAAGTCCTTTAAAAAAATGTCCTAAAAAAGTCTTTAAAAGAATCCTTCCAATATTTTTTTTTAAAAAATGTCCACTAGCAGCTTAGAGACCAACTAAGTTGTTCTGGGTATAAGATTTCGTGCACACTTCTTCAGATACTCTGAAACAGAAGTCACCAGACCCTTATATATAGTGGGAGGGTGGGGAGGAGTATTTCTCAGAAGGGTAGTGGGAATGGGTGATTGGCTAATGGAACCTTCTGGTTTCAACTGGACTTTCTCACACTTCTTTCTTTCTTTTTTTAATAACATTTTTTTTTTAGTTTCATGCTACAGATAGTTGTGTGAAGTATGAATGGCTCAGTGTTCCCAGCTCCATTTCCCTGCTCTGCTGTGTTCCTCCCACTTCTGCCATTCTTCCTTCCCCTTTTTGATCTCCAGAAGAGTTGCTGTCTATTGCATTGCAATACTTGCCTATCTGAAGTCACCTGTGGTTGTCAAGCGATCAATGATATTATTTTTGTCTCAATCTCTTATGTAACTGAGACCGAACACCTTGTGTTAAGTCAGAGTTAAGGTGTTTTGCACATTGTAGTCTGGTCCTGAGTTTTCCATGAAACAGAAGCTCAGCAAGGGATCTTCCCTTTTCTAGTGATGTGGCCCTGTAATTTAGCAATGCCAAATAAGAACCTATGTTAGTAGAAGGCTTTTTTTTCAGCAAATGCTTTGCAATTTTCACTTTGATTTCTGCCAGCCCACTAGACTAAAGCCTCTGTATGTGGGAGTAGAGCAAACTAAGTTTGTTCTTGGTATGAGCTTTCGTGTGCATGCACACTTCTTGTGCTACTGGAAGGTTTTTTTTTTATTCTTGAATAGGTGTGATGCAATCTGAGGGGCATTATCATTCCTGAAAATTTGAGGTATCCCATGGCTGGGAAAAGATAGCTCTCAAGTGCTATTCTCCATTGAGACTATTTTTGTGTAATTTTGTTGCAGAAAGAGGTTTGGAAGGGAAATTCTTCAACCTCTCATAGTAGAGTTGATACAATTGTGATTTCTCCAAGCACATTAAAACTTCGTTGGATTTACATCTGCCGCCATCCACCTTTAAACAAGCATTTCCCCTGAAAATACTTCAGCTACAATAAATGATAGACACTTAACTTAGCAAGTAGGTGAAGATATTTACTCACATAGTTTCAAAAGTTGCAGCAGGCAAGTCTCCATCCATTGGTAGTAAATAAAATAAAATAAAATAAAATAAAATAAAATGTTCCAAATGACTTAAAAGGAAAAGAGCTTGGTTTCCTTACAGAAAGGAAGATGCAATCTTTGAGTTAGCAAAGATGCAGGCTGTAAAATCACATTTTGGGAAGATTCAGTTCACTTGGGCTCTTTTGTAGCTGGGAGCCATGCTGCAACTGCAGCTTGTTCCAGGAAGCAGCAGAGAGGAGGAACAGAGACTGTTTGGAGTCTGCTAACTCCACCTACCTAGAAACTTGATCTCTGTTGGATCTAGGAAGTTGACCCCCAATTCTCTCTGTGGAATTACTTCCCCAATGTGAACTTCCTGTCTTCTATTTTGTTTTCTAAAAGGACAAGGCTTTTTATTTTTAAGATTTTGAAAGATCGTGCCAGTGATCTCTGTGTCAGAGTCCCTCACCAAAGATCAGAGCTGGACAACATGGTTCATTTTCTAGGTGTTTAAACAAATCAACTCTCCCTAGTAACAGTTTTAAATCTTTGTGGTAATGTGTGTTTACCACTGCAGCCAGGTGTTCTACTTATGTGAAGGATGCCCTGTTTCCACTTATCGCCAACCCAGAGGTTCAAAGTAGTGAGAAGGAAGAAAAATAAACTTTTAATGTATTTAAACTCAATGTGGGTTCCAGTTTAATGATAACTCTTTTAAGGCACAACACTTCATTTTAGACATGCTTATTTATGTGAGGCACAATATCTAGTTTCAGGCAGACACTATTTACAGAGAACTTTAAAACCCCAACCAGCATTCTTATTGAAACCTCTTCTCAGGTTAGACAGTTTTCACCTATAATTGGCATTTGCCCTAGCAACAATCTCACGGCCCCTTCTAGGATTTTTATTCCCCCTCAGGGAGTCAAATTGGTTATCCTTGTTTAACTAATTCCTAATCCCAATCAAGGCATGTCCATGTCTCCCTAGGTTCCTATCTAAATGACATACAAATCCCTATCTAGCCGATATGCAATCCCTCTATCTGTTTAACTGTCAAATTCTGCATTTTTGACTCACCAGTTACTCCAGATTGGCTTTTGTTCTAAACAACTCTGACTAGTTGCTGGCTCAAGGTCTGTCCATCACAATCACATTTACATGTGCTCCTGTGTCCAGCTCTTATACCCTCACAGCTCCATTTCTCTCTAAGGGAGTGGTCCTTTCCCTTGCCCCCTGGTCTGTTTTTATTACAGTAGTCGAAACATTTTTTTAAAAAAAATCCTTCCAATAGCACCTTAGAGACCAACTAAGTTTGTTCTTGGTATGAGCTTTTGTGTGCATGCACACTTCTTCAGATACACTGAAACAGAAGTCACCAGACCCTTATAAAGACAGGTACCTGTAGTGAGAGGTACTATTACAGTAGTGATGCAAAAGTCTGCCTCTGCATTGTCCTGTATTTTCTTCCAACCCTGCCTTAGATGGCAACATACTTTTGCAAAGAGCTTGTATTTTTGCAAGCACTTGTGACGCTTCCTTATCAGAGGACAGTGTTTGTTTCTATGACTGCCTCCAAACTGCATGTACTTCTCTTGTTGAGATGTTAATTCACATTCCAGTAAATATGTGAACTCCTTCCCCCCACCCCAATATTTTCATCTAGGTGTCATCACGTTTGTGAAATCCTGAATACTCTGTTCAAATCACTGTTTGCATGCTGTGGGGGGACAGAGCAGATGGGAAATATGGCCTCTTACTATCCATAAACCAGAGGATTAAGTTCTGCTGAGATGTGTTCAGCCTGCTGTAGGCCACTTTGAGAATCATGCAACAGATCAATGGGGTATTATAAACTTCAAAATATGTAAGTACGTAAATGGGTACATCAACAAGGCATGTGATCTGACAAGCAAAAGTGTGAATGATACAACTTTGCTGCATAAATGCAAGATGTCCATGTGACACAGGACAGATGTTGAGTCTGCATATCTAAATTTATCTGGAAGCTGTAACTGGCAATGATGATGTGTTTCAAGAACTCCCTTTGATTATACTTACAGAGAGAGAGAGTTCACCTTTTCAGAACAATCCTGGAAGATATATCCAGAGCAGATTGCTTCAAACCCAACAGTTTTGATAAAGCATTTTTGATCTCCTTATTTCTCATGCTATAGATTATTGGATTGCACATGGGTGGAACAAGACTATACATCACAGTTAGTGCAAAGTCCAGGTCAGATGGAGTTTTAGAGGGAGGCCTAAGGTAAGCAAAACATCCTGTGAAACAAAATACGGAGAAGACAACAAGGTGGGGCATACAAGTGGAGAAAGCCTTTTTCCTTCCCTGAACAGAAGGTATTTTCAGAACTGCAGTAAAGATGTGCACATAAGTGACAACAATGTAGACAAAACATGCAAACACAAATGTTATACTCACTACTAAAGCTCCAATCTCTGCTAGGTATAGGTTAGAGCAGGCAAGTATAAGTAACTGTGGGATCTCACAGAAAAACTGATTGACAACGTTTGAGCAGAATGGAGCTGCAAAAGTTCCACAAGTGTGCAGAACTGCATAGAGCAGACCAGCAACCCACGCACCAGCAACCAGTTTTAGACAGGCTGCCCTGTTCATCACCATTTCATACTGCAATGGATTGCAAATGGCAACATATCGATCATATGCCATGACTGTAAGGAGAGCAAACTCAGATGAGATAAAGAAAACAAATAAGAGGATTTGAGCAACACATCCAGCATAAGATATGTGTCTGGTATTCATGAGAGAATTGGCTATGGATTTGGGAATAATGACTGAAATAGCTCCTTGGTCTTGGATGGCCAAGTTCATCAGAAAGAAGTACATGGGAGTGTGAAGGTGGCGATCAAAGGCTACTGCAGAGACAATGAGAAGATTCCCAAATATAATTGTCAGGTACAGTACTAGGAACAGAAGGAAGTATAGAATCTGCATTTCTCGTATTGCTGAGAACTCCAGGAGCAGAAATTCAGAGACAGATGATTTGTTATCTATTTCTGCATTCATAACTAAAATCCTTGCTGCCTCTGGAATAAAAGAGAGAGATAAACACTGAATAATCCTGTTCTGATAACAAATATTTACTAAACTCTATCTTAAAAATGTATCACAGTGGTTTACAAAACTATAAAAACATTAATGTTCTACCTCTTTCCTTGCTATACTTTATGCATATGTTGAAATGTGGCAGAAACAATATGCAGAGGGAATATGTCTCTCCCCATAATCTCCATATTCACAAAACATATTTTTATACTGTAATTTAATATCAGAACTGAAATAACTAGCTCTTAAGTCCCGCAGGATAACTTGCTACCCATATGATAACAAATCAAGTTCAAGGTTCTTTTATTAAGTGAGTATGTCAATAACAACTTGAGTCCAGGAGAGCTTAGGTATCTGATTCCTTATATGCCTGTCTTATCACCAAGGAATTTGACAGAGTCACTGTTAGTGGTTTCTCATGGTTGACCCAAATGACTTGTATCGTTATTCTGGGCCTGTTCTACTCCTCCTCAGATCTTTTTGCAGCTACGCTGTGTTAAGCTAAGCCCAGGTGGTTAAACTCACTCCTCACAAATTAGGAGCTGTAATCAAGGTTTGCTCTTGGTTACTGCTGGTGGTTACTGAAGGGAGATTAAGGTTACTGATTAAGGGAGCTTAATCACTAGTTCCTGGTTTGGATGACATGCTAAGGCAAAGCTTGGTGTAAGGATCAGGGAGGAGCACAGCTACTGTAGGTGTCTTTCCAGGAAGCTGCACATTTGTGAAGCCTCACAAATCTAAGTTTTTTCTTAGCGTGTCATGCAAAGCAAGCCAATGTGTATGCTGAGCACAGTATATATAGACTTTAGGAGAGAACAATAAACCAGCAGGATGTCCTATTCTACACAATATACTATAGTACTATTGTCTGCATTCAGATCTCAGGAAACTACCCAGGCAATAACTAAAGTTATAAAAATGCAAATACCTTACTCTTTTTCTTAATAGATAATATATTTCCAGATGCAATTTCATCACTACTTTAGGGTGTTTTGTATTCTTCGAGCCACACATCGAGCTTTCTTAAGAAATCACACTCTCCATTTCCTTCTGAGTCAGTGAAATTGTTTGTCTACCCTCACATTTGAAAATGTTTGTATACCCTTGCAGAATGAAGCCTTTACCATGGGGAACAGAATTATTACTACAATATTTATGTTCCTGGGAGTTTGATCTCAGGAGCCCAACCCAAATTAGCAATTGTGTCCCTAGAAGCTTATACTGAGGAGTCCAGCAAAAATCAGTCATAGTGTTTCTTGAGACTTGGTCCTGGGAGTGCAACACAAATAACCAATCAAGGTATGTAAAGAAACGTTAACAGTCTCGTCTATATTTCTAATAATGGGTCTCTTTAGGTACATGAGACTACATTAGCAAACATGAGCACTAAGTTCTTCTCAACCACTGATTTGAATAAACCAATAAAAAGTTTAAGATTAGAAAGATGTCAAGTGTGGCATCATTCAAAGTAATGAATATCATGCTCTTGAGGCTAGTGATCTGTTCCCAGCTAGTGCACTAAATCTAACTGTATACATAAAATGTAGCACATGAAATGCACACACGTTTTTAAAACTATGTATACGTCAGGGACTGGCTGGATGAGGAGGAGTGGTGGGGACCTCCTGGCCAGGATGCCCCCAGGGACGGCAAGGGAGAGGAGCACTTTGACCCCAGGTCCTGGTGGTGGGACAACTGGGAAAAGGCTGAGGAACAAGCTAGGAGGTGATGGAAGCAGGAGCTTGGAGTGATCAAGGGGGATCAGAAGAAGGCCCTTCCAGGACAGGGCTGGAGGCTGAGCATCTCAGTGTGAACACAGACACAAACAGGGAGGAATCTGAGAGTACACAGGCTATCCTGCTGGCTCTCCTCCTCCTCTCAAACTCAGATCTAGAAAGTCCTATGTGTTGCTGAGCAGCGGACCAGACAGGCCTGGAGCCCAAACAGGCTCACCCCCATGTCTCTGTCTGTTGGGAAAGGCTCCAGAGTGAGAGGCTAGAGGGGAGAGGTGGAGTCGGAGCTCAGTGTCCAGCAACATCTCAAGCTGAAGGAGTCAAGCCAGTGAGACTCTGTGTTATTTTATGTGAGTAAAAGTCCATTGCATTTCAAGCCTCTAGCCTTTTCCAGGGGCCCGGCACTTTCCTGTCAGCCCTCATGACAGTTATGTACAGCCAGGATTGGGTGAAAACCCTAATGAGTACACTCTTCATTTGCCTGCATATACAGAAGGAGGACTCAGGAAGCAGTAATTAATGAGCTGCAGCCTGGTCAGCAGAAGCCTTCAGTGTCAATGAGACAGCCCAAATTGGGTGGCCACACACTGAAGCCAACTGTCTCTTACTGGAACAAGATTTATTTTAGGGTTATGCACTGTATTCAGCCAAGGCCCAAGGCCTGAGCAAAACTGGGCCTATTTGGAGGTAGATGGACATTGGACAAGTTGGATTCACATACCCTCCAACATGCCTCTGGTAAAAATAGGGACATTTCTCACTCCCCCTCAACTCGCCCTCCTCAACCCCTCATTTTCGTCTCCCACCCAGTAGAAGAAGGGCAGGCGCCACCACCACTATAATAATGGGACACAACATACACCATCCTGAAAAAACCTCTTAATCCCATTTTTATTCATTTTCTTCTTTGGTAGATTTACCAAAAGAAAATCACACACTGATGAATAAATTTTAGAAGGGAGCAAATTCAGATGCGGACACACAAAGCATTTTTTTAAAAAATAAATAAATAAACCAAGACTCCTTGTACTCTGCTGCACTCCCTTTTCCTTCCCACCCAGGGCGGCCCTGCCCTCTGCCTGCATCTCAGAGTTGGCACATCATGCTAGGTTGGGGCTCAATGGCAGCAGCTTCTCCTCCTCCTCACCTGCTCTCCAGCACCTGCTACGAGTTGCCCAAGGGAGGAGGCCCACAGTGGTGGCCATAGAGAGGCAACTAGATATTCCCTTGACAGCCGCCACTGCTGCTGCCACCACCGCTTGGTACAAGGGCTGGCTCCTCCTCCCCGGACTTGGAGCTGGTGGCACTAGCAGGGGAAATAGGGACATTCTGCATTCAAATCAGAAGCTGGGATGGGTCAAGGTGGGTGGCTCAGAGTGATCCATGGCTGTCAGAGAGAGGGGCATAAGCCAAGAAGGAGAGGCAAGCAGGGCAGGAAAACCCAACAAAAAGGCCAAAGCCTCTTTTTGATAGCTGGTGGCGTCTTTTGAAAGAAGCTAGGCCCAACTGACTTCCTGCCTGACACACACCTTTTGCCTGTTGAGCGGAGGCCTTGAACCTGCAGAGTGAAGGGAAAAGGAAAGACACTTTTGGAGCATCACATGCACCCTGCAATATCACCCTCTCAGCTGAAAATATGTTGAGTGGAGGGGTTGATCCATTGGGGAGGCACCCTCAGCCTCTGTTGGAGACAGAAAGTCTCCTTACCCCAACCTCTTTCTGGACTACATGTTTAATTAAGCATTAGCCCCCGCCCCTGAACTTATTTCTGACTGGATTTGGGACAAGGTGGAGGTCCCCAGATTGACCCAGGGTATGTAATCTTAGTGCCTTCCCAGATTGAAGCCATGGAGGCGATTGGGAGGGTGCCAGCAGTCCTAATTTATTTTGCCACAGTTTGAACTGGGGTGGGCTCACCTCTTTACGTGGGTGTCTGAAAACCTGCAGGAGTGGAGACTGCATCTGCTGTTGTTGTTAAAGTTCCAGCAAAGTCTGTAGGGTTTAACCCACTGGGACCTCTGACTAGCAGCAGTCAAGCTTTGGAGCAAGAGATCCTGGTGCTCCACATCTCAATGTAAAGAAAGGTCTAAGATGGCCCTTAGATGAGAATTATTGTCATACCTAACCCACACAGCACCAGAAAAGTCATAGAAAGCACAGGGGACAGTGTCCTGATATTTATTCACAGACTGGTCCCACATACATGATGTATGTGTTCAGCCATTTAGGCCACTTTCAGTCCACCTTTTCTTTCTTTTTTCCTTAAGAAGTTATTTGTTCTAAGTCTCCTCCACTTCCTTCAGCTTGATTTCAAACTCCTTAAACCAATACAGTAATCTTCCATTCAAACCTTCTCCTTGGTCATACACAGAGACAGACAGGCACATTTTATCATTTTTCACTGTTTTAACAAAATGTGATTAGTGGCCATTTGGAGTATGTGAATCAAACAGAAAGGAAAAAAGAAGAAAGTAATGAAAGAGATGGGTTTAGCTCACATGAGTAATCATACCTTCTCCTGCATCATAACTCAGCTCATTTGTTACTAATTAACTTCTTTTGGAAACACAAAGCAAACTTTTAGACCCCAAGGACACATTTGCCTCTTCTACATAGTTATGCTGGACTCTTGAAAGCAAGACACCCCAAGCCCCAAAGCAACATAAATCTCCTTCATTTGCCAGTATTTTTAGATGCTCCTTGCAAACCTTGTGGCTGGCTCACAAGCATTATAGTTACAGCATTTGCCAGTACAATATTCTTGAGTGTATAGAGAAGAATTTCATGCTAAGGGGAAATAACTCTCTGAATGAAAAAGTAAGTCATTCTTTTAAGCTATTCTATTAGAAGTTTTCACGTTTTGCCTCATGCTCTGTCATTCATGAATCTATTCTTTCTCCATTTGTCTGTGGTGTGGTGTGTTGCGGTTGGGACTTGAGGAGTAAAGCAGATCATATTCTCAGCCTAAAGCTACCGGTAACTTGAAGTATGATGTTGCTATACCTGTATATAAATCCACATATCATTTCTTAAATAAGAATATTGTTTTCAATAAGATTCAAAACAAAATTATTGGCTCTAGGTCAGGGGTCAGCAAACTTATCTGAATTCCCCCCCCTCTTTCTTTCTTTCTTTCTTTCTTTCTTTCTTTCTTTCTTTCTTTCTTTCTTTCTTTCTCTCTATCTGTGCACACACATCACACACCACACACCACACATCACATCACTGAAACCATAAGACAGGTTATTTCTTAGAACCACAAATACTGACAAAAAATGCTCAGCCTGAGAGAATGGGGTAAAAAAAGCAAAGACTGAGACTATATTAAATCAAGGTGGTGTTTTTTTCTGTTTGATTTTTGTTTTTTGCAAATTTAACGAGAAAAAGGATGGAAGCATGTGGTGAATGTTTATGGAGTTTGTAGAACTCCATACCTGGATTTAAGAAGAAACCCATGTCCCTCCAGAAATTGAAGTCTCATCATCCCTGACCATTGGCTATGCTGTCTGGGGCTACTGAGAGTTGGTAAACAACAATATCAGGAGAGCCACTGGTGCCTCATCCTTGGAGTAAATATTAGAGTTGGTTTAGATAAAATTTCAGGAGGCTTTTGACACCAAACCCCACATCATCCTGGCTTCTCTTCTTCTTTGCAGTCACCCAGAAAGACATTCTGAGTAGATGTTTGTAAATAAGAGCTCCTTAAGGATTGTTAGAAGGCTTTTTGCTTATTACAACTACTCCCATTCTGGTTTTTGTCTCTATTCCAGGAATGACTAACTTGAAAAGGTGGTACAGTTTCCCAAGAGCTGTTGCTTACTGGGCTCATGGGGAGGTGGGCAGGACAGTGGAGAAGTCCGTTTTTGGGGGGGCTCACTGGCAGAGTCACTTTTTGCTGGCAAGTGGCAACAATGTCACTGTCAAAAAGTTGGCAGCAAGGCACAACTTCATTATACCAGCCACTCCTGCTCTGTTCTGTGTTCTCATATATATCATTATTGTATAAATATTACGTGCTATGTTACAATGATTACATCTTTATGAAGACTTTTTCTCTCAAGTAATTCGTATTTAATGTAAGCTTAATGAAAGTACAATATATGCCAGGATCTATAGGATACACAGTTGTATGTTCTTTATCCCACACATTCTAGTTAACATGAGCAACTTATGGTTTCCTTAGCTATTGTTATGTGAGAAGAGAACTTCGTAGTAATAGGAAACCTACTGCAACACATTCTACTCTCTGGCTTTTTTGAATCTCACCTCATAGACATCACTAAATTCAATTTTAATTAATACCACTTGAGGTTAACTCTTCTTTAGACCATGCAATAATGTTAACAGCTTTCTTCCTTTTTTTCCTTCCATAGAGCATCTTGCAATTTCAATCAGAGATCAAAAGATGTCCAACCAAACATCCGTGAACACATTTCTGCTCTTGGAGTTTTCTAATGTTCGAGAACTGCAGATAACACAATTCTTTGTGTTCTTGCTTTTTTATTTGGCCACTGTCACAGGAAATCTTCTCATCATTTCTGCAGTAGCTTTTGATCATCACCTTCACACTCCTATGTATTTCTTCCTGATGAACTTAGCTGTGACTGATCTTGGCTCAGTTTCAGTCACAATACCCAAATCGATGTCAAATTCCCTTTCAAATACTAGGGCAATTTCTTATTCTGGATGTGTCACTCAGGTTTATTTCTTCCTGCTTTTTGCAGCATCAGATTACACCCTCCTCACTGTCATGGCACATGATCGGTATGTCGCCATCTGCAATCCACTACGGTATGAGGCAATTATGAATCAAGGTGCCTGCATTCAGATGGCGGGCAGTGCATGGCTCAGTGGTCTTCTCTATGCTGTGTTGCATACTGGCAGCACTTTTGCCATGACATTCTGCTCCAATATTGTTGATCAGTTTTTCTGTGAGGTCCCTCAGCTTCTAAAGATCTCCTGCTCAAAATTATACATACTTGAAAATGCACTTCTTTTCTTAAGTGTTGCTATAGCATTTGGCTGCTTTATTTTTATAATTGTAACCTATGTCCAGATCTTCAGTACAGTTCTGAGAATGCCCTCATCACAGGGAAGGCAAAAAGCTTTCTCAACTTGCATTCCCCACCTCATTGTTTTCTCCATGTTCCTGTTTGGTGGAGCACTTGTTTACCTAAGACCCATACAGCATGCCTCCTCACATACAAATATGGTCTTTGCCGTCATATATTCTGTGATTCCACCCATGATGAATCCAGTGATCTATAGCATGAGGAATAAGGAGATTAAGGTTGCTATGTCCAAGATTTTAGGATTGAAATAGCTTTCTAAGAATACAATTTGTGGTGTTATTCTTTATGCAGGGTTTTGTATGTAATGATGTTAAAGTGTATGAATGTTTTGGTACTCAATCCGATTAGGGGAAGTTAACAACATACGGTTCCCATGTTGTTGGAGTCCAACTCCCATCAGTCTCAGCCAGCTTGGGCAATGTGTGCTGTGTCCATTGCAGTCCTAAATATCTTCTCTTGTTTGTTATAGAAAAAAAAATGTCAGCAGTTTTAGAACTATTTCAAAGCATTAAACCTATTGTAGATTTATTTCAGAATGCTTAGGGTTTTAAAGAAACAGAGCCATTTTTAATTGATCAATCATACCCTTTTAAATTTGTTAAGCAATCTAGTGCAATCTAGTGCAATCTATATATATCTCACACTGAAACAATAATATCGGTTCTTTCTTAGACATTGAAAGAAATATGAGATAACTTACAACTGAATATAAAAATCAGTCACTCATTGCTCAAACAAAAATATCATCTTCAAACATTTTCTTTTACATTCCATCAACCTGGTTTGAGTAGTTAATGACACATGTGTTGGGATTCACCTGAAATTGGTGTGATACACCATTCATCTGAATAAGAATGGAAAATTTTAACATCTTGATGTAGGCCTGATCTGCACAGGTCCCCATTCTCTGCCCCTGCTTCTAATTCCCTTGATGTTGATATGATGTGAGGTTTATTTCTGTTAAAATGCAAACAGATATAATTCTGTTCTTCTATGTTATACAGGTGTAATATGAGCATCTTGTGCTACAGGATTGGAGGCTTTGTTTGGATGATGTTTGTGGTTCTCAAACAAAACAAGGCTGTAATTTTGATATACAGTATGTAATGTTGGAATCTAGCAGAGGGATCACATCAGTCTCTTTGTTAAGATAAGAGACCTGGCTAAGACTGTTAAACACCCTATTTGCATGACTACAGAGCTGCACATGTTTCCATAGGAACAACTAGCTAATGGTGGTTCCAGAAGTAGGGAGCGAGTCTTTGCCTCTCACCTGAATGGAGACCACGTCATCTTGTAAGAAGGAGAATAGGCAGGGAACTGAAAACTAGAAAGACAGAGACTGGAAATGTTCAGTGTTGAAACCAAAGACATGATTTTGCAGACCCATAGAGACATAATGGGGAAGCAAGGTATTGTTATAAGAATTCTAAGGTCTCAAATCTATAATAAATATTCATAAATGCATACATATCTAAATATATAAACCATGTGTTTGACATAGTACAGAAGAGCAATCCTGAAATCATTTTGACTCTCCCAATGACCTCAAATATTCCTCTGTAGTAAGGGAGGCAAATGGGGAAAGCCTTCTCATTGTCTTTTTGCTTACAAATCCTGTCTTAAGGGCATATTTGTGTATGAATAGTGAGCCTGTGACCTGGATACAGGAACTAAAATATTAACAATCACAAAAGAATGGCCAGGATGCCCAGGTAATGCAACCTGCGACAAATTATCAGGTATCCTGGCAGACAGGATTTCTACTGTAGACCACCTCCTATGATGTATATATGATGATACTGGGGTGATCTTTGGCTAAGGGGGTTGGGCAATATCAAAAGTCTTTAAGGTTGCACACTTTTGTTCAGGGAGGGGAGGGAATTCTGTTGCAACAGAAAAATAAATTTCTGCCTTGCTTTCCACTGGATCCAGCCTCTATCCATTTTTCTCTGACTGATCATGGACTTAGGGAATTCAGAGTCCCTTGGGGAGTTGGGCAGCAAAAGCCAAACTCCAATTTTTACATCAGTATGCCAGAGTGCTAATGCTGTGAGTCCTCCCATCTTATGCTCAGATTGTATATATTTATAAAAATAAAACCATATATTCTAAAAACACCACAATTTCCAATGACTTCATTCCAAGGAAACCAAACCTGGGAAAGTTTTGGCTCCCCTGGAGTCTCTCACCACTTACAGACTGGAGTGCGTGCAACACTAGCATAGTAATTCCTCTGATTTTATGGATCAGGGGTGTTCAGTACACCAGCCCTAGCCGTCACTCCTTAAGGCAGTGGGATCAGAGGTGGAATTAGGGGAGTGAAACTGGTTCGTCCACTCTGGGTGCCAAGTCGAGAAGACGCCACAGCCATGATGAAGAACAGAAGTTGAGAGTTTGGGGGTGCTGAATTTTGGCATTGCACATGGCGTCACTGAAATTTTAAATCCCAAAGTCTGGCACTGGTGGGATGTAGCTACATTCTGCCAATGGTCAGAAACTGATTCCCCTGTCTTGGTGTTTGCATTCTTACACAAACATACTCTGTCATCATAGCCTAGTTGCATCAACAGTTAGGTACTGCATTCTTCCTCTCAGATTAAAAAAATGACTGTTATATGGCTGATGTAAATCTGATTAACCAAGCAGCAGGAAGTGGCTGGGGTTGAGGGTGCTCCAGATAATTGTTGTTGTGCGGGGGTCGGGGGTGTTATGATGTGTCTATTTGCACTGCCAGCACTCATGTATGTTCATATACACACTGCTGAGAAGTTTAGGATCTTTTGCTGGAGTTATGACGTGTTATTGTGATGGATATGTGTTAACCCCTAATCTTATGCCCACAAAAAGTTCTCACACAAAGAAACAAAGAAAGCTTGGTTTATTATATAAAATAGGAGTGACATAATATATAAAAATGCTGCTTTAGACAGCAAAGTTACAGTCTAGCAAGTAGCACATTAGAATGCATACACACTTTGATTAAAGAACAAAAGATCCCCTAACTATTTTAAAAGCCTACAGAACCAGAATGGGGAGAAACCTGTGGGAGCTTTGCATCTAATGGTTTTTTTATACATTTTGCCAAGGCATACCAGTAGAGGGAAGGGGGTTGTGAAATGAGTGATTCCTATAATTTCTATAGTTACACTAGTGGCCAAAAATGTGGAAACCTTTTGGGGAAAGTGTATTTCCAAGGTTTGATGGCTCATAACACCACTTTATTTTGGAGTAATACCATAAAATTATATATCAATGGAAAAATAATTTAATGAAGAATGCATTAGACTCAAGTATGTCTATGCAGGCCATAATGCATTTTTTCATAACAAGAGGTAATTTGCATATCCCTTCTGCCCTTAAGGTTTTCAGCGCCAAAATTATAGCTCAGTTGCTCTATGGTATTCCAATCTGGCTGCTAGGTTTACCCAGTTGGTAGAACGAGTGCAAGCAGCTTTCCTCTTCAAGATTTTTACTGTCCCTCACTGTGTATCCTATGCAGCCTTGTGTCTAGAGGGAGATCAACACAAGGTAGAGACTGTTGCCTGGGCGAGATTTCTTCTATGCTGGTTAAACATCTGCCTTACATCAGATAAAGATCCTCTCCTCAGCGAAGTTTTGTTAGACCCCCTTTCTTTCCCCAGGGCTACAACAGTTTAACAAGAAGGTACAGCAACTCGGGCTGTCAGTGGAACTTTTGCGATCAACGTCCCTACCATCTGCCAAGGCAATAATAAAAACTAGGTTGTGGGATATTGAATGCCAGGAACCAACAGTAGCAGCAGAGAAAACATGTTTCCCTCTTTATTTTCAACTTTCTTGGGCACATGAAACAAACCACATTTACCTTGAATTTTTGCTTAACCCTCAAGAAAGAAGGGCATTTTCACTGGCCAGGTTTAATTCAAATCCATCAAACCTCCTTTGGGGAAGGTTCTCAGGCAGGGTGGAAGGAGAAAGAACTTGCCCATGTGAAGACCACCTGGTAGAAACTCTTACACATATGGTTCTTAATTGTAAACTATATGCTGATCTCCATCAGCAATTTCTAGACCAACTCTGCATCCCCAAATGGAAACCAGAGTTGAAGGTCATACATTATCTATTACTGGGGAATGATCAGGAGCTCTCCCAAGTTAGTGGCTTAATATCTCTATTTGGTTTTTTGTCGTTGAAATACACTGCAGACTTCTGATCTCCCTGGAGACCTAGAGATGTGACGATAGACTGCTCTGCCTCCTTTCTTTTAGCAAATGTTTTGTGTCACTGGGGAAGTGGTAATTCTGTATTGATTTGTTTTGGATGTTTGTATGTGATGCCAATAAAAGGTTTGATGATGATGATTAGACTCAAGAGAGCAAATCTCTAGGAACACAAACCAGATATTACTGTACTCTCCTCCCCTTGCTTAATATATCTTTTTGGCCATCAAGGACTGATTGGGTTTCATATGCTTTTATGGATGACTATCCATCCAAATGCACAGACAGCTGAAGTCATTAGAGGAGAAAGCACATCTGAAGGTAAGAGAGAAATATTACTAAATCAATTCATATACAGGTAGTTCAAGCCTTACCTAACACCATAGGAGTTACTTAATGGATCTCACATGTATAACCATTAAATCACTGGTTGTCAACTAATGGGTCATGGCCTGATACAGTATAGGCTGCAACAGGAGCACCACCACCATGCAAATGTATAGTAAAGGATTAATCAATTGTTCTGAACTTTATGTATGGATTAAAAGCAGGTTCTGAGTTGGAAAATGTTGAAGTTTGTTTGTTTGTTTTTGTTTGTTTATAAGAAAATCTTGATGAATGTGAGGTTTTTTTCCTGGGCATGGGAATCCTTTTTTATTCACCAAAAAAATGTGAGTTATTTAAGTGTTAAAAACAGGGTGTTGTGTTGACTATAATGCAGAACCACAATCAATAAAGCAAGAGCTGCCTTTAACATTTCAAACTGGTTTTATGTCTGAAGTGAATTTGGGGGTTTCTTCAGTGGCAAAACATCTGAGAAGTAGGAAGAAGAACTTAAGGAAAGATTGAATGAGTTTCCGCAAGCCTTCCAAAATTTCTTTGAAGGGTTCCATATGTATTGGGAAATCAAAAGGTTTTAACTAAGCTAGTGAAATTTCTGAGGAGGAAAAAGAGTTCGTGCTCCTTTTGAAATATAGTATGGCTTCTCTGATGTTTTGATGGCGGAATACTTATTACCAGCTAAATCTGAAAAAAATCATTAACTTTCTGTTTATTTTCAAAGTGCCTGGTTCTCATGTAACAGATTTTATCACATTGTGGATCTCTTCAGCTGCAGCCCCATACACTCTTAATTTAAAATTACATCCAAATTGAGCACTTCCAATGTGTTTAGGTCTTTTACCCTCACTTTTCCAGTTTTTCTCTCACAATTATTTAAGCTCTTATTTATATAGTATTTTTCCCAGTGTACTTTTGTTCCCTTCTGATATTTTCCCCCTCAAAAATGGCATCCTGTGGGGGATAGTAGATACTGATATTCAACAAGAGAAAGCATAAAATCCTTTGGTGTGCAGGGTTAGCCTGTGTGCACAGTCCCCCTTTCTCTGTGTGCTCCTGTCACTGGTTTGAGAAGTGGTATACACACAGCATTAGCCACAAGCCACATGTCTCCTGTCATTTCTTATGAAGTGCTGCATTTCCTCCCAAACCACATTTGATCCAAGTTGTGAAGAGTGACCTGGCTACATTTCAAGCTGGTATTTAGTAGACATCCTTAGCTGTTCTAATCCCACACCCGAAATATCTATCCAGTACTATAAATTTAGTGAAAACTTTTTAGAAACCCAACCTAGACATTGTTTCTAGTCTTACAGTTGAGTTTGTTACTTATCTCCCTCAAAATTCTTCAGATGTTATTTTACATCACCCAGAATGCCGAAGTTACATCCATGGGAGCTCTGAAGGCTGCTGATGTCCTTCGCAACTCATGGTGCAGGCAAGAGCAATGTGTTATTTTGTAATTGCAACTTTTCTTTTGCAACTATTTAAAGACTGTTTCCAGTAAAACTTTGAATCTCATTCTTACGTTGGAGAGCAAATTCTTCTCTACTCTATACAAGGTCCAGATCAGGGATTCCATTGCAGCATTTTGGGGGGCGGGGGCGGGGAGGGGTTGGCATCCATCTGTCTTGGAGACAATGGAGTGCACCTCCAGGAGTGAAGTCAAACTGTTGTGTTAGCAGCACAAAGTGACCTCCCTGGGGCACAATGGCCAGTATGTATGGAGGTCTTGGGCTACCCAGCTGACATGACCCCACTCTCAATGGGACTTCAGTTTCCATGCCAAGACTAGCTTGTCTGTAGTCGCAGGGGTGGATTTTAGGTGATTAAAAAGCTCTGGCCACAAGGACTCAGGGCCATTTAGCCTAGCAAGCTTTCCAGTGGTAATAATAATAATCTAAATTTATTTCTATGTTTCCCTCAAGTACATCTCATGTTTCAGCACAGTTGGTACTTTCCATTGTGTGATGAAATCTGCAACCCTTTTTCTTAGCGTTCACAATAAGTGTCAAAATGCTATTTCTAATAAATTATTAAACTTCCTAATACATTTTGAAACTGCCACCTTCTGCTAACACATTAGCAAGGCAGCAATATGGGTGTTTCAGTATCTAGATTTGAACCTGAGTTTGGAATTCTAGTGTTTGATATATAAAGCCCAGACTACTTGAACACAGGAGCACAATTCTTAAAAGAGGTATCCTTTTCTTTATTTTGTGTTATTCAAATCAAACTATCTTATGTTTGAAAGCAAACAAGCTCATACTAACAGACAATGTTAAATTCTCCAGGCTGAAGTGTTATATTACTAGGATATTCTGCTGTCATTAAAACATTGTGCTTCTGTTTCTTTTTACAGAGAGCATGGACCAAAGCAAAGACCAAACCATGGCTAACCAATCCTTTGTTTCAGAGTTTCTGCTCCTGGAATTCTCAAAAGTTCGGGAATTTCAGATAATACACTTTGTAATATTCCTGGTATTGTACTTGGCAATTGTAACAGGGAATCTTCTCATCATCTCCGCAGTAACCTTTGACCACCGCCTGCACACCCCAATGTACTTCTTTCTAATGAACTTAGCCATGCAGGACCTGGGCCAAGTTTCAGTCATTATCCCCAAATCCATGGCCAACTCACTCATGAATTCTAGGCACATTTCTTATTCTGGATGCGTTGCTCAAGTCCTATTCTTCACCTTCTTCTTATCTACTGATTTTTTCCTCCTCATAGTCATGGCCTATGATCGGTATGTTGCTATTTGCAACCCACTGCAATATCAGATGGTGATGAACCTGAGAGCCTGCACTGAAATGATTTCTACTTCATGCATCACTGGGTTTCTTTATGCAGGTTTGCACACTGTCAGCACGTTTGCAACTCCTTTCTGTTCCAACGTTGTCAGTCAGTTTTTCTGTGAAATCCCACAGTTAGTAAAGCTTTCCTGTTCTAAGAAAAATCAAATTGAAACTGGAATTGTGCTGTTGTTTGCTCTCGTTGGGTTAGGCTGCTTTATATTTGTTATTGTGACATATGTACAGATTTTTAGTGCAGTGTTAAGGATGCCATCTGCACAGGGAAGGCAAAAGGCCTTCTCTACCTGCCTTCCACATCTCATGGTACTCTCCACATTTATGGTCACAGGCTTGTTTTCCTATTTGAGTTCCATCTCTAATACAGCAACACATTTAGATTTGTTTTTTACTGTGATATATTCATTGGTCCCACCTTTGCTGAACCCACTGATTTACAGCATGAGAAATAAAGAGATCAAGGCTGCTTTGTCAAATATGTTAAGGTTGAAAACATCTTCAAATAAATTTGCTTTTAGTTTTCTAATATAGCAATTAATATAGTCATTTTCTTTACGTATGGATATGAGTGTCACATGGATGTTTCACATTGATTTCAATGGGACCAAAGTAAAACTAACTGTCTGAATCCATCGATTGCTTGTTGTCCAACTATATGGATCTGCTAGCATAAGGGTCTACATAAAGGAACTTCTATTCCTTCTTGTCTACCTGTGCCTGCTCATGCCCTTCTAAATTTGTTCTTAGAGGTCGCCCAATGTCTCAAGAGTGGGAAAATGCATGCCTCCACCCTTCACTTCATCATAGACCACATTGTTCCTCAAGGTAGACTTCTTAAGCATTTTGTTGAAAGACCAGCCACACCACCACAGCTGCTCTGCCATTGCTTTGCATCCTTCCCAGGTGTGCCACAACTACAAAGTCACCGTCAACTGGCAGATCAATCTGGAGCTCTATGTCTCCTACGTGTACCTCAGCTTGTCCTATTATTTTGACTATGATGATATGGCCCTGAATAGCTTTGCCAAGTACTTCCTATTTCTTTTTGAAAAAGAGCTTTGACATTTTGCAAACCTTTCTGAGGATTTTTACAATCAAGTGGTTTATAAATCTTATGAAATAAATAAATTATTTATGCAAACACACATAACACAGTCTAATTGAATATTTAGTGTACATAAGGATGTTTATTTATTTAATGGATTTATACCCCTGCTTTTGGTGAGGGATTATACCAAGGTAGCAAACACAAATATATACATTAAATGTACAACAATATATAAATTCATAATTAACATTAATGGTTTAAAGTATGTTTAATTCTTCATTGAATTGCAGCCACAAATTCTGGTACTCACTTGTGTATTGCTCTCAAGACTGTTCCACAATAACTGCTCTTTGCAATCACATGCTTCCATTGACCTTCTATTTGAACATCTTCTTATTGAGATATAAGGAACTATATTATAAGTCCTATTTTTACTCATCTGTAAATCCTGCACACAAACAGAGCAAGTAGAGATAAGTGCACTAAGCTCTACCCATCCCCAACATTTCTATCTTTTTACCCTCTGACTTGTCATGAAGTAATGGGACTGTTTAAAAAGAAATGAACATTTTGCAAGCAGTTGGGTTTGAGAATAATGGGGTTAATTTGCTTCCTGAAGCCAACCATGTATTGCAGGTGATCACTTCAGGAGATGTTAAAATAGGGGTGTAAAACATGGATTTGAGGCAGCCTGATCTATAAAGAAGATAAAGGACTCTAACTGAAATAATTTTGCTTAATGGAATTTTTCCAAGTAGAAGCCCCTTAGATAAGACTAGCAGGATGCTTTTATTGTGTTTGTACACCTAATTCAGCTGACTCCTAAACCAAATCAGGCCAATGCAATTGGGAGGCCTGGAGTGATTGGGGGGTGTCAGGGGTTGCAACACTGAATGGGAAGGAAAATTGGGTGATAATGAAGGTGAGGAGGATAAATAGGCCACACTTCATTCCAATTAACTCAATGTTTGCTTTAAAATTAAGAATTCCATTGTCTAGTCTATCAATGTCAATGATATGTTCTAATTCAAGCTAAACAAACCCAACTCCCTCAACTGTTCCTCATAAGGCTTCCTTTCCAGACTCATGGTTATCTTGGCCACCATTATCTGCACATATTCCAGCTTGTCACGATCCTTCTTAAATTGTGAAACCCAGAACTACACAATATTCTAGATGTGATCTGACCAAGGCAGAATAAAGTGATTCTATTACTTCCCTTGACTGGGACTGATGCAGCCTAAAATAGCATTAGATTTTTTTGCTGTTAAAACACACTGTTGACACATCTTAAGCTTGTAGTCTTCTAAGACCCCTAGATCCTTTTCACATGTACTACTGGCAATCCAGTGATTAATGCAGCTGTTTCTTCCTGTCTAAGTGTAGAACCTTACATTTGTCCCTACCATAGCTGTCAAGTTTTTCCTTTTTTGGTGGGAAATTCCCTTATTCCGAATAGGATTCCTCGCAAGAAAAGGGAAAGGTTGACAGCTATGGTCCCTACTGAAATTCATTTTGTTAGTTTGGGCCCAAGTCTGCAATCTGTTAAGGTTATATTGAATCCTGATTCTGTATTCTGTGGCATTAGCAACCCCTCCCAATTTGGTAACATCTGCAAACTTGATGAGCATCCCCTCAATTCCTTCGACCAAGTCATTTATAAAGACATTGAACAACAATGGGCTCAGGACAGAACCCTGTGGCACCCTACTTGTCACTTCTTTCCAGGATTAGATGTACTCTTTGGGTTGGGTCAGCCAGCCAGCTACAAATCCAACTAACAGTTACCCCACTCAACCCACATTTTACCAGCTTCTTCCCAAAAATATCAAGGGGGACTTTGCCAAAAGTCTTACTGAAATCAGGTTACACTACGTCCACAGCATTCCGCTGATCCACCAAGCTTGAAACTCAATCCACCAAAAAAAGAAAAAAGGAATAAAGAAATGAGATTTGTCTGGCATGACTTGTTTTTGAGAAACTCATGCTGGGTCTTGGGAATCACATCATCCTGTTCTAAGACCTCACAGACTGACTGTTGAATTATCTGTTCTAGAACTTTTCCTGGTATCAATGTCAAGATCACCGGTCAGTAGTTACCTGGGTCTTCTTTGGCCTTGAAGAACTTTGGGCATGTGCATCATGTTTTCCTTAAATATGTGTTCCATTGTAATGCCCAAGGATATAATTATCAGATTCACTTAATTAAGAGGAATTACTCAAGAGAGAGTCACAGTGCTTAAATTCCAGGATTCCAAGACCATTGTTTTACAAGATATATGTAGGGGCACTTTAGGGCACCACCACTACTCAGCCTTGTAATGGGGTATCTACACAAAGTGAAAATTCCATATAGATGAGGCTTCCCATTCAATCTGATGGTCATGGTGGATGGAATACTGCATTCGGCAACCACCAGACCTCACATTCTCATATTGCTTGGCCTGAAAGTATAATCGAGTGAGGAAGAATTGGAAGCTGAAATGTCAGACAACGGCCAACCCCTGGCTGTCATCTGGATTGCTTAAAAGCTAGAGATCCATCACAAGGGCTTCAGAACTCAGGACATTTCATTTGGTATTCCTTGGAAGCTACACCCTCAATCCAGATAAGAGTTTTTCTTTTGTTGTTCTGTCGATTTCTCTTGTTTGGCTTGGCATTCCATGCTGGCGAAAATAGTTCATTAGGAACTAGGATAGGGCAGACAAATATATGGCCCAGGTTACAGAATTCATCGTTTAGGTAAATCCTAAAGGTAATGTGATGATACTTTGATGGAACATATGAGGGTTGGGAAACCCAAGCAAATGTAAGAGGGTAGCTGATCCTGTCCACAAGCACCAGCCTAATGTTATCTGTTTCCAGGAGTCACACCATGTTGAGTCAGTTGTATGCCTACTAAAACACAAATATTTTTAAGACTGTTGTAAGGGGAATCCATTGATTCCCATTACCCAGATTGCATTAAAAATGTTGTTAGAATCAACTTAGAATCATTCAGACTGTACTAAGAATATGTCAAGAATATTTGCACAGGAATAACCCAGCCTTGAGCTAGCCTGATACCAAGTTTCATCCTGTTCTTCCTGAACCAGGTATCCAGCTCTGGTAATGCCTGCTTTTCCTCTGTGAATGTCACTTAATTTCTACATACATATGTATAAAGCTAAGGAAAGGGCTCTATATAAGCCTGTGTAATTTATACATCTGTGGAATCAACCCAGGTGAACTCCCCAGTGACTGTTGCTTCCTGTCGAAATAAAACTGCATTGAGTTTTCCTTGCTGTGTTCATAAAATAATTCCAACACACTATTATATTGTACCCAGGACCAGAAGTTCAAGAGAGGTTGCCATAATCTTAAATGCTCCTTTTCATTTTCAAGTCCATAAGGTGAATGGTGACCCATTCAAGTCCATAAGGTGAATGGTGACCCATATGACCAGTGTGGTGTAGTGGTTAAGAGCGGTAGACTCTAATCTGGGAGACCGGGTTCGAGTCTCCACTCCTCCACATGCAGCTGCTGGGTGACCTTGGGCCAGTCACACTTCTTTGAAGTCTCTCAGCCCCACTCACCTCACAGAGTGTTTGTTGTGGGGGAGGAAGGGAAAGGAGAATGTTAGCCGCTTTGAGACTCCTTCGGGTAGTGATAAAGCGGGATATCAAATCCAAACTCTTCTTCTTCTTCTTCTTCAAGTCATTCATATAAATTCTAACAGCACTTTGGATCACGGACATTCTAAGTTCATCACCTGTACAACTCTCAAAATACACGTCCAATTCAGTGTTGCTGAGCTGTACAAGACTCATGAGAATTAAACCTTCAGGGTGTGATTAGAAATGAGACATGAATAAACTCAATGCTGCAGCTTACCACTGTGAGAACAGATAGAGAGATGTCGAGAGAACATCACTCCAACTCTAAGATAGCTACAGCTGAATAAGAAAGAAGTAATGCGATATATTTCTGTTCACAGGTAACAAACAAACATCAGAGAAGCACAATGTCTAACCAGTCAAGAGTGAATGGATTCCTTCTTCATGGATTTGCTGAAATCCAGCAGTTGCAGATATTCCACATCATCATTTTTGTCATGATGTATTTGGTGGCCTTCATAGAAAACCTTCTCATCATCACAGTCATCATCTATAGCCACCAGCTTCATACACCCATGTACTTCTTTCTGGCCAACCTGTCATTCCAAGACTTTGGCTCCATATCTGTTACAGTTCCCAAGTCAATTGCAAATTCCTTGATGAAGACCCAAACCATCTCCTACTCTGGATGTATCTGCCAAGTCTCCTTCCTTGTCTTCTTCATGGTCTCCCACTTCATCATTCTTGGTGTCATGGCATATGATCGCTATGTTGCCATCTGCAATCCACTGCATTATGAGACTGTTATGAACAAAAAAGCCTGCATTCAGATGGCAGCCAGTGCATGGATTGGTGGAGTTTTTTATTCAACTATGTACACTGGGACTACATTCCAAGTTGAGTTCTGTTCTAATGTCGTCAATCAGTTCTTCTGTGAAATCCCACAACTGCTGAAAATCTCTTGCTCTGACTCATATCTCAATGAAATTTGGGTTCTGATTATTGGGTCTTCTTTTGGCTTCGTTTACTTTTCTCTAATTATTTTTTCTTATGTTCAGATCTTCAGAGCTATTCTTAGAATCCCATCCAGCCAAGGGAAGCAAAAATTCTTTTCAACTTGCTTGCCTCATTTTATTGTTATTTCCCTGTTTGTGGTAAGTGGCACCTTTGTCTATTTCAGACCAAGTTCCAGTTCCCCATCAGCATTTGACCTCTTGGTTTCTATGTTCTACTGCATGGTGCCACCAGTAATGAACCCACTCATATATAGTATGAGAAATAAAGAGCTGAAAGTGGCATTCTGGAAACTGATTACCAACATTTTCCCACCAAAGCTTAGACAAATACCATTCTCCAGTGCATTTTAGAAAACAGTTTCTAGATGCATGAACATTTCCATTACTGTGTTTGTTTACTCTGAAGTAGGCAACACTGAACTCAATGAGAATTTATCCCAGGTAAAGATTATAGCCATATACTTTGTTTGTACTTCATCTATATAGGGCTTTAGACCCAGGAGGCTAATCTGTGATCTCCTGCTGATGTTGTACTAAAGCATTGATCTTCCTTACCCACTGCCCATGCAAGCTGGATCTGACAGGAATTGGATGACCATATAGAAGCCAACCCTGCTTTAGATTGAATATATTCCCAAACTGGACTCATTTAGTTAGCTCACTGCTCAGAAATAAATTGAATACAATGAAAGGTTTGGGCAGTTTTGTATGTTGTTGTTGTTTAGTCGTTTAGTCGTGTCCGACTCTTCATGACTCTTCATGAGTGCACGCCAGGCACTCCTGTCTTCCACTGCCTCCTGCAGTTTGGTCAAACTCACGTTAGTAGCTTTGAGAACACTGTCCAACCAAATCTTTCCCATTTTATTTTATTTTTAAAATAAATTTTATTTAAGATTTTCATGAAATAGTTAATGTAGATGACAGTGCTGACTGATAGATGCTAACATGTTAAAATTAATTACATTGCTCTCCTTAAAGGTGCATATTCATTAAAATTTGTATTAATTACAAATTCTTGCTGTCAAAATGTAAGCCAATAGATGAAATGTAATTTCTTTCAGATGAGCTTTCCTATGTACCCATTCTCATAGGTAGTGTGAATTTTCACTAATTCCGTTCTTTTTAACTCATTGTTGTGTATTCTATTATAGGTAAGTTAAAATGTTTTTGTTTTGTTTTTATGTTACGATTTGCATATATGGGAAGCAGGATGCAGAATGACTCTTGGGTGGCCACGACTCCCAACACATATTAAGCTTGCCACAGTCAAAGTATATCAAGATATAGAACAGGGCAACCTTCATTAACAACCCAAATGAAGATCGGAGAATTTTATACTGGGACCCATTAGATCAGGGTGCCCTGCATTTTTGGCAGCAACAGGCAGGGCAGGGAACAGAATGCAGCTTCTGGAATGGTGGAGGTATTGGGAAGGAGGAGTGAGGGCTCTAACATTATCCTAGTCTCCTCCCACCTTCTTCCTTAAAGCAGGCTTTGAGGTGGTGCCCCCTTTGCTCAATGCACAGTGTGGGGGGAACCAGTAGCACTGCTTTAAATCTCCCCCTGCCCACCAGGGCCAGGAAGGAGGAGGAACCGAAGAGCTAGGCAAGAGCTGCCCCAAAGTTCCTGGAGCACCAGCGACCCGGTGGTGCTACTGCTGCTAGTGGTGAAGTGAGGGTGCTCCCATTGTCTCTGGTTCACACAGGTCAGTGACCTGGCTGGGGGCTAAAAAAGGGGGATTAGTGGGGTGGGGAGGAATGGCTGAGGTTTGGGGTGACTGGGGTAGGTAAATCTTGGCTTTGCAGAAAAGCCTGCCTAGTGGGGAAGAGCAAACTTGGGCTCCTGCTTATGAATTGGCAGCGGCAGGGGTGGATGTGTTAGATGATCATCTCTAATGACTCTAACATCCAAAGTGTGTGCAAACAAATGCATCAATTGGGAAAAGGGACCTTGGAACTGTGACTTTCTACCTCTTTCCTTCACCCCCACCAGGATGGACAGGGACAGGGATAGTCAGGCTGCAACTGCATGGGAGGGATGGAATGTGGTGGCAATTGTTTTGGGGTTGCTTTGAGCCCTGTTGCATGCACTCAGATCTTCCCAGGGCAGGATTTCAGGGGTTGGGTTCTCTCTCACATACACACCGATCCTGGATTCTCCCATATTTTTGTGTTTTGCATCTATTTTATGGTAAGGGAGTCACCCTGAGTTTGCAGATTAATTTTACTTAATAAAACCATTCACACTAAACCATTAAATTGTGTGTGGCATATATTAAATAGTATTAACTCTATTGTGAACACTTTAATTAATGATATGAATTAAGTAATTATTAATTAATTAATTAATGATATGAAAATTTAATTCAGTGTCTGTGGTTTCGGTATCAACCCTTGTGTCCCACTTGGTTTGAAAGGCTGGACTGCCCTGCTTTAGATCCTCAGTTGTGGGAGTCAAATGAAGCCCCTTAGACCCCTCTACATGGCTCTTGGGACACTCCACAGGCTACAAATCTTCACCAGTCACACAATCACCCCATGCCTGCTTCACACCTTCCTGAATTGTTCTGCCTGACTGAAATGTGTCCTTGAGCTCTGTTAATGCCTCTCACTTGTCAGGATGGAGGATACAGAGGGTAGTGTGAGTGTATAGAATCTAGCCTACTATGCAAATGTAAAATCCACATTTAGCGCTGCATCTAGTTTTATCTCTGGCCCTGTCCAGCAGTGGTACCTGGTCCTGGTCCAGGATGTAATGTGGTCCTTGACTGAAGAAGGTTCCCAATCCCCTAGACATCCTCAACCTTTCAACACGTATTTGAGGAGTGGAGTTGCACTCCAGGACTGGCATCACATTTGCTGCATAGCCCCTCCTCCTGTCATCCATATGTACAGTGTGAAAATCAACACCTTCACCAAAATTGTGACTAGTAGCCCTCTACTAGTCCTGGTTGGGGTTGGCAACATCGTCTTGGGTGAGAGGAGGGAAGGAGATACAAGTTCACTTTCCTTCACCCATCTCCTGGATATATATAGTTAACTAGGGTTTTAAACCCCTAATTAAACATTAGCCCCACCCTGAGCTTATTATGGACTGGATCCGAGGCAGCACAGGACAGTGGTTCCAGGTTGACACAGAGTAGGTCATCTTGATGGCTCCCATATTGAAGCCATTGGGCAGATGGAGGTTCTTTACTTTACGTTTACTTCATTCTAATTGCATTTGCTTATGTTCAGATCTTCAGAGCTATTCTTAGCATCCCATCCAGCCAAGGGAAGCAAAAATTCTTCTCAACTTGCTTGCCTCATTTTATTGTTATCTCCCTGTTTGTGGTAAGTGGCTCATTTGTCTACTTAAGACCAACTTCCAGGTCCCCATCAGCATTTGATCTCTTGGTTTCTATGTTCTACTGCATAGTGCCACCAGTAATGAACCCAGTCATCTATAGCATAAGAAACAAAGAGCTCAAAATGGCATTCTGGAAACTTATTGCCAACATTTCCCCCCCAATCCTTAGGCAAAAACCATATTCTAGTGTATTTTAGAATACAGTTTCCATTGTGTATATCCCTTGCATAAACATTTCCAGTCCCGTGTTGTTTACTCAGAAGTATGCAACACTGATCTCAATGGGAATTACTCCCAGGTAAAGACTGTAGCCGTATAGTGTATGTGTACTTATCTATACAGGTATAGGGTTTTAGGCTGGTGTGGGGAATCTGTGTTCTCCTGCTGATGTTGTACTAAAACTTCGATCCTCCCTATCCACTGCCTATGTTAGCTGGGGCTAACAGCAATTAAAGGACCATATATAAGCCAACCCTGCTTTAGAATGAATATACTCCCAAACTGGACCAATTTAGCTAGCTCACTGCTCAGTAAAATAAGCATATCTACTCAGAAATAAATCTCATTGAATACAATGAGAGTTTCTGTTAAATGTGTATAGGACTGCAAATGTAACCATTTACAATGAAACCAGGAGGACCTAAAGCTAATTTTATGTAGATGATAGTGTTGACTATAACATATTAAAATTCATTACATTGTTCTCTTTAAAAGCTTGTATTCCTTAATATTTGTATCAATTATATTTTTGCTGTGGAAATGTAAGTCAATAGATAAAATATAGTTTCATTCAAGTGAACTTACCTATGTACCCATTTTTGTAGGTGGTATAAATTTTTAGTAATTTCCTTGTTTTAACTAATTATTGTGTATGTCATTATAGGGATGTTATAAAGTTTTTATTTTGGTGTTTTTATTTTGTTTTTGTTTTGTTTTGGTTTGGTTTCATTTTGCCACAGCTTGCATACATGGCAAGCTGGATGTAGAATGACTCTTGAGTGGCCACGACTTCCCTTTCATTTAATTGTGCATTTAATCATATATATATATTTAATTAAACATATTAATTGTAGATATTATTTATAATGGTATTCATAAAAAAATATGTAAACGTTAAAAAGCTATCATTTTAGCTGTTCATGAAAAAGCCATGTGAGTCTTCCTTGAGAAGGCATTTACAGTCTAGAGCTCTATACAGAAACAGTGCAAGTGGTCTCTTTCAACACACAGTTGGGGAGTGGAGTTGCGCTTAGTAGCCCCAGCACTGGCATCACATTTGCTGCATGTCCCCTCCTTCTGGCATTTTAACAGTGTGAAAGTTGTAGGGAGGACATTTTCACATCTGCAGCTTTATCCTTGCTTATGTTAACACCAGGATACAAGGGGGAGAAGCCAGTATGTGCACTAATATGTGCAATGGGTGGAACCCCACACACATGTTGATAGAATGCTTGTGCGTTATTTAACTCCAGTGTCCAAACTGAAGAGACCTCATCTTATGCAGGTTGTCCCTACCTGATGAACTTCAGAGAGCAAGGGAGGATAAGAATAAATATCTCAGCTGTGGAATGGAGCAACACACACGCTCATGAAGAAGCAAACACTGGACCCAGAAGGCTTAGGGTCGTAAGGCATTTTATGATGGGATTGCTTATAGTTTCAACTCCTAATGAGGGCAGGACAGGCGTGCCAGGTTCCACCCAACATTGTGGGGGCCTAGCATGCCCATGTGACATCATACAGTGGGAGGAGGCCCGATGGGGCCTGTCATGCCCTCTGAAAGGCCCTCTTTTGAGATCTGTAATGAAAAGAGTGTTTACACTAGACACACCTGGTCCAACTTTTCCATGTTAGTGGGACACAAATTGTGGATGTCTGAAACATATGGAGAGTGACTAAAGATCAAATAGTTCCTTAACCTTAGAATCATCATCATCACATTATGGAGTGCCTAAAGATTATATAGCATTGTGCATATATTAAAAGATAAGACAGTTCCTGTTTGCAGGCTCACAATCCAATAGACATGTGTTCTGCCAAGGGCAGGGTTCTTTCCAGATCTGGAGCCAATAAGCACACCAGTGGATGAATAATAAGTAATGCTTTATTTGTGTAAGGTTAACAGATAGCAGGCAAAAAAACCCCCCACAAATTATAGCATACCAGACAGAAGTAACACACAATCTCCCCTTCAGCTGCCCAGCGCTCCAGGTAGAGCAGCGAGAGAGAGACCCTGGCCAACAGTCTCACAGCATCTGGTTCCTCAACCTGTGAATAAGCTCTCTGAGCCCCTTCAACCTACAGCTTTTATAGCCAACTTTTATTGACTTGATTGACTGAACCTGGTTAGCAGGCATCACTCATGATCAGCCCGGGACACCGGGTGTGACTCAACAGGAATGCGGAGCAGCTGAGAGTCTCCAACCCAGTTCACTGCAACTGGGTATCATCCCCACTAGCCAATCAGCACTTATAACATAGGAGACCCAGGAAACTCCTGACACAGGTGTGTGGAAAACAAGATATATCAGCATGAATTGGCAAACTTTAAACTGGGGATGTAAAGGGAAAGAGACGTGTCATCTAACTCCTTGTAATTACAGTGGTACTTCTGGTTATGAACTTAATTCGTTAAGGAGCTCCGTTCTTAACCTGAAACTGTTCTTAACCTGAGGTACCACTTTAGCTAATGGGGCCTCCTGTTGCCCCCGCGACATGATTTCTGTTCTCATCCTGAGGTAAAGTTCTTAACCCGAGGTACTACTTCCAGGTTAGCGGAGTCTGTAACCCAAAGTGTTTGTAACCCGAGGTGTTTGTAACCTGAGGTACCACTGAACAATGGTCTTCCGCATTTTCCCTACAACATGATACATTGTCTTGGGTGAGAGGAGGGAAGGAGACACAAGTTCTCTTTCGTTCAGCCTTCTCCTGGATATATCGTTAACTAGGGTTTTAAACCCCTAATTAAACATTAGCCACACCCTGAACTCATTCTGGACCAGATCTGAGGCAGCACAGGGCAGTGGTTCCCAGACTGACACGGAGCAGGTCATCCTGATGGCTCCCATATTGAAGCCATGGGGCAGATGGTGTGGGGTGCGGGGGCGCTGTGGAGAGGCCCAATATATTTTGACAGTTCCTGCCACAACCTGCACTGTGGTGGGTCACCACTTTATGAAAGTATGCCGCCGGGACTGGGTAAGTGGCCATTTCTGATCCCACCCATTGCTGAAAGGTTGCTCAGCAGCAGTCAATGGGGCAGCATGGTAGGATGGGGAAATTAGAGGTCTGCTGAGGAATGCCTGCAAATGCATACAAACACAGGCAGAAATATTAGCAAACTAAAATTAGCTAATAGGTATGTATCTTCTGGCCTCCATTTTTTCAGAAAAATGTTGAATCAAATAACAAGTTGAATGCATTTCCTGCATGTCTCTATTGCTAGTCTCTGGTGAACTCCAGGGAGCAAATCTCTAGGAACACAAAACAGATATTAGTACAATCTCCTCCCCATGTTGAAGAGGTGATTACTGGCATCAAAGCCTGATTGATTTTCATATATTTTCATGAATGACTATCAAAATACAGTTAGCTGAAGTCAATAGAGGAGAAAGTGCTTTTGAAGGTAAGAGGGAAAAATAATAATTTATATAGTTAAAATATTACTTAACACCATAGGAGTTACTTAAGTGATCTCACATGTATATTCTCTAAAGTTTCTATTTAGAAAAAAACATACTGCATGGAATCTGTCCACACACACCCTACTTTCTGGACATTGAAATATTTTTGGTATTTTATTCTTCACAAAAAATGTGAAATATTTGACTGAAAAAACAATGTATTATACAATGCAGGACCACAATGAGTAAAACAAAAGCTGCCTTTGAAATTCCAAAGTAGATTTATATTCTCAGTGAATTTGGGGATTCCTCTAGAGAGAGAAAATTCTGAGAAACTTGGGGAACAGTAAGGAAGATGAAATTAGTTTCCTTAAGATTTCAAAAATGTCTTAGTAGCATTCCATAGACCACTTGCTTGTTTGTGGATTTTGCAAGCATAGCATTCAAAATAAATTCAAGAATTCTCCTCAGGCAAAATTTATAAGGAATGTAATAGAAAATCAGAATGTTTTTACACGGCTAGTGAAATTTCTGAGCATTAATTAGAGTTTTTGCAACTTTTGAAAAAATACAGTATGATTGTGTACAGTACATTAATTGCTTCTCTAGTGCTTTGATGCTAGGATGCTTATCATATGTAAAGCCTGAAAAATCATTAATTTTCAACGTATCTGGTTTCCATGGAACAGACCTTTCCAATTTTGGTTCTGTTGTAGTCTCATGCACAATTAGCTGGAACTTAGAACTTATCCACACTTACATTTTGTCCCACTCTTTCCAGGAACAAGCCAACACTTGAAAGCCCCATGTCCAAGCACTCTCTTTTGCCCCTGAGCTTTGCCCATGAAAATCTACTCTTTAAAGCTGAAGTGCAACAAATGGCAATTTGGCTTTTCCATGGATTGCTGTTTGCTCCTACTCAGCTTTAAAGAGCAAGTTTACATGGGGAATACTTCCGAGCCCCCCCCCCCCAAAAAAAATGCTCAGTGCAGACTGTGCCTGGAAAGACTGGAGAAAAGTTAAGTGTGGATCAATCCTTACATGCAAAGTAAGCATACGTAGCTAACCACTGTATGTCATTCAGCTGCAAGAAACAGTTTCATCATGTTCAGAACTTTTATGCCTCATTTACTCACTTTCCTTTGACTGTTTAACTGTCTCCATTCTTTGACCACAAATATAAAGTATTTTTGCCAATGTAGTTTTCCTTCCCTCAGATTTCTCCCCCCCCCGCCCTCAGAAATGACTTGTTGTGGGGGATGGGAAGTGCTGATTTTCAACTGGGGGGGGGTAGAGATACAAATCATCCTTTGGTATGCAAATTTAGGCTGTGGGGGGGGGTAACAGCATAAATCTAAGGGGTCTTAGAGGTTTCGCCTCTTTGGGTCTTTTGGGGGAGACAAGTTGACTTTGACTGTGTTCAGCTCTTGTTTTAGGCATGCTATGGAGATGATGATGATGTTGTTGGTGATGATAATTATACCCCACCCATCTGGCTGGGTGGAGAGAACCAGTGGCAGTAAACCAGCAATTTCTCTACCTGAGCTAATGGAAGTGGTCTCGGATTTGGAGTTGGAGCCCTCCAGGATGATTGCACTGGGGGAATTCAATACCCATCAAAAGACTAGCTTGTTTGTGCTGGTTCAGAGCTTCATGGCCACTATGGCAGCTGTGGGGCTGTTCCAATATGTCATTACTACATCACATGCATCAGGACATATTCTGCATTTGGTCTTGACAGCCATGCGGGAGGGCAGTGATCTGAAATATCTTTTTCCTTATCATGGTCTGGTCTTTTACTGTTGGGATTAAACAATTCAGTAGTTCTTTCCCTTGGAAATGGGGGGGGGCTATTAAAATGTGCACAACCCCCCCCCCCAAGAGTAATGGTTTCTGGTGAATTTCTGAAGGCTTATGGGAACGATAGCTGCTCCTTCCAAAGCCATAGTTGATCTATGGAACTGCGAAATAACAAAGGCCTTTTCAAACAGGCAGAATTCTTGTAGCTCCTTGGTTTACATTTTAGCAGAGGTATAGGTAGGTAGTTGCAAGGTAGATCAAATGTAAGTGAAGAAAATCTCATTATGACCTTATTGTACCGGTACACAAATGACACTGCTGTGAGCCATAATTAGGAAATTTGGTGCCATTAGTATGTGGATGACACTTGGGTTTATCACTTTGTTCCATCTAAAACAGGAGATGTGGTTCAGGTGTTATACTGGTGCTTGGAGACGATGATGGGCTGGATGTGGGCCAATAAATTGACACTGAATCTTGAAAAGACGGAGGTGATATGTGCTCTGAGTTCTCAAGTCTAGGAGATTGGGGAATGCCCTGTTCTGGAAGGAGGAGGTCTATAGCTTGGGCATGCTCCATTGTCACTGGAGTTTCAGTTAGCCTCAGTGATTAGACACACCTATTTCTAGCTCTGTTTTATTTGTCTCTTATAGCACTTATTAGACAGCATTATATTATTACAATATTCTGTTGAAATTAAGAGATAGCACTTCTGATTCTTTTTACAGATAGCATGGATATTAGCAAGGATCAAGCCATAGCTAACCAAACTACTGTTTCAGAGTTTCTGCTTCTGGAATTCTCAAAAGTTCGGAAATTACAAAGTCTACACAGCATTTTGTTCCTGGTATTGTATTTGGCAACTGTAACAGGGAATCTTTTAATAATCTCTGCTGTAGCCTTTGACCACCACCTGCACACCCCAATGTATATCTTCCTGATGAACTTGGCCATGCAGGACCTGGGCCAGGTTTCGGTCATTATCCCCCAATCCATGGCCAATTCCCTCATGAATACTAGACACATTGCTTATTCCGGATGTGTTGCTCAAGCCCTATTCTTCACCTTCTTCTTATCTACTGATTTTTTCCTCCTCATAGTAATGGCCTATGATCGGTATGTTGCTATTTGCAACCCACTGCAATACCAGATGGTCATGAACAGGAGAGCCTGCACTGAAATGATTCTTACTGTATGGATCATTGGGTTTCTTTATGCAGGTTTGCACACTGTCAGCACGTTTGCAACTCCTTTCTGCTCCAATGTTGTTAATCAGTTTTTCTGTGAAATCCCACAGTTAGTAAAGCTTTCCTGTTCTAAGAAAAATCAAATTGAAACTGGAGTTCTGCTCTTGTTTTCTCTCATCGGGTTAGGCTGCTTTATATTTGTTCTTGTGACATATGTACATATTTTTACTGCGGTGTTAAGGATGCCATCTGCACAGGGAAGACAAAAGGCCTTCTCTACCTGCCTTCCACATCTCATGGTATTTGCCACATTTATGGTCACAGGCTTGTTTTCCTATTTGAGTCCCATGACAAATACTGCAACACATTTAGATTTAATTTTTACAGTGATATATTCAATGGTCCCACCTTTGCTGAACCCGCTGATTTACAGCATGAGAAATAAGGAGATCAAGGCTGCTTTGTCTAATTTGTTAAGACTAAGGACCACTTCCAATAATATATTATTTAGTTTTCTTCTCTATGTGTGGATTTAAGTGGCACCCTCATTTCCCACATTGGCATCAATGAGACCAAGTAAAACAAACATAATTGATCCAATCAAATTAATAATAATAATAATAATAATAATAATAATAATAAATGTCAACACTCTTCATTTCATCACAATTAAAGCTGGAGATTAAAAAAAAATTACTGAGAAACTACCCAGGTCACACTTTTCAAACCAAAGTCTGGAATTAAATACAGCTGTCGTTCAAAATGTGCACTTATTTGATTTTTTTTCAGGCAGTTCTCAAACTCCATTTCTCCCACTAAAAAAAGTAGTCATGGGGCAAAAGTTGGAGCATCACCACTGACACTTAATTTGAAGAACAGAACATGACTCTTAGGGCCAAACTAGTTGTGATGCTAAATATGTATTAGGAATCATAGTGTGTGTGTGTTGTGTGTGTGTGTTTAATTAGTAGAATGGCAGATGTGAGGTCTGCTACGTTTGGGGAGGGGAGTTTTAACTCCTTCCTCACCCACACATTCCTACCAAAAAGTGTTTCTCTTCCCCAAGGGAAGCTTTTGGCTTATAAGGCAGCCCTATTTAGGGAAGCTTTTAACCTGTGATATTTTAATGTATTTTTATACCTGTTGGAGGCCGCCCAGAGTGGCTGGGGAGACCCGGCCAGATGGGCGAGGTACAAATAAAAGAATTATTATTATTATTATTATTATAAAGGAACATTCTCATTGATGCCAATGGAAACATTCCTTCCAGGTCTAATGGCAAACTGGAGGGAATGATTTTTATCAGGACCTTGACATTTGATGAAAGACGTTAATCCTCTCTTCCCTGTGTGTTGCAGTCCTAATGAAAATCATTCCCTTCCACACCTGCAATTAACAGCTGCTTGTTTCAGTGCTTAGAAATTTGAAATCGTTAACTCTATTCAGTCATGTGTTATTATGATTATTTTCGTATTATGCTGCCTGTTATTATGCTTTTTAAAAAGGTAAAGGTAAAGGACCCCTGGCAGTTAAGTCAAGTCGCGAATGACTCTGGGGTTGTGGCTCTGATCTCGCTTTACTGGCCGAGGAAGCCGACGTTTGTCCACAGACAGTTTTTCCAGGTCATGTGGCCAGCATGACTAAGCCGCTTCTGGTGAAACCAGAGCAGCACACAGAAATGTCGTTTACCTTCCCGCCGGAATGGTACCTATTTATCTATTTGCACTTTGACGTGCTTTTGAACTGCTAGGTTGGCAGGAGCTGGGACCGAACAATGAGAGCTCACCCCGCTGCAGGGATTCGAACTGCCAACCTTCTGATCGGCAAGCCCTAGGCTCAGTGGTTTACACCACAGCGCCACCCGCGTCCCTTCATTATGCTTTTTATTATGGTTTTTGTTGTTGTTGTTCAGTCGTTCAGTCGTGTCCGACTCTTCGTGGCCCCATGGACCAGAGCACGCCAGGCACGCCTATCCTTCACTGCCTCTCGCAGTTTGGCCAAACTCATGTTAGTAGCTTCGAGAACACTGTCCAACCATCTCATCCTCTGCCGTCCCCTTCTCCTTGTGCCCTCAATCTTTCCCAACATCAGGGTCTTTTCTAGGGAGTCTTCTCTTCTCATGAGGTGGCCAAAGTACTGGAGCCTTAACCTCAGGATCTGTCCTTCTAGTGAGCACTCAGGGCTGATTTCTTTAAGAATGGATAGGTTTGATCTTCTTGCAGTCCATGGGACTCTCAAGAGTCTCCTCCAGCACCATAATTCAAAAGCATCAATTCTTCGGCGATCAGCCTTCTTTATGGTCCAGCTCTCACTTCCGTACATTACTACTGGGAAAACCATAGCTTGAACTATACGGACCTTTGTTGGCAAGGTGATGTCTTTGCTTTTTAAGATGCTGTCTAGGTTTGTCATTGCTTTTCTCCCAAGAAGCAAGCGTCTTCTAATTTCGTGACTGCTGTCACCATCTGCAGTGATCATGGAACCCAAGAAAGTGAAATCTCTCACTGCCTCCATTTCTTTCCCTTCTATTTGCCAGGAGGTGATGGGACCAGTGGCCATGATCTTAGTTTTTTTGATGTTGAGCTTCAGACCATATTTTGCGCTCTCCTCTTTCACCCTCATTAAAAGGTTCTTTAATTCCTCCTCACTTTCTGCCATCAAGGTTGTATCATCAGCATATCTGAGGTTGTTGATATTTCTTCCGGCAATCTTAATTCCGGTTTGGGATTCATCCAGTCCAGCCTTTCGCATGATGAATTCTGCATATAAGTTAAATAAGCAGGGAGACAATATACAGCCTTGTCGTACTCCTTTCCCAATTTTGAACCAATCAGTTATTCCATCAGTTATGGTTTTTTATGATGTTTTTATTATTGGTGTCCCTGTCCTCATGGGACAAAGATAAAATCCGCGACTGGATTTTAGCTAGGGATGAAGCCCGCGATCTGGCGCTATCCAACGCAGCCAGATTATCCATGTGGTTCCCTCGCGTGAAGGCAGTCAGATCGCCGGCACATTATCTGAGTGACCTGATAAATACCACGTTAAGAAGGGCCTTCACACTAGCACGATTCCACGCCATCCCAACAGCATTCTTACAGGGTGTATTTTCCAATACGCCACTGGAGCTTCGACTCTGCCCATGCAACAAGGGAAAGATAGAGGACTTTATTCATTTTTTCTTTTACTGCCCTCTATATGTTACTGTTAGACCCAGGCTCTTCCTTCTAATCCCGCCGACCATTGCCCGGGATGACGACCGCATGAAATACCTACTGGTAGATGCCAACCCTCTGGTCACACGTGGAGTGGCTATCTACATTTTACAGGCACTGAAACTCAGGACCACCTCTTCGGCTAACTTGCCCTAGACCTAGACCTATGTAACTTCCTGATATAGCTACTGTCGACATGCCCCGTTACTGCTTCTTGATTTATTTGTTTCACTCAGTATGATTTTATACTTAAAGTTTTTAGATGTATTTGTACAAAGGGTGCAGGGTGTATCTGTTGTATTTTGTGTACGTTTGTGGCGGGTTTCCGCCTGGTTTTTTATTGTGTGCTATGGCCATATGGCTAATGCAATAAATAATATTTGATTTGATTTGATATTATTGGTGCTCCATAAAATGTGCTCTTAATGCTATACCTGGCCCTGAGATCTTTTGATAAAGGGTGGCATAAACAATAATATAACAATAATGTGTAAAATTCTCCAGCTAGAGTGCACACATTATCTCTCTAGAGACATTAGAGCATGTCTGTAGAAAATTTCCATGACCAACCACTTCCATTCAGTTTAAAAGGAAAGCTTTGCTGTCGGTTAAATGTGTTGACAAATGCAATGGCATGATGGACACCTGCAATTTGTTGAATGTTAACCTTCATTGACAATTCCAGCCATTTTAGGAGACAACATAAAATTTCAGAAATTTCTGAAACCTGGTAGGAAGTCACAATTCAAGTAATTAAATAATTTTTTAATATTTTGCTGATTTGTTTCTGGAAAAGGTAATGCATCTTTATAACATATTGGTAAACAATGTAAACACACTTCGTGACATGCTCATTTCTTACATTAAGACTGCACTCTTATGGACAGTTACCTGGGACTAAAAACCATTGAACAGAATGGGACTGACTTCAGAGTAGATGCATATCAGATTGTGACATAATGCATTCCAAGAATCACCACTCCAGCAGAACAACAAAATGCATCCTCACTGCAATCATTTATGAGTCAGTATCAATACATATCATACAAAAAGTAAGATTCAATGAAAATTTTCATTATATAAACAGCAGATTGAGAAACAATAGGATTACAGAGCTGGATGGTTGCCTATGTTACAAATAAAACAGGAACCAATAATATATATTAATTAAGAACAGTTACTGATAAAATAATGACAAGTTTCTATATTCATCCCCCTGGTTTTATCATGTATTAGTGTTAGCTGTGTGGAACACATTCAAAAAAATAAAATGGACTGGATTGAAATATATGGTAGCACTGCAGTAAAACCACTGGCCCCATTTTAAACCCTAGTGTAGGACGACTGTCCCAACTCAATACATACCATAGTAGATACATTTTTTTCCTAAGGTTCTTGGTTTCTTCCATTATTTCGCTTTCTTAGTTGCTCCCTGTGATTCAGCTCAGGCTTCAGCAAAATAATATAGCATTTGGGAGAAAAGATACAGCCTAGTAACCCAGCACTGGAAGCTAAAATAGAGAAGATCTCCACAGCTACCATATATTTGCCTTTGGTGCTCAGGTACGTTGGTACAAATGACACCCAAACACTGCAGAACACTACCATACTAAAAGTGATGAACTTAGCTTCATTAAAACTACCTGGCAACTTCCTGGCTAGGAAAGCCACAGTGAAGCTTATAACAGACAGAAGTCCCATATAGCCCATGACAATGTAAAACATGTTTACATATCCTTCATTACATTTTATGATGATCTTTCCTGCTAGTGACTGCATGTCAACATCTGGAAAGGGGGGAGAGATTCCTAGCCACACTGCACAAATGACTCCTTGAACAAGGGAGCAGGAAAGAACAATTGAACCTGTCATTGTTCTCCCCACCCATTTCCTCATGCTGGATCCTGGCTTGGTGGCCTTGAAAGCCAAAACCACAATGATGGTTTTGGCCAACACAGAAGAAACAGCCACTGTGAAGATGATGCCAAAAGCTGATTGTTGTAGAAGACAGGTCACCTTCTTCGGTTTTCCGAGAAATAAGAAAGAACAGAGAAAGCAAAACAGGAGAGAGATCAGAAGAGTATAGGTGACATCCCGGTTGTTGGCTTTGACTATGGGGGTCTCTTTGTGCTTAATAAAAGTTCCTAGCACCAAAACTGTGATCAGGGAAAGCATAGCTGAGAGTGAAGCTAAACTAATCCCTAATGGTTCTTCATATGACAGAAAGCTCACAGCTCTGGGAATGCATCGATCTTGGCCTTTGCTTGGGTACTGATTTTCTGGGCATCTGAAACAATTGTCCATGTCTGGGGGGTAGAAAAAATATTTTAGTGTTAACTCATGTAAGACCTTGGGAGGAAATATCACAATTACTTCTGAAGTGGATTTGCTGCTCACAGAGAGTACTAGCTTTTCATTCCATGTGCAGAATTGGTTATATGAGAAGACATTTTAATATTAAACATAGAATCATAGAATTTTAGCGTTGAAAGGGACCCCAAGGGTCATCTAGTCCAACTCCCTGTAATGCAAGAATATTTTGCCCAATGTGGGGCTCAAACTCACAATTTGAAGATTGGGGACTCATCTATACAGTTGCAGATAAAACGTTTTAAATGTGTTGTAAAGTGCAATATACACATGGGACAATAAATGGCGACAGTGAGCTATGCTAAATTTATTTTTCAAATCATTTTTTAAAAAAAAATATTTTCACAGCATTTTTTATGTGTGTACATTCTACATAAGAGTCTTATGCTCTACCAACCTATATTCCAGAAAGCTTATGAATAACAGTATGTAGTGATTATTATTATCATTGTTAGAAGTGATTGAATAATATTATTTTATGCTAGTTCTTTATACTGATTAATGCACATATAACCCTTTACTTTGTGTTTTAGCAAATCCTCAAGTGCATTTTTGTCTGTTTCATTTATTGAATGTTGCCTTGAGTAGGAACAACAACTCTAAAATAAATAAATAAATAAATAAATAAATCTGCTGCTAGGTTTTTTGTTATAATTTTTAATTTTCTTTACACACTATTATTTAATTAATTTGAGTTATTACTGTTATTTTAATTGCTGTAATCCACTTTGAAATGGATTTAGGGCAGGCTAAAAATATTCTGCAATAAATAAATACATACATAGGGTGACAACACACACATAATTCTGCATGTATGGATCGTTGCATGACATTCTAAGCAGGGTTTCTAAGGTATTTGTAGAATGCAGATAGAAGCAGGTGCAATGTTTGCCATTTATGGATTCTAAGCTGGAGATACCCATGGCAATTTGCCTTGTTTTCATTATGTTTTCTCTTTCTACACACATTGGCAATATAGTCTGTGAAGGCCATACTTGATTCTTGACTAATTGTCTGGGTCGGTCAATTACAGTTAATAATGGAATTATAGATTTCCCAATAGTGTTGTCAGATAAAGTCTGATTCACACATCAATGTACCACATGAATTCTCTTATCACTTGATGACCTACAGATAAATGTGTGAAATGCTTTCATTGACAATGACTGCATTTGAAGCAAGGAAAGTACTGAGATTGCTGAACCAGTTTTGAGGTGGAGTAAACTTATTGTAACACCTTGGAAAGATGGCACAAACTTAACACTCTCACCAAGTACTTACAACTATTCAATGGTCTGTTAGATAAATTGGTGGTATGTGCAGGAAATGCTGGTGCCACTAACCCTTTTGGTTTGAAATCTCTCCATCTGGACATGGAACACAATAATAGCAACAAAACTTCACCCCTTCTCTTTTCTTCTTCTGATAACCAGGGTGGCAGGAGTCACAACACAAAGAAATAGGCAGCACCTGTCAGCAAACAAAGCAAGGAATATGATGGAATCAATGAGAGGAAAATAATCACCTTTTTTAAAAAAAACAGCAACAAAATGAATAAGCTGTTGATTCAGAAAAATCAAATTATATTGAGCGTTATTACATAGTACACTCATTATTGTATAGAAACAGGCATGACAATAGATGCTAGAAAGACAAGATTTGGCCCTTAAACATGTTTTTATTATACATATTCACAGTCCTGCCAAAGACAAGGCAATTATTGTGACTAGACTCAGGGATAAAGAGTTGAGACAAATGAAACGGGTTAAAATGGGGCTACATTTTATTACTAATATGAGAAGTGCATAACCTAAAACCTCAACATTTGGTCAAATATCTTGACAATTGCAAAGGGTGTGGTATAGAATTGGAGTCTGGTCATTCCCTTCTGGTGAGTAGAGAGGCCTTCTTGTTCCTGTGCCAGAAGCGGCTTATCATGCTGGCCACATGACCTGGAAAAAATTGTCTGTGAAGCAGACAAATGCCGGCTCCCTCGGCCTGTAAAGCGAGATGAGCGCTGCAACCTCAGAGTCATTCGTGATTGGACTTAACTGTCAGGGGACCTTTACCTTTACCTTTACTTTTTTTAGTTTCTGGATGCAGTACAAAGCACTGGATTTACCAAGACAAATTATCATCCATTACATGGATCTTGTTTTTCGACAAAGGATAGTCTCGAACATTGGCACACCCATATGGAGAATGGAAAGTAACTCCCAAAAGCACCCCAAAACTCATACCTGGTTAAACCTTCCATGCCACACAATTATATCTTCATTGATGACAAATTTATCTTCCATTGGAGTTTTGTGTTCAAACTTTCCAATTTTCACTCTAAGGAATGAGTTATTTGGGGAAATCACTAGGTTCACTATGTCAAGGTCAGCTTCCATTTCCCTTTTATCATTAAAGGACACAATTTCTTCTGCAGAATTATTAAACACAACACTTTGAAGAAATGGGTGAAGCTAGTTGAAATGGGTAAAAATGAAACAAAAATGTAATAACCTATATGTTCGGTGTGTTTGTATTAAAGAAACTTTATACAGAGCCTCTAATAGGATGTAAGCAAGAATATTCCAAACAACAAGAAACTCAAATCCTATTCCCAACTATTACCCTAAACCTTATTAAAAGCAGCAGCAACACAAGACCAAAATAAAAAGACACATATTATCTCAACTAGTCTAAAACAGTGGTGGACAACATTCAACTTTGACTGCCATGACTCCAGCACTCAGAGGGGCACAGGTTTCCCATCCTTGTTCTACAAAGTGACTCTAAAATATATGAGCAAATTAAAAGGTATTATAGTACAAGAAGAAAAATAAAGTGGGTGGCAGGTGAAGCTATCTGAATGAGCAATCTTCAGCTACAGAACAACAATGGAAAAGGCCATTTGGAATATTTTTGGAACCTCGATGCTGGGTTTTACAATGTTTTCATTCATTACAGTTGTTTGAAGCTTTATGTAAGTGCAGCCTAAACAACAGTAACAGCTGTTCTGCAATAGCGGAAGGTGGGAAATGTATGCACTTGAATTTATATATTGCTATTTCTCCCCAAGTGGTCCCAAGTATCTAGTAAAGGTCAGTGGGGTGGTGGAGGTTGAGTGGCATGGTTTGCAAGTGCTGCTGCTGCTTACCCAGGTGGAAAAGGGGAGGGGCAAGGTGTGAGGAGCTCAACATGATGCAAGCATGGTGGCAGGAGTGTTGGATTGACACTGTGCACACATAACATTAAGCTCACCATGCCTTGAGCCTCCCCATCTTAGTAAGTAGCAGTGGAACTTGCTGTATGGAAGCCAGGTGAGCAACACCTCTTCATCTCCACTGACCACTACTGGCACTTTCCTATGCTTAGACTATATAAGCATAATATTGGAATATATACTTTATAATGGAATTACAGGTAGAGAAAATTGGAAACTATAACAGTTTATCAATAAATAATGTGCACACCACCATTTCACCAGTTATTCACAGATCAACAGGATCTTGGATGTTTGATATTATCTCACTTTGTATTGAGCTTTTCATGACAACATATGGTTGTCTCCAACTAAGTTTACACAGAGTAGACCTATTGAAATGAATGTACCTAAACTAGTCATAGTCATAGGGATGCGGGTGGCGCTGTGGTCTAAACCACTGAGTTTCTTGGACTTGCCGATCAGGTCGGAAGTTCAAATCCCTGTGATGGGGTGAGCTCCTGTTGCTCGGTCCCAGCTCCTGCCAACCTAGCAGTTCGAAAGAACGCCCCCCCCCAAAAAAGTGCAAGTAGATAAATAGGTACTGCTCCGGTGGGAAGGTAAATGGAGTTTCTGTGCACTGCTCTGGTTTCGAAGTTCCGTTGCGCCAGAAGCGGCTTAGTCATGCTGGCCACATGACCCAGAAAAACTGTCTGTGGGCTCCCTCGGCCTGTAAAGCGAGATGAGCACCGTAACCCCAGAGTCATCTGCGACTGGACTTAACTGTCAGGGGTCCTTTACCTTTAAACTAGTCATGTCTATTAATTTTAATGGGTCTACTCTGCATAGGATTATCACTTAATGCAACCACCAGTAAATTCATTGTAGAATTTCTACCTCCCAAGCCCCAAAATCTTGAAGACTTCTCTTCTTTCCTTTTATTCTGTGCTTGGATCTAGATGAATACATTGTATGGAAAGAATGCACCACAGCATAAACAGCATTATAGATGCTATAGCTGTGGCCAGTCACAGCTATTTCAAACAGAGATCCAGGAAGACTTTCTAGCCTCTCCTCCCCAGTACATTCACTACCATCCTCCATCAGATCCTGGGAATTTGGAAATGAGCAGCCAAATATTTGCTCACAGAAGTCATTGAAAAAGCTGTTTTCTTGTGTCCTGCAAAGTTTTATATTCTGAAGAAATTCCTTAAAGCTTAGAAGCTCATGTGAGTGCACTGTGAACAAAATAGCACCTTGGAACACTTGCAAATTTGCTTTGGCTTGAATGCTTGTTAATGCAACATCGATCTGGGCTGTCATGATCCACAGCTTTCTCCAAGACATCATATTTTCTTTATATACAAGATCTGTTATAAGAATTAACCATGAAATGATCATAGTTTCTCCATAGACAATCAATGTATTAGCTGTGCTATTTGTCAAATGTTGGTTAATATTGAAGGCCATAGTGTTCATTTGGTTTCCTGTATGCCAAGATGCTTGCTTTGGAATTCTTTCTGCAAAGGCTGAACAGATGCCATTCTGAGAAAGCATTGGTTCCAACACCTGCAAGAACTGTTCTCCACTATCATCATCCACAGCAAAGAGCCCAACCCACATCCATCCAAAATGCTGAAGTAATCGGAGAATCCCCAGGTACTGATGAGATTCATTCGGAACCATGCGGTAAAAGGAAGATAGCTGCATTGTATCACTTTTTCCTGGAGCGAAGGAGCCATATGTCAGCTATAAAAAAATAAATGTTATTTCAGTGGTGCCTTTTGTGATGAAAAATCTGTCAGTTTCAGTTTCTAATTTTTCCACTTCTAATATCAGTTCTTCACATTTCCACACCAGATTTTTTTTAAAAAATATTCCACATGAAAATTCATCAGCAATTTAGTAACATTTCTTTAATATACACATTTTTGTATGCAATGTTACCTAATATATCCAATTTTTCAAAAGCAAATTCCCTTTATCTAAATCATTTGTGTAAGCAGCTTTCAGTAATATATGCATTTGCACGTGCACTTTGCTCTAGTATATGCATATTTGAACACATTACTTTGCTGAAGAACTGCATTGCAAAACTTGCAGACGTGCAAATTTCAAAAGATGGCTGTGTTTCAGTTTGCATATGGTTTCAGAAAGTACAGATTAGGTAGGTTTGCTGTTAAATACAAATCAACAAATTTTCTCCCCCATCACTAGTGATGCATTAGTAGAGATGTGCATGGGACTCCTTTGAATGTAAAAGAATTTCCATGAAAAAAATGCACTATCATTGTAAAATAAAGCAACTTGAAATAACAGCAGCTATTCCAATAGCATAAAAGCAGACTGTGGGGTAAAATTTATGGGGGGGGGGGTGTAAGAAGGAAGCCTTCCAAGATGCCAGATTCTATTCCATGCCACCTGTTTCCCTAGTCTGTCTGAAGACATTCCTCATCAGGATATGTTCTTTAATCATCACACAATATTTTGTTTTTCTGTGAACCATGCCTCTCTTTCTGTATAGTCATTTAAAGTCCTCCAATCTCCATGTACAAATCCTACCTGTGGAATCTTGTAGAGACCTAATATGTCTGATATGTGAAAGGAGATGTCTGAGCCAAGGCCACCAATGACAGCCATCAGGTTTTTTGGCAAGTCACACCTGTAGTTGGGGGGAAATCTACGCAAATTGAAAAGCAGGTCCAGAGTGGTACGATAGGTCATCATCAGACTGTAATAGCTGTCATAGATGTGGAAACCAAGCGTGATATTATGCAAGATCTTTGGATTCTCATTGATCTCATTCACAGCAAACGCCAGGGCTAGGATGTGCTGGTATAACTTTGCCACCACTCTGCAAATGGAGTTACATTCTTTTTACAAGAGGATTCTACAGTTCATATAAATCATTTTAGCACAGTGATGGCCCACACTACATTTAATTAAGACAAGTCTATACACACAAATGTCATAAATTTGTTAGAATTAAATGGGAGGGGAGTAAACTTCAGAGAAAAACTAAACTAGTGATCAGAGGAAGAAAGATCAAATGATGACAATATGGATGATACAGCAGTGCAACACTGAGAGAATTGGTGAAGTACAACATAAAAGCTGCATTGAATTATTTAGTTGCAATGAATATATGATGCTTTCTTATATGGAATCAGAGCTTTGGTTTGCCTTCTCTACCTAGAGGTGATCCTTCAACGTGTTAGACAATGATTTCTGTGAGCTTTGTTACCTGATAAGCTTTCAACTGGAGATGCCTAGGATTGTACCAGAGACCTTTTATATGTAAAAAATGTGCATCATCAGTGAGCTATTTCCAATCTACCCACCATGGAAATGCCCTGAGAGAGCTCTCCTCTACTCAGCCAGATATACCAGTATATGGTGATTATTTGGCTTTCTATTGACTTGCTGCTTTTAACGACTACAATGAATACTGTGCCCTCTAGTAGTTTGTGCTCTATTTAAAAGACAATGCATTAAAATATACTAATCAGAAAAGCTTTTCTGAAGTAAATTATACCATACTGTCATTCCTAGTGAGTGCCATTTAAGGGAGAAGGAAAAACAAACAAAATCTTTCTCATCTTTTTCTACTTAAGTTAGTCTCTTGATCTGACACTCATCAGTGTTTTCAAACATCTTTTTCGGGCTTGTCCAAAGTGAAGAAAAATCTGGATTTGCACCAGCCTGTCTCCCTATTAACATAAGGGAATCCACATGATGACCATCACATCTGAGTGCTGTCCCAGACTTTTCCCTCTTTTACTGTGGGCCTTTAAAATCCTTTCAAAGTGCAAAAAGTTTGAGATAAACACACACACATGGACATTTAATAGGAGGAAATATCCACAGTTTTGTTCTGGTGTGGAGAAGCGCTTAGTTTCTTTCCTTTTGAAATCTAAGTTCACTACTTTCTATATAACTTATTCCATCAGCTTTGCTACAGGTATCTTCATGTCTGATTTTCCTCATGTCCACATATCCTTGCAGGAAACATTTTCAAACATGAGGCTTTCTGCTTACTTATTTATTTAGGCTTTAATTTCTGAGGTTGTTTTTAGAGTTCTTGTACCTTATAAATATTATACCTGGCTATATGTAAATGTGGTGTATGTAAAGAAAACATGACCCTCTGATTCTAAGACAGGAATAAATTTTCATTATGGGAGGAGGAAATGTGGATATACTGTGAAGAAGTGAGGGCAACAGAAGAATTAAAAAGTCAGTGATTGAGAAAGATAGGAACCCTCTTTGGGCATTCAGGCTAGACACATAAGCACAAAAGTATGCTGGTGTGTGAATGAGGTGTCCTTTCTCCAAAGGAGACTGGGTATGCAACCACTTCAGCACTGACATTTATGTATTTAGCATGATGATCTGAAGGGGGCTTGCAAGTGTGTTTTCCTGTAAAGTAAAAGTAAGGGATCTTGATCCCAAAGAGGCTTTCAAATATATCAGACAAACATACTAACAGGCCCACATTGGACCTTTTCATAATATACATGGTGGTCAGGAAAGGAGGTTGTGTGCATTTCCTGTCCCTCTAAACTCATTTGCCACAACTCGCCCCATACATGCATTGTTTGAGAAGTCTATTTCTTGCATGACTCACACTTGAACATCAAACTCATCCTGGGAAGGGTGTTTGCTGAAGAAAACATCTGAAGAAATGTAAATTATCTGAGAAGTAATTCCACCAATGAGAAGGCTACCTGGTTGATACCACTCATGTGGAATATGGAGAGGATCGTTCATATGGCACTTCATGGTATCTACATTGAATATCATGTGAGATAGCAGAAGCAGCAACACCACTGGTCTCACCATTTTGACAGCAAGGCTTGTCTCTAGACACAAACTCTCCTGTGTCCTTCTATAGCAGCAGCTTGTTACATGGAACAGGCTACAGTTTATGATGGCTTATTCTGTCAACAGGCTTCCTGAAGATAATTTCTCCCCCACATTGGTAAGAGAATACTAGTACTTGAATTGTCATGTCTCAACTATAACATAAACAAGACAGACAGACACTCTGTTCTCAGTTTGTTCTCAGACAAAATATATATATATATATATATATAAAATACAGAGAGAGCCCAGAGCTCAACTCCTAGTTCTCAATGATATAGGAACTTTTATAGGATTACTTATCGATTTTTCTTCTGGAAAGCCACAGGAGATGAGAACTAATGATAGTGATTAGTGACTGCTAATTATAGGGGAGATAACAAACTGTCAGGAGTCCAGGTTCCCAGCTTGATAACACAGTAAGCATAGCTAATTAAAAAGGAGGATTTATTGCAAAAAAACAACAGATAGCTCTGGACGGCTCTAACAAAGCCTCCGGCATCATTACTCAAGATGACCCTTCTGGGATCTACAGAAGATATTGAACTTACGACTCTCATGTCTCGTGTTTTGCTTCCTGTCTAACAACCCTCCCATTCACCGGCTTTTTGGACTAATTGTCTTAGCTCCAACCTCTTCCTGTTCCGACAAACTATCTCTTTGCCCGTTTTTGCCTAATTGATCTTCCAGAGAGCTTTGGCAGTGTTCCAACTCGCTCTCCATCGTTCCTTTGGCAACCGGCATTCCAATGCCTGTGGAAGTTGCACTGGCCACTGGCCACTGTTTGGCCTGCTGCAGATCTAACTCTCTCTGTTCTGCAGCAGGCTGTGGAGTTTCACTAGGAGCTGGCTCATTCCTGACACAAACTCTGTAAAGGATGGGGTCTAAGTGACGCCACTGCTAGCAAACTCTCCCACTGCTACCCTTTCAATTATATGAGAATTATTAATGTATGCCTCTCCTCCACCCAGACTTTCACTTGTCTCACTGCTTTTCCCTGGGAAAACCCGAGCTTTACTGCTGAATCAGAGCAAACATCATTTGGGTTTTCCATGGATTGACATTTTATCTGATTTAGTGTCAAGGAGCAGGTTTTCACATGGAAAGTGGCAAGGCAAACAGAAAACTGCACAGACCCATGCTTAGAAAGCAAAGGACAAGTGGAAGACCACTGGAACTCATGCTTCCTAGGCACGGGACAAGTGGAAGTGTGGACAAGTGATAGGTCTCAATAAAATGCCTTAGTCCATACTGAATATAAATTATAGAAATGCTCATCTCCATCTGATGCCGATCCTCTAAGAAGATGAAGATGCCTACTTACCTGTTCACTGTTCATTCACAGCAGCATTTAATATGAAGAGGAGAGTAAGTTAACTTTGTTCCCAAGAGTATTGCATCATCAAGTTGCATCATTGAGTCATCAATGTTGCATCATCAAGTTGCATCATCAAGTTGCATCATTGAGTCATAATAGTGGTAGCAAATGAAATGCTTCCTGAAACGTTATTCTCCTCTGTCTTGGAAGCTTCCTCTCTGATGTTGATACGTAAGAAATATGTGGGATAAGTAGGGATGCATGCACATTCCTCAGTCCATTCCAAAATTCATTCACTTATTGTGCAATTGGAGTATACTACAAAATTCTGTCTTCTGTTTCATTACCCATTGATGCAGAAATATACATAATATTTCCATGTATATCATAGTTCACAATAAACAAAATCATATATTCCAGTCATCAACATATACAGTATTTACAAAACAATTCCAGTAAGTCAGGTTAGCTTTCTGTGTTGGGTTGATTGCCTGGGTGATGGCCCAGTAAGATAACAAAGGAAAAGGGGAGAGACGGCAAATGGGTGGGGCCCCAGTTCATGGTTAGTTAGACAAAACAGAGTTCAGAGTTGAGAATGAAGTGATGTGACAAAAAATAAAATAGAAGGGACTTGATAAATAAACTGCAAATAATAAAAATGTTATCATTTAGCCTATTTATTGATGAAATCTGGTGGTTACATTGCCAATGAATATTTAATATTTGCAATATTTAATACAAACAATTCATAAGAAAAAATGCTGTGCCTTGTCATAAGTGAAAGAAAAAAACAAGGGTACAAAAATCAAGGAACCAGAAAAGTACAAATTTGACCTAGTGGTATGAATGAGAAGGGCGAAGTCAACACAGTACAGGAAATAGTCTCAATGTTATTCAGGGGATTTCTATGAACACCTGCAATGTCAGCTGCATTATGCTTCATTGAATGATTAATATCATTTGCAAATTAATATCATTTGGAAAATCACCTATATTCAAATATGGGACCAATGCTTATAAACAGCTCCTGTTTCCTTCTGCCATGTTGTTTGAGTTGAAGAAAGGTCAACATATACCAAGGATGCATATCATAGTATCCCTGCAGACTGGGGGCAAAACAGAGGGGGAAAGCCCACAAATGTATCCAAAATGAATTATGCTACTTGAACTAGGATTATAGAAATGCCTACTGCCTCCTCCAATTCAGTGGCATACTGCCTTTAAGACTTTTTTTAAAAATGTAAGTTGTTTCCTTCACCATATTTGGTGCACATTCATTCCATACGTTAACTATGTACTGTGTGGTCCAGAAGGAGTTCTGGTACATATCCTTTTAGGGAGCAATCTTATAGCAACATCCACCTGCATGAGTCAGGTTAGGATCCCACAGATCTCCAGACGAGCCAGGAGGTTCCTTGTGCATCTATGTTATTGCATCATAATTCCCTATCCTGTGCTGATCCACAGATATGCTGGCTGTGTCCTCCATCCTGGCTAATCCAGACTAAACCTAATGGCCTGAGCCAAGCCCTGTGTACCTTAACCTGGTGTAAGTACCCAAAAAGAGAGGCTGGGGAAAGCCAGCCAGATGGATGGTGTATAAATAAATAAATAATAATAATAATAATAATAATAATAATAATAATAATAATTATTATTATTATTATTATTATTGGGATGGGGGTTGGAGACTAGAGATGAAGGACTTTGGTTGGAATGTAAGTACGGTCAGCTCAGTTATGTGACCTGGTAGCCCAACATAAGCTAAGCCAGCAAAAATGATGCTGTGACTCAAACACTATTTTAATGGCCTATTTTCCCTCTGCCAGGCTTAAGTCATCTAAACCAGCATTAGCTGTGCTCCTGAACAGCATTTGGATCTGGTGTACTTTATGCTGACTTAGCGTATGTTGGGTTTGCTTTATTTCAGTTTCTTATGCCTAGGATGTTTTCCTTAAAGTACAAACTCAGTTTTTCATTTGGCCTTTCCAGATGTATTGTTTACAAAAATGTGCCTGTGTTCAGTTATGCAATGAGACTTTTAATTTTTTTAGGTATTAGCCACACTGCATTCTGTATGTCCTTGTTTCTGAAGCTGTAAATGATGGGATTCAGAACCGGTGGCAACACTGTATACAATACAGCAGAAACCAAGTCCACAGCAGGGGAGGAAAGTGATTTAGGTCTCAAGGTCGAAAACACAGCTGTGATTATAAATAAAGAAAAGACTGTCAGGTGGGGAGTGCAGGTAGAGAAAGCTTTATACCTGCCTTGAGCTGATGGAATCCTCAGCACAACTGAGAAGATGAAGCCATAAGACACAAATATGAACACAATACAAAAGGAGGCCACAATGAGCCCAATGACAAATGGCAAATCTTCACTAACTTTTGTATCACTGCAAGAAATCTTTTGTAACTGAGGCAAATCACAGAAAAACTGCCCAATAATATTGGAGTGGCAGAAGCTTAAACTAAATGTGACAGTGGTTTCCAATATTGCATTAACCATGCTGCTCATCCAGGAAGCAGCTGCCATTTGGATGCAGGCCTCCCAGTTCATGATTAGACTATATTGAAGTGGGTAGCAGATTGCTATGTAGCGGTCGTAAGCCATGACCGTGAGCAAGGCAATCTCAGTTCCAGCAAATGTGATCACTAAGAAGACCTGTGTGACACATCCAGCAAAAGAAATCAGTTTGTTGTTTGTCAGTGAAATGGCTATGGATTTGGGTACAGTAGTAGAGATATAGCAAACATCTAAAAATGACAAGCTTGTCAAAAAGAAATACATGGGGCTGTGTAGGTGGTGGTCTAGGGCCACAGTAGTCACAATGAGAAAATTCCCCACTAAGGCTGTTAAGTAAATGAAGAGAAACACCACAGAATGCAAAACCTGCACATCACGATCATCAGAAAATGCCATCAGAAGGAACTCTGTTGCAGAAGTTTGGTTGTTCATTTAATTTCTTTCCGATATTCGATATTCCGGTATGGTATGAGGTTCCTTTGTTGTGCTGTTGTATTGTGAGGGGAATAGTGTTTGTATGAAGTAGGTTTTCTTTTACATTGCAATGTAGTCAAAGCAAAATTCCAAGTATGATTGGTACTTGGCCAATAAATTATTCCTTATTCCTTATATTCTGTGGAGTGAACAGTAAGCTTGTTTAAGATGGAGATTCTGCAAAGGGGAAACATTTGTTCATGATTATAGAATCATAGTGCACATATTGAAGTTCAGTTAAGTCATTTTTATTGCCCTTAGAAATATCAAGCATAATTTAAGAATTTTGAGTAAAACAGGTGACATAATATTATGGAATGTAAGTTATTATTTGAGCTACCAAAAAAGAAAAAAAGAAAAAACCCAATGAACTTTAAGAGAGAACATAAGTTGTATGATATCATACAGCAAAAGACCAATAGAAGTGTGTGCAACCTACTCCACTCTGGATATTGTTGACAGCAGCTCTCATCCACTCCAGTGCTCATCCCCATTATATGAGATTATGTGGAAGGCCGCAAACTTTGCACTCTGCAGTAAAATATCAGCTACTATGCTAACAATGAAGCCACTAAGTGTCAATAAAGTCTGGAACAGTTTATCAGTACTCACATGTTGTGGTTGAGAAGAAGGAAGGGGAAGACTCAGTAACTTTGAATGTTACAAATGGATTAAAATGGATACAAATTTTAACCCATGAAAGCATTGGGTTAAAAAATAAAAATCTTAGAACAGTTCAGACCATGGTTCTGCCTAGCTCATCTGCAATGATTAGCACCAGTGCTCCAGAGATTTAGACAAGAATATTTCTCATGCTTTGCTGAAAATACCAGTTTGAGCTCCATCACTAAATAGCAATCTCAACCCATTGCTGTTGAATAGGCCCAGTTCTTTTCATAAAGAAACCAAGGTGACACATGTTGAAAACTTCAAAGTTATTGTCATTTAAAGCTATATTTTGGTTCATCCACACTTTCCTTTCACCACACACTTCCTTGGCACAGTTCTATGTGTCCGAGTCTGTGTCTGAACCCCCCCCTTTTTTTTTTTGCCCCACTGCTTTCCCCAGGAAAACTTGCTCTCTAATACTCTATCTGAACAAACAGCAATTTGGGTTTTACATTGATTGTCGTTTGCTCTGATTCAGCGTCAAAGAGTAGGTTTTCGCAGGGAAAGTGTTGGAGCTGGAAAGCCCAGGCTTGTACCTACAAATGTGGAGCAAAGGTAAGTGTGTGGATGAGCCCTTTTGTGTGAAGGTGTTTTAACAGCAACAACTTTGAATTTAAAAATTAAGAGGCTTACTGCCATGAGCAAACAACTGGAATTCTCTTCCTCTAAAAGTGAAACATGCCCCAACATTGGTATGTTTTCATTGTTTATGGGAAATTCTTATTTTGTCCCATACTGGACAAATTAATAAATAAATAATCTGGTGCTTATGGATATACCAGATTTATTTATTTTATTTTACTTTATAATGCATAAACTGCTGGACAATTGAAAAAAAGTCAGAGTGATGTAAAAATAGACTAGGAAACATAATACGTATCATAAAACAATGTTGAAAACACGAAACCTAGAGGAATTAAAAGCTTCAGAAATAAAATGGAGTAATTTCAGAAAACTTGAGAATTTTAGTTGTCTGTTGACTGCAGTAAGCATCTTAACTGCTAACTGTAGCTACATTCTAACTGTAAATGTTATATTCTATTCATCTTTGGTTAGGGAAAGAGGTATGATTGTTTGGGGTGCAAGCCACAAACCTTTGTAAAACTCATTCCCCATGGCTTATTCATAGCTGACTTACATGAGGCAAGTAGATACAATTTATTACGCCAGGCTTCTTGTAAAAGTCATTGATAGTTGAAAGCTGGGAGGATTCATAAATAAACATAGGGTTGCTTCCGAGGGTGGTCAGGGTCTTTCCATCTTTAGCAAAGGATAATAATTTGGGAGTCCAATATTGTATTGCTCAAGAAACCTGGTTCAGTATCAAATCCTTCAACGCAGCGCTTTATGCTCAGTGAGTTGCCTTAAGAGACTTGATCATGTACTGATCATGCTGAGTGATACCTGGACTATTCTCTTCCTGGCTACCAAAGGGCAGCAACTAGGACAACTGATACTGCTGGCCAAGAAGAACAAGAGATTTGCATTTCATTTAAGAAAACATCCATTTAAGCAACATCCATTAAAATGAAAGGGGTTCAGATCAAAAAGATTTCTGGCCACATCAGAATGTTCCTGGCATAGCTGGGCTTTGGCAGTTTAGCTCCCACATCTTATGCCAGGGAAGCCCTCATCATGCCACCCCAGACATTTTTTGGAATACAGCTCCCATCATTCCTGACCACAGGCCATGTTGACTAGGGCTAATGGTAGTTGTAGTCCAAAGTGTCCAGAAAATGCAACATTGGCTACCTCTGTTGAGTCTTTCCCTGTATTTATGGAAGGTAATTATTTGCAGTCTTTTGATTCCTTTTTTAAAGGATGCAACTCTATACGGCCCAGACACCACATAAATAAATATCAATCCCTGTTTCTATTATCAGTACATTCAGTTATTTTCTTTCCTTCTCTTTTCATCCAAATAGAACTCATTCTAAATTTACTGATAATGTAAACATCAATGTGCTTAGATATAACCCAATCCTTTTGACTTCAGTAGGAGTTATTCCCAAACATGCATAAATTTGTAGCCCAAGGTGTAATCTTATGCAGATTTACCTGGCAGTAAGCAGAATTGAAGACAGAGAGGCTTGTGAGGAGTTAACCAGAAAAGGATTGTGCTCTATATCAGGAGTGAGGAAACTATGACCCTCCATAATTCTTTGAACTGCAAGTGGCATCACTCCTGATCATCAGCCATCCTGGCTGGGGTGATGAGAGGGCCAGAGGTTCTTACTCATACCATATATTATTTTTAATGTTACAATGGAAATCTCAATTTATGCCTAATGTCGATACATGCTTATACACATGTATCATGTATTTCTTTAATGCTTCTTATGCAAAAAATAAATCCTAAATCAGACTTGTGTATGTCAAATGTACAGCTTGTATATATATTTGTGATTTTCCTTTCCTGAAAGTTACAAGTACCATTCAGTGCTGTTGTCAATCTTCAATAGGAGTGTGCAAACAAATTGTACATTTTTTCCCTATCAGAAAAAGCAAAGTGGTGATAACTAGAGAAATGCATTATCGTGATGAAATATTATCAGATTAATACTAAAGTTTCAGACACGTTATACTATTGTTAGAAATGAAATATTGAACTTGTAGTGTTGTAACCGGACTTAGACATGCTTAGTGCAGATCTATTGCAATCAATGTGACAGCCATTAGTCATGGCTAACAAAAACAATTTCTTTTTAAATGGCTCTACTCTTAGCATCATTAAATTTTGATCAGAACTTTATTTCATTCTGGACATAATTTATTAAAATGCTCACCTCAATCTGAAGTTGATCCTCTTTGAAGATGGCAAAGCATCTATACCTGAGACTAAATTTGATTTGCAGAAGCATGTACTGTGAACAGGAGAGTGTTTCATCTCTGCTCCCAATAGTAGTCATAAAGTCGTGAATCACCCAGGTGATCCATAACTTGCATCATGGAGTTGTACCTTGGAGATTTACAATGTCTTAATTTACAATCCTTTCTCTAATTCATCAAGAGTGGCATAAGATGTCATCTTTTCTTCTTTACAATAAATGAACTGTTGGTTTTTGTTTTGTTTTTATTAAAAAAAAAAAACACCACTACTTCAATTAGCTTCAGTATTCTTCCAGCAGTATTCTGCTATCTACTATCAAGCAAAAATTCTTAGTATTATAATACACTCTGGCATCCTCCACTATTTTGTCAGTGGTCTTGTAGAAGAATTTAACAGTTGCACAGCCCTACTAAATACATCTGGTGAATTCAAAAGCAAGTCATCAATCAATAGCCCTATCCTATTGAGGCTCCCCACCAATGAAAAAATATATTGCCCCTCTATATCTATCCTGATTGTGATCCCTTAAATTGGCCTCTATTTATCAATGTGTCAAGATCACTTTTGAAGCTTTATAAAATAGTGTCCATCATAGCTTATATTGTATGGTATTGTGCATTCTGGATGGTAGGGTTTTCAGAGAAGCAGGATTGCCTGGAGCTCTCTGTCAACAGACTTGTTTGCTTGTGTTTATATTTACATATTTTATTGTATTTAATATAATATGATATTTCCTTGGGTTTCCTTGAATTCAATACAGAAATAATATTCCTGACTGTTAAAGCAACATAAGACGCAAGAATCAAGGTAAACATACTATTAATAATAAATATGCCATAATTCAACCTCTTTACTGATGAAACCTGATGGCTCTATTGCCAATGAATACGTCTGAAACATTTAACACAAACAATTCATAAGAATAAAGAATCATAAGAATAAAGTTGCACCTTGTCCTCGGTGTATTTTTTTAAAAAAAGATACAATAATCAAGAAATTGGAGAAGTAAATATTTTAAACAGTGATGTGAATGAGAAAGGAAAAATCAGCACTCTACAGGAAATCTTCTCAATGGACTTTAGTGCAGTTCTGTGAACACCTGGGGTGTCAGAAGCATTTTGCCTTTCTCAGCCTTTCTCAGCAGCATATGTTCTTGTTAAGCAGTTCCTTGTGGATGAATTCAATTCTCTAAAAAATACCACTCTTGCTACTACCAAGCTGAATGATCTACATCTTCAAAATGCACTAATTTGCAGAATCACCAGTATTCAGTTATAGGATCCAATGATCCCATATGGCTCCTGTTTGTTCTTGCTGTGTTAGGAAAGTGCAAGAACTTAAGGGCCAGTTCATATACTCATTGCATTGTATTCCTGCTGTCTGCTAAAATAACAAGGAGGGAAAGCCCATAAATATATCCCAAAGAGACTTCTGCTACTTGGCCTATAATTATAGAAATGCCAACTGTTGCTTCTCCCACTACTGTTGCTTCTCCCCGCAACAAATTGTATTCAGCAGAATAGCGTCTTTAAACCTGAATGTAGTGTAATGATAACCATTAATTAGTATTGAGCATGACAGTCATTGATAATCTCATCCTCCAGGATTAATTCTTCTAATTTCCATTTTAAGGCCTTCTAAATTGGTGGCCATCACCACGTCCAATGAATTCTACAGGCTCCCTAAGTATTGTGTGATTGATCTCCCCACCAGAAATTCTGGAATGTAGCCAGTGTAAAGAGCAATCTTACAGCAAGATCCACTGGGATGACTAGGGTTAGAACCTGCAGTTGAGACAAGAGGTTCCTCATGCAACTAAAGCATGCCAGCATGACTTCCCATCTCCTGCTGTACCAGAAGAATACTGACTTATCCCTACCATTCTGGCTGAGCTGGGACCAGGTCATCTGAGCTGAGCATGGTGAATCATAAACCAACATAAATCCTCAAAAAGGGGTGTTCAGGGACCATAGCTGCACCATATATGTAGGACTTAGGATGGATCCTAACCATGGTCAGCTGGATCATGTTACCTGGAAATTTGACATAAGTTAAGTAGAAAAAAAGGATTGTGTGAGACAAAAACAAGTTTTGCTTTGCCTGTCTTAAGCCATTAATGCAGCAGAAGCACAGATTCTGAATGGAGTTTGCATCTAATGTGGTTTACACCAGAATAGCTTAGAAAGGGCTTGCTCAGTATAAGGTTTTCCCCAAAAATATCAAACTCAGTCACTTATTCAGTCCTTCCAGACATAATGTTTACAAGAATGTTGGTATGTTCAATTATGCAATGAAGCTTTTTAATTTTGCAGGTATTAGTCACACTGCTTTCTGTACGTCCTTGTTCCTGAGGCTGTAAATGATGGGATTCAGAACCGGTGGCAACACCGTATACAATATAGCAGAAGCCAGGTCCACAGTGGGAGAGGAAAGTGATTTAGGTCTCAGGTAGGAAAACACAGCTGTGATGAGAAATAAAGAAAAAACAGCCAGGTGTGGAGTGCAGGTAGATAAAGCTTTATATCTGCTTTGGGCTGATGGAGTTCTCAGTACAACTAATAGACTTTTATAAAAATAACAAACCTTTGTCAACACAAGAAATACAGGACAAACTAGAAGACACCCAAATGCCCAGGTTAGCACAACACCAATTACATGCCCTCTTAAACAATCCAGTAGTAAAATCAACAGCAACTAGACCCCTGACAACCTTCGAAAACCTCATCCTAACGACAAAGGGACACGGCAGAGGGATGGTATCCGCAATATACAAAATACTACTCAAAAAGCCCACGGATTCCCTAGACGCAATCAAAAAACAATGGGAGGATGACATAGGATATGAAATCAACCCTACCCAATGGAGCAGAATGTGGTCTAAACCCCTCTTTAAATCCATATCAATGAAAAGAAAAAACTCACCCTAAAACTAACCTACAGGTGGTACCTAACGCCAAGAAAATTAGCGCTAATACACCCAGGAACCTCACCAAAATGCTGGCGAGGATGCACCTCCACACCTCCACATGTGGTGGGAGTGCCCCAAAATCCAACTATTCTGGACAAGAACCATAAGAGAAATATGTAAGATAACCAAGCAAATGCTAGAAATCACCCCAGAATTGGTCTTACTAAATATCTTCCAAGACAACAATGTCCATTTACACCACAAAGAACTCATAACCCATCTACTCTCTCAGGATTTTTTTTAGTAAGTTCACCTTTGTTTCTCTCTCCTACAATTGTTCTGATATAATCTCAATCTGCCTTCCATGCTCCAAATCATGGACCTCTTCACAAGTGTACACATCCTTTACATATAATGTTATTCTTCCTCCCTCTCTGTTTGGTATATATTTTTTTGAATAGGTTATATCCTTCAATTCATACATTCCAGTCATGAGTCTCATCCTACCAGATTTCACTAATGCTTATTAGATCATATTTGCCATCCTGTATTAATAACTCAAATTTGTCTTGCTTGTTTCCCATACAGAATAGAGAGAAGTGAAACCATGAGTAATTTCCCCAGCAGCTTTCTTCTTGCAGTCTACTGCCTTTTAGCATGTTTCTGTAGCACTGCCTCAGTTCCCTGTTCGTCATTGAAACTATTATCCCTGGTACCAGTTGTTCCCCTGTCATCTGTAATGCTGTCTCCCTACTGTTTGGAATTTAGTTTAAAGCTCTCATATTCAGGTCCACACAACTCTTAGCTGTGAGGTGCAACCCATCTCTTGCCAGATGTCTTTCCTTAAGGAAGCAGAGTCCATGGTCCAAGTACCCAACCTTTCCTGATAACACCACCTGTACAGCCAGTTATTTACTTCCAGTATTTTCCTCTCTCTTCCTGGGCCATGACCTTCATCAAGAAGGAGTGGTGAAAAAATCACCTATGTCCCCAGCCCTTCAACTTCCTACCCAGAGTCTCATAGTCCCTTGCCATATGTTAAGGCTGTGTCTTAAATTATAATTTGTACCCACATGATTAAGAAAGAAGGGGCAGTGGTCACTGGCAAATTCTCAATCACATCATGAATCTTTGTACCAAGGAGACAGTGCGCCTGGCACATCCACACACCACTGCCACTGCCCCTCCCCCAGTAGGGAATCATCTACCACCATGTGCTACAATAAAAACATAAAAAATAAAAACAATTTTAAAGTAACAAAATATTTTTGGGGTTTTTTTTGTTTGTTTGTTTGTTTTTTACAATAAACCATTGCCTGCATAGGTGTGGTGGACTAAATAAGACTCTCGTGACAAAGATGTAATGAAGAGTACTCCCAAACTATACACTTACTTCTTCAGAGGGAGTGGAACCCCATCCAGAACAACTTGCCAATTTCCAGAACATAGGCACCACCCACCCAAAGAGTCCTATCTTCAATCCCATCTTTCTGGGATTGAAGAACAGTTTATTGGAACTAGTCTAGTTTATTACAGCATCCAGACACCGATCCAATGCTTTCACTGTCCCTTCTAAGACAGATGTTATAGAGAAGTAGTGGGAATGTGACATCCATGTGATTGTTTGGTAATATAAATCACAAATGCTCCAAAGCAGAAGCCACGTTAGAGGGTCTTTAAGATTTTCAGAAATGGCAATAAACATGACAGTTTTTAACCACAGATGCATAGAATAACAAGATTTGTCCATTTCGTCCAAAATACATCCAAAACATTTTTCCAGAAACCTTTCAGAAAAGGGATTCTGAAACACAATGAAAGAAATTACAACATTCATGCATGCATTATCACTTAATCCATTAATATGACAAAGAGCCTAGGAGTGTGATAAATAAATAAAAATGAGATGGGTCCTATTTTAAGCAGAAGGGATTATACCTAATGTGAACATTTAGTTTCTCCATGTTTTCCAAAAATCTGGAAATGATGAATCATGCAAAGAGATGTTTCAGTTTTCTGGGTATTTTCCATACTGCCAGTTGGATGTCCTTGTTCCTGAGGCTATAAATAATGGGATTAAGAACTGGTGGCAAAACTGTATATAATACAGCAGAAACCAAGTCCACAGTGGGGGAAGAAAGTGCTTTTGGTCTCATGTATGAAAACACACCTGTGGTGATGAATAAAGAAAAGACAGTCAGGTGAGGAGTGCAGGTAGAAAAAGCTTTATATCTTCCTTGGGCTGATGGGATCCTCAGCACAGCAGAAAATATGTAGCCATAGGAAGTAAAGATGAAGGTAAAAAAGAAAGAGTCCGGAATAAACCCAAAGACAAAAATCAGAATTTGATTAACTTTTGTATCACTGCAAGAAATCTTTTGCAATTGAGGAATGTCACAAAAATATTGCTCAATCATATTGGTTCCACAGAAATTTAGTATGAAAGTGAAACTGGTTTCCAGTACTGCATGGATCATGCTGCCTATCCAGCAAGTACCTGCCAGTTGGATACAGACATCCCAATTCATGATTAAGGTATATTGTAGTGGACGACAGATGGCTACATAACGGTCATAAGCCATAACAGTGAGCAAAGCAAGCTCCCCACCAACAAATGTCACCACTAAGAAGACCTGTGTGACACATCCAGCAAAAGAAATCATGTTGTTGTTTGTCAATGAAATGGCGATGGATTTGGGAACAGTAGTGGAGATGGAGCAGACATCAAACAATGACAAGTTGATTAAAAAGAAGTACATTGGGCTGTGAAGGTGGTGGTCTAGGGCCACAGCTGTGATGATGAGAGAATTTCCCACTAAGGCTGTTAAGTAAACAAAGAGAAACATTGCAGAATGCAAAATCTGCATATCATGGGTTTCGGAAAACCCCATGAGAAGGAACTCTGTTGGAGTAGATTGGTTAGTCATTTCTCTCATTTCCGTCATTCTGCAGATAGAAGTTAAATAGTTGTGAGTTAGTGGAGCTAAATTTTTTTTGGGCATTCTATGTTTTTTTAATATCATCTTAGTTATTGTGCTAGTTCACAACTACACATCTATCCACATCAAGAACCATGTATGCACACTATTAATTGCTGATGTGTTCTTTCATCCTTATATGACATGAAGCCTAATGAGGATAGCATGTGCACTCACCTATTTTCAGCTAATATTATTTATCCTGGCTCAAAGACAACACAGTTTTTACAGAAATCTTCCAGTGTGCAATCAATTGTACACAAACCATTTTATGAAACATGTAACATTTGGGGGGGTGGGGGAAGACAGAGACATCACACTGAATTAACTACATGGGGTAAAGGAACCACCATTCTAGAGAGCTGATCTGAAATTTAATATAAAACAAAAAATGAAATCAGTGTTGAAATTTGGAAAAGATTGTATTATGTGTATTCTCAGTGAGGCTCTTCTATTTCTTACTAAATACTTTAGTAATGTAAAACATGGAAATGGAAACTTTCTTCAAGTATAGGGGCATAAAATTTTTACAGATCTCAAATATTTGGAGGTTTCCCATCAGAGCTATATAACAAAAAGCTATCATACTAGTGTATGTGTTTTGAAAGGTGCTCTCCATTTTTTTTCAATTGAACAGCAGCATAGCAATTCACATATTACCTAAAAGCAATGAAGAATCAGCCTGAATGAATTAAGTTCCAGGAATGAAGACTGTTCACCAGAATACTGAAACAGTATAGATTTCAACAACCTACAAGGAGAATTGAAAAAAATCCAAAACATTATTTCATTCACAGTGGACCCTTGGGTTATGTTACCTTCAGGTAACATAATCTTCAGATTGCGAACGCGGCAAACCTGGGAGTAGGTTTGACACTCGCGCATTTGCAGAAGCACTCTGTGGCGCTGTGTGTGTGTGTGCACAAGCATCCTCAGGTTACGAAATCTTCGGGATATGGCTGGGCCTCTGGAACGGATCCCATCCGTAACGGGAGGTACCACTGTATTTCTAGAAACATGGCCCATGGAAACACCAAAAAATGGCTATACTTCTTAATGTGCAGCCACAATCATATTAAGTTCTACCCTATTTTTAAAAAATGACAAGAAGAGAAGAGATGGACTTCCTTTAATTCAATTTGGATAAGTAATTTCTATTCTAGGGATTGTATTACTAAATATTATAATTTATTTCATTTTAAAAAAAATAATGGAAAAGATAACCCTGACGAATAGAGCTCCCAATTAATTTGTGTCAAATGCAATAGGCAATTTGTTTAACCAGCAAATCTAATGAGCTGACAAGATAAAGACTGCACACTGAATCATTAAATGCTTCCCTTTCTCGGAAATGCCAGTTACTGAAGAATCCCAGAGTATCTGCCTACCATCATTGTTGCTGTGAACAAGAGAGAGTCATGAAAGCACTTGACCTCATTCTACTATCACATTTCTTGGGAAGCAAATATGAGCTGTCCATATTTCAGCGTGAAATATTTCTCTGTGCAGTTTTTCCAAGGTTTCTATTGCCTTCTCCTATACCTAAAAGAAATGATTTTTGTTATAAAAAAATAAGAAGTCCACTATATGATATTATGCTAATCTCAGCATTAGACCAGCTACTGCATGAGTCATTTCACAATCTTTTCAGAATTGAAATATTGAGCATCCTTGAATCCCTTCACGCTCTTTCAGATGATCAAGAAGAATTAAACTCACCCCTGTTTCTCTCAGAAGATTAGAGTGCCAATGTGCTTGACGGTGATATTTATTTGAAGGTACATGGGTTGCCAGGAGGAGGTGAAGGAGGTGATGTCATTCTCCTTTCCGGTGCTATTTCAGGGTCTCTCTTGGGAGAACATACCAGTCCCATGATGCTGTGCAAAACAAATGTTGTCCATTTCCCTACTAGTTCCTTTAACATACATAAGAATATAAGAGCCTGTTGGATAAGTCCAGAAAGTGAAGGACACAAAGGGAGGTGAGGAGTATAAAGACTCAAGCTAGCCAGCCCAGTTCTGCCCCAGTTGCTCCTCAATATATGTGAAAAGCAAGACGACCAGGTGAAATTGCATCAGAGTGAAATTGCATCAGAGTGAAATTGCATCAGAGTATTTCCACCCAATCCTTGTATGCTAAGGTTGTCTCATTCATTCATTTCTACCACTGAAATGCACACAATGTGTAAAGGAAAAGAAGTGGCAATGTTTCATGGACAACAGAAATCCAAAACATGCACACTGATATAATATCAGCATGTTACATTCCCCAGTTCAGGGATTTAATTGTTTTCAGATATGAAAACAAAGACACTATTGCAAAATCTCTTGAGAATCCTTGCTCTAGAAAAGTTTGTGCTTTTCCCATGTTGGTGCAATTTGAATTAATTCATGTTTGCTGAAGGATGCTCAGTGAGGCACAATATTTTACACCAAAAATTTATTTAGCCCTTTTGTTTTTCCATGGATTTTGAACTATAGCAAAGAAAACAGCAGGAGATGAAAGAAAGATGAAAAAGGCTCCAAAAATTGACTTCTAGTATCCAGAGATTGTAATGCATACCTAAATTTGGTATAACATCACAACTATTTTAATTGTACTCCCACCTCATTTGTTTGCATCACGGGCAAATTCTTTCTGACCATGTTACTTTTGTGAGCATTCTTGCATTTGGAAACTTTATTGCAGAAGCTAGGGGAAGTACATAATCTGAGCGAGAGCTTCATTCTAATCTATCTATCTATATATCCATATATCTATCATGTATCTATCTATCTTTATTAGATGAATATTTAGTCCACATTATAACATATTCCCAGTAGAATTTACAGGAATTATAATTAAAAGCAATGACTCTAAAACAAGAAGCAATTGAATTTTATAAGTGATTTCCTTGGAAATGAGCAATATATCTAGCCATAGCTTTAAATATGATAAAATATAATTCATTTGTTGTGTGTGGAAGCAATGAAGAACAGCAATCCTTCAACCTACACAACAATAAGTGACTATTGCTAAATTTGTGTGTTCTGACATCTTTGGAAATCACTGACATTGGCTAAATTTTAAAGCTCTTTACTTCCTCTACAATACATATCACAAAACAGAAAAATTAACACACAGCAGCTCAATGTTGGCCATACTTGCGCACAGTGGATCTCCACGGATTTAGAAAGAAGTATTTGTTCAACTTACCTGTTCATTACAGAGACTGAACTTGGGACATTTTCCATGCAATGCATGTGTTTTACCAGAGCTGAACAAAGCCATTATTAGCCATTGAGGCCACCTGAGCCCAGTGACAGTGTTGAATGAGGAAACAAACCAAATTACATCCCCCCATTTTTCTCCAGATAAATGCCATCAACTAGGGTGACCAAGACAGTTTCAGTGCCATGACCAGACCTGAACCACACTCAAATGGATACAATTCAAGTAGATTAAAGCACTTTGTTCCCCAGGTGCCCAACTGTGTATGTACATATAAATAAATACAGTGGTACCTTGGTTTAAGAACAGCTTAGTTTTTGAACAACTTGGATTAAGAACACTGCAAACCCAGAAGTAAGTGTTTTGGTTTGTGAACTTTGCCTTAGAAGCAGAACATGTTCCACTTCCTGTTGAGTTTGTTTCATTTGTAAATTGAGTCCCCCGCTGCTATGGGAAAGCATGTCTTGGTTTAAGATCGCTTTGGTTTAAGAAGGACTTCCGGAACGGATTAAGTTCATAAACCAAGGTACCACTGTACAACTTACATACAACTCCTTCAAACACCCCCATTCCTGTCTCCAAGGTTAATCCAATCAGTTCTGCTAGGAACTCAAAATAAATCAATCTTCAGGCTTCAATTTCATCCCAACTATCTAGCAATAAACCAAAATGAATTCAGTAGAGTTTACTTCAGAGCCAACATGGTTTTAATTGCAGAAAAAAGTGTTCAGATAAATACTATTTTATCGATTTATGAGACTATCACAAAGAAAACAATGTATCAATTTGTACATATAAATACAACTTGCATAGATACAAAAAAATAATAATAAATAAAGAGACTTAAATTAGAAGTCTTTTAGGGTGGACACAGCATTTTTTTAAAAAAAGAACTAAGATTGCACCACTCACAGGTATATACAGAATTCATTTAATGTGATGGTAAAATAGCATGTTTGCAAAACAGTGATGGAGGAAGGGACACGTTTTATGTGAGAAATTGAGGAGAACGGACTGAATCTAATTGTTGTTCAGAAAGAAGAGCACTTGTGCAAAGATTTCGTTTACCCGCCCTGCCCTCTAACACTCCCCACCCCAAAGAAACCCAACTGAGTAATTTGGGAGTTGGAATGGGTGAGACTGTCAATTTCATTTTCTCTGTTTCACATTTTTGCAATTGTAAGTTCAGTTCTCCATATTTCCATGTCGGTTTGCACGCACACATGCACACACACATTTGTGAAGTCAAATTCCCAGTGCAAATTTCTAATACATATGTTGCATAGAATTTTGTGTAATATACACACAGTATTCTGCTAAACCCCAGTTCCCCAATGTAATTGATTTCTGCATCCTAGTTTGACTAATATATGCAGTGTTTTTTTCTGGGGGTACACAGGGGTATGCATACCCCTAAACATTTTGTGAATCTAATTTGGTCTCATCGAGGGGCAGTATTTCAATATGAGTAGGAAAGTGAGAGTACCCCTAAACATTTTTTAAAGAAAAAAAAGCATTTTATTTTATTATATGCATTTAACAAAATGTAAGCTGTGAAACAGGACATAGGCCAGAATTAAGGGACATCACAGAAAAGTGGGCACTAGTGTGATAAGTGTGAGACACAGCTTAAGCAAACAAGATTGGAGACTTTTAACCTTTTTCAGTATTTACAACACTGCCTCTTGGATGTCCCTGTTTCTGAAGCTATAGATAATGAGGTTCAGTAATGGTTGCAAAACGTTATACAATACAGCAGAGAGCAAATCCATCATTGTAGAAGAAAGCGCTTTAGGTCACATGTATGAAAACACAGCTGTGCTCATAAATAAAGAAAATACAGTCAGGTGGGGGGTGCAGGTAGAGAAAACTTTATATCTGCCTTGAACAGAAGGGATTCGCAGCACAGCAGAGAAGATATAGTCACTGGAAGCAAAGATGAACACTCCACAAATGAACCTACACAGGAATACTGCACCAAGAATTCTAGGTAAAAACCCATCACAATTTGCACCTAAACCTCAAGCCAACATAAAGAAACCAAAAAGAACTTGTGTGTGTGTGTGTGTGTTTGTGTGTTATATGGACTCAAACAACAATTAATACTACTAATAATCAACACATTGAGTATTCTGAGTCTTATCAAACTGAACTGAAATAGCTCTTTAAAAAAGAAATACCAATAAAATTCATCATGGAACCCTACATGCATGAGCTAGTCAGTATGGTGCTAGAATAACACACCTCTAAAGCAGTGATGGAGGAGGGGCCACAGTTATGCGAGAAACTGAGAACAGAGTATCAAATGCAGATGGCATTCAGAGACCTCATTACTTGTGCAAAGACTTATTCTACCCTTTCTCCCATCTAACACCTCCACTCAAAAAGAAACCCAATTTAGCAGGTTGGGAGAAGCAAGGGTGTGTCAATTTCATTTTCTTTCACTTTCTCAGCATTAGAACCAGTTCAGCACATTTCCACATCGGCATATTTTTTTCTTTAAGTCTTAATGAAAACTCATCAGTTGTTTTGTGTGATACTTTCCTAATATGCACATTTTCTATGCAAATTTGCCCAATACCCATCTATTTTCAATGCACTGTTATGCCATATAATGCATTTTTATGCAATTTCCACTGACATTTGCATTGTTATACAATGCACAGGAATTGTGATGAAACACAATGCAAGCAATCAAGCTAGGAGACTTCTAATTCTTTTCGGTATTTTTAACACGGCCTCTTGGATGTCTTTGTTCCTAAAACTATAAATAATGGGATTCAGTAGTGGTGGCAAAACAGTATACAATACAGCAGAGAGCAAATCCATCGTTGTAGAAGAAAGCGCTTTAGGACTCATATATGAAAACAAATCTGTGCTAATAAATAAAGAAAAGACAGTCAGGTGGGGGATGCAGGTAGAGAAAGCTTTATGTCTACCTTGAACAGATGGGATTCTCAGCACAGCAGAGAAGATGTAGCCATAGGAAACAAAGATGAACCCTCCACAAAATGAAGCTACTGTAATTCCTATGGCAAAAATCAAAATTTGGTTAAGCTTTGTGTCAGTACAAGAAATCTTTAGCAACTGAGGGATATCACAGAAATACTGCCCAATAATATTGGACCCACAGAAATCTAGCCTGAAAGTGATAGTGGTATGCAATGATGAATGAATTAGGTTGCATATCCAGGAAGCAGCTGCCATTTGGATGCAGGCATCCCAGTTCATGATTAGCTCATACTGTAGAGGATGGCAGATTGCAGCATACCGATCATAAGCCATGATAGTGAGCAAGGCAAGCTCAGAACCTCCAAAAGTGAAAACTAAGAAAACCTGTGAGACACAGCCAGCAAAAGAAATCCTTTTGTCATCACACAAGGAAGCAGCTATGGATTTGGGGACTGTGGTTGAGATGTAGCAAATGTCTGATAATGATAGGTTGACCAGAAAGAAGTACATAGGAGTGTGCAGTTTGTGGTTCAGAGCAACAGCAATGATGATGATGAAATTCCCCACTAAGGCTATTAAATAAATGGAGAGAAATATCACAAAGTAAAACAATTTTTCTTCTCGATTACTGGAAAACCCATCAGAAGAAATTCTGTCACTGTAGACTGGTTGGCCATCTTAATTCTTTGAAATATTTCTTTAAAAAAGTTCTAGAAAAGTAGCTCTATTATTGTGCTTTAGCAACACCAGCAGAATGGTTGTGGCACCTAAAATTAGAACAGAGTTAATGAGAGTCTGCTGGTTGAGGGAATATGCAGGCAATATTACTGTATGTGGGGTTTCCCCCCTATGTCAATATGATGTAATGGGTGATGCCAGCAGTAAACATTCAACTGACACCATTGATTCTCCCCAGCACTCATAGAATTTTAGAGTTGGAAGGGAACATTGAGAGCATCTCAGGAAAGACTCATCTTGGTTACAAGTTGAATCAATAATGAGAAAGCAGAATCAACTCCTAACTGTATCTTATAAGAGCAACCAATGAAAGATCATGTTGCTTTGATGAGAGCTCAGGATTTAAACCCAATCTCCAGAATTTTGAAACACCACATTATTATCTTCTCTTACCTATAAATGTAAGAATAATCATATCTGCATTAATCTTACTGCTGTATTAAACATTTTGAGGTCTTTTCAGAACGAAATAGGACACCTTCCAAGCCCTAATCTCCACTGATGATGAACTGATTGGATGCTACTCACCTCATCATTCTCTGGAAGAAGAAATGCCTAGATGCTGGAGTGTGGTTTTTAGTAGAAGATATAGATTTTATGACAAGGAGGAATAAATTGAGCCTCCCTGCTGTCTGTAGTGCTTTAGACAGTCGGTCCATGGAGAATACCATTAAATTTCTGTAGTGTTTCAGAGAATCACTCCTTGGAGAACCTCACCATAATGATGTGCAGGTCCTGATTTACACAATAAGTGGTGCAATTGTCTTTATAATAATAAAGTATTGTATATATTGTGGCGGTTAGAGTGTTGAACTTGATTAACTTATGTATCACTGCAAAAAATCTTTTGTAACTAAGGAAGGTCACAAAACTATTGTCCTATGACTTTGATCCCACAAAAAATTAGCATGAAACTAAAACTGGATTGCATATCCAGGACGCAATTACCATTTGAATCCAGACACTCCGATTAATTTTCCTTCTGGGAGGGCATCCATAGCTTCTTCACTACTGCCTAAAATATGTCATCTTTTGTATATTTACACCGTGGAATGTTGATTATCAAACAAGCCAGCTGACAAGGAGGAATAATCAATCTTGCTCAGATGAAATGATCAAAGAACACAAGGGTGCAAGTTAGCAGCACTGTTTGATACTGAGGGATAGTAATCCTGTTACTAGAGCAATGCTGCAAAAAGTGGCAGTCATGCTCTAGATTGATTCAGTGATGTGCCATCATGGGGAAAGTCCAGGAAGGAAAGGATGATAAGTGTGTTAGTATTGTAATGTCTCATTCTCACATTGCATAATGTTGCGGGTTGCCTTTAATTACTTAATTGATGTATGAGTATGGGAACTGTTTAAATGTCTCCTCCTCTCTCTGCTGTGCACTGCTCCTCTGCTGAGGAAGATGGATGTGAGAGTTGTCTTGTTGTCTTGTTATTTGATTTATAAATAAAACCTTTGATGTTATTATTCCAACCACAGTTGCTTCTGCTGCATTCTGCTGTAAAGGACTGAGTTCTCTATCTGCGAACGGGCATTTAATGCTCACAAAGTGAGCCTCAACATAGCCTGCCCAGTTCTGTCCCACTTCCTACAACAGAAAAGCATGATTTCTCACAATAAGTTTTCCATTTAATTCCCATGGGGGAGCAGCGGAGGAGGCTAGCTATGTGCCTGTGGATGGTGAAAATACTATTGATACTATCATTTCTGGACTCTTAATAAGTCAAGGTCCTTTACTTATTCATTTCTACAACCAAAATGTACACAATGTTTCAAGTGAAAAGTCAAGTTTGGATATAAATAACAAAAAGGGGGGGGGTTGCCATTTGAATTTAATTTATTTTAGGTAAAGGATGCCCGGTGAAATACAATGAAATACACTGGGGATTTATTTGGTCCTTTTGTATTTATTGTGCTTGTTCATTGTTGCAAAGAAAGCAGTTGGATGTGAAAGAAGACCTAATAAGGGATGCAAAACTGAATTGAGTCAGTTGAGTGAAGTCACAGGGGGGAGGGGGGTATTTAGGTTTGTCTTTATAGTTGAGATTATGTTACTGTGAGATTTTGTAATGTAAATTGTGTATCACATCTATTTCAATTCATTCCACCAACAAGCTGATGGGTTTTATTTTTATTTACCCTAAGCCATGTCCAAGAATCCAAGAATCCATTCCACACCCACCCACAACCCCACATGCATATATAGTGGATGGAGAATCACAGATTCACAGATTCTGTTCCTTCCTCTCCCACCTTGGCATTCCCAATGTGCTTTAAGATTCAACCCCCTCCTTACGAAATCTGGATATTGCAGCTTTGTAAGGGGAACAGGTTTCACCTAACAACTATTTATTATTGGTATTGTTAATATACAGCACCCTCTGTTATACATCCACTACATTTAACAAGAAGGGAGACTAGCATATCCCAAAGCAAATATCAGGCCTTAAATTCTAAGAGAGTCAGATTTCTCAGTAACAGCACAAAAACATCAAACATCTACATTTCCTCTAAGATACAATCAAGATAGTTCTCTGCAGCAGCAATAATGTGCAATAACAGAAGACATAACTAGACTGACATATTCTCTGCCACTAATTCTGTGAAAATGGCAAGGAACCTGGTAATATGCTAAATAGTTACTATTGTGAAATCCTCTATTTCAAAGGTGAAGAATACAGTTTATTTCCTAAGTTCAACCTCAGGTATACATTTAGTTTTTCCATGTCCTCCAAAAATCTGGAAATGTTGAATCATGCAATGAGATGTTTCAGTTTTCTGGGTATTTTCCATACTGCCAGTTGGATGTTCTTGTTCCTGAGGCTATAAATAATGGGATTAAGAACTGGTGGTAAAATTGTATATAATACAGCAGAAACCAAGTCCACAGTGGGGGAAGAAAGTGCTTTTGGTCTCATGTATGAAAACGCAGTTGTGATAATGAATAAGGAAAAGACAGTCAGGTGAGGAGTGCAGGTAGAGAAAGCTTTATATCTGGCTTGGACTGATGGGATCCTCAGCACAGCAGAGAAGATGTAGCCATAGGTAGCAAAGATAAATGAAAAACAAAAAGAGCCAATCAATAACCCAAGGACCAAAATCAGAACTTGGTTAACTTTTGTATCACTGCAAGAAATCTTTTGTAACTGTGGAATGTCACAAAAATATTGTCCAATGATATTGGTCCCGCAGAAATTTAGTATGAAAGTGAAACTGGTTTCCAGTGCTGCATGGATCAGGTTGCTTATCCAGGAAGCAGCTATCATTTGCATGCAGGCATCCCAATTCATGATTAAGGTATATTGTAGAGGATGACAGATTGCTACAAAACGGTCATAAGCCATAACAGTGAGCAAAACAAGCTCACCACCAACAAATGTGATCACTAAGAAGACCTGTGTCACACATCCGGCAAAAGAAATCATGTTGTTGCTTGTCAATGAAATGGCGATGGATTTCGGTACAGTAGTGGAGATGGAGCAGACATCAAACAATGACAAGTTGATCAAAAAGAAGTACATTGGGCTGTGAAGCTGGTGATCTAAGGCCACAGCTGTGATGATGAGAGAATTTCCCACTAAGGCTGTTAAGTAAATGAAGAGAAACATTACAGAATGCAAAATCTGGGCATCATGATCATTGGAAAATCCCATCAGAAGGAACACTGTTGGAGTAGATTGGTTAGCCATTTCACTTATTTGAATCCTTCTGCTGAAAGAAGTAAAATCATTGTGAGTTAGTGGAATTTACAAATTTTGTGACAATATTATTTTATTACAGTAGTACATGGAATGTTTCTATGTAAAACTCATTCAATGTGCTCGTAATTTATTTTTAGGATACCCCCCCCCGCGCGCGCAATGTTCTCTGAATCCTGGGCAACCTCCAAAAGGGACTGCACTACTGACTCTGTCCTTTGCAACATTTTGAATTTGGAAAGGCAAGTATTCCTGAGACTACAAATGCTGTCTAGCAGGTGCTGTATTTAGGTCTGGGTTTGCAGCACCTTGCTTAACCTTCATTTGGCTGAGAACCAATCCAACACTGCTAGAGTTGCATTTTATTAAATTAAAAATGCTATTTAGTATATGAACCTATGGGTTTTGGGGTGTATAAGCACAAACACCCAATGTATATATTATGGGAGTACTGCAGGTCAATTTGTTATGTAACAAGAATATTCTTTCACTGTTTGCTTGGTTTAAAGACATCATGGGCTTTGTGAACATGGAACAAGGCTTATTGAATTAGAGAGTGAAAAGAATGTCACACTTTAGAAAATAAATTTGAAATGTGATTTAGTTTTTAATATAATTTATATGCTGTCTTACCTCCAAGGAGCTCAATGTGGTACAAAACCTTCTCCTGCCAATTTATATGCAAACAAGAATCCTGTGAGATAGGTAGGACTGAGAGAAATAGACTGGCTGAACGTTGCCCAGTTAGATTTACAGCTGAGTGGGTGTTTTGAACCTGGGACTTCTTTGTTGTTATCTGGACTTTTGATCACTGGTCAGCACACTGATCCCACTAGCTTTTGCAGGCTTTAAAAACTCCAGAATCTGTTTAAGCGGAAGAAACAATGGCATCAAATTACTACATATGTTCCACTTGGGAAGCTACACCTCTACACTAAACTAACTTGAAAACTGTTATTTGTCTTGAACTTAAGCTTTCCAATCTGGTTGTCTCAATTATTCTTTGCTTCATGCCAATAGTATATAATGTCATTAGATTGTGGACATGTAAACAGAAAATCACTGCATGTATCCCCCCTAAAAAAAAAAAAAAAACACCCAACAACACACACAACCCTAAAAATGCATCTGAATTGGGAATTGGGGGTATAAAGCATATTTTCTCTGAGATTTTATTTTTTCTTTTCGTTTCCAAATAATTGCATAAGGTAACACAGGGGTCAGCAAGGCTTACCGAGCATGGGCTGAATCACTCCCGCAGAGATCCTCCATGGGCCGGGCGGTGCAGCGCGACATCGGAAATCATGTCTGCGCATGTCCGCGTTGCCGGAGCAGTGGAAGAGATAGCCCGCGCTGCACTGCGCCGGCTTATCGCAGCTCGCAAGGACTTGCTGAGCAGGTGGCTTTGTTCGGGGGTGGCTCATGGGCCAGTTGAATGGCCTCTGTGGGCCACTTCTGGCCCATGGGCCGCAGGGTGGGGACCCCTGATGTAACACATAGAAATGCAACCAGTCTTCAAGTGCTTTGTCATAACAGTTTGTGAAATCTTTGCTATCTGGGGAGATTCCATCAGAAATGGATAATAAAAAGCCCTCCCTCCTTCTCTTTGTCTGTCTCCAAAGTGCTTTTGATTTTGAAAAAGAACAACAGTGTAATACTGTTTGTGTAATACATTTCATAAGAGAAATGAAGAATCAATCTGCTGCAGTCATGTTTGAGGTCTAAAGACTGCCAGAGTTATGAAATAGCACAAAAATCAACCACCTCTAGAAAGATTTGAAAGAAAGCAACATAGTTTTGTTTATATATTTCTAGAATCAGAACCCATGGAAACACAGAAGAATGGCGACATTTCTCAATATGGAAACAGAACAGGTGTTAACATCTCCTTTATTTTTTATTTTTTTAATAAAAGAGCCAAGACTTGAAAGGGTGGACGTGTTTTAATCTCTCTTGAAGAGCATTAATACTTCATATTTTAGTGACTGCATTACCACACATTATTATTTATTCATCTAAGAAAAGGAAAAAAAAAGGCCCCAGGGTGAATCGATCCCTCAGCTGCTTTTTGTAATTTCACAATTGATTCACAACTGAAAACCTGAGCACTCTAGGAGCCTTGCTGTTTCCTGAGGATGAACGAGGAAGATTCTACTCACCTGTTTCTCTATCAGAAGACCAGAGTGCTGAAGTGCATGACTGTGATCTTTATTGGAAGGTGCATGTGCTGCAAGAAGGAGTAGGAGCTTGAGTCATGCTTGTTGTCTCTGTTATTTTGGTTACGTCTCTCCTTGGAGAGCATCTCATTAGTCCCTTGGTACTATGCTCAACAAATCTCCTATTTCACATCAGTTCTATTCCTTCTAAACCAGGAACATGGAAAACTTCTCTAGACCAAATCAGATCATCACTCAATCCAGCCCAATATTTGTAACACTGACTGGCAGCTGTTCCCCAGGGTTTTAAGCAAGTATCCTTCACAGTCCTACCTGAGATGTCAAGGATTCAATCTGAGGCCTTTGGGATGCAAATTGCACAATAAGAATTACCAAAACCCTCTGAAAATAATGTTGGAAGAAGAAAAGTTTCAGAGGGGTGTTGCTGAAGACAGCAACAGGAACTAGGCATAAAAGTCCATCATTCATACTTGCACATTGACAGAGGAGGAGATTGCTCTCAACCCAGTCAGCTGACAGAGGGAAATAATGACTGAGATTGCTCAGTTGTTTGAAGAGCATAAGTTATCAGGACTATTTAGTATGGAGGGCTACCACTTCTATTACTGGAATTCTGGGAACAATACAAAAAAAAAAAGTATCTATCAAGCTGTCCTTTGCCTTGGTGAGGATTCGATGCAATTCTGTCACCAGGGGATAGCCCAGAAAGCAAAGCACACAGAGGAAGATGGATGGGATCGGAGGAGGATGAATGGCCTTCATCCTAGCCAGCTCAGTTCTGCCCAAGTTCCTCCTCAATGTATGTGAAAGGAGAGACCATCAGGGAAAAGGGGAATTTGCGATCACACTCTTAAAAAGGACTCAAGATAAAGCAGCTATTAGCCTATCACCCATTCCCACCACCCCTCTGAGTAATACCCCTCCCCACCCTCTCACTATATATAAGGGTCTGGTGACTTCTATTTCAGTGTATCTGAAGAAGTGTGCATGCACACGAAAGCTCAAACCAAGAAAAAACTTAGTTGGTCTCTAAGGTGCTACTGGAAGGAATTTTTTTATTTTTTATTTTGTTTTGACTATGGCAGACCAACATGGCTACCTACCTGTATCAAGATAAAGCAGTTATGGGTAAATGGTTTGTATGATTTGGGAACTTTGAATAAGCTAACAGTTATCTCAGTCATTTATTTATTTATACAACTCAAATGTGCAGAATGTATGAAGGGAGAAAGAGGGCGTCACATTCTCAATGGTCAAGAAGAATCTAAAACACACACATATCACGAAAATATCAAGATAATACATTAGAGTACACCTTCAGTTCAGGGATTTTTTTTCTTCTCCTGAAAACAAGAAGCCCCTTGTAAAAGATTCTGGGAATCGTTGCTCTGGGGAAGTTTCTGTTATGTTGTGTGGGTTTAGTTATGAAACCATAAGCCATAGGTTTTCCCTTTGAATTTAATTCATTTATGGTACAGGATGCTCAGTGAAGTACAATGTCCTGCTTGAGGAGTTTATTTTTCCACTCATTGTAAATGGTGGCCAATAAAGATGCTGGAGTTGAAAGAAAAGCTGATATGGGATTAAAAACTGAATTGTCTTCTGTTGTGTAGTTTTCCATTTTGTTTTACTAAAGTTCTGTATCATTTCTATTTTTCTGCATTTTCCAATAAATGCATTGTTGTTTAAATACAGCACCCTCTGTCAAGTGTCTAAACTTCACCTAAAGAACACCACGTTATTGCTCTAGAATTCTCTCACAGTCACAATAGTCACCCATAATTGAAGAACTAATAGAACTGACACACATAAAGTGTCTCATGAAATCTATGGAAATGACAAAATAACTTTTCAGTATGATGAATAGTTAATACTGAAGAGGCCCGATTTCAAATTATAAAGGATTAAATCTAAGTTTACATGGGAGACCCCAGATCCCCATTTAGTGTTTCCATGTTTAACATTTTTAAAAAGAATTTGGAACTGATTAATCATGCTACAAGCTGTTTTAATTTTCTGGCTTATTTTAAACACTGCGACTTAGATGTCGTTGTTCCTGAGGCTGTAAATGATGGGATATCACAGGTTTTGGGAAAGGCGGGTTTGGATATAAAATTACAAACAATGGGTTTGCCATTTGAATTTAATTCATTTTAGGTAAAGGATGCCCAGCGAGATACAAAAAAATACACTAGGGATATATTTGGTCATTTTGCATTCATGTTGCTTGCACATTGTTGTAAATAAAGCTGTTGGATGTGAAAGAATAACTTATAAGGTATGCAAAACGAAATTGTATTCTATGGTCTACATTTTCATTAGTATTTTTTATGCGAATTCTGTATCACATCTATTATAATTCATTCCTCCACCACCCTGATGGATTTTTTTTTAAATTTACCCTAAGCCATGTTCAAGAATTCATTACACACAAACATACACAGTGGATGAAGAATCACAGATGCTTCTGTTCCTTCCACTCCCACCTTGGCATTCCCAAAGTGCTTTAACATTCAACCTCCTCACCTGGAAATCTGGATATTGCAGCTTTGTAAGGTGAACAGTTTTCATTTAACAACTGCTAATTATTTGTATTGTTAATATACAGCACCCTCTTTTATACATCCACTACATTTAGCAAGAAAGGTGACTAGAATATCTGAAAGCAAATATCGGACCTTCAATTTTAAGAGAGCCAGATTCGTAAGTAACAGCACAAAAACATAATTCTTCCAAAATGTCTACATTTCATCTAAGATACAATCAAGATAGTTCTCTGCAACACTGTAGCAGCAGCAATAATGGTGCATAACTCAAGAAATAACAAGGTTGACATATTCTCTGTCACTAAATCTGTGAAAATGGCAAGAAGCCTTTTAATATGATAAATAGTTAATATTATGAAATTCTTTATTTCAAAGGTGAAAAAAGAAACAGAGCTAATTTCCTAAGTTCAGCCTCAGGTATACATTTAATGTTTCTATGTTCTCCAAAAATCTGGAAATGTTGAATCATGCAATGAGATGTTTCAGTTTTCTGGGTATTTTCCACACTGCCAACTGGATGCCCTTGTTCCTGAGGCTATAAATTATGGGATTAAGAACTGGTGGCAAAACTGTATATAATACAGCAGCAACCAAGTCCACGGTGGGGGAAGAGAGTGCTTTTGGTCTCATGTACGAAAACACAGCTGTGATGATGAATAAAGAAAAGACAGTGAGGTGAGGAGTGCAGGTAGAAAAAGCTTTATATCTGGCTTGGACTGATGGGATCCTCAGCACAGCAGAGAATATGTAGCCATAAGAAGCAAAGATAAATGCTAAACAAAAAGAGTCAATAAATAACCCAAAAACAATAATTAGAATTTGATTCACTTTTGTATCACTACAAGAAATCTTTTGTAACTGTGGAATGTCACAGAAATATTGCATAATCATATTGGAACCACAGAAATTTAGTCTAAATGTGAAACTGGTTTGTAATACTGCATGGATCAGGTTGCCTATCCAGGAAGCAGCTGCCAATAGGATACAGACACTCCAATTCATGATTATGGTATATTGTAGCGGATGACAGATTGCTACGTAACGGTCATAAGCCATAACAGTGAGCAAAACAAGCTCACCACCACCCAAAGTTGCCACTAAGAAGATCTGTGCCACACATCCAGCAAAAGAAATCATGTTGTTGTTTGTCAATGAAATGGCAATGGATTTGGGCACAGTAGTGGATATGTAGCAAACATCTAAAATTGACAGGTTGATTAAAAAGAAGTACATCGGGCTGTGAAGGTGGTGGTCTAAGGCCACAGCTGTGATAATGAGAGAATTTCCAATTAAGGCTGTTAAGTAAATGAAGAGAAACAGCACAGAATGCAAAATCTGGGCATCATGATCATTGGAAAATCCCATCAGAAGAAACCCTGTTGGAGAAGATTGGTTGGCCATTTCACTTATTTGAATCCTTCTGCAGAAAGAAGTCAAAAGGTGGTGTGTTAGTGGAATTTTGTGACAATATTATTTTATTACAGTAGTAGATGGACTGTTTTTATGTAAAGCTCATACAATGTACTCGTAATTTATTTTTAGGATATCCCCCCCCCCAATGTTCTCTGAATCCTGGGCAACCTCCAAGAGGAACTGTACTGCTGACTCTGTCCTTTGCAACATTTTGAATTTGGAGAGACAAGTATCCCTGATACTACAAAAGCTGTCTAGAAGGTGCTGTATTTAGGTCTGGGTTTGGAACAACTTGTTTAACCTGCTTTTGGCTGAGAACCAAATATTGTGTTGCATTTTTTGGATTAAAAATGTTAATTATTTGATGAAACTATGGGTTTTGGGGTGTATACGCACAGACCATCAATGTATATTTCATGGGACTACTGCAGGTAAATTTGTTATGCAACAATAACATTTCTTCACTGTTTGCTTGGTTTAAAGGCATCCTGTGCTTATTGAGCATGGAACAAGTCTTCATGAATCAGAGAGGGGACAGAATGTCACACTTTAGAAAATAATTTTGAAATGTGATTTAGTTTTTAATTTAATTTATATGCTGTCTTACCTCAAAGAAGCTCAAGGTGGTACAGAACCTTCTCCTACCAATTTTGATACAAACAACAATCTTGTGAGATAGGTAACACTGAGAGAAATTGACTGGCTGAAAGTCGTTCAGTGAGATTTACAGATGAGTGGGTGTTTTGAACCTGGGACTTCCGTGTTGTAATCTGACCTTCTGATCACTGGTCAGCACACTCATCCCACTAGCTTTTGCAGGCTTTAAAAACTCCAGAATCTGATTAAGCAAAAGAGACAATGGCATCAAATTACTTTATGTGTTCCACTTGGGAAGCAACACCTCTATACTAAATTATTATTTGTCTTGGACGTAAGTTTCCCATCTGGTTGGCACAATTATTCAATAGGACCATCTTGGATTCATGCCAATAGTGTATAATGCTGTTGGATTGTGGACATATAAACAGAAGATTGCTGCATGTATATTCCCCTCCCCTAAAAAAACAACAAAAAACCAACCCCACACACTTAAAAATGAATCAAAATGGGGAATTGGGGATAGGTTTGTATAAAGCATATTCTCTCTGAGATCCCCCCCCCCAAATAATTGCATAATGTTACATGGAAATGCAACCAGTCTTCAAGTGCTTTGTCATAGCAGTTTGTGAAATCTTTGCTATTTTGGGAGATTCCATCAGAAATAGATAATAGAAAGCTCTCCCTCCCTCCCTCTGTCTCCAAAGTGCTTTTGATTGTGAAAAAGAACAACAGTGAAATATTTCATGTATTTCTTAAGAGAAATGAAGAATCAACCTGCTGCCGTCATGTTTCAGGTCTAAAAACTGGCAGAAGTATGAAACAGCACAAAAATCAACCACCTCTAGAAAGATTTGAAAGAAAGGAACATAGTTTTGTTTCTAGGATCAGAACCCATGGAGACACAGAAGAATGGCTACATTTCTCAATATGGAAACAGAACAAGTGTTAACATCTCCTTTATTTTTTTTAATTTTTAATAAAAGAGCCAAGACCTGAAACACCTGGACGTGTTTTAATTACTCTTGAAGAGCATTAATGCTTCATATTTTAGTGACTGCATTACCACACATTATTATTTATTCATCTAAGAAAAGGAAAAAAAAGGCCCCAGGGTGAATCGATCTCTCAGCTGCTTTCTGTAATTTCACAGTTTATTCACAACTGAAAACCTGAGCACTCTAGGAGCCTTGCTGTTTCCTGAGGATGAACGGGGAATATTCTACTCACCTGTTTCTCTATCAGAAGACCAGAGTGTTGAAGTGCATGACTGTGATCTTTATTGGAAGGTGCATGTGCTGCAAGAAGGAGTAGGAGCTTGAGTCATGCTTGTTGTCTCTGTTATTTTGGTTACGTCTCTCCTTGGAGAGCATCTCATAAGTCCCTTGGTGCTATGCACAACAAATGTCCTATTCCACATCAGTTCTATTCCTTCGCAACCAGGAACATGGAAAACTTCTCTAGACCAAATCAGACCATTACTCCATCCAGCCCAGTATTTTTAACATTGATTGGCAACGGTTCTCCAGGGTTTTAAGCAAGTATTCTTCCCAGCCCTACCCTGAAATGTCAAGGATTCAATCTGAGGCCTTTTGGATGCAAAGCACACAATGAGCATTACCAAACACCCTCTGTAAATAATGACAGAAGAAGAAATAATAATAATAATAATAATAATAATAATAATAATAATAATAATAATTTATTATTGGTACCCTGTCCATCTGGGTACAAAGGGGTGTTGCTGAGGAAAGTAACAGGAACTAGGCATAAAAGTCCATCATTCATACTTGCACATTGACAGAGTGGACGATTACTCTCAACCCAGTCGGCTGACAGGGAGAAATAACGAAACTTGCTCAGTTGGTTGAAGAGCATAAGTCATCGGCACTGTTTGGTATGGAGGGCTCGTATTACTGGAATTCTGGGAACAATGCTCAAAAAAGTATCTATCATGCTGTCCATTGCCTTGGTGAGGATTGGATGAACTTCTGTCACCAGGGGATAGGCCAGAAAGCAAAGCACACAGAGGAAGATGGGAGGAGAAGGAGGGGGAGGAGGAAGAGGAGGAGGAGGAGAAAGATGAATGGGCTGGGAGGAGGAGGATGAATGGCGATCATCCTAGCCAGCTCACTTCTGCCCCAGTTCCTCCTCAATGTATGGAAAAGGAGGGACCATCTGGGAAAATCGGAGGTTACCATTACACCCTTAAAAAAGACTCAAGGTTATTCAGTTATTGGTAAATGGTTCATACGATTTGGGAACTTTTAATAAACTAACTGTTATCTCAGTCATTTATTTATACAACTCAAATGTGCACAATGTATGAAGGGAGAAAGAGGGCATCACATTCTCAATGGTGAAGAAGAATTTAAAGCACACACATGTCACGAAAATATGAAGATAATACAGAAGAGTACATTTTCAGTTCAGATATTTGTTTCTTCTCCTGAAAACAAGAAGCCCCTTGTAAAAGATTCTGGGAATCGTTGCTCTGGGGAAGTCTCTGTTATGTTGTGTGGGTTTAGTTATGGAACCATAAGCCATAGAGTTTCCCTTTGAATTTTATTCATTTATGGAACAGGATGCCCAGTGAAGTACAATGTCCTTCTTGAGGAGTTTATTTTTCCAGTGAATGTAAATGGTGGCCAATAAAGCTGCTGGAGCTGAAAAAAGAGCTGATATGGACTATCCCACCTTGTCAATAGATGAATTGTATAAAAATCAATCCCTGTCCCCAGGTAACTCTGGTGATTGTAGCTCTCCTGGGATAATAGTAGTCTTCTGAAAACTCTTGAATTGTTGTTTAAATACAGCACGCCTGTTAAGTGTCTAAACTTCACCTAAAGAACACCAACTTATTGCTCTAGAATTCTCTCACAGTCGCAATAGTCACCCATAATTGAAGAACTAATAGAACTGACACAAAGAAAATGTCTCACGAAATATAAAGGGATATATCTATGTTTACGTGGCAGACCTCGGATCCCCATTTAGTGTTTCCATGTTTAACATTTTAAAAAAGAATTTGGAACTGATTAATCATGCTACAAGCAGTTTTAATTTTCTGGGTATTTTAAACACTGCGACTTGAATGTCCTTGTTCCTGAGGCTATAAATAATGGGATTAAGAACTGGTGGTAAAACTGTATATAATACAGCAGAAACCAAGTCCACAGTGGGGAAGAAAGTGCTTTTGGTCTCATGTACGAAAACACAGCTGTGATGATGAATAAAGAAAAGACAGTCAGGTGAGGAGTGCAGGTAGAAAAAGCTTTATATCTGCCTTGAACTGATGGGATCCTCAGCACAGCAGAAAATATGTAGCCATAGGAAGTAAAGATGAAGGTAAAAAAGAAAGAGTCCAGAAAAAAACCAAGTACAATAATTAGAATTTGATTCACTTTTGTATCACTGCAAGAAATCTTTTGCAATTGAGGAATGTCACAGAAATATTGCATAATCATATTGGAACCACAGAAATTTAGCCTAAATGTGAAACTGGTTTCCAGTACTGCATGGATCAGGCTGCCTACCCAGCAAGTAGCTGCCAGTTGGATACAGGCATTCCAATTCATGATTAAGGTATATTGTAGTGGACGACAGATGGCTACATAACGGTCATAAGCCATAACAGTGAGCAAAGCAAGCTCCCCAGCAAGAAATGTGATCACCAAGAAGACCTGTGTCACACATCCGGCAAAAGAAATCAAATTGTTGTTTGTCAATGAAATGGCAATGGATTTGGGAACAGTAGTGGAGATGTAGCAAATATCTAAAATTGACAGGTTGATTAAAAAGAAGTACATCGGGCTGTGAAGGTGGTGGTCTAAGGCCACAGCTGTGATAATGAGAGAATTTCCAATTAAGGCTGTTAAGTAAATGAAGAGAAACAGTACAGAATGCAAAATCTGGGCTTCATGATCATTGGAAAATCCCATCAGAAGAAACCCTGTTGGAGAAGATTGGTTGGCCATTTCACTTATTTGAATCCTTCTGCAGAAAGAAGTCAAAAGGTGGTGTGTTAGTGGAATTTTGTGACAATATTATTTTATTACAGTAGTAGGTGGACTGTTTTTATGTAAAGCTCATACAATGTACTCGTAATTTATTTTTAGGATATCCCCCCCCCGATGTTCTCTGAATCCTGGGCAACCTCCAAGAGGAACTGTACTGCTGACTCTGTCCTTTGCAACATTTTGAATTTGGAGAGACAAATATTCCTGATACTACAAAAGCTGTCTAGATTCTAGAAGGTGCTGTATTTAGGTAGAGTTTGGAACACCTTGTTTAACCTGCTTTTGGCTGAGAACCAAATGTTGTGTTGCATTTTCTTAGATTAAAAATGTTAATTATTTGATGAAACTATGGGTTTTGGGGTGTATACGCACAGACCATCAATGTATATTTCATGGGACTACTGCAGGTAAATTTGTTATGCAACAATAACATTTCTTCACTGTTTGCTTGGTTTAAAGGCATCCTGTGCTTATTGAGCATGGAACAAGTCTTCATGAATCAGAGAGGGGACAGAATGTCACACTTTAGAAAATAATTTTGAAATGTGATTTAGTTTTTAATTTAATTTATATGCTGTCTTACCTCAAAGAAGCTCAAGGTGGTACAGAACCTTCTCCTACCAATTTTGATACAAACAACAATCTTGTGAGATAGGTAACACTGAGAGAAATTGACTGGCTGAAAGTTGTTCAGTGAGATTTACAGATGAGTGGGTGTTTTGAACCTGGGACTTCCGTGTTGTAATCTGACCTTCTGATCACTGGTCAGCACACTCATCCCACTAGCTTTTTCAGGTTTTAAAAACTCCAGAATCTGTTTAAGCAAAAGAGACAATGGCATCAAATTACTTTATGTGTTCCACTTGGGAAGCAACACCTCTATACTAAATTATTATTTGTCTTGAACATAAGCTTTCCCATCTGGTAGGCACAATTATTCAATAGGACCATCTTGGATTCATGCCAATAGTGTATAATGCTGTTGGATTGTGGACATATAAACAGAAAATCACTGCATGTATCCCCCCCAAAAGAAAAAAAAATAAACAAAAACAAATAAAAAAACAAAAAAACACCAAACCCACACACTTAAAAATGAATCAAAATGGGGAATTGTGGATAAGTTTGTATAAAGCATATTCTCTCTGAGATTTTTTTTTTCTAAATAATTGTATAATGTTACATGGAAATGCAACCAGTCTTCAAGTGTTTTGACATAGCAGTTTGTGAAATCTTTGCTATTTTGGGAGATTCCATCAGAAATAGATAATAAAAAGCTCTCCCTCCCTCCCGCCCTCCCTCCCTCCCTCTGTCTCCAAAGTGCTTTTGATTGTGAAAAAGAACAACAGTGAAATATTTCATGTATTTCTTAAGAGAAATGAAGAATCAACCTGCTGCTGTCATGTTTCAGGTCTAAAGACTGGCAGAAGTATGAAACAGCACAAAAATCAACTACCTCTAGAAAGATTTGAAAGAAAGGAACATAGTTTTGTTTCTAGGATCAGAACCCATGGAGACACAGAAGAATGGCTACATTTCTCAATATGGAAACAGAACAGGTATTAACATCTCCTTTATTTTTTTTTAAATTTTTAATAAAAGAGCCAAGACCTGAAACACCTGGACGTGTTTTAATCTCTCTTGAAGAGCATTAATACTTCATATTTTAGTGACTGCATTACCACACATTATTATTTATTCATATAAAAAAAAGGCCCCAGGGTGAATCGATCCCGCAGCTGCTTTCTGTAATTTCACAATTTATTCACCACTGAAAACCTGAGCACTCTAGGAGCCTTGCTGTTTCCTGAGGATGAACGAGGAAGATTCTACTCACCTGTTTCTCTATCAGAAGACCAGAGTGTTGAAGTGCATGACTGTGATCTTTATTGGAAGGTGCATGTGCTGCAAGAAGGAGTAGGAGCTTGAGTCATGCTTGTTGTCTCTGTTATTTTGGTTACGTCTCTCCTTGGAGAGCATCTCATAAGTCCCTTAGTGCTATGCACAACAAATGTCCTATTCCACATCAGTTCTATTCCTTCTAAACCAGGAACATGGAAAACTTCTCTAGACCAAATCAGACCATTACTCCATCCGGCCCAGTATTTTTAACATTGATTGGCAACGGTTCTCCAGGGTTTTGAGCAAGTACTCTTCCCAGCCCTACCCTGAAATGTCAAGGATTCAATCTGAGGCCTTTTGGATGTAAAGCACACAGTGAGCATTACCAAAACCCTCTGGAAATAATGTCAGAAGAAGAAAAGTTACAGAGGGGTGTTGCTGAGGAAAGTAACAGGAACTAGGCATAAAAGTCCATCATTCATACTTGCACATTAACAGAGTGGACGATTGCTCTTAACCCAGTCGGCTGACAGGAAGAGATAATGAAACTTGCTTAGTTGGTCGAAGAGCATAAGTCATCCTCAAAATTTTTGCTTTATATTGTAAATCAAATTCCCTTACCATAAATCAATCTAAATCCAAAGTTCTAATTTTTTTCAAGATGTTCCAAAACATATAATTGGGAATTAGACGGGAAACCTATTGAACAGGTCTATAAATTCCAATATTTGGGTTCTACTTTCAATACAACATGGGCTGGAAAGCACACACCGCGTATATCCTAAATAAGGCCAACGCTCTTTCGTTTGCACTTTTGCGCTTTTTCTTTTATGACGGAGCTCTTCACGTTCCATCAGCCTTAAAGGTATTTAAAGCTAAAGCAATCACGACAATGGCCTATGCTGTCCCGTTATGGGGGGCATCTGTAAACCTGACTCCTTTGGCGATAGTTCTGAACCAATTTTTGAGACGGTTGTTAAAACTGCCGCATTGTGTAAGCAATTCAGCCATTCGTTTAGAATTAAAAATCCCTTCTCTAGAAAACGCTCTATGGAGGCGTATTTTTTGCTATTGGCTGTCCTTGTGGAACAGGCTCCCAAATCTTTATCTTATCCAGTGTCTCTGGCGACATGAATTTGCTAGTTTATGGGAGGAGAAGATCCATGCAATAATCGTGTCCTACGGACTGTCCCGATTGGATCTACTGAAGCTTGATCTCACCACGGCCAAAAGAACTCTGATACAAAAACTGGATGAGTTCGATCGCCAGTAAAATATCATAATGGGAAGTGGTACATGTTCACCGCTGAATCTTGGTTTATGGCTTACACCGCAGATTCCAGCTTACCTGTCATCTCTACCAGTAGTGGCCCATAGATTTGCTTTTACTAAAGCTAGATTTAACGTCTTTCCATCCAATGCCATGGGTAATAGGTTTACCAAAGGACAAATTTCAGCACTATGTGCATGTGATAACAAAACTATAGAATCCCTCCATCATATATTACTCTGCTGTCCCTTGCACATGGTTGCCCGGACCAGATTTTTATTCCCTTTAATTTCAGAAAACTTGGCTGAGACCCCGGAGTCTCAGTTAATATATCTGCTACAAGACAATGACCCGTGCAGAACACTGCTCGTAGCAAGATTTTTGATTACAGTTCTTTCGTATAAAAGGGAAAACGGTTTACTTTATGACTACTGATATCCCACCCTATTACCTGATTTATCGTGGAGATCTCCTGAATTAAAATGTACTGTCGCATCTATTTTACTTAAAGAATTTACAAAAATCACAATCGTATATATGTATTGAATAACTTTAGCTTATCTTATTTATATATTTTTGCCTTGTTTAATTTACTCTGTTGTATTCAGTGTAGATGTATACTGTTTTGCATATGGTTTTATATTATGGGCCTCTGGCCGTAAAAATAATAAAAGTAAAAAATAAGTCATCAGCACTGTTTGGTATGGAGGGCTACCACTCGTATTATTGGAATTCTGGGAACAATGCTCAAAAAAGTATCTATCATGCTGTCCATTGCCTTGGTGAGGATTGGATGAACTTCTGTCACCAGGGGATAGCCCAGAAAGCAAAGCACACAGAGGAAGATGGGAGGAGGAGGAGGAGGAGGAAGATGGATGGGCTGGGAGGAGGAGGATGAATGGCGATCATCCTAGCCAGCTCACTTCTGCCCCAGTTCCTCCTCAATGTATGGAAAAGGAGGGACCATCTGGGTAAATCGGAGGTTACCATTACACCCTTAAAAAAAGACTCAAGGTTATTCAGTTATTGGTAAATGGTTCATATGATTTGGGAACTTTTAATAAACTAACTGTTATCTCAGTCATTTATTTATACAACTCAAATGTGCACAATGTATGAAGGGAGAAAGAGGGCATCACATTCTCAATGGTGAAGAAGAATCTAAAACACACACATGTCACGAAAATATGAAGATAATACAGAAGAGTACAATTTCAGTTCTGATATTTGTTTCTGCTCCTGAAAACAAGAAGCCCCTTGTAAAAGATTCTGGGAATCGTTGCTCTGGGGAAGTCTCTGTTATGTTGTGTGGGTTTAGTTATGGAACCATAAGCCATAGAGTTTCCCTTTGAATTTTATTCATTTATGGAACAGGATGCCCAGTGAAGTACAATGTCCTTCTTGAGGAGTTTATTTTTCCAGTGAATGTAAATGGTGTCCAATAAAGCTGCTGGAGCTGAAAAAAGAGCTGATATGGACTATCCCACCTTGTCAATAGATGAATTGTATAAAAATCAATCCCTCTCCCCAGGTAACTCTGGTGATTGTAGCTCTCCTGGGGGAATAGTAGTCTTCTGAAAACTCTTGAATTGTTGTTTAAATACAGCACGCCTGTTAAGTGTCTAAACTTCACCTAAAGAACACCAACTTATTGCTCTAGAATTCTCTCACAGTCGCAATAGTCACCCATAATTGAAGAACTAATAGAACTGACACAAAGAAAATGTCTCACGAAATCTATGGAAATGACAAAAGAACCATTCAATATGATGAATAGTTAATATTGAGGAAGGTCCTATATCAAAATATAAGGGGATATATCTATGTTTATGTGGCAGACCTCAGATCCCCATTTAGTGTTTCCATGTTTAACATTTTAAAAAAGAATTTGGAACTGATTAATCATGCTACAAGCAGTTTTAATTTTCTGGGTATTTTAAACACTGCGACTTGAATGTCCTTGTTCCTGAGGCTATAAATAATGGGATTAAGAACTGGTGGTAAGACTGTATATAATACAGCAGAAACCAAGTCCACAGTGGGGGAAGAAAGTGCTTTTGGTCTCATGTACGAAAACACAGCTGTGATGATGAATAAAGAAAAGACAGTCAGGTGAGGAGTGCAGGTAGAGAAAGCTTTATATCTGCCTTGGACTGATGGGATCCTCAGCACAGCAGAAAATATGTAGCCATAGGAAGTAAAGATGAAGGTAAAAAAGAAAGAGTCCAGAAAAAAACCAAGGACAATAATTAGAATTTGATTCACTTTTGTAGCACTGCATGAAATCTTTTGCAATTGAGGAATGTCACAGAAATATTGCATAATCATATTGGAACCACAGAAATTTAGCCTAAATGTGAAACTGGTTTCCAGTACTGCATGGATCAGGCTGCCTATCCAGCAAGTAGCTGCCAATTGGATACAGGCATCCCAATTCATGATTAAGGTATATTGTAGTGGACGACAGATGGCTACATAACGGTCATAAGCCATAACAGTGAGCAAAGCAAGCTCCCCACCAACAAATGTCACCACTAAGAAGACCTGTGCCACACATCCGGCAAAAGAAATCATGTTGTTGTTTGTCAATGAAATGGCAATGGATTTGGGAACAGTAGTGGAGATGGAGCAGACATCAAACAATGACAAGTTGATTAAAAAGAAGTACATTGGGCTGTGAAGGTGGTGGTCTAGGGCCACAGCTGTGATGATGAGAGAATTTCCCACTAAAGCTGTTAAGTAAATGAAGAGAAACATTGCAGAATGCAAAATTTGCATATCACGGGTTTCGGAAAACCCCATGAGAAGGAACTCTGTTGGAGTAGATTGGTTAGCCATTTCTCTCATTTCCGTCATTCTGTAAATAGAAGTTAAATAGTTTTGAGTTAATGGAGCTTATAAATTTTTGGACATCCTTTTTTTTTAAGATCATATAGTTATTGCTCTACTTCACAACTACACATCTATCCACATCAAAAACCATGTATGCACACTATCAATTGCTGATGTATTCTTTCATCCTGATATGACATGAAGTCTAATGGGGATAGTATGTGCACTCACATATTTTCAGCTAATATGTTTTAAGACTGGGGGAAAGTTAACAGAGACTGGGTGCATACACATACTTTCTAAGCCATGTGCCACATGATGTAAATAGTGCAGTTTTTACAGAAATCTCCCAGTGTGCTATCACAAGTACATAAATCATTTTATGAAACATGTAACATTTTGAGGAGGGGGGGAAAGAGAAAGTGAGAGATCACATTGAATTAACTAGATGGGGTAAAGGAACCACCATTCTAGAAAGCCGATCTGAAATGTCAAATAAAACAAAAAACCCGAAAGTGTTGAAATTTGGAAATATTGCATTATGTATATTCTCTGTGAGGCTTTCTATTTCTTGCTAAATACTTTAGTAATGTAAAACATGGAAATTGAAGCTTTCTTCAAGTATATTGGAATAAAAAATTGTCAGATCTCAAATATTTGGAGGTTTTCCATCAGAAATAAATAACAAACAGCTATCATGCAAGTGTATGTCTTTTGAAAGGTGCTCTCCATTTTTTTCAATTGAACAACAGCATAGCAATTCACATATTACCTAAGAGCAACGAAGAATCAGCATGAATGAATTAAGTCCCAGGAATGAAGACTGATTGCCAGAATACTGAAACAGCATAGATTTCAACAACCTACAAGGAGAATTGGGAAAAAACAAACCCAAAACATTATTTTATTTATTCCTAGAAACATGGAAACACCAAATGATGGCCATACTTCTCAATGTGCAGGCAGAATCATATTAAGTTCTACCCTATTAAAAAAAGACAAGAAGAGAATGGATGGACTTCCTTTAATTCCATTTGGGTAAGTAATTTCTATTCTAGTGATTGTATTAACATATATTATAATACATTTCATTTTTTTAAAAAAATAATGGAAAAGATAACCCAGATGAAAGAATCTTCCAATTAATTTGTGTCAAATGCAAATCTAATGAACTGAGAAGATGAAGACTGCACACTGAAGCATTAAAAGCTTTCTATTGTCAGAAATCCCAGAGTATCTGCCTACCATCATTGTTGCTGTGAACAAGAGAGAATCATGGGAGCACTTAACTCAATCCACTATCACATTTTTTGGGAAGCAAATGTGAGTTGACCATATTCCAGCGTGAAATATTTCTTTGTGCAGTTTTTCCAAGGTTTCTGTTTCCTTCTCCTACAGATAAAAGAAATATTTTTTTAAAAGTCCACTTTATGATATTATGTTCATCTCAGCATTAAACGAACTACTACATGAGTCATTTCACAATCTTTTCAGAATTGAAATCTTGAGCATCCTTGAATCCCTTCTCTTTCTTTCAGATGATCAAGAATGATTATACTCACCCCTGTTTCTCTCAGAAGATTAGAGTTCCAGTGTGCTTGACGGTGATATTTATTTGAAGGTACTTGGGTTGCCAGGAGGAGGTGAAGGAGGTGATGTCATTCTCCTTTCCAGTGCTATTTCAGGGTCTCTCTTGGGAGAACACACCAGTCCCATGATGCTGTGCAAAACAAATGTTGTCTATTTCCCTACTAGATCCTTTAACATACATAAGAAAATAAGCGCCTGTTGGATTAGTCCAGAAAGTGAAGGACACAAAGGGAGGTGAGGAGGAGAAAGACTCAAGCTAGCCAGCCCAGTTCTGCCCCAGTTGCTCCTGGGGCAGAAAGCAAGACGATCAGGAGAAGAGTGAAATTGCATCAGAGTATTTCCACCCATTCCTTGTATGCTAAGGTTGTTTCGTTCATTCATTTCTATCACTGAAATGTACACAATGTGTAAAGGAAAAGAAGTGGCAATGTTTCATGGACAACAGAAATCCAAAACAGGCACACTGATATAATATCAGCATGTTACATTCCCCAGTTCAGGGATTTAATTGTTTTCGGATATGAAAACAAAGACACAAATTGCAAAATCTCTTGAGAATCCTTGCTCTAGAGAAGTTTGTGCCTTTCCCATGTTGCTGCAATTTGAATTAATTCATTTTTGCAGAAGGATGCGCAGTGAGGCACAATATTTTACACCAATAATTTATTTAGCCCTTTTGTTTTTCCATGGATTCTGAACTATAGCAAAGAAAACAGCAGGAGATAAAAGAGAGATGAAAAGGGCGCCAAAAATTAATTGACCTAGTATGCAAGATACCTTTTCATTTTTTTCTTGTAGTCCATACCTAAATTTCATATAACATCAAAACTATTTTCATTGTCCTCTCCCCGCACCTCATCTGTTTGCAACACTGGCAAATTCTTTCTGATCGAGAACTTCTACTTTGAGCTTCCATAAGTGTTCAGCTGAAGGAGCTTAGGTTCCCCTTCATATGAAGTGTGCTCTTCTATCATGTGCATTAGAGCTTAAGTACGAAGGTTGGGGAATTGGGTGCATCCAATGGCAGTAGCAGACATTATGGTAGTGCAGTGGCTCTCAATTTACTTCTACTCAGTTGCATCACTGCTGCTTAATAGGAGTTAAGAAGCCAACACCAGAAAGGCTTTCTTTAGTTGTGTCTGTCTGTTCCCTCCTGGAAACTCTCACAGCCAAAGTGATAATAATTTAAATTAAAAGATCAGGTGATTGACAGGTACATGGCCTGCTCATACTTAGACATCAGCCAGTAGCGGACAGCATAATGGGGTGCTGGCATACACCTGAGCTCTGCTCACTCACACTGCTGTTTACGAAGGATAATCCAGTAATGTCCAGTTCTGCTAGGAACTCAAAATGAGGTTATCTTCAGGCTTCCATTTAAACCCAGTTATCTAGCAATAAGCCAAAATGAATTCAGTTGAGCTTGTTTTGAGCAAACATTGTTTGGATTGTAGAAAAAAAGTGATCAAATCAGATTAATTTTATTTGTATCAAATCATCAGATTATCACACATCACTCACACACAAACACACCCTCAAAAATATTCCATAACATTTATTGGCATTGACAAATGTATTTTTCCCCAACAAAAATTTCTTCATGACTTCCCACTCCTCCTTTTTTAAATTGACTTTTACAATACATATGTTTTTATTCTTGAACTTCACTATCATTAAATCTTTCAGTAATCCATTCTTGTCTGCAACTTCATGTATGGGTGATACTGTGAAAGATAATTCATGATTGGCTTCCATTCCTCCTTATGCACTTCCTCATTATGTCCTCTTAGTTTGGTGGTTAATTTTTGCCATTTCACCATAGTCTATCAGTTTCATAAGCCAATTCTCCTTCCTTGGTAATCCTTCTTTCCACTTCTGTGCATATAAAGTTGTAGCTGCTGTTGTTGCATATAAAAATAAATTGGTCAGTGTTTTTTTGTTTAGGACTTCAATTTCCGTTATTCCTAGCAAAAAGGCTTCGTTGTTGTTGTTGTTTAAAAGAATTATCAGTTTAAACATCCTTTTCAATTCATTATATATCATTTCCCAAAAACCCATTAGCTTTTTCTCAGGACACCACATGTGATAAGATGACCCTTCCTCCTGTTGGCATTTCCAGCACATATTTGGAGCATTTTAATACATTTTTGCTAACTTATTACGGTTCTAAGTACCATCTATACATTATTTTCATAAAACATGCACTAAAATTCAGATACACTTTCCAAAGTCTCTCCCATGCGGTCATTGTTCCCTAGGTTTTGATTTTATACCACATCAAGGAAAACATGTCTATAAACTCCCCATTGAGGATGCCCTCACGTATTTTTTGTGTGCAAGCGAATCCCAGGGGGCTGATCCATATGTTTATAATTTGACTCTGTAATGTGTCTTCCTGGAGTCTAAGCCCTCCTCACCACCAGGGGCTATGACACCATTGTCACACCTGTGCCTCTTATTTCTACTTTTCCATACCCATTTTGGGAGACCAGGCAATTTAGTCATTGTGACCCAGTACCCAGTACTCTGGTCCTCATAGTCCATGTCCGACTAGTCAGACCTACATGAGGAATCTGATGAATCCAATGAGTCCCATCTGGACTTACATCCTCTTCGCTTGGTTCTGCAGGGTCTTTTTCTCTTGCGCTGAGACCTATGTGGTTCAGGGCTCAAAGAATTGTCAGATAGGTTAGAGGTGGAAGGAGACCTACAACTGTGCCGAGCCATCCATGAACGGTGGTAGGGAGAACGTGATCTCACTGTGCATGCCTCAACCCACTCTTGATGCTTTCACAGGCGGGCAATAGTTCTGTCCCTACTGTCTCTAGAGACTGAGCAGGTGGAATATTCACTTGAATAAGAGCAATGTTTGAAGCCATGTGGAGGCCTGCTGTGATGCCACGCACTGCTCCAGGGAAGAAACAGCCCAGAAAAGGCCCATTGGCTTTGCTCGGAATTAATAGTACACTAATTAAACATTCACCATCTAGCTAATTAACGACTCTCTTTAAATAATTCATTAATCAGCCACATACCCATAACCACATTGCTGCAACTCAGTAACTAATGGTGTGCCACAACAATTATGTAGCCCATCAACCAATAGGCACAAATGACTTTTTAAATAACATAATCAACTAATCGGGGAATATGTGCACATACATTTACATATCTACACACACACACACTATATATATATATATATATATATATATATATATATATATATATATATATATATGCAGATACACACATGCATCCATACATAAATACATACATACACACAAAACGGAGCAATTCCACGACGCACCTATGTGTCTACATAAATCGGTCCTGATATATAAGGTATTTCGCGAACACACCAGCACCCATACGTGCTCATGACCTAAAGCTTCATTCATCAATTGGCCAAACATGCCATCATTCATACCAACTCATAATTGGTGTTAGGCATAATAATTAATTAAGGTGTCATGGAAGCAAACACAGCGTGCGTAACAAGGAATGTAATTCAGGAGTATGGAGTTGTCCCATATGAGGATCAGGAAGCCCACACCTTGACATCATCAGCATCATGCTCTAACCACTGAACTATCCCAACCACATGAAGTTCATCTAGTCCAACTCCCTGCAATGTGGGATTATGTTGTTGCCCCAAGCAGGAGATGAACCTGCAAACTTGGCTTTATCAGCACATTGCTCTAACCACTGAACCATACATGAGCTAACAGTCTTCATGAGCTAATAATAATAATAATAATAATAATAATAATAATAAGCTTTTATTTATATCCCGCCCTTCCCAGCCAGGACCGGGCTCAGGGCGGCTAACAATTATAAAACCACACAACCATAGGACAAACAGTTAAAAATACAAATCTAAAATAAAGTTTAAACTTAAAAGTTTAAAAATTTAAAAGATTTAAAAGCCACTTCATTATAAGTAGCTCACCAATCACCACGAAATAGAAACGTCAGGGGTTACCCTCAAGTTAACCCAAAAGCCAGGCGAAACAGTTCCGTTTAACACGCCCTGTGGAAGGATGCAAGCTCTTGCAGGGCCCTCGTTTCTTGCGGCAGATCATTCCACCATGTCGGGGCCAGAACCGAGAAAGCCCTGGCCCTGGTAGCTGCCAGCCTGACATCCTTATAACCTGGGATCTCCAGAAGGTTATTATTTGAGGACCTCAAGGTCCTACCCGGGGCATACCAGGAGAGGCGGTACCTATAGTTGCCAAATTCTAGATAGATTGCATAAAAATGGAGGTGAAAAATGAAAGCAAATATGAAACTTGTGAAAAATCTGTACATTTGGTTAAGTATTATTACTTTACCTTAAAATGAGTGAGGGTGCAGTCATTTAATATTTCATTATTTGAAATAAATGCACGCACTCAGTGATAGGTCAAGTTCATCCTTTTTTCGTGCCAATCTTTTCCCTCCCTTTTTTAAAATGAACAATATCTCTGCATTTAAATTGCATCCATTTTCTACATTTTCTGTACACCCTGCTCTTGTGTGTGTGTGTGTGTGTGTCCCCAATGAAAACTCATCAGACACCGTGTGTGAAACTTTCCAAATATAAACATTTTATATGCAAATTTGCCCCAAACACATATATTTACAGAGCACTATTATGTAGTATAATGTATTTTTATACTATTTTCACTGACATTTGCATTCTTATACAATACAAAGGAATTGTGATGTGTATCACAAGCAATCATGCTAGGAGATTTCTAATTCTTTTTGGTATTTTTAACATGGCTTCTTGGATGTCTTTGTTCCTAAAACTATAAATAATGGGATTCAGTAGTGGTGGCAAAACATTATACAATACAGCAGAGAGCAAATCCAACATTGTTGAAGAAAGCGCTTTAGGTCTCAAGTATGAAAACACAGCTGTGCTCATAAATAAAGAAAAGACAGTCAGGTGGGGGATGCAGGTAGAGAAAACTTTATATCTGCTTTGAACAGAAGGGATTCTCAGCACAGCAGAGAAGATGTAGCCATAGGAAACAAAGATGAACCCTCCACAAAATGAACCTCCAGTAATTCCAAGGGCAAGAATCAAAATTTGGTTAACCTTTGTGTCAGTACAAGAAATCTTTAGCAACTGAGGGATATCACAGAAATACTGCCCAATAATATTGGACCCACAGAAATCTAGCCTGAAAGTGATAGTGGTATGCAATGATGAATTAATCAGGTTGCTTATCCAGGAAGCAGCTGCCATTTGGATGCAGGCATCCCAGTTCATGATTAGCTCATACTGCAGAGGATGGCAGATTGCAACATAGCGATCATAAGCCATGATAGTGAGCAAGGCAAGCTCAGAACCTCCAAAAGTGAAAACTAAGAAAACCTGTGCAACACAGCCAGCAAAAGAAATCCTTTTGTCATCTGATAAAGAAGCAGCTATGGATTTGGGGATAGTGACAGAGATGTAGCAGATGTCTGTTAATGATAGGTTGATCAGAAAGAAATACATAGGAGTGTGCAGTTTGTGGTTCAGGGCAACAGCAATGGTGATGAGGAAATTCCTCACCAAGGCTATTAAATAAATGGAGAGAAATATCACAAAGTAAAAAAAAATTGTTCTTCTCGGTCACTGGAAAACCCCATCAGAAGAAATTCTGTCACAGTAGACTGGTTGGCCATCTTAATTATTTGAAGTATTTCTTTTAAAATGTTCTGGAAGAGTAGCTCTGTTATTGCGTTTTAGCAACACCAGCAGCGCAGTTGTGGCACCTAAAATTAGAAAGCATTTAATGAAAGTCTGTTGGTTGAGGGGAATATGCAGGCAATTGTATGTGGGCTTTGCCCTTTATCTCGATATGAGGTAATGAGTGATGCCAGCAGTAGACAATCAGCTGACACCATTGATTCTCCCCAATACTCATAGAATTTTAGAGTTGGAAGGGAGCATGGGGAGCATCTCAGCAAGGTCCCATCTTGGTTTCATGTTGAATCAAGAATGACAAAGCAGAATCAAATCCTAACTATAGCTCATAAGATCAACCTTGTTATTAGATGTAAATGAAAAAAATCCTCCTTGGAGTGTGGTTACATAAAGGAACTTAACTGTGATGTTTTGGATTATTTCCCCCCCCCCAACCATAATGCTTTTACTTTATTTATTTTTTTAATGCAAACCACACACCACCTAGCATTAATGAAATATCATGTGGCTTTGATGAGAGCTCAGGGTTTAAGTTCAATCACTAGAATTTTGAAACATCACATTATTATCTTCTCTTACTGATAAATGTTATGTATTTTTATCATAGAATAATCATGTCTGCATTAACCTTACTGCTGTATTAAACATTTTGAGGTCTTTTCAGAACTGAAATATGAGCACCTTTCAAGCTCTAGTTTCCACTGAGGATGAACAAGTGGGATTCCACTCACCTCTATTTTTGTCTGGAAGTAGAAGAGGCAAAATTCTGGAGTGCGGTCTTTAGTAGAAGATATAGATTTTATGACAAGGAGGAATAAATTGAGCCTCCCTGCTGTCTATTGTGTTTCAGAGAGTCACTCCTTGGAGAATTTCATTAAATTTCTGTAGTGTTTCAGAGAATCACTCCTTGGAGAACCTCACCATAATGATTTGCAGGTCCTGATTTACACAGCAAGTGGTGCAATTGTCTTTATAATAATAAAGTATTGTATATATTGTGGCGGTTAGAGTGTTGAACTTGATTAACTTATGTATCACTGCAAAAAATCTTTTGTAACTGAGGAAGGTCACAAAATATTATCCTATGAGTTTGGTCCCACAGAAATTTAGCATGAAACTGAAACTAGATTGCAATGCTTCATGGATAAGGTTGCATATCCAGGACGCAATTACCATTTGAATCCAGACACTGCAATTAATTTTCCATCTGGGGGGGCATCCATAGCTTCTTCACTACTGCCTGAAATAAGTCATACTTTGTATATTTACACTGTGGAAGGTTGATTCTCAAACAAGCCAGCTGACAAGGAAGAATAATCAATATTGCTCAGATCAAATGATCAAAGAACACAAGGGTGCAAATTATCAGCACTGTTTGATACTGAGGGATAGTAATCCTATTACTAGAGCAATGATTGGAAAAAATGGCAGTCAAGCTCTTCATTGCTTCAGTGATATGCCATCATGGGCAAAGTCCAGGAAGAAAAGGATGATGAGTGAGCCCTTAACATAGCCTGCCCAGTTCCGTCCCAATTGCTCTATCCAAAAAAGCATGATTTGTGAGTTGAGGCTCTGCTCCCCGCTTTGTGATGAAATAAAACTCATGGAGACAAGTATTTTAGGTTAATGGGCTAAAAAAGGCCACAACTTTATTGGTTACAGAATGTGAGTGGTATTGACTTAGGCATTGGAGCTGAACAGACTATACTTGAATCCTGCCCGCTCTGCAGGGAGTCACACAAGGGTTAACAAAATGTAGGCGGAACTTGTTGATGCAAGTCAACTGGAAGCTTTCCCCTAGAGTCACCGGAAGGTCATGCCATGGCCCTAGCCACCACCTGGGCATCGGACAGGAACCATCACTGCCAGATTCCTTTAATGGAATACCCTTCAAGGGGAGTGGTAGGTGATGGCTACATCCTCCCCTCCAACACACAACACATGTTCCAATGCCTAACCACCAAACCTTACAAAGTCATGACGATTTGCTACGATGTAGGCTAAAAACCAAGTGGCTGGTGGCAATCTGCCAAGTGGAAAAAAATTCCTACCAGGCCCCTTGGACAACCAAGGTGACCAGCCGAGGTCCATAGCAAGGTCAGGTGCTGAAGCGGAACCTAGAGGGAGGGAGGGTGGGTGATCTGAGGAAGCCAGAACAACAAGGAAAAGCTTGTGGGCCCACAACCATTTTAAAACTGCTAAACCACGCCCCCAGCTAGTTGGATTGGCTGGCTGGGGTTCATGACGTGGGCCCAGGACTGCAGGGGGCCCGGCCACACATCCCTGCGAGCGCGGGGAGCGATTCCTACTCACAACCGCTTCCCTCCGGGAAGAGGAGAGGCTTTCTCATAATAAGTTTTCCATTTAAACTCCATGGGGGAGCGGGGGATGAGGCCAGCTATGCACCTACAGATGGTGAAAATACTATTGATACTATCATTTCTGGACTATTAACAAGTCAAGGTCCTTTCACTTATTCATTTCTATAATCAAAATATTTACAATGTTTCAAGTGAAAAGTCGAGTTTGGATTTAAAATTACAAACAAAAAGGTTGCCATTTGAATTTAATTTATTTTAGGTAAAGGATGCCCAGTGAGATACAGTGATACCTCGGGTTACAGACACTTTAGGTTACAGACTCCGCTAACCCAGAAGTAGTACCTCGGGTTAAGAACTTTAACTCAGGATGAGAACAGAAATCATGCGGCAGTGAGAGGCACCTTTAGCTAAAGTGGTACCTCAGGTTAAGAACAGTTTCAGGTTAAGAACGGACCTCTACAACGAATTAAGTTCTTAACCAGAGGTACCACTGTACAATGAAATACACTGGGGATTTATTTGGTCCTTTTGTATTTATTTTGCTTGTACATTGTTGCAAAGAAAGCAGTTGGATGTGAAAGAAGAACTGATAAGGGATGCAAAACTGAATTGCATTCCATTGTCTTGTATGTGGGGAGTTACATTTGGATTAGAATTTGTAACCTTTGTCAAAAGTCCAGAAGTTTTTTTAGTAGGCATTATAGGTCAAGATCTGATGAAAGAGAAGAAGAAAATCTTCATGTATGCTGCAATGGTGGCTAGGATACTCCTAGCCCAAAGGTGGAAAAGTGTCGAGATACCAACTATAGATAAATTCATGGACTATGCTGAAATGGCCAAATTGACTGAGAGATTAAGAGACAAAAACAACAGATACTTTAAAAAGGAGTGATGTTTTTACAGAAATATTGTAAAGAAACGAACTCACTAGCAGGATTTGATTAAACACTCATCAATAAGAGTGTCTCTCCCCCCCCCCCAGAGAAGTCCCCAGAAACCAGATGCATTTTCACACTTGCAGCCCAGTGCTTATTACCACTCGAGCAATACAGGTTTACTCTGTCACACCCCCTTCTCTGCTTCTGGGTGATGCTGCTGCTGCTGGCGCAGGGTCCCTCTGCCACCGCCACCGCTGCAGCTTTGCCCCTGTAGTGACTGCCACAGCATTCCCTCACTGGGCTCAGGATGGCATGGGCAGGGTAAGGGCTTTTATACTGGGTAGTAGAATGTAGCCTGGTCCATTGCTTTCTTTTTATGGCTCAATGGTCTCGTTAGATAGTAAAATTCTTGTTAAATTGCTGTTTTAGGGGTTGTTTTTCATCGTCTGGAATGGATTAATCCATTTTCCATTACTTTCTATGGGAAAGCAAGCCTTGGTTTAAGAATGCTTGGGTTTAAGAACGGACTTCCGGAATATATTAAGTACGTAAAACAAGGTACCACTGTATTAAGATCTAACCAAAATGCAGGGAAATTATTATGCAACAAACCAGAAGAGGAAGTTGGGTGAAGTCGCAGGGGGAAGGGGGGTATTTGGGTTTGTCTTTATATTTGACATTATGTTACTGTGATCAAGATAAAAATGTAAAAATCAATAAAAACTAATTAAAAAAAGAATTTGTAATGTAAATTGTGTTTCACATCTATTTCAATTCATTCCACCAACATGTTGATGGGTTTTTGTTTTTATATACCCTAAGCCATGTTCAAAAATCCATTCCCCACACCCCCACATGCATATATAGCAGATGGAGAATCACAGATGCTTCTGTTCCTTCCACTCCCACATTGGCATTCCCAAAGTGCTTTAAAATTCAAACCCCTCCCCAGGAAATCTGGATATTGCAGCTTTGTAAGGGGAATAGTTTTCACACAACAACTATTTATTATTTTTATTGTTAATATACAGCACCCTCTGTCATACATTCACTACGTTTAACGATAAACTAGAACAGCATATCTTAAAGCAAATACAAGGCCTTCAATTTTAAGAGAGTCAGATTTGTAAGTAACAGCACAAAAACATAATTCTTTTGAAAATGTCTACATAAGATACAATCAAGATAGTTCTCTGCAACACTGTAGCAGCAGCAGCAATAATGGCCCATAACTGAAGAAATAACAAGATCGACATATGTATCTGAAGAAGTGTGCATGCACACGAAAGCTCATACCAAGAACAAACTTAGTTGGTCTCTAAGGTGCTACTGGAAGTAATTTTTTTATTTTTTATTTTGTTTTGACTATGGCAGACCAACACGGCTACCTACCTGTAACTGGACATATTCTCTGTCACTAAATCTGTGAAAATGGCAAGGAGCCTTTTAATATGATAATTAGTTAATATTATGAAATCCTCTATTTCAAAAGTGAAAACAGAAATTTCCAAAGTTCAACCTCAGATATACATTAAGTATTTCCATGGTTTCAAAAAATCTGGAAGTGATGAATCATGCACTGAGATGTTTCAGTTTTATGAGTATTTTCCAGACTGCCAATTGGATGTCCTTGTTCCTGAGGCTATAAATAATGGGATTAAGAACTGGTGGCAAAACTGTATATAATACAGCAGAAACCAAGTCCACAGTGGGGGAAGAAAGTGCTTTTGGTCTCATGTATGAAAACACAGCTGTGGTGACGAATAATGAAAAAACAGTCAGGTGAGGAGTGCAGGTAGAGAAAGCTTTATATCTGGCTTGGACTGATGGGATTCTCAGCACAGCAGAGAAGATGTAGCCATAGGAAGCAAAGATAAATGCAAAACAAAAAGAGTCAAGAAAAAACACAATGACATAAATCAGAATTTGATTCATGTTTGTATCACTGCAAGAAATCTTTTGCAATTGAGGAATGTCACAAAAATATTGTCCAACGATATTGGTCCCGCAGAAATTTAGCATGAAAGTGAAACTGGTTTCCAATACTGCATGAATCAGGTTGCTTATCCAGGAAGCAGCTACCATTTGCATGCAGGCATCCCAATTCATGATTAAGGTATATTGTAGTGGACGACAGATGGCTACATAACGGTCATAAGCCATAACAGTGAGCAAAGCAAGCTCCCCACCAACAAATGTCACCACTAAGAAGACCTGTGTCACACATCCGGCAAAAGAAATCATGTTGTTGTTTGTCAATGAAATGGCAATGGATTTGGGCACAGTAGTGGAGATGGAGCAGACATCAAACAATGACATGTTGATCAAAAAGAAGTACATCGGGCTGTGAAGGTGGTGGTCTAGGGCCACAGCTGTGATGATGAGAGAATTTCCAACTAAAGCTGTTAAGTAAATGATAATAAACATTGCAGAATGCAAAATCTGCATATCACGGGTTTCGGAAAACCCCATGAGAAGGAACTCTGTTGGAGTAGATTGGTTAGCCATTTCTCTAATTTCCATCATTCTGCAAATAGAAGTTAAATATAAAATTTATAAATTTTTGATCATTCTATTTTTATAAAGATCATCTTAGATATTGAACTAGTTCACAACTACACATCTATCCAAATGAAGAACCAAGTATGCACACTATCAATTGTTGATGTGTGCTTTCATCCTGATATGATATAAAGTCTATATGTGCACTCACATATTTTCAGCTAATATTATTTATCCTGGCTCAATGACAACACAGACTGGGTGAATACTCATATTTTCTACCGGTAAGCTATTTCCCACATGATGTAAATGGTAAAGTTTTTACAGAAATCTCCCAGTGTGCCATCACATGTACATATATCATTTTATGAAACATGTAACACTTGGAAGAGAGAGGGAGAGGGAGAGACCACACTGAATTAACTAAATAGGGTAAAGGAACCACCATTCTAGAAAGTCGATCTGAAATTTCATATCTAATCATCAGAGAAGATGAAGACTGCACACTGAATCATTAAAAGCTTCCTATTGTCAGAAAAGCCATAGAATCCCAGAATATCTGCCTACCATCATTGTTGCTGTGAACAAGAGAGAATCATGGGAGCACTTAACGCAATCCACTATCACATTTTTTACGAAGCAAACGTGAGTTTCCCATATTTCAGGTGAAATATTTATCTGTGCAGTTTTTCCAAGGTTTCTGCTGTCTTCTCCTATAGATAAAAGAAATGTTTTTTTAAAAAAATCCACTTTATTCTATGCTAATCTCATAGACTGCAAGAGTCATTTCACAATCTTTTCAGAATTGAAATCTTGAGCATCCTTGAATCCCTTCGCTGTCTTTCAGATGATCAAGAATGATTATACTCACCCCTGTTTCTCTCAGAAGATTAGAGTGCCAATGAGCTTGACGGTGATATTTATTTGAAGGTACATGGGTTGCCAGGAGGAGGTGAAGGAGGTGATGTCATTCTCCTTTCCTATTTCAGGGTCTCTCTTGGGAGAACATACCAGTCCCATGATGCTGTGCAAAACAAATATTGTCCATTTCCCTACTAATTATTTTAATATGCATAACAATATACAGGGGAGACCCAGCCAGATGGGTGGGGTACAAATAATAAATAATAATAATAATAATAATAATAATTATTATTATTATTATTATTATTATTATTAAGAGCCTGCTTGATCAATCCCAATCCAGAAAGCAGAGTACACAAAGGGAGCTGAGGAGGAGATAGATTCAACCTAGCCATCCCAGTTCTGCCCCAGTTGCTCCTCAATATATGTGAAAAGCAAGACGACCAGGAGAGGAGTGAAATTGCATTAGAGTATTTCCACCCAATCCTTGTATGCTAAGGTTGTCTCATTCATTTATTTCTGCCACTGTAATGTACACAATGTATAAATGAAAAGAAGTGGCAATGTTTCATGGACAACAGAAATCCAAAACACACACACCAATATAATATCAGCATGTTACATTCAGGAATTTCATTTTTCTCACATATGGAAACAAAGATGCCATTGCAAAATCTCTTGAGAATCTTTGCTCCAGGGAAATTTGTGATTTTCCATGTTAGTGCCATTTGAATTAATTCATGTTTGCTGAAGGATGCCCGGTGAGGCACAATATTTTACACCAAGAATTTATTTGACCTTTATTTATTTTTTCATGGATTCTAAACTGTAGCAAAGAAAACAGCAGGAGCTAAAAGAAAGATGAAAAGAGCGCCAAAAATCAATTGACCTAGTATGCAAGGATACCTTTTCATTTTTATCTTGTAGTGCATACCTAAGTTTTGTATAACATCACAAGTATTTTTATTGCGTGTCGAGGTCCCCAAGCCACCCCGTAAATAAACACACACTTCACACAGGAATTTAAGTTTAAGGTTTTTGGCATAATTTTGGCCACTTTATTAAAATACAAAATGTGAGTCGTTGCTTAGACATTGGTTCCGACTATCTGTCCCCACCTGGGGACAGACTGACATCCGCCCGCCTTACGGAAGTCAGTAAAGAGAAAACACTTTGGGGAGAGAATGGGAGCCAGGTGGTCAGGCCCTCGCCTCTCCCCTAATGTTCCCAGGGTTTTTTACATGACCCTAGCCCCTGACCAGGGGGTACGGACAAAAGCATGTTGAGCCCCTGGATTCATTTAACGGAATTCCCCGTGCAGCAGCAGGATTGGAGAGGCAGGCACAACCAATCCTTACCCCTCCACCAACCAATTTAATAACCAATGACTAACTGCCAACTTTACAAGTTGTGACTAATTGCTATGCAGTAGGCAAAAACCAAATGGCACTAGCCAATCAGCCAAATGGAAAAATTCCTACCAGGCCCCTGCCCCAAAAGCAGACAACCCCATGACAGGCATAGCAAGGTCAACACAGCAGCCTAAATATAGGGAGGGCGGGCGGGTGATCTGTTGCACGCAGCGAAGAGGGGCTCAGGCTGCGTGCCAGCAACATTTATAGCCTCAGGGCTGTACATCAAAACTTGCTACATGTAATTCTCCCCAACAACCCACAGAGCCCAATAATATCCCATGGCCATCTAAACAATCCCGCCCAGCAACAGAGGGGTGTCTTGCTGGCCCCCACCGCAACACGTGCTCTCCATGAAGGAGAACTCGCTTTGTCCTCTGCCCCCATCTCATCTGTTTGCAACACTGGCAAATTCTTTCTGATAGTGAACTTCTACTTTGAGCTTCCATAAGTGTTCAGCTGAAGGAGCTTAGGTTCCCCTTCATATGAAGTGTGCTCTTCCATCATGTGCATTAGAGCTTACGTACGAAGGTTGGGGAATTGGGTGCATCCAATGGCAGTAGCAGACATTATGGTAGTGCAGTGGCTCTCAATTCACCTCAACTCAGTTGCATCACTGCTGCTTAGCAGGAGTTAAGAAGCCTACACCTGAAAGGCTTTATTTAGTTGTGTCTGTCTGTTCCCTCCTGGAAACTCTCACAGCCAAAGTGATAAAAACTTAAATTAAAAGATCAGATGATTGACAGATACATGGCCTGCTCAAACTTAGACATCAGCCAGTAGCGGACAGCATAATGGGGTGCTGGCATACACCTGAGCTCTGCTCACTCACACTGCTGTTTACGAAGGATAATCCAGTAATAGCCAGTTCTGCTAGGAACTCAAAAGGAGGTTATCTTCAGGCTTCCATTTAATCCCAGTTATCTAGCAATAAGCCAAAATGAATTTTGTTGAGCTTATTTTGAGCAAACATTGTTTGGATTGTAGAAAAAAGTGATTAATTTTATTTGTATCAAATCATCAGATTATCACACATCACACACACACACAGACACCCAAAAAATATTCCATAACATTTATTGGCATTGACAAATGTATTTTAGCAACACCAGCAAAGGGGTTTGTGGCACCTAAAATTAGAAAGGAGTTAATAATAGTCTGTTGGTTGAGGCAATATTCAGACAATTGTATGTGGGGTTTGCCCCCTATGTCAATATAATGTAATGGGTGATGCCAGCAGTAGACATTCAACTGACACCATTGATTCTCCCAGTACTCATTGAACTTTAGAGTTGGAAGGGAGCCTGGGGAGCATCTCAGCAAAGACCCATCTTGGTTTCAGGTTGAATCAAGAATGAGAAAGCAGAATCTAATTATAACTATAGATCATATGATCAACCTTGGTATTAGTTGTAAATGAAAAAAATCCTCTTAACAATAATGTGTGTGTGTGTGTGTGTGTGTGTGTGTGTGTGCTAACCATAATGCTTTTACTTTATTTTTTTAAAATGCAGATCACACACCACCTAGCATTAATGAAATATCATGTGGCTTTGAAGAGAGCTCGGGGTTTAAGTCCAATCACCAGAATTTTGAAACATCACATTATTATCTTCTGTTACCTATAAATGCTATCTATTTTTATCATAGAATAATCATGTCTGAATTAATCTTACTGCTGTATTAAACATTTTGATTTCTTTTCAGAACTGAAATAAGAGCACCTTCCATGCCCTAATCTCCTCTGAGGATGAACAAATGGGATTCCACTCACCTCTATTTTTGTCTGGAATAAGAAGGGCCAAAATGCTGGAGTGCGGTCTTTAGTAGAAGATATAGATTTTATGACAAGGAAGAAACAATTGAGCCTCCCTGCTGTCTGTAGTGTTTCAGAGAGTCACCCCTTGGAGAATATCATTAAATTTCTGTAGTGTTTCAGAGAGTCACTCCTCGGAGAACCTCACCTTAATGATTTGCAAGTCCAAATTTACACAACAAGGGGTGCAATTGTCTATATAATAATAAACTATTGTATATATTGTAGTGGTTAGAGTGTTGGACTAGGACTAGGGAATCCAGGTTCAAATCCCTACTCAGTGGTCAAGCAGCAGTTTCATCAGGCTAAGTTCCTTTACAGGGCTGTCATGAGGTTAAAATTGGGAAGGATGAACTGTGAATGCCACCCTCTGTTCCTTGGAGGAAAGGATATAACTGAAATAACATGCACACATATGTATGGGGAGCAAACAATATGGAACAGTTCTTTGATTTTAATTAGAAGCAATTGAGTTGAGGGTGGAGTAATGGGAGCTAGAAACTGGAAGAAGCAGGCTGGGAAGCTGGAAAGGCAGAAATATGTTTCATTTCTGTTTATATTCAAAGCTGCAGCTATGAGAGAAGCAAGACCCTTTTGGGTTGTTAATGCTGTGAACCCTGCAATGTAGGCTCAGGTCGTATATATGTGTAAATAAACCATATAACCTAAAGACCCCACAGTCTCTACTGCACCTCATTCCAAGGGAAACACAAACCCTGGGTAAGCACCTGGAGCCTTTCAAATCTTGCACCGCTGGCTCAGAGATTGGGGTGGCATGAAGCAATACATTAAACAGCCATATGGTATTTCAAAGGTACAAAATACATATGCATTTTGGATAGCATTGTTAGAACCTGAATTTTAAAAACCAACAAAGGAAACACAGTGAGTGCACAGTAAATGGGAGTCTCAACACATTTAAATATTTTTTCTTTGTAGAATGGAATTCAATTTTAGTTTGCATCTTGAATTCCTTTTCAGAAGCAAAATAGGGCAAAACCTGGTGAAAATCAGATGATTGGCCGCTATGCCATTTACCTTACATTTTATTATTAACATTTTATTTGATAATAGAGGCTAGAATTTCATCTCTTGTTGCCACCTATTACTTCACTATGCAAGATTTTGAAAAAGTTAGTGACATGTCATAAAAAGGACTATGGCAGCCATTAGGAAATATCTACTTTCCCACTCTTCAAAAACAGCTTAGCTGATTTTCTAAATTGTATTAGCTCTTGGTTTGGTATTTGTGGAGAGCCATCATGTTTTCTGCTACCTGCAACTTAAGGTAGGTAGGTATTCTTTATTACGGTCACCGACCAGCATAGTAAAAAGCGTAACATCCTCAATATAAGCTAGTATATCTTATTTAAAATAACTTAAAATGTCTTATCTAAGAGGGATCAAGCATCCTTGGATCCTTAGGTTATATTAATTATTTACTATTCACTATGAATTAAAATGAAATCAGTCTGGCTCAGATCAGGAGTTATTTTGAATATCTCCTGTGTAGACACTTCGGATTCTTATAGCATTGGCGCAAAATCTTGCCACCATAGCGGTGACCTTTGGATTTGAGTCTGACAGGAGCCATTTTGATTGCTGTTCTTCAGATTGTCCTGGTAACCCATCAAATATCTTTAGGGTAGATTCTTTCCGGAGGTTTCTGTATAGGGAGCAACGAAAGAAAACATGGCCGATGGTCTCTATTTCCCCTGATTGGCACGGACAGAGTCTGTCTTCTAAGGGGACTTGTCTATACTTCCCATATAGAACCGCAGATGGCAGAGTATGGAATCTAGCCAACATAAATGCCCTTCTGTGTGATGGAATCTCTAGCTGGGTTAGATAGTCAGCTGGGAGCGGCAGGTATCTTCGTTCTTCCGATATCGGGAAGGATGGGACTTTATTAAGATCATTTTGTCTCTCGATGTCAATTACCCTCTGTTTGACTATGTTTTTTGCAGTTTTGTAGTCACAGGAAAAGAGATGAGATGGTTGAAGGCCTATAGTCATTAGTTTGTTCTCGATGGCTCTGGACCAGGGCGATTGATAATTGTCTTTCAGTATCAGCGGGGCCAGGCCCTGTGGGTTTAGATGTAATTTTAGCCATAAATTACACGCTTGTATCCACATTTTGGTCTCCAACCGAGTCATTCCTGTTTCTAGCCGCAGCGTGGCATTTGACACACAGGGAGGGATCTGGAGAGCTGATCTGATGAACTTAGACTGGACTGTTTCTAGTTGAATTAGACTTGGTGCCGGGGCACAAAGTTGAGCCCCATAGAGTAATTGAGCCTGTGCCTTCGCCTCATAAAGCTTTAGAGCTGCCGGAATATAGTGGCCACCTTTTGTTCTTAGGAATCTTAAAATTGCAGAAGTGGTTTTATTAGCTTCTGTTGTTACATGATTTAAGTGAGCTTTCCTTGTTCCTTTATCGTGGAAAATTACTCCTAGGTACTTGATACTGTGTACTTGTTCGATTTTCCGGCCATTTATAGACCACGTCCGGAGTTTTGGGCGTTTTGCAAAGGACATTATTTTGGTCTTTTGATAATTAATATTTAGGTGGTTCTCTTGACAGTATCCCACCAGGGAACGAAGCGCCCGTCGTAATCCAACAGGAGTCCTAGACAGTATCAGGGCATCGTCTGCATATAGTAAGATGGCTATTTTCTTGTCTGCCACTGTAGTTAGAAATACAATGGCAAGAGTTGAGGAGGGAGTAGTGGGAGCTAGAAACTGGAAGAAGCAGGCTAGAAGCTGCATGCTTGATTTCTGTTTATATTAAAAGCTGCAGCTTTGAGAGAAGCAAGAACCTCTTGGGGTGTTAATGCTGTGAACCCTGCAATGTAGGCTCAGGTCGTATATACAGGTATGTGTAAATAAACCATAGAGCCTAAAGACCCCACAGTCTCTACTGCACCTCATTCCAAGGGAAACACAAACCCTGGGTAAGCACCTGGAGCCTTTGAACTCTTGCACGTCTCAGAGATTGGGGTGGCATGAAGCAATACATTAAACAGCCATATGGTATTTCAAAGGTACAAAATACATATGCATTTTGGATAGCATTGTTAGAACCTGAATTTTAAAAACCAACAAAGGAAACACAGTGAGTGCAGAGTAAATGGGAGTCTCAACACATTTAAAGATTTTTTCTTTGTAGAGTGGAATTCAATTTTGGTTTGCATCTTGAATTCCTTTTCAGAAGCAAAATAAGGCAAAACCTGGTGAAAATCAGATGATTGGCCGCTATGCCATTTACCTTACAACATTTTATTATTAACATTTTATTTGATAATAGAGGCTAGAATTTTATCTCTTGTTGCCACCTTTTACTTCACTATGCAAGATTTTGAAAAGTTTAGTGGCATGTCATAAAAAGGACTATGGCAGCCATTAGGAAATAGTTACTTTCCCACTCTTCAAAAACAGCTTAGCTGATTTTCTAAATTGTATTAGCTCTTGGTTTGGTATTTGTGGAGAGCCATCGTGTTTTCTGCTGGCTGCAACTTAAGTGTTTTCCACCCAATAGGCATATTCAGGTGTATTCTCTCTCAGGGTATCATACTTGCCAAATTCTAGATAGATTGCATAAAAATGGAGGTGAAAAATATGAAATTTATTAAAAACCTGTACTTTGGGTTAATTATTATTACTTTACCTTTGAATGAGTGAGGGTGCAGTCATTTCATTTTTCATTATTTGAAATAAATGCACAGACTCAGTGATAGGTCAAGTCCATCCTCTTTTTCTGCCAATCTTTCCCCCCTTTTTTTAAATGAACAAAATCTCTGCATTTAAGTTGCATCCATTTTGTACACTTTCTGTACACACTGCTCTTGTAAAATACACATTTTTCAATCCTTTGCCATGAATTTCCCCCCAAAATGTTAGTTTTGTATATAAAAATGTTTTGTGAGCACTTCTTGCATTTGGAAACTTCATTGCAGAAGCCAGGGGAGGTAAATAATCTGAGCAAGTACTTCATTCTAATCTATCTATCTATGTATATTAGATGAATTTTTAGTCCACACTATAGCACATTCCCAGCAGAATTTACAGGAATTATAATTAAAAGCATAAAGTGAAAGAAAGAAACTTGGACAAGCTAATGGCAGTGACTCTGTGTGGAAGCAACCTACACAACAATAAGTGACTATTGCTAAATTTGTGTGTTCTGACATCTTAGGAAATCACTGACATTGGCTAACATTTAAAGCTCTTTACTTCCTCTACAGTACATATCACAAAACATAGAAAAATTAACACACAGCAGCTTACTGTTGGCCATACTTGCCCACAGTGGATCTCCACAGATTTAGAACAAGTATTTGTTCAACTTACCTGTACATTACCGAGACTGAACTTGGGACTTTTTCCTTGCAATGTATGTGCTTTACCAGAGCTGAACAAAGGTATTATTAGCCATCAAGGCCACCTGAGCCCAGTGACATTGCTGAATCAGAAACAAAAAACCCCAAAATAAATTCCCCCATTTCTCTCCAGATAAATACCATCAACTAGGGTGACCAAGTGTCAGGCTTCAGGGAATCTGATCCCCATCCTCCAAGGGCAGGGTGTCAGGGATAAGTAGGCAAGAAAAACTCTTACAATGTATTTTATTCAATATTCACAGAGAGAGGCTTTGGAATGCTGCCACTTGGAGTAATGGTGTTGCTCCGAGTAATCTCCACACCCTTCCCTTCTCAATCATCCCCCTTATGGTGCTCCTACTTTCACTATTTGCCGGGGTTTTGGGAGAAGGGAATCTGGGATGTTTTTAGTGGCAACGAGTCAGCCAGCTTCTCTGACTCTGTTTCTTTCCCATCCTCTTCTCCCATTATTTCCCAGCTTTGCTCCTCTTCTATCTCTGAGCCATGGCCTTCTGCAAACCACAGTTGTAAACCTATCCTGTCTTCCTCTGGAAGATTCGGGGGGGGGGGGGTAGTGGTCTCCACCATTCCTCCTCAGTCCAGTCCCTGACATCAAGGCAGACCTGAAGCTGCACTAAAATTGAATCGATTCAAGCAAATTAAAGCACTTTGTTCCTCAGGTGCCCCAACTGTATATGTACATATAAATAAATACAACTTTCATATATACAAAAAATAGTATTGCAAAACAGTGAAGGAGGAAAGTGCACATTTTATTTGAGAAATTGAGGAGAGCAGACTGAATCTAATTGTTGTTCAGAAAGCAGAGCACTTGTGCAAAGATTTTTTATATCCCGTCCTGTCCTCTACCACTCCCCACTCCAAAAAAACCCAAACGTCAATTTCAATTTCTTTCAGTTTCACATTTTCCCAATCTTAAATTCAGTTTTCCATATTTCCATGTCGGTTTGCACAATCGCGCGCGCGCACACACACACACACACACTCGTGAAGTCAGATTCCCAGTGCAGATTTTTAATACATACATTGCATGGATTTTTGCATAATATACATATTCAGCTAAATCATAATTCCCCAATATAATTAATGTTTGCATACTATTAAGACTAATACATGATCTTTAAGGGTAAGCAGCCATTATAAAAAACAACCTTTTGTGGTTAGGAAAGTGATGGAGAAGCACACTGAAAGTTGTGGGATAAATGATTGATTTATGGGAAAGTGAATAAGCCTTGCTCAGGCAAATCAGGGTGGAATCAGAATAAATGTTATATAGAGTCAAAACAACAATCAATACTCATTGAACTGAACTGAAATAGCTCTTTAAAAAAAAGAAATACCAATAAAATGCATCATGCAACCCTACATGCCTGACCTTGTCAGTATGGTGCTAGAATAACACACCTCTAAAACAGTGAAGGAGCAGGGGCCACAGTTATGTGAGAAACTGAGGGCAGAGAATTGAATCCAAACGTGGTTTAGAGACCTCATCACTTGTGCAAAGACTTATTCTACCCTTCCTCCCACCTAACACCCCCACTCAAAAAGAAACCAAATCCAGCAGGCTGGGAGTAGCAAGGGTGAATGTGTCAATTTCATTTTCTATGTTCAGTTTCTCAGTATTAGATCCAGTTCCTCACATTTTCACAACTCTCTCTCTCTCTCTCTCTCTCTCTCTCCCCCCCCTCTCTGTGTGTGTGTGTCCTAATGAAAACATCAGACATCGTGTGTGAAACTTTCCTAATATAAACATTTTATATGCAAATATGCCCGAAACACATATATTTGCAGAGCACTATTATGTAGTATAATGTATTTTTATGCTATTTACACTGGCATTTGCATTCTTATACAATGCACAGGAATTGTGATGAGACACAATGTAAGCAATCATGCTAGTAGACTTCTAATTCTTTTTGGTATTTTTAACATGGCTTCTTGGATGTCTTTGTTCCTAAAACTATAAATAATGGGATTCAGTAGTGGTGGCAAAACATTATACAATACAGCAGAGAGCAAATCCATCATTGTTGAAGAAAGAGCTTTTGGTCTCATGTATGAAAACACAGCTGTGCTCATAAATAAAGAAAAGACAGTCAGGTGGGGGATGCAGGTAGAGAAAACTTTATACCTGCCTTGAACAGATGGGATTCTCAGCACAGCAGAGAAGATGTAGCCATAGGAAACAAAGATGAACCCTCCACAAAATGAACCTCCAGTAATTCCAATGGCAAAAATCAAAATTTGGTTAAGCTTTGTGTCAGTACAAGAAATCTTTAGTAACTGAGGGATATCACAGAAATACTGCCCAATAATATTGGACCCACAGAAATCTAGCCTGAAAGTGATAATGGTATGTAATGAAGAATTGATTGGGCTGCTTATCCAGGAAGCAGCTGCCATTTGGATGCAGGCATCCCAGTTCATGATTAGCTCATACTGCAGAGGATGGCAGATTGCAACATAGCGATCATAAGCCATGATAGTGAGCAAGGCAAGCTCAGAACCTGCAAAAGTCAAAACTAAGAAAACCTGTGCAACACAGCCAGCAAAAGAAATCCTTTTGTCATCTGACAAGGAAGCAGCTATGGATTTGGGGATAGTGACAGAGATGTAGCAGATGTCTGTTAATGATAGGTTGATCAGAAAGAAATACATAGGAGTGTGTAGTTTGTGATTCAGGGCAACAGCAATGGTGATGAGGAAATTCCCCACTAAGGCTATCAAATAAATAGACAGAAATATCACAAAGTAAAAAAATTGTTCTTCTCGGTCACTGGAAAACCCCATCAGAAGAAATTCTGTCACTGTAGACTGGTTAGCCATCTTAATTATTCGAAGTATTTCTTTAAAAATGTTCTAGAAGAGTAGCTCTGTTATTGTGTTTTAGCAACACCAGCAGCGCAGTTGTGGTACCTAAAATTAGAAAGCATTTAATGAAAGTCTGTTGGTTGAGGGGAATATGCAGGCAATTGTATGTGGGGTTTGCCCTTTATCTCGATATGAGGTAATGAGTGATGCCAGCAGTAGACAATCAGCTGACACCATTGATTCTCCCCAGTACTCATAGAATTTTAGAGTTGGAAGGGAGCATGGGGAGCATCTCAGCAAAGACCCATCTTGGTTTCATATTGAATCAAGAATGACAAAGCAGAATCAAATCCTAACTGTAGCTCATAAGGGCAACCTTGTTATCACCGTAGTTGTAAATGGAAAAAAAAAATCCTTCTTGGAGTATGGTTACATAAAGGAACAACAACAACAACAACAAACAACTGTATTTGCGTAGCCCAGCGTTTCCCAACCGGTGTGCCGCGGCACACTAGTGTGCCGCGAGACACCGGCTGATGTGCCGCGAGAAAATGCCGGCAGCGGAAGCTCCCGGCACGCCGCCCCCATCGCCCAACTCCGCTGTCCGCCTGGCCGCGTCTCCTGACCACTGGGCGGGAGAAAGGACGCCGCGCTACAGCTGATCCCAGAGGTAACTCTGGGTCAGGAGACGCGGCCAGGCGGACAGCGGAGTCCGCTTCAGCAGCGCCGCTTCAGCCGCTTCTCCTCCGCTTTTTTTGGCTTTTTTTCTGTTTTTGCTGCTTTTCCGGCGGGTTTTCGGGGCTTTTTCCCCTCGCCATGGCGGCGGTTTACCTCCCGCCCGCCATGGCTGCAGGCGGGCGGCTCCGCAGCCGCTTTTCCGCCTTTTTTTTTTTCCTTTTTCGCCATGGTGGGGAGGCTTTCCCCCGCACGCCATGGCTGGAGGCGGCCGGCTCTGCTGCTTCCCGCAGCGCTGCAGCCAGGAGAGCGAAGCCAGGAGAGCGCTCCTTCCCGCTCTCGGTTTTTTTGGCACGCCATGGCGGCTGCAGCGGCGGCGAGGACCCCTCAGAGCCGCCTACAACGAAAGGAGAGCTGCGGGAGCCTGGCCCTCCACATCAAAAAGGTAAGTGACCCCTGGGCGCCGCCATTTTGTTCTGTTCCCCGCCGCCATTTTGTGGGTGGTGTGCCGCGAGATTTTTTTAACGAAACAAGTGTGCCGTTGCCTAGATTAGGTTGGGAAACACTGGCGTAGCCTACAGGCCATTGCATCAAAAGACACATATTACAGATACTGGTAAATAGCCCTATATAAACCAATAAAATGAGCTGAATCAGGATTCAGCACCATAAAGGAACTTAACTGTGATGTTTTGGATTTTTTTATTTTTTATTTGCTAATCATAATGCTTTTACTTTATTTTTTAAAATGCAGATCACACACCACCTAGCATTAATGAAATGTCATGTGGCTTTGATGAGAGCTCGGGGTTTAAGTCCAATCACCAGAATTTTGAAACATCACATTATTATCTTCTGTTACCTATAAATGCTATCTATTTTTATCATAGAATAATCATGTCTGAATTAATCTTACTGCTGTATTAAACATTTTGATTTCTTTTCAGAACTGAAATAAGAGCACCTTCCATGCCCTAATCTCCTCTGAGGATGAACAAATGGGATTCCACTCACCTCTATTTTTGTCTGGAATAAGAAGGGCCAAAATGCTGGAGTGCGGTCTTTAGTAGAAGATATAGATTTTATGACAAGGAAGAAACAATTGAGCCTCCCTGCTGTCTGTAGTGTTTCAGAGAGTCACTCCTTGGAGAATTTCATTAAATTTCTGTAGTGTTTCAAACAATCACTCCTTGGAGATCCTCACCACAATGATTTGCAGGTCCTGATTTGCACAACAAGTGGTGCAATTGTCTTTATCATCATCATCCTTTATTCGACTGTCAGTCAGAAAAAGATACATTTATCCATACAAAGTTAAAACATCTGAGAGGGTTTTTAAAACACAACCAACACTAAAATGGGCTAGACAGATAGCCCCAGGTCAATACAGTCAATTTTAGTCTTGCGACGCTTGAAAGCTAAAAAAAAGAAATTTGGCCACCAAATACTAGGCTGTATTTCTAGTAGCATTATTCAGGAAGTATAAAACCTGATTTTCTCTGGATAGGAAGCTAAATTGGAGTAAAAGTGGAGCTATAAGATTTTGCCTAAGCTCTGTATAAGAAGGGCAAGTTAGGAGAATATGTTCGGTGGACTCGACCACGCCCATGGCACAATGACAAGTTCTCTGGGTGTATGGTACTCCCCTGTACCTTCCCCACAATACCACAGAATCAAGGGCATTTAATCTAGCCTCTGTAAGAAGTCTACAGTATTCCACGTAGTGGATTTCCACAAGGTAGGGGGCTGGTATGGTCTGATGGATCTGGTCCCCTAGGATCATCCCTGGTTTTATCTGGGCTATATCTTCTTGCCTAGCAATATCACTCAGTCTCCGGGAAATCATAGCTCTGGCTTGAATATACATCATAGACTCGAAGTAGAGGTGTTACAATCCACAGGATTGAACCTCATTAGTGACTTCCCTTTCCCACGATGATTGAAAATCATCCCTCAATATCAAGGGGGCGACACCCACTGGTTTAAAGCAAAGCTTGAGCCATAGCCAAAGCTTCGTCTTCAGGGCCACATACCGTAGGGCTTGCCAGCCGACCTCTAGTCTCATAGCTGCACCCGCTACAGAAGGAGGAATCCTAAGAATGGCTCTGAGAAATCTCGTTTGGATAGAATCCAGTTTCAGAAAATCCCTATGGGTGCCCAAAGAGATACCCACCAAAAGAAGGGGGAGGACTTTCATTTGAAAAAGTCTCAAGGCTACCTTCACTGATTTCGCCTGATTCTTAGCATGTAGAGATCTAATCTGCATGGCTGCTTTAGATGCATTGGTAGTTATATAGTCTCTATGGGCCAGAAAAGACCTATTTGGTTGAATTACTTGTCCCAGATATTTGAAGCAGTTAACCTGCTCTAGGGGGATCCCGTTCATCGACCATCGATGGAGTCTCAGTCGGGCGGAGAAGACCATAATCTTGGTCTTGGCATAGTTAGGTTGGAACTCATATTGAACACAGTATTCATGTAAAGTTTGTAGCATTCTCCTCAGCCCAATGGGGGATCTAGCGAGAAGTGCAGCGTCATCCGCATACAGGAGAACGTTCAGAGATCAGCCTGCTAATTTGAGGGGGATGGAAAGCATCATTGGCCATATGAGACACCAGGGAGTTAATGTAAAAGTTAAACAATGCTGGAGCCAATAGACAGCCCTGTCTTACCCCCCTAGTGGTGGTAACAGGGTTGGAGACTAAGCCATTATTGTCTAGCCTGATTCTCAGAAAGGTGTTAGTGTGCAGGTTGATAATCAGGTGAAGAAGGCGGCGATTGATTGTTGTAGCAGCCAATTTTGTCCATAGCTGCTTTCTGGAGATTCGATCGAAAGCCTGCTTAAGGTCAATAAAGGCCACATGAAGAACTTTTGGGGTTTTGCTGGCATACTTTTGCGCCAGATGGTGCAAGGTTAATATTTGGTCCATTGTAGATCTTCCAGGGCGAAAACCCGCCTGCTCATCGGCAATGATATTGTCATCCTCCATCCATTTTGATAGTTTGTTTAGCAAGTACACAGAATAAATCTTCCCAATGACATTTAGCAAGCTGATCGGCCTAAAGTTGCTTGGCTCTGTACGTGGGCCTTTCTTATGAATTAATACAATCAATGCAGAGTTCCAGCTTGAGGGAAATTTTGTTGTTTTATTTATATGCATATAAAGTTCTGCTAAAAGTGGAATCCACCAATCTTTATTTGCTTTGATGGCATCAATGGATATAAGGTCATCACCGGGGGCCTTGCCCGCTTTAAATCGATCTATAAGAGTTTCGACTTCAGGGCATGTTACTGGGTCCCAGTCGGGCAGTAGTTCCGGTTCCACCATACATCATGGGCTGCATACAGCTCAGAGAAGTATCTTTCCCAAGTGTCAGCTGGGATGTGGTGTTCTATCCTGGCAATCGGTCTACCCAGGTACCTGGAAATTAAAAGCCAAAAAGAGGCTGGATTTCTATTCTCCGCAGCTATCAAAAGGTTGTTCCAATTATTTATTTCTGCCTCAAGCTTCTTTTCCTTTAGTAGGGCTTTATAACTTCTCCTAAGGTTGATAAGGCAGTTATTTGGGATGGGGTCATTTGATGTTCTATACGCCAACCATTCGTTATACAGATGATTTTTAAAGTTTTTGCATTCCTCATCAAACCATTTTTTGTGGAAAGACTGCTTACCATTCTTTGTAGGGGGCCGAGCCAGTGTTGGTTTTAGGAGTTCTACTAAATCATCATATATTGCTAAAGGTTCCTCCGCCTGCATAAGGGAAGCCCTTTTCATTAGAAGCTGGTCAGACCAAAGGAAATCGTTCAACTGCCGGGCCGAGTTGGAGGTCCATTTAAGAGCTGTAGGTCTTATCTGCAGGTGATCATTTGTTAGGTGTACAAAGGAGTATCTTTCAAGATCGTCAGCCAGAACCAAGGAGAGTTCTAGGGGAAAGTGATCACTCTCTAGTCTCGTAGCCACCTTAAAGCTGGGATAAGGTCGGGGAGATCCATACAAAATCGATAGTGGATGCACGTGAACCTGACCAGTAGGTGAATTTGGCTGGGTAGTCCGAACAGACTGCCCCATTTAACAAGAGGAAATTGAGGGCCAGCAAGGTTTGCCTACATTTAAAACCTGCATAAGTGGCAATGTTATCTTTGAAGTTTCTCGGTAAAAGATCTGTGGTTATGAGAGGTAAAGAAGGGTACTTGTTAAATTTAGAAAACAAGATTTGATCGTTATGTGACAGGTGTCCATTAAAATCTCCCACCAACAGAAAAGTGGCTTCGGGGTATTTATCAAAAAGCATTTCCAGTGTCCCTTTGATTTTCTTCCATCTCAGATCAACCACATTTTTCTTATAAGTTGGACATAAGTAGACATTGATCACCACTATCATTTCCTCTGCTGATTATAACTTTATAATCAGCATGTATGGTGACTGGATATCAATTTTTTCCGCCTGGAGATTTATGGCCAGGGAAACAAAGGTAGCCAAGCCTCCTTGCAGTCTACCAGATGATAACGGGTTCTGCACCGCACTCAGGTAGAAGCCCTTGTAAGGTAAAAGTCCTCACAGGCCCATGATTCTTGGAATAAAAGGATGTGGCTGCCATTTATATAGGCAACAAATGATGGATCTGTCAGCTTGGATTTAACACCAGCCACATTCCATGATAGTAGTGTCAGAGGCCTCTTAGTGTTTCCCTCAGGTCATAATTTCTCTTGTGTGGTTAATCATGGGGAATCCAAATGGGGGTGCAAGCTGCGTAAAGGGTCAGTAGGATGAAAGAAGGCAGTGATTTTAGATTGTTTGCATTTCAGGTTCAAGTTGTCGCATGTCACAGGGACAGTCGGAAGCTGAGGCGTATTTATGGGCCACTGTAAAAGATAGTCTTGATACGAGGGGATGTTATTTGTCGACAAATCCATAGACTCGTCATCTGCAGTATGCTCTATAATTGCAGGGATTGTGCCTTGTGGATCGGAGCTTGTTGATGGGAAGGCACTGTGCAAGACAGAAGAGAGACATCCTTTTCGATTAGCTTCCAGTAGCTTATTTAGCCTTGCCACTGCCTCAGTATTTGGCCAAAGGGCTACCGAATCTCCCAATGTCTCTTGCATCGCCATGGTATCAGCACAGGGGATGGAGCCATTTTGAGGCTTGGGGATCGTTATAGCCACTGGGGGGTCCACTTGGGATTTTTCCTGCCAGTCTTTAGGAGCATCTAAAATGGTCAAGGCTGGACCAGTCAAAGCTCTACCCCTTGGGACAGGCCTTTCTTGATGATGGAATGGTCGACTAGTATTTCATAGGGGGGGATTAGTAGGGAGGGTCCGTGAGGGTGGCTATAGTGCTCCTTGAAGCTGAAGTATAGGCATCTTTAGCTGTGGATCACACTCCATATGCTGCAAATTCCGATCATAATCCTCAGTCCTCCTTATGGGCCGGCTAACCAAATTTGCTGAGTTTGGAATTCTCTCAATAGTGCCCCTACAGTTGTTAAAGAAGCATCTTTGTGGGAAGATTCCATGCCAATTGAGGCGATTTTGAAGTTTGCACAGACATGCAGGAAGCCTAGGAGAGTTGAACTTGAGCAGCAAACGCTTGAATTTTGGAGTCTCTGGCAGCCATTCTAAAGAAAGAAGATCTCCCTGGGCCAAGTAAGAGCTGGTCAACAATCGCAATGAGATCACAGCAGCTTTACAATTTCTCCAGGCATAGTAGGGGAAGCAGGAGTGGGCAATGTTCAAGCATATATTGTTAGGGGTGAGTTGAAGGTTTACTAGCTGCTGACCCCTATTTGGGCTCTGTGCCTCGTGATTATCAGGATCCTGTTGGATTAACGGTGGGTTCAAAGTCGAGGCAGGGATTTTAGTGAAAGCATCTAATTTTTCTTCTAACCTATTGATGGAAGCTGATAGTGCCTTTATAATAATAAAGTATTGTATATATAGTGTTGAACTTGATTAACTCATGTATCACTGCAAAAAATCTTTTGATTGTTTAGACCTTTTACCCTCCCCGAAATAAGATCACATGAGAGACAGATATTTGGTTTGGTTTTTGGCAGAATTTAGGCCACAACTTTATTGATTAAAACCAAGTGAGTGGTTGCATAGGTTCTGGTTCGACTATCTCCCTGCACCCTTGCAGGCAGACCTGTCCTAGAGCCACATTCTTAGGATAGACAAGGATGAATACCAGGGACAGCTCCCGGGACTCGGCAATAGGCCGTACCCTATTGGGAATGACAAACCAATGAGTCCCTGAATTCCAGTACTGGAATATCCTGCATTTGCATAGGCGTGGCCACCCCTGGTGCCACGCCTATCACCTGAACCAGAGCCTATCTGCAACTTACAAGTTGTGGCTAATTGCTATGTGGCAGGCAAAACCCAAGTGGCAACAGCCAATCAGCCAAATGGGGAAAATTCCTATTGTGCCCCTGTCCCAACAACAGACAACACACAACGGCATAGCAAGGTCAACTCAAGCCCTAAATATAGGGAGCGGCGGGTGGGTGTTCCGATGTGATAGGCCCAAAGAGAACTTTCGGCAGCCTCACATGGGCTTAAATAAGTCAATGGTCTCGTTAGATAGTACAATTCTTATTAAATTGCTGTTTGGGGGGTTGTTTTTCATCGTCTGGAAGGGATTAATCCATTTTCCATCACTTTCCATGGGAAAGCAAGCCTTGGCTTAAGTATGCTTTGGTTTAAGAACGGACTTCCGGAATGTATTAAGTTCATAAACCAAGGTACCACTGTATTAAGATACAACCAAAACACAGGAAAATTACTATGCAACAAACCAGAAGAGGAAGTTGAGTGAAGTCGCAGGGGGGAGGGGGTATTTGGGTTTGTCTTTATATTTGACATTATGTTACTGTGATCAAGATAAAAATGTAAAAATCAATAAAAACTTATAATGTAAATTGTGTATCACATCTATTTCAATTCATTCTGCCAACACGTTGATGGGTTTTTGTTTTTATATACCCTAAGCCATGTTCAAAAATCCATTCCCCACACCCCCACATGCATATATAGTAGATGGAGAATCACAGATGCTTCTGTTCCTTCCACTCCCACCCTGGCATTCCCAAAGTGCTTTAACATTCAACCCCCTCCCCAGGAAATCTGGATATTGCAGATTTATAAGGAGAACAGTTTTCACCCAACAACTATTTATTATTTGTATTATTTGTATTGTTAATATACATGATATAATATAATATAGTTAAAGCTATGGTTTTCCCAGCAGTAATGTACGGAAGTGAGAGCTGGACCATAAAGAAGGCTGATCGCCGAAGAATTGATGCTTTTGAATTATGGTGCTGGAGGAGACTCTTGAGAGTCCCATGGACTGCAAGAAGATCAAACCTATCCATTCTTAAAGAAATCAGCCCTGAATGCTCACTAGAAGGACAGATCCTGAAGTTGAGGCTCCAGTACTTTGGCCACCTCATGAGAAGAGAAGACTCCCTAGAAAAGACCCTGATGTTGGGAAAGGTTGAGGGCACAAGGAGAAGGGGACGGCAGAGGATGAGATGGTTGGACAGTGTTCTCGAAGCAACTAACATGAGTTTGGCCAAACTGCGAGAGGCAGTGAAGGATAGGCATGACTGGCATATTCTGGTCCATGGGGTCACAAAGATTTGGACACGACTGAACGACTGAACAACAACAACAACAATATACAGCACTCTCTTTCATACATTCACTACGTTTAACGAGAAACTAGACCAGCATATCTTAAAGCAAATACAAGGCCTTCAATTTTAAGAGAGTCAGATTTGTAAGTAACAGCACAAAAACATAATTCTTTAGAACATGTCTACATAAGATACAATCAAGATAGTTCTCTGCAACACTGTAGCAGCAGCAATAATGGCCCATAACTCAAGAAATAACAAGATCGACATATTCTCTGTCACTAAATCTGTGAAAATGGCAAGGAGCCTTTTAATATGATAATTAGTTAAGATTATGAAATCCTTTATTTAAAAGGTGAAAACAGAAATTTCCTAAGTTCAACCTCAGATATACATTAAGTGTTTCCATGTTTCCCAAAAATCTGGAAGTGATGAATCATGCAATGAGATGTTTCAGTTTTCCGGGTATTTTGCAGACTGCCAGTTGGATGTCCTTGTTCCTGAGGCTATATATAATGGGATTAAGAACTGGTGGCAAAACTGTATATAATACAGCAGAAACCAAATCCACAGTGGGGGAAGAAAGTGTTTTTGGTCTCATGTATGAAAACACAGCTGTGGTGACGAATAAAGAAAAGACAGTCAGGTGAGGAGTGCAGGTAGAGAAAGCTTTATATCTGCCTTGGACTGATGGGATCCTCAGAACAGCAGAAAATATGTAGCCATAGGAAGCAAAGATAAATGCAAAACAAAAAGAGTCAATAAAAAACCCAATGACAAAAATCAGAATTTGATTCACTTTTGTATCACTGCAAGAAATCTTTTGCAATTGAGGAATGTCACAAAAATATTGCCCAATGATATTGGTCCCACAGAAATTTAGCATGAAAGTGAAACTGGTTTCCAATACTGCATGAATCAAGTTGCTTATCCAGGAAGCAGCTACCATTTGCATGCAGGCATCCCAATTCATGATTAAGGTATATTGTAGTGGGTGACAGATGGCTACAAAACGGTCATAAGCCATAACAGTGAGCAAAGCAAGCTCCCCACCAACAAATGTGACCACTAAGAAGACCTGTGTCACACATCCGGCAAAAGAAATCATGTTGTTGTTTGTCAATGAAATGACGATGGATTTGGGCACAGTAGTGGAGATGGAGCAAACATCAAACAATGACAGGTTGATCAAAAAGAAGTACATCGGGCTTTGAAGGTGGTGGTCTAGGGCCACAGCTGTGATGATGAGAGAATTTCCCACTAAAGCTGTTAAGTAAATGATGAGAAACATTGCAGAATGCAAAATCTGCATATCACGGGTTTCGGAAAACCCCATGAGAAGGAACTCTGTTGGAGTAGTTTGGTTAGCCATTTCTCTAATGTCCATCATTCTGCAAATAAAAGTTAAATAGTTGTGAGCTAGTGGAGCTTATAAATTTTTGGACATTCTTTTTTTTAAAAAAGATAATCTTAGATATTGCGCTAGTTCACAACTACACATCTATCCAAATCAAGAACCAAGTAGGCACACTATCAATTGTTGATGTGTGCTTTCATCTTGATATGATATAAAATCTGTATGTGCACTCACATATTTTCAGCTAATATTATTTATCCTGACTCAAAGACAACACAGACTGGGTGCGTACACATATTTTCTACCGGTAAGCTATTCCCCACATGATGTAAATGGTAAAGTTTTTACAGAAATCTCCCAGTGTGCCATCACATGTACATAAATCATTTTATGAAACATGTAACATTTGGAAGAGCGAGGGAGAGGGAGAGACCACACTGAATTAACTAAATAGGGTAAAGGAACCACCATTCTAGAAAGTCGATCTGAAATTTCATATCTAATCAGCAGAGGAGATGAAGACTGCAAACTGAATCATTAAAAGCTTCCTATTGTCAGAAAAGCCATAGAATCCCAGAGTATCTGCCTACCATCATTGTTGCTGTGAACAAGAAAGAATCATGGGAGCACTTAACTCAATCCATTATTACATTTTTTGGGAAGCAAATGTGAATTGTCCATATTCCAGGTGAAATGTTTCTCTTTGCAGTTTTTCCAAGATTTGTGTTGCCTGCTCCTATAGATAAAAGAAATGATTTAAAAAACAAAGCATTCCACTTTATGCTATGCTAATCTCAGCATTAAGCCAACGACTGCATGAGTCATTTCACAATCTTTTCACAATTGAAATCTTGAGCATCCTTGAATCCCTTCACTCTCTTTCAGATGATGAAGAGAAATTATACTCACCCCTGTTTCTCTCAGAAGATTAGAGTTCCAGTGTGCCTGACGGTGATATTTATTTGAAGGTACATGGGTTGCCAGGAGTGAAGGAGGTGATGCCATTCTCCTTTCCAGTGATATTTCAGGGTCTCTCTTGGGAGAACATACCAGTCCCATGATGCTGTGCAAAACAAATGCTGTCCATTTCCCTACTAGTTCTTTTAATATGCATAAGAATATAAGAGCCTGCTAGATCAATCCAGAAAGTGAAGGACACAAAGGGAGCTGATGAGGAGATAGATTCAACCTACCCAGCCCAGTTCTGCCCCAGTTGCTCCTCAATATATGTGAAAAGCAAGATGACCAGGAGAAAAGTGATATTGCATCAGAGTATTTCCACCCAATCCTTGTATGCTAAGGTTGTCTCATTCATTTATTTCTGCCACTGAAATGTACACAATGTATAAATGAAAAGAAGTGGCAATGTTTCATTTTCAACAAAAATCCAATACACACACACCAATATAATATAAGCAAATTGCATTCCCCAGATTTACTTGTTCTCAGATATGCAAACAAAGATGCCATTGCAAAATCTCTTGAGAATCTTTGCTCCAGGGAAATTTGTGCTCTCTCCATGTTGGTGCCATTTGAATTAATTCATGTTTGCTGAAGGATGCCCCTTGAGGCACAATATTGTACAAAGAAGATGAAAAAGGCTCCAAAAATTAATTGACTTCTAGTATGCAAGGATACTTTTTCATTTTGGTTTCTTGTAGTGCATACCTAAATTTCATATAACATCACAACTATTTTTATGGTCCTCTCCCCCCACCTCATCTGTTTGCAACACTGGCAAATTCTTTCTGATTGTGAACTTCTACTTTGAGCTTCCATAAGTGTTCAACTGAAGGAGTTTAGGGTCCCCTTCATATGAGGTTCCCTCTTCCATCATGTGCATTAGAGCTTATGTACGAAGGTTGGGGAATTGGGTGCACCCAATGGCAGTAGCAGACATTATGGTAGTACAGTTGCTCTCAATTGACCTCCACTCAGTTGCATCACTGCTGCTTAGCAGGAGTTAAGAAGCCTACACCTGAAAGGCTTTATTTAGTTGTGTCTGTCTGTTCCCTCCTGGAAACTGTCACAGCCAAAGTGATAATAATTTAAATTAAAAGATCAGATGATTGACAGGTACATGGCCTGCTCAAACTTAGACATCAGCCAGTAGCGGACAGCATAATGGGGTGCTGGCATACACCTGAGCTCTGCTCACTCACACTGCTGCTTACGAAGGATAATCCAGTAATGGCCAGTTCTGCTAGGAACTCAAAAGGAAGTTATCTTCAGGCTTCCACTTAATCCCAATTGCGCATCAAGACCCCAGCACAACCCCAAGGATAAATAAATACACACTGACACAGAATTTAATTTAAGATTAAAGGGCAAAAATTTAGGCCAAAACTTTATTGATTACAGCAGTGTGAGTGATATTTTCTTAGTCATTGGCAATAACTATATCTGACTCCTGCCCACCTTGCAGGAAGTCTGGAAGGGTAAACAACCAAACGAAGGAGCTCTGTCGCTGGCAACTAACTGAAGCTCACCCCAGGGTTCCTGCTGGGTCCTGGCAGCAAGCGGACTTTGGACGGGATCCAGACCTACAGTTTCCTTTACTGGAAAACCCTTGTACCTGGAGGGGCGGGTGATGGCAGCACCTCCCTTCCACCACATCACAATAAGCCAATGCCTAGCAATAAGCCAAAATGAATTCAGTCAAGCTTATTTTGAGCAAAAAATATTTGGATTGCAGAAAAAAAGTGATCAGATCAGATTAATTTTATTTGTATCAAATCATCAGATTACTACAAATCATATATATATATATATATCCAAAAATATTCCAAAACTTTTATTGGTATTGACAAATGTATTCCCCCCCAAAAAAAATTCTTTTTGACTTCCCACCCCTCCTTTTCATGATTTTTAATACATATGTCTTTATTCTCTGAACTTCACTATCATTAGATTTTTCAGTAATCCAATCCTGTCCGCAACTTCATGTATGGGTGATACTTTGAAAGATAATCCATGATTGGCCTCCATTCCTCCTTATGGTCTTGCTCATTATGTCCTCTTAGTTTGGTGATTAATTTTTGCCATTTCACCATAGTCTACCACTTTCATAAGCCAATTCTCCTTCCTTCGTAATCCCTTTTCTTTCCACTTCTGTGCATATAAATTTGTAGCTGCTGTTGTTGCATATAAAAATAAATTGGTCAGGTTTTTTTGGGGGGGGGGGGACTTCCATTCGTGTTATTCCTAGCAAAAAGGCTTCGGTTGTTTGTTTGTTTGTTTTTAAATGAATTAACAGTTTAAACATCCTTTTCAATTCATTATATATCATTTCCCAAAAAACCTTTGACTTTTTCACATGTGATAAGATGACCCTTCCTCCTGTTGGCATTTCCGGCACATATTTGGAGCATTTGAATACATTTTTGCTAACTTATTACGGTTCTAAATACCATCTATGCATTATTTTCATATAACATGCACAAAATTTCAGATATACTTTCCAAAGTCTCTCCCATGCGGTCATTGCTCGCTAGGTTTTGATTTTATACCACAGCAAGGAAAACATGTCTATAAACACCTCATTGAGGATACGCTCACATATTTTTTTCTGCAAGCAAATCCCAGGGGGCTGATCCATATGTTGAAAATTAGATGCTTTAATGTGCCCCCCTGGAGTCTAAGCCCTCCTCACCGCAAGGGACCATGACACCATTGTCATGCCTGTGCCTCTTTTATCTACTTTTCCAGACCCATTTTGGGAGACCAGGCAATTTAGCCATTGTGACCCAGTACCCCTTGATCTGGTCCTCATAGTCCATGTCCGAGTAGTGAGACCTACCCGAGGAATCCGATGAGTCCTGTCTGGACTTACGTCCTCTTCTCTTGGTTCTGTGGGGTCTTTTTCTCTTGCTCTGGAACATATGTGGTTCAAAGAATTGTCAGATAGGTTGGAGGTGGAAGGAGACCTACAACTGCGCCGAGCCATCCGTGAACGGCGGTAGGGAGAATGTGATCTCACTGTGCATGTCTCAACCCGCTCTTGAAGCTTTCGCAGGTACGCAATTGTTCTGTCCCTACTGTCCCTAGAAACTGAGCGGTAGGAAGATTCATTTGAGTAATGTTTGAAGCCATGTGGATGCCACGCACCGCCCCAGGGAAGAAACAGCCCAGAAAAGGCCCATTGGCTTAGCTCAGAATTAATAGTACACTAATTAAACATTGACCATCTAGCTAATTAATGACTCTCTTTAAATAATTCATTAACGAGCCACATACCCATAATCGAGAGTAACGGTATATGACACACGGGGCTTTCTGGGATAAAGAGCTGCAACAAAGTGGCTAAAGGAAAGAGCTGTGGTCACTTTAAGGCTGCCAAGCTCTCTCTGGGAAGATAGGCGGCTCATACTTGCCTCAGACACATGGGCCAATGATCCCTCAAAATGGCATTGGTGTGAGAATGGGATAGTGACACAGAAAGGGAAGGATGCTGGACACTCTTCTTCACCCCCCAAAAGCAGCACGTGGAGGAAGAGGGAACCAACAGCCATGGCCAAACTAGGATTGCAGGTAAAATACTCAAAAAAAGCTGTATCACTCTGGCAAGGCACCGCAACGCAGGATCCCTCAATGAGGCCTCCAGATGGTTGAAGCTGGTTAGGAAGGCAGTGGCAGTGGGCCAAAAACAGGGTCTCCTAACTGGAGCTCCAAAGGACCGATGCCTCTGCAGGTGGAATAAAGATCGTGAAGGGATATTGATGCGATGCTCCTGACACTCTGGGCCAACTGTGCTGCCAGTATCAGCTCTGGGCCCCCTTTACGCTTCTGGAGCAGGCTGCTGTAGATAGGCGGAATGTGAATCGGGTTTGGTGGGAACAAACTAAGTACTGTGGCAGTCAGGAAAGCTGAACAAGTGCTCGCGGAACAGCGTCATCTCTCTGCTTTGCCATAGGCCAAGTACACATCTTTTTATGAAGCACTATTACTATTTTTAACAATAAATGGATTTTTTTCACTATTTACCTGAGCACATTCTGAACAACAGGAGATAGGCTGGAAGAGGAGGGCATCACTCAAAAGTGGGCACTAGAAATTTGCACAAAGAATTGTGATGTGTGTGAGACACAACTTGAGTACTCATGCCAGGAGATTTCTAATTCTTGTCGGTATTTTCAACACGGCCTCTTGGATGTCTTTATTCCTAAAGCTATAAATAACGGGATTCAGTAATGGTGGCAAAACATTATACAATACAGCAGAGAGCAAATCGATTGTTGTAGAAGAAAGCGCTTTAGGTCTCATGTATGAAAACACAGCTGTGCTCATAAATAAAGAAAAAACAGTCAAGTGGGGGATGCAGGTAGAGAAAGCTTTATATCTGCCATGAACAGAAGGGATTCGCAGCACAGCAGAGAAGATGTAGCCATAGGAAACAAAGATGAACCCTCCACAAAATGTATCTACAATAAACCCAATGGCAAAAATCAAAATTTGGTTAACCTTTGTGTCAGTACAAGAAATCTTTAGTAACTGAGGGACATCACAGAAATACTGCCCAATAACATTGGAGCCACAGAAATCTAGCAAGAATGTGATAGTGGTATGTAACGATGAATGGATTGGGCTGCTTATCCAGGAAGCAGCTGCCATTTGGATGCAGGCATCCCAGTTCATGATTAGCTCATACTGTAGAGGATGGCAGATTGCAACATAGCGATCATAAGCCATGATAGTGAGCAAGGCAAGCTCAGAACCTACAAAAGTGAAAACTAAGAAAACCTGTGCAACACAGCCAGCAAAAGAAATCCTTTTGTCATCTGATAAAGAAGCAGCTATGGATTTGGGGACTGTGGTTGAGATGTAGCAGATGTCTGATAATGATAGGTTGACCAGAAAGAAGTACATAGGAGTGTGCAGTCTGTGGTTCAGGGCAACAGCAACAATAATGAGGAAATTCCCCACTAATGCTATCAAATAAATGGAGAGAAATATCAGAAAGTAAAACAATTGTTCTTCTCTATTACTGGAAAACCCCATCAGAAGAAATTCTGTCACTGTAGACTGGTTGGCCATCTTAATTCTTTGAAGTGTTTCATAAAACAATTACCAGAAGAGTAGCTTTTAGCAACACAGCAGAGGGGTTTGTGGCACCTAAAATTAGAAAGGAGTTAATGATAGTCTGTTGGTTGAGGCAATATTCAGGGAATTGAATGTGGGCTTTGACCCCTATGTCAATATAATGTAATGGGTGATGCCAGCAGTAGACAATCAGCTGACACCATTGATTCTCTCAATACTCATATAATTTTAGAGTTGGAAGGGAGCATGGGGAGCATTTCAGCAAACACCCATCTTGGTTTCATGTTGAATCAAGAATGACAAAGCATAATCAAATCCTAACTACAGCTCATAAGATCAACCTTTTTATTAGATGTAAAATAAAGTAATATCCTCCCTGGAATATGGTTACATAAAGTAACTTAACAATGATGTTTTGGTGTTGTTTTTTGCTAACCATAATGCTTTTACTTTATTTTTTTTAATGCAGATCACACACCACCTAGCATTAATGAAATGTCATATGGCTTTGATGAGAGCTCAGGGTTTAATTCCAATCACCAGCATTTTGAAACATCACATTATTGTCTTCTCTTACCGATAAATGTTATCTATTTTTTATCACAGAATAATAATGCCTGCATTAATCTTACTGCTGTATTAAACATTTTGAGGTCTTTTCAGAACTGAAATATGAGCACTTTCCAAGTACTAGTCTCCTCTGACGGTGAACAAATGGGATTCCACTCACCTCTATTTTTGTCTGGAAGAAGAAGGGCCAAAATTCTGGAGTGCGGTCTTTAGTAGAATATATATATATATATATATATATATATATATATATATATATATATATATAATGACAAGAAGGAAAAAAATTGAGCCTCCCTGCTGTCTGTAGTGTTTCAGAGAGTCAACCCTTGGAGAATATCATTAAATTTCTGTAGTGTCTCAGAGAGTCATTCCTTGGAGAACCTCACCTTAATGATTTGCAAATCCTAATATAAACAACAAGTGGTGTGATTGTCTATATATTAATAAACTATTGTCTATATTGTAGTGGTTAGAGTATTGGACTAGGACTGGGGAATCCAGGTTCAAATTCCTACTCATTGGTCATGCACCAGTTTTATCAGGCTAAGCTACTTTACAGGGCTGTCATGAGGTTAAAATTGGGAAGGATGAACTGTGAATGCCACCCTCTGTTCCTTGGAGGAAAGGTGGGATATAACTGAAATAACATGCATGCATATGTATTGGGAGCAAACAATTTGAATCAGGTCTTTGATTTTAATTAGAAGCAATTGATTTGGTTAAAGAAACTCGGGCAGGATCCAAAGCAAAATCATATGCTATGCAATAGGATGTGGGTGTGTTAGGTGTTCACACCTTGGTGGGAGATGAATTAGTAAAGGCTGAAGGACTCTAGCTGGAGTGAAGCTGGTTTGAGAACAATGCTGTTATGGGTTTGGAGAGGGGGCTGTATGCCTGGGCGTCCTTCTAATCCCTGGATCCAGGAAGCGTTAAAATCTAAGCAAGGATTCAAATTCCAAAATAGCCTGGCTAGCTTCCTGGTAAAGTAATTAGCCAGTATGGTAACAAAAAGGGAGCGGCTCTCTGCCAGGCAGCAAATGGGTGGGGCCCCTCCTTCAACTTTCTGACACTGTGGTACCTCAGATTAAAACTTAATTTGTTCTGGAGGTCCATTCTTAACCTGAAACTGTTCTTAATCTGAGGTACCACGTTAGCTAATGGGGCCTCCTGCTGCTGCCGTGCGATTTCTGTTCTCATCCTGAAGCAAAGTTCTTAACTCAAGGTACTATTTCTGGGTTAGTGGAGTCTGTAACCTGAAGCGTCTGTAACCCGAGGTACCACTGTAGTTAGAAATACAATGGCAAGAGTTGAGGATGGAGTAGTGGGAGCTAGAAACTGGAAGAAGCAGGCTAGAAGCTGGATGCTTGGTTTCTGTTTATATTAAAAGCTGCAGCTTTCAGAGAAGCAAGACCCTATTGGGGTGTTCATGCTGTGAACCCTGCAATGTAGGCTCAGGTCGTATATACAGGTATGAGTAAATAAACCATATGGCCTAAAGACCCCACAGTCTCTACTGCACCTCATTCCAAGGGAAACACAAACCCTGGGTAAGCACCTGGAGCCTTTGAACTCTTGCACATCTCAGAGATTGGGGTGGCATGAAGCAATACATTAAACAGCCATATTTCAAAGGTACAGAATACATATGCATTTTGGATAACATTATTAGAACCTGAATTTTAAAAACCAACAAAGGAAACACAGTGAGTGCACAGTAAAAGGGAGTCTCAACAAATTTAAAGATTTTTTATTTGTAGAATGGAATTCAATTTTAGTTTGCATCTTGAATTCCTTTTCAGAAGCAAAATAGGGCAAAACCTAGTGAAAATCAGATGACTGGCCGCTATGCCATTTACCTTACAACATTTTATTATTAACATTTTATTTGAAAATAGAGGCTAGAATTTCATCTCTTGTTGCCACCTTTTACTTCAGTATGCAAAATTTTGAAAAAGTTAGTGGCATGTCATAAAAAGGACTATGGCAGCCATTAGGAAATAGTTACTTTCCCACTCTTCAAAAACAGCTTAGCTGATTTTCTAAATTGTATTAGCTCTTGGTTTGGTATTTGTGGAGAGCCATCGTGTTTTCTGCTACCTGCAACTTAAGTGTTTTCCACCCAATTGGCATATTCAGGTGTATTCTCTCTCAGGGCATCATAGTTGCCAAATTCTAGATAGATTACATAAAAATGGAAGTGAAAAAATGAAAACAAATATGAAAGTTGTGAAAAATCTGTACTTTTGGTTAAGTATTATTACTTTACCTTAAAATGAGTGAGGGTACAGTCATTTCATTTTTCATTATTTGAAATAAATGCACACTCAGTGATAGGTCAAGTCCATCCTTTTTTTGTGCCGATCTTTTTTTCCTTTTTTTAAATGTACAATATCTCTGCATTTAAATTGCATCCATTTTGTACACTTTCTGTACACACTGCTCCTGTAAAATACATATTTTGCAATTCTTTGTCAGCGGTTCGAATCCCTGCGACGGGGTGAGCTCCCGTTGCTCGGTCCCTGCTTCTGCCCACCTAGCAGTTCAAAAGCACGTCAAAGTGCAAGTAGATAAATAGGAACTGCTCTGGCGGGAAGGTACCGGTAAATGGTGTTTCCGTGCGCTGCTCTGGTTCGCCAGAAGTGGCTTTGTCATGCTGGCTACATGACCTGGAAGCTGTATGCCGGCTCTCGGCCAATAAAGCGAGATGAGCGCCTCAACCCCAGAGTCGGACACGACTGGACCTAATGGTCAGGGGTCCCTTTACCTTTATATCAATATGAGTAGGAAAATGGAAGTACCCCTAAACATTTTTTTTTTAGAAAAAAAGCACTGATTGTATGCATCTTATGCACATTTTAACAAAGTGTAAGCTGTAAAACTCTCCCTGCTTATTTAACTTATATGCAGAATTCATCATGTGAAAGGCAGGACTGGATGAATCCCAAACCGGAATTAAGATTGCCGGAAGAAATATCAACAACCTCAGATATGCTGATGATACAACCTTGATGGCAGAAAGTGAGGAGGAATTAAAGAACCTTTTAATGAGGGTGAAAGAGGAGAGCGCAAAATATGGTCTGAAGCTCAACATCAAAAAAACTAAGATCATGGCCACTGGTCCCATCACCTCCTGGCAAATAGAAGGGGAAGAAATGGAGGCAGTGAGAGATTTCACTTTCTTGGGTTCCATGATCACTGCAGATGGTGACAGCAGTCACGAAATTAGAAGACGCCTGCTTCTTGGGAGAAAAGCAATGACAAACCTAGACAGCATCTTAAAAAGCAAAGACATCACCTTGCCAACAAAGGTCCGTATAGTTAAAGCTATGGTTTTCCCAGTAGTAATGTACGGAAGTGAGAGCTGGACCATAAAGAAGGCTGATCGCCGAAGAATTGATGCTTTTGAATTATGGTGCTGGAGGAGACTCTTGAGAGTCCCATGGACTGCAAGAAGATCAAACCTATCCATTCTTAAAGAAATCAGCCCTGAGTGCTCACTAGAAGGACAGATCCTGAGGTTAAGGCTCCAGTACTTTGGCCACCTCATGAGAAGAGAAGACTCCCTAGAAAAGACCCTGATGTTGGGAAAGGTTGAGGACACAAGGAGAAGGGGACGACAGAGGATGAGATGGTTGGACAGTGTTCTTGAAGCTACTAACATGAGTTTGGCCAAACTGCGAGAGGCAGTGAAGGATAGGCGTGCCTGGCGTGCTCTGGTCCATGGGGTCACGAAGAGTCGGACACGACTGAACGACTGAATAACAACAACAACAAAGCTGTAAAACAGGATATAGGCCAGAATTAAGGGACATCACACAAAGTGGGCACTAGAAACCTGTGTAATAACCTGGAATGAGTTTGAGACACAGCTTAAGCAAACAGAATTGAAGACCTTTTACCTTTATCAGTAATTACAGCACAACCTCTTGGATGTCCTTGTTTCTGAAGCTATAGCTAATGGGATTCAGTAATGGTGGCAAAACAGTATACAATACAGAAGGGAGAAATCCATCATTGTAGAGGAAAACATTCTAGTTCTCATGTATGAAGACACAGCTCTACTAATAAATAAAGAAAATAGTCGTGTGAGGGTACAGGTAGAGAATGCTTTATATCTACCTTGAGCAGATGGGATTCTCAGCACAGCAGAGAAGATGTAGCCATAGGAAAAAAAGATTTACCCTCCACAAAATGAATTTCCTCAGGAATACGGCACCAAGAATCCTAGGTAAAAAACCCATCCTAGGTAAAAAACCCATCACAATTGGCACCTAATCCTCAAGCCAATATAAAGCAACCAAAGTGAACTTGTATGTGTGTGTTTGTGTGTTATACAGGCTCAAAGCAACAATCGATACTATTACTAATAAACACATTTAGTATTCTGAGTCTCAATGAACTGAACTGAAATAGCTCTTTTTTTAAAAAAAATACCAATAAAATGCATCATGCATGACCTAGTCAGTATGGTGCTAGAATAACACACCTCTAAAACAGTGATGGAGGAGGGGCCACAGTTATGTGAGAAGCTGAGGACAGAGTATTGGATCCAAACGTGGTTCAGAGACCTCAACACTTGTGCAAAGACTTATTCTACCCTTCCTCCCATCTAACACCCCCACTCAAAAATGACCCAATCCAGCAGGCTGAAAGTAGCAATAATAATTATATTATAATAATTCATTATTTGTACCCCGCCCATCTGGCTGAGTTTCCCCAGCCACTCTGGGCAGGTGAATGTGTCAATTTCATTTTCTATCAGTTTCTTAGCATTCGATCTAGTTCCTCACATTTCCACATCGGCATACTTTTTCTGTGGGTTTGTGTGTGTAAAGTCCTAATGAAAACTCATCAGGATTTTCTGTGAAACTTTCCTAAACATTTTATATGCAAATCTGCCCAATATACTTCTATTTGCAAAACACTATTAAATAAAAAATGCATTTTTATCCTATTTTCACTGACATTTGCATTGTTATGCAAAGCACAGGAATTGTGATGTGTATGAGACACAACTTGAGCAGTCATGCTAGGAGATTTCTAATTCTTGTCGGTATTTTTAACACAGCTTCTTGGATGTCTTTGTTCCTAAAACTATAAATAACAGGATTCAGTAATGGTGGCAAAACATTATACAATACAGCAGAGAGCAAATCGATCGTTGTAGAAGAAAGCGCTTTAGGTCTCATGTATGAAAACACAGCTGTGCTCATAAATAAAGAAAAGACAGTCAGGTGGGGGATGCAGGTAGAGAAAGCTTTATATCTACCTTGAAGAGATGGGATTCTCAGCACAGCAGAGAAGATGTAGCCATAAGAAACAAAGATGAACCCTCCACAAAATGAATCTACTATAATTCCAATGGCAAAAATCAAAATTTGGTTAACCTTTGTGTCAGTACAAGAAATCTTTAGCAACTGAGGGATATCACAGAAATACTGCCCAATAATATTGGACCCACAGAAATCTAGCCTGAAAGTGATAGTGGTATGCAATGATGAATGAATCAGGTTGCTTATCCAGGAAGCAGCTGCCATTTGGATGCAGGCATCCCAGTTCATGATTAGCTCATACTGCAGAGGATGGCAGATTGCAACATATCGATCATAAGCCATGATAGTGAGCAAGGCAAGCTCAGAACCTGCAAAAGTGAAAAGTAAGAAAACCTGTGCAACACAGCCAGCAAAAGAAATCTTTTTGTAATCCAACAAAGAAGCAGCTATGGATTTGGGGATTGTGGTTGAGATGTAGCAAATGTCTGATATTGATAGGTTGACGAGAAAGAAGTACATAGGAGTGTGCAGTTTGTGGTTCAGGGCAACAGCAATGGTAATGAGGAAATTCCCCACTAAGGTTATTAAATAAATGGAAAGAAATATCACAAAGTAAAACAATTGTTCTTCTCTATTACTGGAAAACCCCATCAGAAGAAATTCTGTCACTGTAGACTGGTTGGCCATCTTAATTCTTTGAAGTGTTTCATAAAACAATTGCCAGAAGAGTAGCTATTATTGTGTTTTAGCAACACCAGCACAGGGGTTTCTGGTACCTAAAATTAGAAAGGATTTAATGAAAGTCTGTTGGTTGAGGGAATATGCAGGCAATTGTGCGTGGGCTTTGCCCCCTTTCTCAATATGAGGTAATGAGTGATGCCAGCAGTAGACATTCAACTGACACCATTAATTCACCCAGTACTCATAGAATTTCAGAGTTCGAAGGGAGCATGGGGATCATCTCAGCAAATACCCATCTTGACTTTATGTTGAATCAAGACTGTGACAGCAGAATCAAATACTAACTGTAGTTTATCAGAGCCACCTTGCTATTAGATGTAAATAAAGAAACAAATTTCCATTGGTGTGGTTGCATAAAGGACCTTAGGTATGATGTTTTGTTTTTGCAAACCATAATGCTTCTACTTTCTTTTCAAAAAGCAAATCACACACCACCCAGCATCAATGAAAAATCATTTGGCTTTGGTGAGAGCTCAGAATTTTTGATGAGATTCTCAGAATTTTGAAACACCACTTTATTATCTCTTACATATAAATACTACCTAGTTTTTCATAAGATAATCATGTCCTCATTAATCCTACTGCTGTATTAAACCTTTCACGGTCTTTTCATAACTGAAATATGAGCACCTTTCAAGCCCTAGTCTGCACTTAGGATGAACTAATAGGATTCTACTCACCGCTGTTTTTGTCTGGAAGAAGAAAGTGCCAAAATACTGAAGTGTGGTCTGTAGCAGATGATTTATAGTTTGTGACAAAGAGGAATCAAGTGAGCCTCCCTGCTTTCTGTAATGTTTCAGAGAGTCACTCCTTGGAGAACATCACCATGTGGATTTGCAAATCCTGATTTACAAAACAAGTGATGAAATTGTCCATATTTACAATCATTATTTCCCCTCTATCTTTAAACAACTGACCCTTAACTTCAGTCTTATGGAAAGGATGCTTAAGAGTGACTTGCAGATGAATGGAGTTAGAATGGGAAACTGATTTCAAAATCTGCTTGGTTGTTATATCTTTTTTATTGACCAAGACATAAAGCTGCAACTCAAATTCAGTACTGAATCTGATTAACATAGGTAAATTATTCTGAGTATTCTGAGCCAGAATATAGTAGCATTTAGAGTATTGGACTAGGACTAGGGAACCCAGGTTCAAATCTCTGTTCAGCCATTAAGATAACTGGGTGACCTTGGACCAATTTTCTCAGGCTAAGCTACCTTACTGAGCTGTCTGGAGGTTAGACTTGGGAAGGGTGACCTTCAGCTCCGTGGAGGAAAGGTGGGATTTAATGACAATAAGTTAATATTGGGAGCAAACCATCTGAAATATGTCTATAATTATAAACTGGAGCAATAGAGTTGGTTAAAGATACTTGGGAAGGATCCAAAACAAAATGTTATACTATGAAATAGGATGTAGGTGTGTTGGGTGTTCACACTTTGGCTGGAGATGAATGAGGAAAGGCTGATGGACTATAGCTGGAGGGAAGGTGGTTTGAGAAACAATACTGCTATGGGCTTCATCTGTATTCCTTGACCCCCCCCCCCTCTGGTGTTGAAACCTAAGCAAGGGTTTTCATTCCTGGAATAGCATCTGCTGTACTTCATTCCAAAGGAAGCAGAAACCCTGGGTTAGTGCCTTGAACCCTGGGGATCTTTTACTGCACAGAGAATGGGGTGGCATGCAGCAATACATCAAGCAGTCATATTTTATTTCATAGTACATATGTATTTTGGATAACATTGCGTGAACCTGAATTACAAACCAGCACTGGCAACACAGTGAGTGCACAGTAAATGGGAGTGCAAAAACGGTCAAAGTCTTATTCTCCTGGTAGAATAGAATCCAAGCATATTGAATTCTTTTTCAGAATAGGGGAAAACCTGTGATTTATGTACTGATTGAAAGCTCTTCTGTTTTCCTTACAACATTTTATATTAAGATTTCATTTGATAACAGAGACTAGAATTTCATTTCAAGTCACTGTTCACTCCAATTTTGTCAGATTTTGTGTTTGAAAAAGTTAGTGACATGTCATAAAATGGACTATGGCAGCCGTTAGGAAATATCTACTTTCCCACTCTTCAAAAACAGGTCAGCTGATTTTGAAATTGTATTAGCTCTTGGTTTGGTATTTGTGGAAAGCCATCATGTTTTCTGCTGCCTGCAACTTAAGTGTTTTCCACCCAATTGACATACTCAGGCGTATTCTCTCTCAGGGCATCATACTTGCCAAATTCTAGATAGATTGCATAAAAATGGAGGTGAAAAAATGAAAACAAATATGAAAGTTGTGAAAAATCTGTACTTTTGGTTAAGTATTATTACTTTGAGCTTTAAATGGGTGAAGGTGCAGTCCTTTCATTTTTCATTATTTGAAATAAATGCACAGACTCAGTGATAGGTCAAGGCCATCATCTTTTTGTGCTGATTTTTTATTGTAAAAAAAGACAGTGAAAACAATCTCTGCATTTAAATTGTATCCATTTTGTACACTAGCCATACACACTGCTCCTGTAAAATACACATTTTTCAATACTTTGCCATAATTTTCTCCCAAAATGTTAGTTTTGTACATATAAATGTTTTGTGAGCACTTCTTGCATTTGGAAACTTCATTGCAGAAGCCAGGGGAAGTAATGTATTGGCCCAAATATAAGCCGCACTTTCCCCCCAATTTTAGACTGGGAAAAATTAAAGTGTTGCTTTTATTCGTGACCTTATGCGGCCAGCAAAGCAGCGCGTCTCCCTCCCAGGGAGCAGCCCAGGGATGCAGGGGAATGGTACCCATAGTCAGGTATTGTCATTTTTTCTTTTCTCCCCTTGAATTTTAAAAGTGCAGCTTATTTGTGAGTGCAGCTTGTATTTGGGCCCATACAGTACATAATCTGAGCAAGAGCTTCATTCTAATCTATCTATCTATGTCTATCATCTATCTATCTATCATCTATCTATCTATATCTATCAATCATCTATCTATCTATATTAGATGAATTTTTAGTCCACACTATAGCATATTCCCAGCAGAATTTACAGGAATTATAATTAAAAACATAAAGTAAAAGAAAGAAACTGGAACAAGCTAATGGTAGTGACTCTAAAATCATTGAATTTTATAAGCAATTTGCTTGGAAATAAGCAGTATATCTAGCCATAGCTTTAAATATGATAAAATATAATTCATTTTGTGTGTGTGGAAGCAATGAAGAACAGCAATCCTTCAACCTACACAACAATAAGTGACTATTGCTAAATTGGGTCCTCCTTTAAAGAGGGCATGTATTGTGGTGAGACCTGGCAACTAAACCCTGTGTTGTGGGTGAGTATATTTGACAGCCACAACACCCAACTGGTAGGTCCCTCGATGCAGGGTTCAATCAGGCCAATGGGACACAACCTAAATGAATCAAGGGACCTATAAATACCCATGCATGTTACCCAGAGCTTCCTCTTTCAGTGCGTGCATCGGAACACCCACCCACCTATCCCTACTTTTAGGGCTTGTGCGCTTGACCTTGTTATTCCGTCGTGTGCCGTCTGTCATTGGGACAGGGGCACAGCAGGAATTTTCCCCACTTGGCTGATTGGCTGGTGCCATTTGGGTTTCGCTGCCGCGTAGCAAATTGTCACAACTTGTAAGGTTGTGGATAGGCTCTGGTTCAGGTGATAGGGATGGGAGAATGCTCTCGCCATCCCTATGTGAAGGGTATTCCATTAAAGGAATCCAGAGACTCGATGGTTTGGTCAACCCCTGAGTGGGGGCTGTGCCCATGCCTGAGTCCAGGGGGGCATTTGGGTGGTGGATAGAGCATGTCCCCGGCTTCCCGCTTATCCAGGTGTTCACCCTTGGCTGACCTATGCTGGAACCCTGAGTCAGCACTACCTGCATGTCAGGGAGCTAGTTGAACCACAGCCTATGCAACCACTCACTTGCTGTAATCAATAAAGTTGTGGCCTAAATGCTGCCAAAAACCAAACCAAAATCTGAGACTTGTCTGAATTTATTTGGTGTGAGGTTAAAAGGTCTGAACATGCAAATTTGTGTGTTCTCACATCTTAGGAAATCACTTACATTGGCTAACATTTAAAGCTTTTTACTTCCTCTACAATACATATCACAAAACATAGAAAAATGAACACATAGCAGCTCAGTGTTGCCCACAGTGGATCTCCATGGATTTAGACAGAAGTATTTGCTCAACTTACTTGTACGGTACAGAAACTGAACTTAGGGCAATGCAATGTATGTGCTTTACCAGAGCTGAACAAAGGTGATGTCAGGGGCTGGCTGGAGTCCGCAGCAGGGGCGGAGGACACAGCTGGCCAAGAGAGAGCACAGCTGTCGCCCGAAGAGGTATTAAGGGCATGGGACCAGGAGATGGCACAGACCCCGCTAACGCCAGAAGCAGTGCTGAGGCAATGGGAGGGACTCCCAACAGGGGAACCTGGGCAGCCAATAGAAAGGGGTCAGGAAATGGAGACAGGAGAGGAGTTGAGGCTAGTAGAGCCTGACAGAGCATCAGACACCACCAGCACGGAAGAAGGAAGCGAAAGGGAAGGGGCGAGCGCACCCCCTCTGAGGTCCAGGGCACGGAAGCGGAAAGAGGGGAGGCGGTGCCTGGGTTTCCCGAAGCTTTTATGTTGGGGGCGGAGCCGCAAGGCGGTACTTCGGGGATCTGACTCAGAAGGGTCTGATGCAGAATCGTAACGTCTGTCTAGCTTGATGTTGTAAATAAAGTAATCAGCTTTAAAAGACAACGTTGGTGGATGCTTGTTCTTGAGGAGGTCACACATCCCTCTCACAGGTAGTATTAGTCATCAAGGCCACCTGAGCCCAAATGACAGTGTTCAATCAGGGGGGGGGATGAAAATTACATTCCCCCATTTCTCCGCAGATAAATACCATCAACTAGGGTGATCAAGGCAGTTTCAGTGCCATGACCAAACCTGAGGCCACACTCAAATGGATCCAGTTCAAGCGAATTAAAGCACTTTGTTGCAAAGGTGCCACAACTGTATAAAGGTAAAGGGTAAAGGGATCCCTAACCAAGGATCAGGCCGAGTCACGGATGACTCTCGGGTTGCGGCGCTCATCTCGCTTTATTGGCCAAGGAGCCGGCGTACAGCTTCCAGGTCATGTGGCCAGCATGACTAACCCACTTCTGGTGAACCAGAGCAGTGCACGGAAACGCCGTTTACCTTCCCGCAGGAGTGGTACCTATTTATCTACTTGCACTTTGACGTCCTTTCGAACTGCTAGGTGGGCAGGAGCTGGGACCGAGCAACGGGAGCTCACCCCGTCACAGGGATTCGAACTGCCGACCTTCTGATCGGCAAGCCCTAGGCACTGTGGTTTAACCCACAGCGCCACCCGCGTCTCAACTGTATATGTATGCATAAATAAATAAAACTTATATAGATATAAAAAAATTAAGAGACTTAGATTAGAAGTCTTCTAGGATAGACACAGCAATTTTTTTTTTAAGAACTAAAAATGCACCACTCACAGGTATATACATATTTCATTTAATGTGATGGTAAAATATCATGTTTGCAAAACAGTGAAGGAGGAAGGGGCACGTTTTATGTGAGAAATTGAGGAGAGCGGACTGAATCTAATTGTTTTTCAGAAAGCAGAGCACTTCTGCAAAGATTTCGTTTATCGCATCCTGCCTTCTACCACTCCCCACCCCACAGAAGCCCAATTGAGTAGTTTGGCAGTGGGAATGGGTGAAACCGCCAATTTGATTTTTTGTCAGTTTCTCATTTTCCAAATTTTAAGTTCAGTTCTCCATATTTCCATTTTGGTTTGCATACACACACACACACACACACACACACACACATTTGTGAAGTCAGATTCCCAGTGAAAATTTCTAATACATATGTTGCATAGATTTTTGCATAAAATACATATTCTGCTAAATCACAATTCCCCAATATAATTAATTTTGCATGCTATTTTGACTAATACATGCATTTTATGCACATTTTTATGGAGTGTAAGCTGTGAAACAGGACATAGGCTGGAGTTGAGGGACAGCACAATAAGTGGGCACTAGAAACCTGTGTAATAACTTGTGGTGAGTGTGAGACACAGCTTAAGCAAACAAGAATGGAGACCTTTTACCTTTTTCAGTACAGTGGTACCTCGGGTTACAAATGCTTCAGGTTACAAACTCCGCTAACCCGGAAGTAGTTGCTCCGGGTTGTGAACTTTGCCCCAGGATGAGAACGGAAATCACGCGCAGGCGGCGTGGGAGCAGCAGGAGGCCCCATTAGCTAAAGCACGCTTCTAGCTAAGAACTGCAGATGGTGACAGCAGTCACGAAATTAGAAGACGCCTGCTTCTTGGGAGAAAAGCAATGACAAACCTAGACAGCATCTTAAAAAGCAAAGACATCACCTTGCCAACAAAGGTCCATGTAGTTAAACCTATGGTTTTCCCAGTAGTAATGTACAGAAGTGAGAGCTGGACCATAAAGAAGGCTGATCGCCGAAGAATTGATGCTTTTGAATTATGGTGCTGGAGGAGACTCTTGAGAGTCCCATGGACTGCAAGAAGATCAAACCTATCCATTCTTAAAGAAATCAGCCCTGAGTGCTCACTAGAAGGACAGATCCTGAGGTTAAGGCTCCAGTACTTTGGCCACCTCATGAGAAGAGAAGACTCCCTAGAAAAGACCCTGATGTTGGGAAAGGTTGAGGGCACAAGGAGAAGGGGACGACAGAGGACGAGATGGTTGGACAGTGTTCTCGAAGCTACTAACATGAGTTTGGCCAAACTGCGAGAGGCAGTGAAGGATAGGCGAGCCTGGCGTGCTCTGGTCCATGGGGTCACGAAGAGTCGGACACGACTGAACGACTGAACAAACAGCTAAGAACAGTTTCAGGTTAAGAACGGACCTCTGGAACGTATTAAGTTCGTAACCCGAGGTACCACTGTATTTACAGGACTGCCTCTTGGATGTTCTTGTTTCTGAAGCTATAGCTAGTGGGATTCAGTAGTGGTGGCAAAACAGTATACAGTGGTACCTCGGGTTAAGTACTCTTCAGGTTAAGTACGCTTCAGGTTAAGAATTCCGCTAAGAACAGAAATCGTGCTCTTGCGGCGCAGCGGCAGCAGGAGGTCTCATTAGCTAAAGTGGTGCTTCAGGTTAAGTATGCTTCAGTTTATGAATGGACCTCCAGAATGAATTAAGTACTTAACCCGAGGTACCACTGTACAATAAAGCAGACAGCAAATCCATCATTGTAGAGGAAAGCATTTTAGTTCTCAAATATGAAAACACAACTGTGCTAATAAATAAAGAAAATAGTCAGGTGGGGGGTAGAAGTAGAGATTTATATCTGCCTTGAACAGATGGGATTCTCAGCACAGCAGAGAAGATGTAGCCATAGGAAACAAAGATGAACACTCCACAAAATGAACCTACACAGGAAGACTGCACCAAGAATCCTAGGTAAAAAACCCATCACAATTTACACCTAATCCTCAAGCCAACATAAAGCAACCGATTTGAACTTCTCTCTCTCTCTCTCTCTCTCTCTCTCTCTCTCTCTCTCTCTCTCTCTCTCTCTGTGTGTGTGTGTGTGTGTGTGAGAGAGAGAGAGAGAGAGAGAGAGAGAGAGAGAGAGAAAGAGAAAGAGAGAGAGAGTGTGTTATACAGACCCAAAACAGCAATCAATACAACTACTAATAAACACATTTAGTATTCTGATTGTCATTGAACTAAAATAGCTATTTTAAAAAAGAAATACCAATAAAATGCATCATGCATCCCTACATGCATGATCTAGTCAGTATGGTGCTAGAATAACACACCTCTAAATCAGTGAAGGAGGAGGGGCCACAGTTATGTGAGAAACTGAGGACAGAGTGTTGGATCCAAACATGGTTCAGAGACCTCATCACTTGTGCAAAGACTTATTCTACCCTTCCTCCCACCTAACACCCCCCACTCAAAAACGACCCAATCCAGCAGGCTGGGAGTAGCAAGGGTGAATTTGTCAATTTCATTTTCTTTCAGTTTCTTAGCATTCAATCCAGTTCCTCACATTTCCACATCTGTGTGCATATATATATGTGTGTGTGTGCGCGCGCACACACACACACACATATATATCCTAATGAAAACTCATCAGACATTGTGTGTGAAACTTTCCTAATATACACATTTTATATGCAAATTTGCCCAATGCAAATCTATTTGTAAAGCACTATTGCGTAGTATAATACATTATTATGCTATTTTCAATGACATTTGCATTGTTATGAAATGCAGAGGAAATGTGATGTTTATGAGACACAATGCAAGGAATCATGCCAGGAGACTTCTAATTCTTTTTGGTATTTTCAACACAGCCTCTTGGATGTCTTTGTTCCTAAAGCTATAAATAACAGGATTCAGTAATGGTGGCAAAACATTATACAATACAGCAGAGAGCAAATCCATCATTGTAGAAGAAAGCGCTTTAGGTCTCATGTATGAAAACACAGCTGTGATCATAAATAAAGAAAAGACAGTCAGGTGGGGGATGCAGGTAGAGAAAGCTTTATGTCTACCTTGAACAGATGGGATTCTCAGCACAGCAGAGAAGATGTAGCCATAGGAAACAAAGATGAACACGCCACAAAATGTATCTACAATAAACCCAATGGCAAGAATCAAAATTTGGTTAACCTTTGTGTCAGTACAAGAAATCTTTAGTAACTGAGGGACATCACAAAAATACTGCCCAATAATATTGGAGCCACAGAAATCTAGCAAGAATGTGATAGTGGTATGTAACGATGAATGGATTGGGCTGATTATCCAGGAAGCAGCTGCCAATTGGATGCAGGCATCCCAGTTCATGATAAGCTCATACTGCAGAGGATGGCAGATTGCAACATAGCGATCATAAGCCATGATAGTGAGCAAGGCAAGCTCAGAACCTACAAAAGTCAAAACCAAGAAAACCTGTGCAACACAGCCAGCAAAAGAAATCCTTTTGTCATCTGATAAAGAAGCAGCTATGGATTTGGGGATAGTGGCTGAGATGTAGCAAATGTCTGAAAATGATAGGTTGACCAGAAAGAAGTACATAGGAGTGTGCAGTTTGTGGTTCAGGGCAACAGCAATGGCGATTAGGAAATTCCCCACTAATGCCATCAAATAAATGGAGAGAAATATCACAAAGTAAAACAATTGTTCTTCTCGGTCACTGGAAAACCCCATCAGAAGAAATTCTGTCACTGTAGACTGGTTGTCCATCTTAATTCTTTAGTATTTCATAAAACAATTTTTTGAAGAGTAGCTCTGTTACTTTGTTTTAGCAACACTGCCAGAGGTGTTTGTAACACCTAAAATTAGAAAGGAGTTAATGAAAGTCTGATGGATGAGGAAACATGCAGGCAATTGTATGTGGGGTTTACCCCCTTTCTCAATATGATGTTATGGGTGGTGCCAGCAGTAGACATTCAACTGACACCATTCATTCTTCAAAGTACTAATAGAATTTTAGAGTTGGAAGGGAGCATGGGGAGCATATAAGCAAAGACCCATCTTGGTTTCATTTTGAATCAAGATTGAGAAAGTAGAATCAAATACAAACTACAGCTTATCAGAGTAGCCTTGCTATTAGATGTAAATAATCAAATTTGCATTGGTTTGGTTGCATAAAGGACGTTAACTATGGTGTTTTTTGTGAACCATAATGCTTCTACTTTATTTTTAAAAAGCAAATCACACACCACCTACCATTAATAAAATATCATTTGGCTTTGATGAGCGTTCAGAGTTTAAGACCAATCACCAGAATTTTGAAACACCACGGTATTATCTCTTACCTATAAAAACTACCCATTTTTCGGAGAATAATCATGTCTTCATTAATCCTACTGCTGTATTAAACCTTTTACAGTCTTTTCAGAACTGAAATATGAGCACCAGATGTAAATAAATCAAAAAATCCTCATTGGAGTGTGGTTGCATAAGGGAACTTTACTATGATGTTTTGGAATTTTTGCTAACGATAATGCTTTGACTTTCTTTTTAAAATTGCAAATCACACACCTCCTAGCATTAATGAAAAATCATGATACTTTTAATCCCAATTGCCAGAATTTTTGAACACCACATTATTATCTTCTCTTACCTATAAATGCAATCAATTTTTATCATAGAAAAATCATGTTTGCATTAACCTTACTGGTGTAGTAAACATTTTGAGGTCTTTTCATAACTGAAATATGAGCACCTTCCAACCCCTTGTCTGTACTGAGGATGAACTAATAGGATTCTACTCACCTCTGTCTTTGTCTGGAAGAAGAAAGTGCCAAAATACTGAAGTGTGGTCTGTAGCAGATGATTTATAGTTTGCGACAAAGAGGAATCAAGTGAGCCTCCCTGCTTTCTGTAGTGTTTCAGAGTCTCTCTCCTTGGAGAACATCACCATGAGGATTTGCAAATCCTGATTTACAAAACAAGTGATGCAATTGTCCATATTTCCTACCATTATTCCCCCTCTATCTTTAAACTACTGACTGTTAACTTCAGTCTGAGGTAAGGGACGCTTAAGAGTGACTTGCTGATGAATGGAGACTGAATTGCAAACTGATTTCAAAACCTACATGGTTGTTATATCTTTTTTATTGACCAAGATGTCAAGCTGCAACTCAAATTCAGTACTGAATCTGATTAACATAAGTAAATTATTCTGACTATCCTGAGACAGTATAGTACAGCGCTCAGAGTGTTGGACTAGGACTAGGGAACCCAGGTTCAAATCTCTGTTCAGCCATTAAGATAACTGGGTGACCTTGCACCAATTTTCTCAGGCTAAGCTACTTACCATGGGGTCACGGGGAGTCGGACAAGACTGAACGACTGAACAACAACAAGCTACTTTACTGAGCTGTCTGGAGGTTAGACTTGGGAAGGGTGACATTCAGCTCCATGGAGGAAAGGTGGGATTTAATGACAATAAGTAAATATTGGGAGCAAACCATCTGAAACTGGTCTATGATTATAAACTGGAGCAATAGATTTGGTTAGAGATACTTGGGAAGGATCCAAAACAAAATGTTATGCTATGAAATAGGATGTGGGTGTGTTAGGTGTTGACACCTTAGCTGGAGATGAATGAGGAAAGGCTGATGGACTCTAGCTGGAGTGAAGCTGGTTTGAGAAACAATACTGTTATGGGTTTCATCTGTATTCCCTTCTAATCCCTGGATCTATCAAGTGTTAAAACCTAAGCAAGGATTGTCATTCCTGGAATAGCATCTGCTATACTTCATTCCAAAGGAAGCAGAAACCCTGGGTTAGTGCCTTGAACCCTGGGGATCTTTTACCGCTCAGAGAATGGGGTGGCATGCAGCAATACATCAAACAGTCATATTTTATTTCATAGTACATATGTATTTTGGATAACATTGCGTGAACCTGAATTACAAACCAGCACTGGGAACACAGTGAGTGCACAGTAAATGGGAGTGCAAAAACGGTCAAAGTCTTATTCTCCTGGTAGAATAGAATCCAAGCATATTGAATTCTTTTTCAGAATTGGGGAAAACCTGGTGATTTATGTACTGATTGAAAGCTCTTCTGTTTTCCTTACAACATTTTATATTAAGATTTCATTTGATAACAGGGACTAGAATTTCATTTCTAGTCACTGTTCACTCCAGTTTTGTCAGATTTTGTGTTTGAAAAAGTTAGTGACATGTCATAAAATGGACTATGGCAGCCGTTAGGAAATATCTACTTTCCCACTCTTCAAAAACAGTTCAGCTGATTTTCTAAATTATATTAGCCCCTTTGTTTGATATTTGTGGAGAGCCATCGTGTTTTCTGCTACCTGCAACTTAAGTATTTTCCATCCAAATGGCCATTTCAGGTATTCTCCCTCAGGGCATCATATTTGCCAAATTCTGGGAAAATTCCATAAACATGGAATGAAGAATATAAAGAAATATAAAACTTGTGAAAAAGCTGTACTTTTGGTTGAGTTTTATTACTTTTACCTTTAAATGAGTGAAGGTGCAGTCCTTTCATTTTTCATTATTTGAAATAAATGCATAGACTCAGTGATACGTCAAGTCCATCATCTTTTTGTGCTGATTTTTTATCATAAAAAAGACAGTGAACAAAATCTGTGCATTTAAATTGCATCCATTTTGTACACTATCTGTACACACTGCTCCTGTGACATACACATTTTTCAATACTTTGCCTTGAATTTTCTCCCAAAACGTTAGTTTTGTACATATAAATGTTTTGTGAGCACTTCTTGCATTTGGAAACTTCATTGCAGAAGCCAGGGGAAGTAATGTATTGGCCTGAATATAAGCCGCACTTTCCCCCCAATTTTTGACTGGGAAAAGTTAAAGTGTGGCTTATATTCGTGACCTTATGCGTCTGGCAAAGCAGTGCGTCTCCCTCCCAGGGAGCAGCCCAGGAGTGCAGGGAAATGGTACCCATAGTCGGGTATTGTCATTTTTTTCTCCCCCTCCCCCTTGAATTTTAAAAGTGCAGCTTATTTGTGAGTGCAGCTTGTATTTGGGCCCATACAGTACATAATCTGAGCAAGGGCTTCATTCCAATCTATCTATCTATATTTATCATCTATCTATCTGTCATCTATCTATCTACTGTATATTAGATGAATTTTTAGTCCACACTATAGCATGTTCCCAGCAGAATTTACAGGAATTATAATTAAAAATATAAAGTAAAAGAAAGAAACTGGAACAAGCTAATAGTAGTGACTCTGAATCAAGAAGCCATTGAATTTTATAAGCAATCTGCTTGGAAATGAGCAATATATCTAGCCATAGCTTTAAATATGATAAAATATAATTCATTTTGTGTGTGTGGAAGCAATGTAGAACAGCAATACTTTAACATACACAACAATAAGTGACTATTGCTAAATTTCTGTGTTCTGACATCTTAGGAAATCACTGACATTGGCTAACATTTTAAGCTTTTTACTTCCTCCACAATACATTTATTAGCCATCAAGGCCACCTGAGCCCAGTGACAGTGTAGAATCAGGGGGGGGAATGAAAATTACATTCCCCTATTTCTCCGCAGATAAATACAATCAACTAGGGTGATCAAGGCAGTTTCAGTGCCATGGCCAGACCTGAAGGCACACTCAAATGGATCCAGTTCAAGCAAATTAAAGCACTTTTTTGCCCCGGTGCCCCAAATGTATAAAGGTAAAGGGTAAAGGGACCCCTGACTGTTAGATTCAGTCGCAGACGACTCTGGAGTTGTGGCGCTCAACTCACTTTATTGGTCAAGGGAGACGGCGTACAGCTTCCGGGTCATGTGGCCAGCATGATTGACTAAGCCACTTCTGGCGAACCAGAGCAGTGCAGGGAAACGCCGTTTACCTTCCCACTGGAGCGGTACCTATTTATCTACTTGCACTTTGATGTGCTTTCAAACTGCTAGGTTGGCAGGAGCAGCCACCGAGCAATGGGAGCTCACCCCATCGCAGGGATTCGAACCGCTGACCTTCTGATTGGCAAGCCCTAGGCTCTGTGGTTTAGACCACAGCGGCACCTGCGTCCCTACTGTATATGTACATATAAATAAATACAGCTTATATAGATATTAAAAATTAAAGAGACTTAGATTAGAAGTCTTTTAGGCGAGACATAGCAATTTTCTTTTTTAAAAAAAGAACTAAAAATGCACCACTCACAGGTATATACATAATTCATTTAATGTGATGGTAAAATATCATGTTTGCAAAACAGTGAAGGAGAAAGGGGCACATTTTATGTGAGAAATTGAGGAGAGCGGACTGAATCTAATTGTTGTTCAGAAAGCAGAGCACTTCTGCAAAGATTTCCCCTCCCCATAAACAAACTTTATTAATTGATTCAACTTCATATGCCACAATAATAAATGATTCTTTGTTACAATACATTGTGCCATGTCTCTTATTATACAATGCTTTTGTACATTTATGCCAAAAATATTACATCTCAGAGACTGGAAATGAAGTAAAAAACAAAACAAAACAAAATAACAAGAAAAAAATAAAAAACTCAAAATTACCAAAAAGGACAAATTTTATCCAATGTCATAAATAAACCAAACAGTTAGACTTCCTGTCAATCCCCACTGTATATTCCCATCGTACAAATGAATGTAATTCTTTTTGTTATACTTTTCTTTCTATATTTCCTAATACATTCTTATATCAGCGTGTACCCTTACACTTACTGAACTCGTTCTATCTCCAAGATCACTCATGCTAGCATAGTTAACATATGCTTAGTGTATTTCTGGACATACCACTTATATTTATCCCATTTTCCCTTAAATTTTTGTTTGGAGTTACCTCTCAAACTGTTTGGGGGCTGTGCCATTTATATATATATATATATATATATATATATATATATATATATATATATATATATATATATATATATAATCTCCTAATGAAAACTCATCAGACATTGTGTGTGAAACTTTCCTAATATTCACATTTTATATACAAATTTGCCCAATACACATCTACTGTATTTGCAAAACTCTATTATTATGCTATTTTCAATGACACTTGCATTCTTATGAAATGCACAGGAAATGCGATGAAAACTCAGCAGACATTGTGTGAAGCTTTCCTAATGTACACACTTTATATATAAATTTGCCCAATACACATCTATTTGCAAAGCAGTATTACGCAGTATAATACATTATTATGCTATTTTCAATGACATTTGCATTGTTATGCAATGCACAGGAAATGTGATGTGTATGAGACACAATGCAAGAAATCATGCCAGGAGAATTCGAATTTTTGTCGGTATTTTCAACACGGCGTCTTGGATGTCTTTGTTCCTAAAGCTATAAATAACAGGATTCAGCAGTGGTGGCAAAACAGTATACAATACAGCAGAGAGCAAATCCATCATTGTAGAAGAAAGCGCTTTAGGACTCAAATATGAAAACAAATCTGTGATCATAAATAAAGAAAAGACAGTCAGGTGGGGGATGCAGGTAGAGAAAGCTTTATATCTACCTTGAACAGAAGGGATTCTCAACACAGCAGCGAAAATGTAGCCATAGGAAACAAAGATGAACCCTCCAACAAATGAAGCTACTGTAATCCCTAGGGCAAAAATCAAAATTTGGTTAACCTTTGTGTCAGTACAAGAAATCTTTAGTAACTGAGGGATATCACAGAAATACTGCCCAATAATATTGGAGCCACAGAAATCTAGCAAGAATGTGATAGTGGTATGTAACGATGAATGGATTGGGCTGATTATCCAGGAAGCAGCTGCCATTTGGATGCAGGCATCCCAGTTCATGATTAGCTCATACTGCAGAGGATGGCAGATTGCAACATAGCGATCATAAGCCATGATAGTGAGCAAGGCAAGCTCAGAACCTGCAAAAGTCAAAACCAAGAAAACCTGTGCAACACAGCCAGCAAAAGAAATCCTTTTGTCATCTGATAAAGAAGCAGCTATGGATTTGGGGATAGTGGCTGAGATGTAGCAAATGTCTGATAATGATAGGTTGACCAGAAAGAAGTACATAGGAGTGTGCAGTTTGTGGTTCAGGGCAACAGCAATGGCGATTAGGAAATTCCCCACTAATGCTATCAAATAAATGGAGAGAAATATCACAAAGTAAAACAATTCTTCTTCCCGGTCACTGGAAAACCCCATCAGAAGAAATTCTGTCACTGTAGACTGGTTGACCATCTTAATTCTTTAGTATTTCATAAAACAATTTCTTGAAGAGTAGCTCTGTTACTGTGTTTTAGCAACACCACCAGAGGTGTTTGTAACACCTAAAATTAGAAAGGAGTTAATGAAAGTCTGTTGGATGAGGAAACATGCAGGCAATTGTATGTGGGGTTTGCCCCCATTCTCTATATGATGTAATGGGTGATGCCAGCAGTAGACATTCAACTGACACCATTCATTCTCCAAAGTACTAATAGAAATTTAGAGTTGGAAGGGAGCATGGGGAGCATATCAGCAAAGACCCATCTTCGTTTCATTTTGAATCAAGATTGAGAAAGTAGAATCAAATACCAACTATAGCTTATCAGAGCAGCCTTGCTATTAGATGTAAATAATCAAATTCTCATTGGTTTGGTTGCATAAAGGACCTTAACTATGGTGTTTTTTGTGAATCATAATGCTTCTACCGGTACTTTATTTTTAAAAAGCAAATCACACACCACCTAGCATTAATAAAATATCATTTGGCTTTGATGAGCGTTCAGAGTTTAAGACCAATCACCAGAATTTTGAAACACCACGGTATTATCTCTTACCTATAAATACTACCCATTTTTTCGGAGAATAATCATGTCTTCATTAATCCTACTGCTGTATTAAACCTTTTGAGGTGTTTTCAGAACTGAAATATGAACACTAGATGTAAATAAATTAAAAAATCCTCATTGGAGTGTGGTTGCATAAGGGAACTTTACTATGATGTTTTGGTATTTTTGCTAACGATAATACTTTGACTTTCTTTTTAAAATTGCAAATCACACACCTCCTAGCATTAATGAAAAATCATGAGGCTTTTAATCCGAATTGCCAGAATTTTTAAACACCACATTATTATCTTCTCTTACCTATAAATGCAATCAATTTTTATCATAGAAAAAGCATGTTTGCATTAACCTTACTGGTGTAGTAAACATTTTGAGGTCTTTTCATAACTGAAATATGAGCGCCTTCCAACCCCTTGTCTGTACTGAGGATGAACTAATAGGATTCTACTCACCTCTGTCTTTGTCTTTAAGAAGAAAGTGCCAAAATACTGAAGTGTGGTCTGTAGCAGATGATTTATAGTTTGTGACAAAGAGGAATCAAGTGAGCCTCCCTGCTTTCTGTTGTACTTCAGAGAGTCACTCCTTGGAGAACATCATCATGTGGATTTGCAAATCCTGATTTACAAAACAAGTGATGCAATTGTCTATATTTCCTACTATTATTTCCCCTGCATCTTTAAACCACTGACCCTTAACTTCAGTCTTATGTAAGGGATGCATAAGAATGACTTGCTGATGAATGGAGTCAGAATGGGAAACTGATTTCAAAACCTACATGGTTGTTATATCTTTTTTATTGACCAAGACGTCAAGTTGCAACTCAAATTCAGTACTGAATCTGATTAACATAAGTAAAGTATTCTGACTATTCTGTTTTTTTTTGTTTTTTTTTTTATAATAATTTTTATTAGGTTTTCCAATTTTGTCCAGCCCCGATTCAGGCCAGATCACATACAATTTATACAATCTCTGATGACTTCCTCACGCCCCCCCTCATTGTTTTCATTTATCATAATTCATATTCTTACCAGGTTTCTATTTCCACATCATTAACATTTCCATAATTTCTTATTTTCAAATCGCTTACCAACCACTCACATCTTTAACATTCTTATCTTTTACTTTAATCCAGTCCCTGTTCCCCCCCCCCCCAGTCCCCGGAGCAGACTATTTCCGCATCAAAATTACTTATCATTTATAACATCTATCAATCTTGTATCATTATTTATCAAAAATCATACTATACTCATTTCCTGCCAAATGCAAGTTCAAAAACCAATGGGCCACAAAACAGTTGCTTCATATAAATGTTCATCCTATTCCTACAGGATCCAACTTTGGAACCCATTGTCTTTGCTGCAGAGTAGCATCCAAAACAATATCCATTAAGATCTTTGGCCTTCCCTTCCACGTTTGGTCCAAATTGTCTCGACTTCTTCTCCGCTGCTTGTCGTTGAGCTGTGATGTGTTGACTGTTCTCCTGATATTTCTCTTTTTCCTGATAGTGACAACAGCTCTTGACTTAAAGTGAATGAATCTTTTGCAGCTGGTTATTTTCTGGGAAGGCTTTCTCTGTTTATGCTCCACACACACACTGTTCACAAGGTTAGATTGTAAATCCTGACCAGTCAGACCATTGTTTATACTTTGCTTTATCTCAGTCACAGTGCTGTTCCCAGCAGCAGCCAGTTCAGCTCTCAGTTCTTTCACTCCAGCATTGTAATCCACTCTAAGTTCTTTCAGTTTCTCCAACAATGTTGTCAAATCCACATCCTGTTTCACCGCCATTTTTAACAAATAGTTCTTTTCTAACTTTTCCAAACTTTTGCAAACTTTTCAAAAGTTCCAAAGCTCCAAAATAGTCCTCTTGCTCATCAAAATTAAATTAACTTCATCCACCCCCTAGGACCGGGAAGGGGGGAACAAGGGTTAAATCTTCGAAACAAAGTGTCAAATTTCAGGCAATACTTCTCAAAGCTGTGCAACAATGCCCTGTCGTTGTTACACAATGGCAAGGGACGGACCTCCGTGTTTTCGTCCTCAAGCCAAGTTCCAAGTAGTTCAAAATTAAAACTTTTTCTTGAAAGTTACTTACAGTTCCAAATTAAGTGTTAGGAGGAATCGGCGCGCTCAGCGGTGGCGATCTTGCAGCTTCGCCGGACGGGGCTGTTAACGGACCCTAGAGCTCCGCCGCCCGATCACTCCCGGGAGCCCCGCTGGGAGCCCCCTGGGATCGGGACCGGCGTCCGAGCTCCTGCGGGTCCTCCGGACCCCGGGACGCCCTTCCCGGGGGTTTTGGGGGCCGCGGCGCTGGCGCGGGCACCCCTTTGCCCGGTCCGACGGGGGAATGTCAAGGGCGACATTTCCCCCCGACCGCCATCTCCGGCATGCCAACCGGAAGTCTTCCAGTATTCTGACTATTCTGAGGCAGTATAGTGTAGCGCTTAGAATGTTGGACTAGGACTAGGGAACACAGGTTCAAATCTCTGTTCAGCCATTAAGATAACTGGGTGACCTTGCACCAATTTTCTCAGGCTAAGCTACTTTACTGAGCTGTCTGGAGGTTAGACTTGGGAAGGATGACCTTCAGCTCCGTGAAGGGAAGGTGGGATATAATGAAAATAAGTAAATATTGGGAGCAAACCATCTGAAACAGGTCTACATTTATAAACTGGAGAAATAGATTTGGTTAGAGATACTTGGGAAGGATCCAAAACAAAATGTTATGCTATGAAATAGGATGTGGGTGTGTTAGGTGTTCACACCTTGGTTGGAGATGAATGAGGAAAGGCTGATGGACTCTAGCTGGAGTGAAGGTGGTTTGAGAAACAATACTGTTATGGGTTTCATCTGTATTCCTAGACACCCCCCCTTCTAATCCCTGGATCTATCAAGTGTTGAAACCTAAGCAATGATTTTCATTTCTGGAATAGCATCTGCTGTACCTCATTCCAAAGGAAGCACAAGCTCTGTTCATTTACAAACAATGAACAATCTCTGCATTTAAATTGCATCCATTTTTTATGCTTTCTGAACACACTTCTCCTGTAAAATACATATTTTTCAATTCTTTACAATTCTTTACATTTTCAATTCTTTACAATTAATTTCCCTATTAAATGTCCATTTTGTACATAAATGTGTTTTGTGAGCACTTCTTGCACTTGGAAACCTCATTGCAAATGCCAGTGTTGGACACAACTGTGGATCAGTGTTAAATATTGAATCATGTTGTTGAAGTTCTCAATGGGCTTGTCCCTACTTTTTCCAGTCCTCACTACTTTGCTGAGTGCTTCCATGATCTTTTGATGTGAACTCCCAACACAGCAATTTTATTCAACATTAAGTGAGCAGAAATTTCACATATGATAGTTTTCTGTGAAGTGTGCTGGATAATTTCAGCCCCTTCTCTCCCTCCCATCACAGGTTATTTATGTTACCAATAAGCACCCACAAACAGCATAGGAGATTTTGGAAGAGCATTTCACATCAGCTTTTATTTCATTCACCAACCACTAAGGAGTCTCTTTTACATTTGAAGCATTAATGTCTGGCATGGAAAACTATACTTTGACTTTCGTTGCTGGAATTGGAAGTGCAACCCATTCATATTTTTAAAGCAAAACTTGCTGTTACTAACCCAACATAGTAATTGTCAGTGAATTCAAGTAACAATGACTCTGATGAATCGATCAGAATAGTTATCAAAAATTAGTTACCAAAGGCTTTTATTTGCACTATAGTTTTTTTAATAAGATAAGAATAATTCTGACTTTCTATCCATAGTCATAACCTGCAAGACAACTGAATTTATAGTAAATATAATGAAGTAAAGGTTTAAAAAATCTGTACTAGGAACAAGTCAATAGAAATTGTATCTCTTTATCTCTTTTCTTACACCACACAGCCTCAGCAACAATAACCAGGAAAAAGCATAAAAAAGAGCCCAGATCATCCCTGTGGTATCCATTTCATATGCATGCTGAAATGGCATTATCTTAGCCTTACATCTAAAGACAAGCAGAGATGAAGCCCAAAGCACCTACCAGTAACACAATGATCTAGTCTAGTTTTGTCACCATTACACAATCGTATGTGTCTGCCCACTTTATTAAAAAAAAAAAAAAAGCAATGGGACACAGAACAGGGTCATAGATTAAGACATAAGAACATGGATAGGTACACTTCAAATCAGGGGTGCCGACTTGCCCCCCCCCACATTGAGGGAACCCGCTCATGTGATGCGTCACATGATGGCGCTGGGCGGAGGCAGGATGCCTGGAGGGTGATCTTTGCCCTTTGTTTGTCTCAGCCCCCGCCTGGCTCCCGGGTGAGGGCGGGGGCACACGGAGGGCACCCGGTGGTGGCGGAGGATGGTCGCCCCCTCAATATTGCAGGGCTCAGCCCCCTGCCCACCAATATTGAGGGGGCCAAAACCCCTTCCGGTCCCTATATTTGGCGCCCCTGCTTCAAATCATATTGTGAATTATGTGCCAGTCAAAAACTTCCATATCTGACTCAATGAGTAGATGTTGCTGTTTGCATGTTATCCCACAGACCTATACAGCCACATTTTCTTTTGGTATGCTTTTTCCAGGATCTGCCATAGATTTTCCACAACACTGCTTTGATCTCCTTGTTTCTCATGCTATAAATGATTGGATTCATCAGTGGGGGAAGAACACAGTAAGCCATGGCAACTGAACTGTCCAGACCCACCAGGGAGTTGGAAGTTGGCTTTAGGTTGGCAAAGATGCCAGTGAAAAGAAATAAGGAGACAACGCTGAGATGAGGAATGCAAGTAGAGAAAGCTTTGTCTCTACCCTGTGCAGAAGGAATTCTGAACACTGTTTTAAAGATCTCCACATAGGACACAAGTATGAAACTGAAGCAGCCGAGTCCTAGACATGCACTGAAGCCCAGAGCCACAGCTTCAATAAGGTACAAGTCAGAACAGGAGAGCTTGAGTAGTTGAGGTATCTCACAGAAGAACTGATTGATGATGTTGGAACAGAAAGGAACAGCGAAGGTGGCTCCAGTGTGTAATGTTGCGTAAAGGAGACCACTGATCCATGTACTAGTCACCATTTGGATGCAGGCTTCCTTATTCACTACTGTCTCATAATGCAGTGGGTCACAAATGGCAACATACCGGTCATACGCCATGACTGTGAGGAGGAAAAAGTCTGATGCCATGAAGAAAAAGAGAAAGAAGACTTGAGCGATGCACTCAGAATAAGATATCAACCTGGTGTTCATGAGACAGTTAGCCATGGCTTTTAGTATTGTGACTGAGATGTACCCAAGGTCCATAACAGACAAATTTGCAAGGAAGAAGTACATCGGGTTGTGAAGATGGGGATCTGTGACCACAGCCACAAGGATGAGGATGTTCCCCAGCAATGCTGCCATATAGATCAGTAGAAAGACCACAAAATATACTAGCTGTATCTCCCGAACTTCAGAGAAACCCAAGAGGAGGAATTCCGTAATGGTGCTTTCATTGGACATTTTGTCCTTAATACATTTTGCCCTACAAAAAAACAGGCAGCATAACCAAAGTTAGTAAGGCGGAATTCTCTTTTTCTTACTCATATGCCCCCATTTAAAAGGCTACTTTTGATCTGGGGAAAAGAAAATGTCATAATTTTGGCATGGGTAATGCCCCCCATACCCCCTATTTCCTCCCCATTAACGTTAACTGAGTGGATTTAAAGTTTTAAGGGGGTGGGGAGAGAAAGGTTTCATCATCTCTTAACAACAGAGAAAAGCATAGTGCTGCCCCTCTCTCCCCATACCAAGCTTATCCAATATGCCTGTCTCTCAAATCATTATAACTACAATAGAATTTCAATTATTTGAATCCCATGGCACATATATAGTGCTCAGTGAAGAGCAGTTTATCATGCTATGGTAGTATGGATTGGGGATGGAAACATTAGATTAGAAGGTCCTACTTTTCCTTCCCCAGAGACAGATAATTGCTATCAATTCTGATCACATATTTGGAGTAGGAAGCAGGGGTCTAGGAACTGTGTGAATCAAATGGCAACATTCATCCTGTACTCACAGTCCTCACATGCAAAATTTTTCAGTACCCCATCCCCTCAACCCCTTTATTTTAATAGAAATGGAAATAAATAAATGTCAAGAAAAATACATTAACTATTTTGATTGTGAGAGCGAAAGGTACTCATTGGTTAAGTGCAGGCAAGAACAAAGAAGGCAAGAATTATTAACTGCTTAATTTTTACCTTTCAGTTGGATGACATGAGGCTGCAAAATATGAATAGGTACTGAACAGGTTGAAGGAACATTCAGGTTAACCCTAATGAAATGCCATGTGTTCAATTTGCCCTACTGAAATCCTCAGAAGCTCACTTCTCCCCCAACAGAGCCTTTTAATAAATGTATTGCAGTCTACAGATGACATCATATATTGTATCTGTGGTCCCAAGAGTGCACAAGACATTGGGAAAGAGACTACCGAACTTATTCTCAGTAGAACTGGAGGCTCTCAGGTAGTCTTTAAAGCTCATCAGGAGGGAATACGTGAAATATTGTGTGTGTTTCAAAATGATCAGAAACTTGAAAGTAATAGTTAATGCAGGTTCAGGTTGTGAAGTCAGAATTTCGGAAATTCATCTCATTTACTTGCCTGTATATTTACTTCTATTAATACATGTGCATACTGCACAAAATACTAGAACAGGCATCCCCAAACTTCGGCCCTCCAGATGTTTTGGACTACAATTCCCATCATCTCTGACCACTGGTCCTGTTAGCTAGGGTTCATGGGAGTTGTAGGCCAAAACATCTGGAGGGCCGCAATTTGGGGATGCCTGCACTAGAACATGACCATCCCCTGCATCAGGATGTCAGCATGCCCTCTCTATATGACCCCAGTTCAACTTCAAAAAAAAAAAAAAGGTGCGATGAAACAGCCATATCATAATGATATTGTATGTGACATTCTCCTGTTGTGTGAAAACTTACATAGCCCAAATAGTACCAACCAGGCACAGTAGAGAGATATCTGCATCCTTGGGTTTGTACTGTGTGAGAGAGAGTGTGAGTTTTGTAAAAGAGACAGGGAGGGAGAGAAATTAGTACCAAATGTTGCCTGACTATTGGAGGAAGAGTGGAAAACCAGAACACTGGAAGGGGTGGAATATCCTGGAATAGGGCAAGGACATGACTTGCTAGAACCCTAAATAGAAGCATTACACACACACACACACACACACACACACACACACACACACACACACACACACATTTCTTTGTGACTGATGGTAATCTCTCTACAGCAGAGAATTGTGTAACCACCCAAAACTGAATTGTTGCTTAAGTTTTCAAATGTAACAATTAAAGTTTATCACAAATAGTTTCAGGAAATTCACAGCTGGATATAGTGTGATAAAAATGTTTGTTGGAAAATTATAGTTAATGAACAAATTTAAATCTTGAAATTGATGTCTCTCAGAAATGCAATTGCATAATTGTCATTCACCAAGTAAAACATGTTATATTGAGGTTTCATTTTCTTCATCTGAGACTCACACAATAGAGTCTTCAGGTCATTCTCAGCCTCATCATTATCAAAATTATTAATAACAGCTATACACCCCTTTTCACAGGAACTCAGAAAGTCAAAAAAGTGGATTATAGTGTTACTGTTTTCAAACCAACTCTCTGAGGTAGCTGAGGCTGTAAGACAGTAGCTGTTCAAAGACTGTCCTGTGAGTCATCATTGAGTAATTTTTTTTAATGAATATCGCCTCACTGAAAGCCAGAAGCTCCATCACGCCACATTTGTTAGAGATTTCGAACAGTAACAAAGATTAGATGTTCCCCAGGAAAATGATCTACACATCTAGAACATTCAGCCGAACCATTTTTCCAGTCTTGTTGATATGTGTACACCTTCCCACCAACCTCCCGACTTTTATCAACTTTCATTATTTAATACTACACAGTGAATAGGCCCCTTTTCCTATTTCAGAAATCTGAGCTTAATTAAGGGGGAAGTCTTTCTCCTGGCAAGATGTTTCAGGGCCTCCTTGACTTTCTTGTTTCTCAGACTATAAATGAAAGGGTTCAGCAATGGAGTTATCACTGTGTTCAGTATGCTGACTACCTTGTTCAGGTCCAAAGAGTGATTTTTTTGTGGCTGAACATACATGAAAATGCAACTCCCATAGTAGAGTGTCACCACAATTAGATGAGAAGTACACGTAGAGAATGCTTTCTGTCGTCCTTTGGCTGCAGGGATCCTAACCACTGTTCCAATGATGAAGATATAGGACAAACTTGTCACCAGTAATGAGCCCAGAAGGAGTAAAGCTGCACTTACAAAATTAATCATTTCAATTTTCCTTACATCAAAGCAGGCCAGCTTGAGTAAAGGGTCAACATCACAAAAGAAATGTTTAATGACATTGGGTCCACAAAATGGCAGCTGGCCTACCAGGATTGTAGGTGGTAGGACTGCAAAGAAGCCCCACATCCAGGAGGCAGCAATAAGCTGCAGGCAAAGGCGCATGGTCATGATGGCTGCATATCTCAGTGGGTTGCAAATGGCAAGATAGCGGTCAAACGACATGACAGCCAGAAGGAAGAACTCACTGGAACCTGCTGAGAAGAAAATGTAGGCTTGCAAGATACAACTATGGAAGGAGATGGATTTTCTCTGACTCATGAAGTTGACTAGCATTTTGGGGATAACTGTGGTGGTGTAGAGAGCCTCCAAAATAGACAAGTTGGCAATATACATGTACATTGGGCTGTGAAGGCTGTTCTCACAGCACACCAAGGTAATAATGATAAAGTTGCCTACCATCGCAACAGTGTAGGTGATGAAGAATAAAGTGAAGAGCACTGGTTCATCCCCCTTAGTCTCAGAGAAACCTAAGAGGATGAACTCTGTTACAATCCTTGTCTGGTTCTTCATTGTGGTGTGCTGCTGAAACAGTCATTTGAGGAAATGGAGAGATAGGTAGCAGCTGGGCAGACAAATTCTTTTTCCACTCTGAAAATTTTAGATAAGATAAGACAGGCATGAAAACTGTTAGAGAAGTTAGAGAAGCATGGAAGATTCCATATGGCATTCCCTGTCAGACCATGCATGTAGAAAGATCAATTATGCTTGCTTAAACCATAAGCAAGAGAGAAATATTTCAAGAACCAAGACTGGAATACTACAGTATTTTTCATGAATACAAAACATTTGCCCTTTATTAAATTTCACAAGAGAATTGTGCAATATGGCCAACATTTAATTTTTAAACATAAATAAATAAAATAAAACACTTTAGAGAGTTTTAAACATGTTTATCACCCATTAATTTCAAATGCAAGACGTGAGTGATTTCCTAAATGTTCCAGTTTAAAATCAATGGTACTGAAAAGCACTCATTGATAACCTAACTCTTATTATTTAATTCATCCAACATGCCCCCAGCTTCTGTTTTAAACTCTTACTGTTTGAATATTTTAATAAAATAAATATACATATTGTTATCTCAGTATGCTTTACTTCTTCTACCAGTAGTGACACTGCTGGCATGAATTTTAGGACTGAACAAAGAGAATGAGCAAGCAGAGAAAAATGTGGGTGGCACATGAGCAGTGATGGCAAGAAGAGAAAAGAGAACCATTCCCACCTCTCTCGGGTCTTCAGCAATAAGCCTTCATCTCTTTTTCTTGACAGATGTAACTTGCACCCATAGGGTGCCAATGAAACCCCAATCTTCATTATCGGTTTTCCCTTCTTATTTTCATTGATCTGTTTGTCAGAATAAAAGGTAATTCATCAAGGATAGTCTAATCAAGCTACATTTTTTCTGCCTTGCCTCTTTCAGAGAGCTGCAGGGATAAAATCCCAAACAAACATATATTTCCATATTCTCAAAAGTAAGCAATGGGTCCATCTATTAAAGCTTTTTCAAGCTTCTTTCAGGTTTTCATTATCTTGGATTCTTCCCACCTCCACAGGAGAGAACTGGTTGAGTGTATGTGAGAGAGAGAGCACTTAATACTGTTTTTAAAGTTTCAGTGTACATACAGTATTAGGTGAATGAAGAAGGCAACAGCCTAGAACATTACGACCCTTTATCCTTTTCTTCATGATAGAGACTAAATGAACACAGTGTTGTTTACTACAGGTTATGTGGAAAAAGTTATTCATCAAAGGGTAAGTATGTATCCCCAAGGAACAAATTATATCTGGCCTACCAATATATCCTTGAACCAGTTCCAAAGCACTTATTTGCAGAAATTTTAAATACAGAATGAATAATGAAATATTTTGTTTCTCTGATCACTGATTTTTCCATTGCTACAATAGGTGTATTTACACACTGAATTCAATGAGTTTAGAATCTGTGTATATAACAGGTGAGCTGTACACCTGTACAATTATTCACATGTAATGTTTAATGAGTGTTGAGTCTATATACATATTTACAAAAACACTGTAGGGAGACAACGTGTGCCTTGGTTCAGTGTAATGTGTGAACAAGCCTTTTGTTATTTGGCATGTTTCATTGGATTTGTGTTGGGTGTTGAACCTTTGTGGAGCTATCTACAAAATGTCTTCTAGATTCACATTAGTGTGAATTTGAATGTCTTTCCTCAGGTGAAACATTTGAGGAATTTTGAGGAAAGCAAAAAAAAAAAAAGTATTTCATTCAAGCTAATGAGATTTATTGGGGTAGATTACATAAACTACACTTTGTGGTAGAATATGGCAGTTTAAGGACACTTTCCCAGACTTATTCAAAGCAGTTAGCAAAAAGATAAAACAATAGGATCATGAAAAAACTAGAGCCATTCTTTGAAACATGCAAAGGTTAAAATACTAAAATAGTTTAAAATTGCCTCAGCTTCCTAAGCATCTGGGTAGACTTGTCTGAACTGTTCTTAGCTGGCACCAAAAATAGTACAGTGAATGCACCTGCTTGATCTCAATAGGCAGGGAGTTCCAAAGTGTAGGCACTGCTACACTAAACAATCAAGTTTTTTATGGCACTTATAGTAGTGCCAATTTTGCCGATCAAAGTGGTTCAGTGGGCAAATGTGGGGTTAGGCAATTTCATGGGCAAACTGGTCCCAAGTTGTTAATGGCTTTATATACTAATAGTAACAGCTTGAACTTGGACCAATAGCAAATTGTCAGCCAGAGCAGATCTCTGAGCACATGGTCCTCACTCCTGTCAGCAATTGTACTGCAGCATTCTAGTGTTTCTAAATGCCTCTGAAAAAGCATTTCACAACTTTAACAAGTTTTAAAACTCTTAAATTATTTTTTCCAGGCCAATAAATGTGTGGTGACGAACTGTGATGGCAAAAGTTACTAACAGACTTCTTGGGAAGCAATTGTAAATTTTAGAGTCCATTCTACCACACCCAACACTTATTTGAGAAGTTAACTGTTTTGACCAATAGATTCAGAATATCTCAGGGATATTGTATTATACATTCCTCATGCCTTGACTCTTCATGCATTTTGTGCTAGGGATGGACAGATCAGTCTAATCCATATCAGTTATCCATACCCATTTGCAGAATGCTCTTCCCAAGCAACCTTGCCTAGTGCTAACACTGATATCTGATCAGCACCAAGCAGTCATTTTTGTTCTCTCAGGCATTTGGGTGCTGACATGGACATAGTGCTGTTTCTTGCTGCCATTTTAGTGGGCATTCTCTCGGTTTATGTAGTGATTATCCTGTTTATGGGACAAAGACTGTGTACTTATTGAATAATCACTTTTAATGTGATAATGTGCAGTGATAAGACTCCACTTCCAATATCAAGGGTTACCAATGATTCCTATCAGAAACATACACTGTACTTCACATGTTTTACAGTATTGGTTTATCCTCTGTGGCCAAACTAAAAACAGCATTGGATACACACTTAGCAATTGCATGAGTGCTTTTCTTGTTTTTTGTTTAAAGCGGGATGCTCTCTGATCTGGCTCAGACGGATATGTTGAGTGTGGAGGTTTTACCCTTTGCTCCTTTGCTGCACACCTGGCACCTGGGCAGCGTTCACACAGCAGTTTATTTCATTTTCTGGATGTTTCCCTGTTAATTTGTGCATTATATTCAAGCTTTCACATGACGTAAAAGCCACTTCTAGAAATCTAGTGGAAAAGAGAACAACTTCAGTGCTTCTTTCCATGTTATTTGCTTCAAGAAGAAGAAGAAGAAGAAGAAGAAGAAGAAGAAGAAGAAGAAGAAGAAGAAGAAGAAGAAGAAAAACATGTTTCCAAGTTTGGAATGCATTTGCAAGCCTGAAAGCTTGTACAGGGCTATGTACCAGCTGAAGTCCTGCAGAGTGCTCCACAAGCAACTTTCCTTTAGAAAAGCTGGTTATGGAGCCTCACTCCCCAAATTGCCCCTCCCCTCAATAGGTGGACCTAGGAGAGGAAGGACACTTGTGAAGCCCACACACACCCTGCCAAGGATTGCTCACTCCTCATAACAGCTGTAATCTTGCAGGATCCAGATGACACTCTGAAATTGGCTTTCCTCACTCACCCACCCCAGGATCAACAGCTGTGGAGGGGAAAGGGCAATCTTTCAGGTTCTGGGTGAGACTTTGCCAGTGGCTTTCCTAAAAGAAAGCTTATTGTGAAGCATGGTACATCCACACCAGATTGACTGCTCAAAAGTTGGGTCAATCCTGGGGTGGGAGTTGAGGTTGGAAACCACAAGACTAGAAAGGATGTAATGGAGTACCCTGGAATGGAATATGTCTGGCTGGCTGGCTGGCACCTTAAACAGGAACGTTCCACACCAAAATATTTTGCTGCCGATTCCATTTAATAGAGACAAATGGCTGTCTCTCTACAACAGAGTACTAGTTGACTATGCAAAACACCCAGAAAATATTTGTGGAATATATTGCTGCTGGAGATCTATAAATTGAAATATAAAGTACCAGTCGAAACATTAAACTAAACTCAGAAATGCAACTACATAATTGTAATTAGCCAAGTGAAACAGTTTCTTTGAGGATTTATTTTCCACATCTGACACTCACAGAATAATTTTCAGTTTATTTTCAGGTTTGTCGTAATATATATTATTAATAACAATGATATTGGTTTTCTGCTGCTTTCCAAAGGAGCTCAGGAAAACACAAAATTGTGAGAATGTGTGACCCTGGGTGAGAATGTTAACTCTGGTCTTCTCAGTAAAAACTACAAACTCAACCCCACCCCACTACTAAGAGTTTTAAAGTTGTAATAAAGATTTATTTTTTTACCAATAGTCCTCATTTACTTTCATTGTTATTTAATACTATAGTGTAGGGAAACCTTTCCCTGTTTCCAGGACTCTGAGGTTAATTAAGGGGAAAATCTTTCTTCTGACTAAATGGTCCAGGGCCTCCTTGACTTTTTTGTTTCTTAGGCTATAAATGAAGGGATTCATTAATGGAGTTATCACTGTGTTCAGTATGCTGGCTAACTTGTTGAGGTCCAATGAGTGATTTTTTTGTGGCTGAACATAAATGAAAATAGAACTCCCATAGAACAGTGTCACCACAATTAGGTGAGAGGCACACGTAGAGAATGCTTTCTGTCGTCCTTTTGCTGAGGGTATCCTAAGCACTGTTCCAATAATGGATATATAGGACACAATTGTCAACAGTAATGAGCCTAGGAGGAGCAAAGCTGAATTGACAAAATTAATCATTTCAATTTTCCTTACATCAGAGCAGGCCAGCTTGAGAATTGGGTCAACATCACAAAAGAAATGGTTGATAGAATTGGGTCCACAAAATGGCAGCTGGCTTACCAGGATTGTAGGTGGTAGGACTGCAAAGAAGCCCCACATCCAGGAGGCAGCAATAAGCAGGAGGCAAAGTCTCAAGGTCATGATGGCAGTGTATCTCAGAGGGTTGCAAATGGCAAGATAGCGGTCGAATGACATGACAGCCAGAAGGAAGAACTCACTGGAACCTGCTGAGAAATAGATGTAGACCTGCAAGATGCAGCTATGGAAGGCGATAGATTTTCTCTGACTCATGAAGTTGAATAGCATTTTGGGGATAACCGCGGTGGTGTACAGAGTCTCTAAAAGTGACAGGTTAGCAATAAACATGTACATTGGACTGTGAAGAGTCCTCTCACACCACACCAAGGCAATAATGATAAAGTTGCCTACCAAAGCAAAAACATAGCTGATGAAGAATAAAGTGAAGAGTACAAGTTCAACCCTTTTAGTTCCAATGAATCCTAATAGGATGAATTCAGTCACATTCCTTGTCTGGTTCCTCATTGTAATGTGCAGCTGAAAGAGTCACTTGGGATAATGGAGATACAGGTATTGGTCAAACCAATTCTTCTTCTGCTCTGATAATTCTGGATGATGTAAGAAAGGTATAGAAGCCATGAGCCAGAGAAGGACGAAGTATCCCACATGCCTGTTTCTGTGAGAAAATGCATGGAGCTATGCATGAGAAACATCAGCTGTTTTTGTTTAAATCAAGGGAACAAATGGACCACGAGAAACTGGGGGGGGGGGACACACACAAGATATGAGGACTGATATACTATTTTTCATACAGTAGATAGAAAACTAAGCCCTTTCTCGTACTAAACTAAATAACTGAGGTAATAAAGAAAAGTTTCATTAAAAAACTTTAAAAAAACTTTTTAGACAATAAAAATGTTTATCTCCTACAAATTTCAAAAGGGGGGAAGCATAAGCAACCTCCTAAATAAGTTTGAAACAAGTAGTACACACAAGTTATTACCTTCAAGCTTAATGTTTAATTTAACTTTTTGAAATTGTTACTGTTGAAATATTTTAATAAATAATGAACCATATATGATGCTGCTGCTTTGGCAGCACTGCAGACTTCCACTAATGCCACAGAACCTTCCCCTCCTCTCCTCTGTAGTCTCTCCTGCATCCTCAATATCTACTCCACAGAGGAGGAAGACCCGTTGGAGCAGATTTAAAGAGTTCACAGATAAGACAGGAATGAAAGTTCAGTTGTTCAAATGGAACTCCCTACATGAAGCATTACTCAAAACCCTATATTTATATATATTGTTATGGAACAGGCTCCCTTCCCCAGCTTGCAATTTATTTATTTTTTACTTCTTTTGGCAGTAGTAGTATTACTGCAATACCTTTTAAGCAAAACATAAAAATAAAATGTGCACCAGAAAGTGGATGGCACATTAGTAGAAAGAGCAAGAGAAGTAGGAGATAAAAGAGAACCATTCTGCCACCTTCTCTCTTTGCAAATATAATTTGCACCCATAGTGTCTCATGGAACAGTAAATTTCCCATCCTTATCCTTTGCTCCCTCTTATCCTCCTTGATTTGTTTGCTAAAGTAAGAATTAAATCACATTACCTTGGATCGTCTCATTGAGATACATTATTTTTATCTGTCCTGCCTCATTCAGAAAGCTATAGAGATTCATACTGGATTCACACCCCTCACAGTCGTATTTCCAGTTTGACAGCAATAAGTAATTTGTTCATTCAGTGTCATATTGCTGTTTTCAAGTTTCTTTTATAACTTCATACTGTTAGTTTTGTGGGCCATGGAATCATTTTAATGTTTGAAGTAGTTGGAGGAGGATAATACTTAATACCCTTTTAATTTTCAAAAAGTTGCAGTTTAAATATTATAAGAATTAAGCAGCCACCAACCTGTGTCATGCCCCACTCTTCTTTTCTTAATGATAGAGACTGAACCAGTACAACTCTGTTTCCTACAGAATATATGGCGGAAAATGTTCATCAATCAGTAGGTGTGTATCCCTAAGGATCAAACTATGGCAACACTTTCCTGAGTCAATTCCAAAGCACATATATGCAGAACTTTAAAACTCAGAGTGCTCTGACCTCAGATTCAATGTCCTAACATAAAGTATAATGTTCCTCCCATCGCTTAAAATAGGGCTGATCTCATATTACATTCAGTGTATGTAGAATCTGTGTGCCGGTGAAATAAGAGTTTGAGTTGTTCATTTGTTCTGTTCAGTGGTGGCTAACCTTGACACTCCAGATGTTTTGGAACTACAACTCCCATCATCCCTGACCACTGGTCCTGTTAGCTAGGGATGATGGGAGTTGTAGTTCCAAAACATCTGGAGTGTCAAGGTTAGCCACCACTTTTATTCTCATGTAATGTTTATTGAGTGTAGAGCATGTGTGGTGTAGTGGTTAAGATTTGAGAGATTTGAGATTTCTTTATTCTCATTGTACAAGTACAATGAAATTGTACAGATACACTGAAATTGGATGCTTTCCCATAAAAACAACACAAAACATTGCTTGTGCAGCGATTGATATAGCATAGAATTGAATGGTCGAAAATAATTCAATTGGTTCTCTTGAAACAGTCCTTCAGCTGGTGAGTAGCATATGGTTAAGAGTGGTAGACTCGTAATCTGGTGAACCGGGTTCGCGTCTCCGCTCTTCCACATGCAGCTGCTGGGTGACCTTGGGCTAGTCACACTTCTTTGAAGTCTCTCAGCCCCGCTCACCTCACAGAGTGTTTGTTGTGGGGGAGGAAGGGAAAGGAGAATGTTAGCCGCTTTGAGACTCCTTCAAGTAGTGATAAAGCGGAATATCAAATCCAAACTCTTCTTCTTCTTCTTCTTCTTCTTCTTCTTCTTCTTCTTCTTCTTCTTCTTCTTCATATGTAGAAAATTGTTGAGCCATATAAATCAACAAGGGCACACTTTTAAACATAATGTGGTGTAGAGACAACCTGTCCACAAGCCTATTGTCATGTGGCATGCATTACTGGCTAGTATTGGGTGCTGCCCATTTGCTGGGTAACCTCCAACATGACACCTTTTGTGGAATTTGGATGTCTCTCCTCCTCAGGCGAAACATCTGAGGAACTTTGAGAAAAGCTCAATGTATTTCATTACTACTAACAGATGTGCCAACTCTAGGGTGCCAGTATGTCTCCAGCTCCCTCAATCTTTGTTGGAAAGGGGCTTTGTTGTTGTTGCTGTTTAGTCGTTTAGTCGTGTCCGACTCTTCGTGACCCCATGGACCAGAGCACGCCAGGCACTCCTGTCTTCCACTGCCTCCTGCAGGTTGGTCAGACTCATGTTGGTAGCTTCGAGAACACTGTCCAACCATCTCGTCCTCTGTCGTCCCCTTCTCCTTGTGCCCTCAATCTTTCCCAACATCAGGGTCTTTTCCAGGGAGTCTTCCCTTCTCATGAGGCGGCCAAAGTATTGGAGCCTCAGCTTCAGGATCTGTCCTTCCAGTGAGCACTCAGGGCTGATATCCATCAGAATGGATAGGTTTGATCTTCTTGCAGTCCATGGGACTCTCAAGAGTCTCCTCCAGCACCATAATTCAAATGGAAAGGGGCTAGGCCCCCTCAATGTTGAGGGGATCAGACACATTTCACATGCATGATGTCACATGTGTTACACATTGTGTCACAGTTTCCAGAGCACTCAACCTCCTCCAGACGTTGCAATGTCCTGCACACCACTTGTGTGACATCACACGTGTGTGATGCACAACATGTGTGATGTCACACACATGCGGTGTGTGCTAGGCCCCCTCAATCTTGCGGGCAACCTGGAACCTCTGACAACTAATGTGATTTCCTGAAGAGAGATTACACATCCCACACTGTAGTGGTGGAATAGTGTAGTTTAAAGACAAGGGTTGTTTCTTTATTCCACTCAGCCCCTACAGGTGCAATGACACTCCATTGGGGTCGGAGAAGCACCCAACACCCTGTGGGTGGTACCCTGTGGCATTGCCCTGTGTTGACCACTGGGATGGTGCAAGCCAAACTACCAGGGTGTCACTGGGCAACTAGGGGAAGAGATTCCAGAGGCTCTAACCTGAGTTTAGTACATGGCTCGGGCCCCTTATGGGGGCTCTTATTCTACGCTGATCCAGCCCCACTGCCATTTCCTCCAAATTATACAGAATTTCAGAAACAATATTAAGCCTTTTTTTAACTTAGGGGAAAGCAAAAAAAAAAAAAAAAAAAAAAAAAAGAGGGAAAGGCAAAAAACAGAAACAATTGAGTTAATGAAGGCCAAGAATTTGAAGCTCAATGCAAAGAAGGAGACACTGTTTGGAGGTGGTTCCTCAGTTTGTTTTGGTAGGGTACATCCTTTTCTGTATGAGTTCACACTCCCCCTGAAGTTGCAGTTGTGCTCCTTACACTTGAATCAATTACTGTCCTTAGATGCACAAATGGCATCTGTTTTGTGGAGTGCTTTCTGGATGGACATAGACTGACTTCAATGCTCTGTGCTCTGATAAGCCCTAGGCTACATTACTTAGCAAGATAAAAGAACCTCTGTGTTGCAATCTTCAAACAGAAACAAAAAACGAGCAACACGACGGCCAATGAAAGTAGTATATATTTTTTTCTTGTATGATAACAGAAAGACAACGGACAGTGATCCGGTATTGACACTGTTTCGTGTACGTCTTCTTCAGCATATAACTCAACATACAATGGAAGTTTTCAAGGAGCAGTGGTCATAGGAATATGTAACCAGCCGCTGCGCCGCCAGAGCACGATTTCTGTTCTTAGCGGAGTTCTTAACCTGAAGCGTACTTAACCTGAAGCGTACTTAACCCGAGGTACCACTGTATATGAAGCATGTGCTGGATAAGGCCAAAGTCCTATCTAATCTAGCATTCTGTTCTCCCAGTGGCCAAGCAGATGCCCATGGGAAGCTCGAAAGCAGAAACTGAGCACAGAGCACTCCCTGGTCTATGATTCCCAGCCAGAGGCATATAGTCTATGATAGTGAAGACCATTGATAGTCTAGAAGCTGCAGCTAGTGCATAATAAAGCAAGTGGATTTCTGATGGCCTCTAGGCAGTCAAAACATTTACTTTCTTCTTCTTTTTTCTTTTTTCTTCAAATCACTTTTGCAGGAGCTGGCAGATTTCTAAACCACCTGGCCTAGGGTGGGGCCTGACAGGTCTATAAGAACTGCTGCGGCTGCTGCCACCCAGGAGGACTCCCCTGCTCAGCGCCTGAGGGCCCCAGTCCCGCCACTCATCACCTGGCCTAGGGCGGGGCCTGACAGGCCTATAAGAACTGCGGCTGCTGCCACCCAGGAGGTCTCCCCTTCTCAGCGCCTGAGGGCCCCAGTCCCGCCACTCATCACCTGGCCTAGGGCGGGGTCTGACAGGCCTATAAGAACTGCGGCTGCTGCCACCCAGGAGGACTCCCCTGCTCAGCGCCTGAGGGCCCCAGTCCCGCCACTCACCACCTGGCCTAGGGCGGGGCCTGATGGGCTCTATAAAGGACAGCTGCCGCCGCCGCTTGGCAGAGAGGGCTCAGTTTTGTTTTGTTTTTGTTTAAATTTCTGTTATTTTTTATAACAGTTCTAAGTTATAAGAGTTCTAAGATGGCGGCGCGCATAGACGCAGCGGCTGCTCAGTGCTCTCCCTTATTTTAAAATGTTTCGTATGGCTTTTACTGCTGTTACTCGTGTTGAGTACATTTTTGGTTGGGGAAACAATTGTTTAAATGAAAAATGAATGTATTTATTTTAATTATTTAATTATTATTATTTAAATCCAATTTCATTGTACTTGTACAATGACAATAAAGATATAAATATAAACAGAGAAGCAGCATCAAACTCCTCAAAGGTCATCACACACCCTTATTGCAAGCTACCTAACACTGTATGTGGCCAGCTATCACAAACACAATGCACACCCAGCTACACTTTCAGCAGGAAAGGAATGAAATGAGAATCAAATTTGGAGAAGCAATCATGTAACTGGTCCACTGATGTAGCTTTCCTTACATAATGATACCTCCGAAACCTTTCTAGGAAGAGCTAAAGCAGTAGCACTTGAAGACCAAGAGATGTTATGGTCTCTTGCTAAAATAAATTAGGCAACAGCTTCAGAGACCACATAGGGAAGCCATAATTGACTGCGTTTTCTCACGGAAGTAGGCTAATTTTCTCTCCTACTTATTACAGTACCAGTGATCACATCAAAGGTGTAAGTACATTAGAATTTTGAAGGTCTTGGTGAAATAGAATCTCAGATCTTGGACACATCAGGTATTTATGGTGCACTTGTTTTATTTTATTTTATTTTATTTTAAACATGTATCAATTCAAGAGTTCAGGCTTGCTTCTCACACAATGGTATGACAACTAAAGTGAAGAATCTTACATCCCTTTTTATTTTAATGGAAGATTTCAGATTCTCCCATTGACATTATGGAACTTTAATTTGCTTCCTTCAGACTGGATTATCTATCTATCTATCTATCTATCTATCTATCTATCTATCTATCTATCATCTATCTATATCTACCTACCTACCTATCTATCTATCTATCTATCTATCTATCTATCTATCATCTATCTATCTGAATTGTGTCTACATAAACATATTTAGTGTGAATGCCACAGAAAGTCCTATGAGATCTGGCAATGACTTTTAGATTCAATAATTCATTAAAAATGATTGGACAAACAATGAGGCAGGTCAACATACCAATTGAAACATCTATGTACAGACGCATTGTACTGCTAAATAATACATTGGGGGGCATAACATATAGGATGAACAGCAAATTTTCATATGTGTTGAATATATTTTTATTCTGTTTGGGGGAAAACTAGGCTTGTCTGCTGCATAATTGCCTTCAAAAGAAGGTAAATATCCTTCTTTAAAAGGCATTGGACCACTTATAATTGCTTCTTTGTTGAATTCTTTGTTGTTGTTCTGAATAGTCACATCTTAATGGACACAATCCAGCCCAAGTTTATGTTTACACATCCCACTGATTCCAGCGTCAACACAGAAAAGCAAAGTGGGAGAGCTGCTTTGCAGCCCCTAAAATGGAATACATCTGTCTATTCTACAACAGGCACAGATAACTCAAGAAACACAGTTATTGTTGTTGTTGTTAATTTATTCCCCACCCATCTGACTTGGTTTCGCCAGTCACTCTGGGTGGCTCCCAGCAGAATAGTAAAAACAATATTATAATAGGGTTTTTTGTTATATCTTAGCCTATTCCTAATAATGAAGAAGCAAGGAGGTGGGTAAGCGAAGAGAGATGCATAGATGTGCAGATTAGAAGAATAGCATGGAAAACAGAATGTGATTAAAATGGAAGCAAAGGTATAGAAATTACCATTTGACAGATGTAATGTGCATATGGTTGGAAACTATTGAGCCCAACTGTATCCCCTCAGTGTTTTTTATTATTGACATGCATGTTGCTGGACAGCAGTTAATGTTAGCCTTGTTATGTACGAGAATTCATTTTTCAGGTCAGGAGTTAGATTTCTAGGGTGCAAGCAGAGGCAGTTCTAAGGAAGTGTGACTTGTTCGGTCACATCAGGTACAGAGCCTCTGGGGTGCCACATCAGATACCACCACTATTAAGCCCAATGGAAGGCAAGAGGTGGGTGCTAGATTTTGATGTCGCACAGGGTGCCACTGATGCAAAGTCTGAATATAAAACATGGAGGCAAGCTGAGTCAGTAAAACGCACTCACTTAAAAAGGTTGTGCGCTTGTTTCAATTAAATGACACAATTATTTTAAAGACATTTTGCAATGTCTTTCCCATTAAGTGGGGGGAAGACCATTATGATCTGTTCAGAATTCATCTTAGTTCCTGTTGATTGGATCATCACCTAATACATGGCACAGCCATTTACCAATTGTGAATTCTCATTCCTCTACAAACTGTGATACAGCGTTGTGAGTTCCACTACCACAGATGCAGTCAAGCACATCAGCCACCACTGATGTGGAGCATCGCTGGGGAAACTCATAACATGATGGTGCTCTGTCACATGGAGAATGCTTAGGGAAGAGTGGCAGATCAATGGTGCTTGTGGTGGAGCACATGTAATACGTGCCAAAGAAACCACAGATTTATTCTTTGGAATCTCTAGTTAAAATATCCCAGGTCGATTTGATTTTTTTTTTTTAGCTTGGTGGTGGTAAATTCTTTCTGCAGAGTTTCTGGCATTCAGAGTAGACAATATTAAACTAGATGGATAAACATAAGATCATAGGAGGGCATAATAAGGCACTGCTGAATCAGGCTCATTGCCTATCAAGCCCTGTATTCTGCTTTCCAGTCACAGTGGCCAAGCAGATGCCTATAGGAAGTCTAAAAGCAGGACATAGATAATATTTTTAAGACCAGATTTAAATTCCTGAAATTTTTCACGAAGTAAAATGACCAAAAATAGAATCACCCATGCGCTTTGAACATTGCAAAGAAATACCAGTAAACTGATAACCAAATGAAAATGTGGAGAAAATGAAATGATGGAAAAAAATATTTCCTCCCTTCAGATATTTGTCACAAGTCTACAGAATGGCGGTGGATAACTTCACAAGCAGAGTTACAGAATTTGTATTTGTAGGAATGTCACAAAATTCTGAATTTGAACAGTTTTTATTTTTTCTGTTCCTGATAGTTTATATAGCTACTTGGTTAGGGAATGTCACCATTATAATCACTGTAATATCAGACCACCATCTCCACATGCCCTTATATTTTTTACTGGCCAACTTGGCTTTTCTGGATGTTAGTGAATCTACAGTAACTGCACCTAAATTGTTGCAAGTGCTCTTTTCCCAGAACAAAACCATCTCCTTCCATGGATGTTTGACACAGATTTTCTTTTTTCACTTCATTGGGGGTACTGTTGTTTTCTCTCTTACAATGATGGCAGTTGATCGATATCTAGCTATTCACAAGCCATTGCAATACATGATCATCATGAACAAGAAAACCTGCTTTGGGATCATTTTGTGTGCATGGCTAGGTGGCTCCGTTCACTCCATGGTCCAGGTAGCACTGATCCTGCAGTTACCATTCTGTGGTCCCAACATATTGGATAATTTCTACTGTGATGTTCCACAGGTGGTCAAATTGGCCTGCACAGACATCTATACTGTTGAACTACTTATGGTCTCCAACAATGGACTTGTTGTGACAGGAACCTTCATTGCTTTGCTCATTTCATACAGCATCATCTTGTTCAAGATAAGAAATCATGTCTCAGAAGGGAAGCATAAAGCTCTGTCAACATGTGCAGCCCAGATCACAGTAGTGAGTTTACACTTCATCCCATGTATCTATATTTATGACCAGCCCTTCAAGAAATTTACAGCAGATAAGGTGGTCTCCATCCTCTACACAGTTATCAGCCCAGTGCTGAATCCAATCATTTACACATTAAGAAATACAGAGATGAAAAATGCTATAAGGAGGTTAATGGGGAAAGTGCTGAGGTTTTATCAGAATGATTCAAAACTGTAAATGTTATTTATACGTATATTGGTTCTTATTTAAACATCCTTGTATATTGCTTTAAACTTATTTAGTGATGAAATTAGCAAAAAAATAAAAAATAGATTTATATTATATTATATTATTATATTATATTATATTATATTATATTATATTATATTATTATATTATATTATATTATATTATATTATATTATATTATATTATATTATATTATATTATATTATATTATATTATATTATATTATAGTTTCTGTCTAAATGCCCAGGAAAAGAGAACTTCATTTACCTGGCACGGAAATGATGAGAAGTGGGGTTTTCTGGGGAAAGTATTTTTTATTTATTTTTTAATGAGATACGACTACAAAAAGGGCCTGTTCTCTTGTCATCACCCTCTGGACCTCCCTCAACGGTGGCACAAAGAGAAGGGTTTCTCATGCTGATGTCACAGTCCCAGTAGTTTTACATAGGGAAAGTGAGTCCTTGGGGTCCTGGGCCACATAAGGCTTTTAATATCTAAACACCTCAAATTTGGCATGGAAACAAATGGGCTGCCAGTCAGGCTGTAAACTATATTTATGGTTAAATACATGATGAGTTGGACGTATGTAATAATAATAATAATAATAATAATAATAATAATAATAATTTATTTATATCCTGCCCTCCCCAGCCAGGACCGGGCTCAGGGTGGCTAACATCAGAGTCTATAATACATTAAAACATAATGTAGGCCATTTCAGGAAGTTAAAAATAGTTGAATGAGTAGTTCTAATAACAAAAATGAAATTAGCAATGCCTGAAGGTCCAGCTTCAGGGTAGAGAGCAATAAAACAAGAAAGACTCACTGTGTTCTATATAAGAATTAATGCATGGGTACTCATCTAAAGTACTGATCGGCCCCCTGACACTACAGCAGTGTTAGTATTGATTGTATTGTTTTATTCTCTTCATAAACTGCTTTTTACAACCAAGTGGTGCATAAATGTATCCCCATGAAAGAGGCAGGGTGCCACCGGGTCATGTGGGCCTTCTTCAAAAGGCTACTCAGCTGTAAGCCTCTGTGTAAAGAGCCTCAAAGGATTTCTGAGGTGGCTCTGAGCCTCCTGGCCTTGGAGGTGCAGCAGGAATACCATGCCCACCAAGACATGGTCAAGGAGGTGGGGACTGTCAGCCAGGAACTGGAGCGGATGTGGGGGGCCAAAGTGCCTCCTCCTAAGAAGCCCCTGATAGAAGAACTGGACTGAATTCAGGAACTTTGACAGCTGTCAGATGCTCACCAGCTAGCCTGGGAGGGAGTTGGGGGGAGAGTCCTCCTGCTGAAACCAGATTACTGGTAGGCTTTTGAGAAGGAAATTGAATAAACATATTGGATTAGACAAGATTAGCCCCTTTTCTGTCTCACTTCACGTTAACACCTTGAAATGGAGCAAGGCTTGGGTTTCAAGAGGCACTTGTGGGGGCTGCTGGTGTAATAAATTGGTGAACTCAAAGGATTTCATGATCTAATGGGGCTATAACAAAGGTACTGCTCTTTGACCTTTAGAAAAGCCCTATTTGCATTTGCAAATGGAGGGATCTTTGTGCTTATTGTTTAGCAGCACTTTCTACAAAAACCCCATGGGACATGGTGACATTCTCTGGATTCTATGAAGTGTTGCCAGGCTCTCAGCCTGTTTGTGAAAAGCCCTGCATGGCCGCACATGTTTGGAAGACATTTTTTTTTTTATAAAGGTTGGAGTTTGAAAATGACCCTCAACCACTTGGGATATTTAACATGATAGATGCAATTTCTTGCCCCCTCCATCTTTGGTCCCCTTCAAATATCTCCTTGTTTTGCTGCCAACAGCTCAAATTGTCAAAAACCCACCTTTTTCTATACAATTTGTGACCCATTAAGGCTTAAGCAAATAAACGCGCACAAATAATCTTTGGTGGGACACCATGGTCTTGTTAAGCCTTGTGAGGAGTTAAGCACTTGGGATGCCATACTTAAGCTTCAGACAGTACTTCATTGCATTTTCCTGATGTTTTATTACCTGATAATTTCCATGTTTTATGTGATCTTTCACATGATGTAAAAGCCACTTCTGAAAAAAACTAATAAAAAACTAATAAAAAAAACTTCTGAAAAACTAGCAGAATCTTATGGAAGTTTAGCACTCATTTCCATGTTATTTGCTTCCATAAAAAAATCATTTGCAACTCTGAAATCAGAAAATCACAGGAGTTTAGTGTTGTAATTTCAGGGCTCATCCACAATTCTACAGGTATTTGTCTGCGAACCCCTTGATGGGAAATCCACACGGAACAGGGTGACATGTGAATAGCATAATCACATATGTAAGGCCAATCACAATCCAGCTGTCATAAATCCTGGGATTGAATTGAAAGACTATGATGCAGAAGGGGGAGGAATTTGTGTGGGGTTTGTATGTGTGTGAATACTGGAAACCTCCATTGGAGGAAGCGGGATTCCCCCTTTCCATATCAGCTTCAGCTGCTTTGGAAGTGAATAATAACTGCCTGCTCTCCCTCCTGTGGAGCAGAAAGCCCCATTGAAGGGTGGTTGTGAACTAATCAGGCAAAGGAAGAAGGCTAAGTATAAGGCAGGGGAGGGGAGGGGAGCAGAGCAGATAGACTTAGTGAGATAGACCACACAGTAGGGCTGTCGTCCATCATTTTTTGGTGTTTTTGGGGAGAAGAAAAAGGCTCAACAACTTTTGGGGTGTCCTGGTTTTTACTTTTCAAAATAAAACCTGTTTTGGAAAGAGAAAAAAATGAGCACTGAACCACTGATATATCACAAGTGGACTCTTTATTTACTGCATTTGCAATTTTTTAAGATAAAATCTATTTTGGAAAGAAACTACTTTTGCCGTTTTATGGGCATTTATTGTTTGTTTACAGATAGTTGCCTTGGTGGTATTATCTTGTGTCTATTGCAGTAGCTATTGTATCACCACCCTGTTTATTGTTTTATTGTAGGTGTTTGCCAGGCAGGATAAACCCATTTCATTTCCTCAGTTATAAGAAAAGCCCCTAGGAAGGGGCTTAAGGGGCTTTTACATGAGGGATAGAAATGGATAGTCATTCTCAGAAGAAATCATTTTAATAGTTCCAACCTACCATTTTCTTCGACACCTTTTCAAATTTGCCTCCTTGTTTTTGACATGCTGGAGTGGTAACACCCCCTTCCAGCATCAAGGATCGCTGTCAATGATTCCTGTCACACATACATTTGCACACTACTGAAGACTGAAGAATCTGTTTTCCATCTCTGATTGTGTGCCAAACTAAATATAACACGGTACTTGCAATTAGCAACAACATGAATTCATTATCATTATCATCATTATCAATTTTTTTTGCTGTGTGTTGTGTGCTGAGAGAGAATTGCAGAGGGGCATTTAATGGTGAAGTCTGGAAAGCTCACTCAGCAATTTATTTATGGCTGCAGTTCACATGTTCATTTGAAAACAGCAGAATAGAATTAAATGTGACCTTGTACCACTCAGACCAACACTGCAAACAACAAGAGAAAGAACTGAACTCTTTCAACACACCAGGTCTAAAACAAAAATGAAGATGAAAGATTACACACGTGAAATGGATTATAAATATATACGTAAGATTTAACCGGGGTTGCTGTTTGTAAGGTGAAAATGTGGACAGCTGGAAGAATGGCTTGATGACAAGTGAAGGATGTCAACTGGAGACTAAATAATAAAGGAAGCAGCGAAACAGGAATATCTTGGACATATGATTGCATCAGAAGTGGGAAACCTGATTTTAAGAAATTGTATTAAATTAAAGTCATTTGATTTGATTGGAATAGTTTGGAAAATTAATAAAAATATTTTTTTTAATGAAAACAAACAACAAACCACAACTAGATCAGACCCTTATGTTTGGGTGTTGACCTTTAACCGTTTACTTCATGCTGTAGTCTTGATCAGATATGAGTCTATGGCACTATTTGCATTGGGAAGAACTTCCATTGGCCCAAGTTGGTGGTGGGGTTCGGAACCAGAAAATTAGTAGGGATGTAATGGAGTACCCTGGAATAGGGCATGGTTGGGTGGTTGGCTGGAAGCCTAAACAGGAACATTTCACACCAAAATATTTTGCCTCAGATCCCACTTATATTAGAAAAATGACAGTCTACTCACAACAGAAAACTGTGTTATCACAAAAAAAATGAAATTGTTCCTTAATTCTTCAACTCTAAAACTAAAAATTATCAGGAATACTTTCAAGGAATTCACAGCTGCCTCTAGAGAGCTAAATGTGTTTGTAGAAAAAAAATACTGTTGGAGATCTATAAATCATATTTAAAGTACAATTTGAAACATAAAACTTGATGCCACTCAGAAACACAGTTACATTATTTTCATTAGCCTAGGAAAACAGCTTCTAGCGAAGGTTAATTTTCTCCTTCCAATAATAACATATTATAGTTTTCAGGGAGGGTTTTAGATTCCCCATTATAGAAATTGTTAATAACTACCATATTTGTAGGCTACTGTTTCCAAACAAACTCAAAGAGTCACGAGTGGATAGGTTTTGAGTTGAAAGATAGTGGCTGTTCAAAGACTATCCTGTGAGAGTCATCACTGAAAGAGGAGTTTAGGTTTTAAACACCACAGAATTAAAATAGTTAGTTTGAAAGCTGTAATTAAGGTTCTATATTTCCAAAAGAATGACCTAAAGTATATTTTCAGAACTTTCAGCTGAACTATATTTCTTTCCCATTCCAATGCATGCATGTAAACCCCTACATAATCTTCATTTTCTTCCATTGTCATTTAATACTACACAGTGTTGGGACGCTTCTTCCTTTTTCAGGACTCTGAGGTTAATTAAGGGGAAAATCTTTCTTCTGACTAAATGGTCCAGGGCCTCCTTGACTTTTTTGTTTCTTAGGCTATAAATGAAGGGATTCATTAATGGAGTTATCACTGTGTTCAGTATGCTGGCTACCTTGTTGAGGTCCAACGAGTGATTTTTTTGTGGCTGAACATAAATGAAAATAGAACTCCCATAGAACAGTGTCACCACAATTAGGTGAGAGGCACACGTAGAGAACGCTTTCTGTCGTCCTTTTGCTGAGGGGATCCTCAGCACTGTTCCAATAATGAATATATAGGATACACTTGTCACCAGTAATGAGCCTAGGAGGAGCAAGGCTGAATTGACAAAATTAATAATCTCAATCTTCTTTACATCAAAGCAGGCCAGCTTGAGAACTGGGTCAACATCACAAAAGAAATGGTTGATGGAATTGGGTCCACAAAATGGCAGCTGGCCTACCAGGATTGTAGGCGGTAGTACTGCAAAGAAGCCCCATATCCAGGAGGCAGCTATAAGTTGAAAACATACATGTGTGCTCATTATGGCTGCATATCTCAGAGGGTTGCAAATGGCCAGATAGCGGTCAAATGACATGATAGCCAAAAGGAAGAACTCTGTGGAACCTGTTGAGAAATATATGTAAGCCTGCAGGATGCAACTATGGAAGGCGATAGATTTTCTTTGACTCATGAAATTGAATAGCATTTTAGGGATAACTGTGGTGGTGAATACAATCTCTAAAAAAGACAGGTTAGCAATGAACATGTACATTGGGCTGTGAAGGCTGTTCTCACACCACACCAAGGTAATAACGATAAAGTTGCCTACCATAGCAACAGTGTAGGTGATGAAGAATAAAGTGAAGAGTAGAGGTTCAACCCTCTTAGTCCCAATGAATCCTAGGAGAATAAATTCATTCACAGTCCTCGTCTGGTTCATCATTATGCTGTACAACTAATACAGTCACTTGAATAAATGGAGAGCAGCAAGATGAACAATTCTCCTTCTGTGTTGAAATCTCTACATGATAAAATGGTAGGGACACCATAAGTTATTTAAGCACAAAAGATGCTGGATGGTGATTCCTGTGGGATAATGCATGGAAATATGCATGAGAAACATCAGCTATGCTTGTTTAAAGCCAGAGACGAAGTGAAAAGAGGGGTGTAAAGAGGGCTGCTAATTTGAACCTTTTTTATAGTTTATTACTATAGATCATGGCAGTTGTGCAGTTGGCATAATTCAATATAAAAATTGATCCCCATTATGCAATGTCTTGAACCTGGTCTTTGTTCTTATGTTTATATCCCATTAATTTCCAAATGAAAAAAAGGTTTTCAGTTTCCTAAATATTCCATTTTGAAATCAAAAGCACACAAATGTGCTCAAATTTGACTCAGTTCTGGTTACCATTTAATTTATCCAAAATTATATCATCTTCCATTTGAAATTGTATGTATTGTTGAAATGTTTTTATAATGCTGCTGTTCTGCTAACATTACAGACTTCAGCTTGCACCCCTCCTTTCCTGTGTAGTCCCTCCACCTCCTCAGCAACTGCTCCATAGCACTGAAGGCTCCATCAGAGCAGATTTTGAGGCCGCATGGTGATAAGAGAGGAATGGGAAGTTCCATTCTGCAAGTGCAGCTCCCTGCATGCAACTTTAGATACAGCCCAAAGTATACATAGTTTTATAAAATTGTTTTGTTTTGTTTTGTTTTAGAAGGAAATTCCCTAGTAGAATAAATTTTAGGCCAACACAAAGGAAAAAAGAAAGTGGATGGCACATGAGTACAGATAACAAGGGAAGTAGGAAAGAAAAGAGAATCATGTGTACCTCTCTCAGGTCTTTCCTCTGTAACCCGTTCCCGCAGTGTCTCATGGAAACCCTTATCTCCCATCCTTATCCCTTTCTTTCCCTTATACTCATTGATGTGCTTGCCTTGTTTAGATAGCTGCAGAGATGAAAACAAAACACATATTTCCAATTTGACAGCAATAAGTAATTTGTCAATTTTGTGTTCTTCGGTTCTGTGGGCCAATGAATAGTTTTAACATTTGAAGCAGATTGGGCATGGGTCTGAGAGGAAAATAATACTTCATACTCCTTAAATTTTCAAAAGTTTCAATTTAAGTATTAGATAAATTAAGAAGCCACTTACCTATGTCATACTCTTATGTTCTTTCCTTGCTGGTAGAGATTGAATCAGTACACTTCTATTTCCTACAGAATATATGGGAAAGGTTGTTCATCATACAATAGATATATATCCCTAAGGGTCAAATTATGACAAAACATTCCTGAGTCAATTCCAAAGCACTTATATGCAGAATTTTTTAAATATGGAGTGAATAATGAAATATTTTTGTATTAGGGATTTACAGATCAGTCCAGTGCTTAATCCTGTATGCAGTACCCCATCATACAGTTATTTCCCAACATTTAAAATGTTGCCCAACATAGCTATTAATAAGATTCAATTAATAATATTATACCGTATTAATAAGATTCAAAAATAGCATTTATTCTCATCACTACTCTTCTCTTCATTTTCCCGACGGCAAATAATTTCCTTCTACCCTAAAGGTGTAACTGATATTCAATTAGCAGTTTAATTGAATCACTGTGGTCCTTGAAGGTATTATATATCAATTATTTCAACTACAAGAGGCAAAGAGGAATTCAAACACAAGGATTATTATTATTATTATTTCTTTATTAGTATCGTTTTCATGTTGCTGCATATTACCATTATAACTGAAAATGCTGGCAAAATATTGATTCAATGTAATAAAAATAATTATTATGAAAACCAAATGAAAAGCATGTTGTCTGCTGAACATTGCCTATGTATTGAAGCCTCCAGACAGAAGCTGATAAATAGCATTTTCATTTATTGCCAGGAGCTAGTTTGGGGTAGTGATTTAGAGTGTTGTACGAAGGCATGGGAGACGGAGGTTCTAATTCCCACTTAGCTATGAAGCTTACTGGGTGTCTCTCTGCCTAACCTAACTCACAGGGTTTTTGGGAGGTTTTTTGGGGAAGGGAGAGAATCATGTATACCACCTTGAGCTCATTGGAAGAAAAGGTGGGATAAAAACATAATAAGGAAGGAAGGAAGTTAATAGTGGGGAATCTCTGAGCCAAATGCACCTATGTAAGCTTCTCTGTCTGTTTTCTCAACACCAAATCCATGAGGCGAGGTGAAGCACAGGTGGCAGAAGCAAAAGAGGCAACACCCACCTCATCACTTCCACCATCACCAGAACACCTCCTCTCCTGCCAAGTTCAGCAAAATGGGAGGGCATTGCTGCTCATCTTCCCTGCCCCTTGGTTGGAGAAGATAAGCGTCAACGTCTTGCAGAATGCCATCCCTCTTGCTGAGTTTGGCATGCAGCAGAAGTGGGGGTGGGGTGAAGGGTGGGAAGCAGCAGTCTATTCCCAGGAGGTGAAATGGGATGGGCCACCCCTGCTCAAGACTACCCAGGCCACAACATCCACACCCTCAGGCCACATGGACACTCCAGAAGTGCATTGGCCTAGCTCACGTATCCCTGAACTATTATAATGCTCATTGTTTACCTGGATGGTGTGTGTGTGTGTGCAGAGGTGTGCTTGTATGGGTTAAGAAATCTCTGATGCATTAGGCTTGCCATACGCCTGGGAAATTCCGGACATGCCTGGAAATCAGAGACCTAAAATAGAATCCTGGGGGGAATTTTGGATTTTAAGAGATGTCTGGAATTTCCCGTACGTATGACAACCAATTTATTTTTTAAAAGTTTTTCTGTTGTTCTTTTTTCCACTGAGCAGCGGAATGAATGTTCCCCCTTACGTGAGAGACCCAAAGTGCACTCACGCCTACCCACCTCTCCACATGCAGCAGCCCCTACTGAGGAGTGGGGAAGCGCGGAGAATGGTGGAAAGAAGGCGAGAGCAGCCCTGAGCGCCTACCAGCTGTCCAGGGAGGAAAATAAAGATGACTCAGTTATCCTGCCTTGCCTTCTTTCCCCCTCAAGAGCCACTACATTATCTTCTCAGAACTGCCGCAGCTGCTGCCTCGAGGAGGACAATAGCTCCTCTTTTCAGGACAAAGAGCAGGAGAGGAGCCCAACTAAAATGGCAGTGGTATTTGCTCGGGATCAGGTCCAAAGGAACTTACCACCTCAGTGCCATCTTCCCAAAGTGTGTGTGTGTGGGGGGGGGAATCAACAAGGAATCTCCAATTCTTTCCATGCTAGAAGAAGAATAAGCTCTAGTAGACGTTGGGTGTGTGTGATTATTTTTTGTTTGTTTGTTTGGGGGTGTCAGGAACCATACTTTTTGAAATTTGGCAAGCCTATGATGCATGTGATTAGAATGTCTGCTTGTGCAGTGGTCCCCAAATTCTGCCTCCCAAACCACTTGAAAATTTCAAGGTCTTGGTGGGCCACTTATTGTAAAAGAAAATTGGACAGTATTCTAAATGTTGAAAAAATTATGTTTATGGTTGTACATGGCTCTTCTTCCCATGAATTGTTATTTATTGTTAAATTCTGGTCATTCATTTGATGAGGACAAGGTGTTCAGAGATACTTGGCTTATCATAGGCCCACTTCACATTACCCTCAATTCATGCAAACATCTGATTTATATGTGCTTATTTGTAGCTACTCATCAGACCATCACAGACCATTAGGTTAGCTAAGGAAATGGCACACACACACACACACACACACACACACACATGCAGCAAATTAACAACAACAACAACAACAAAAGAGACACAGACCCAAATAAAACTATATACAACATATACTAACTTATGAATCTTCATTGTCCCAACAAATCACAACACAATGATTTTAAAATTTTGTCCCTATTTTAACACATTTTTAATATTTAGCAGATGGTGGCTGTTGAATGATTCTGTCCAGGATATGGTTAATTCATCCTTCCAAGAGATTAACCAAAACCATTCATTAGTTAGGACTGAATTGGAAGCCAGAATGACAGGGCATACCAAGATACATGTTTGAAAAACAAGCTACTATTCAGGGCTCAGGCAAAGCTCAACTGGATGTAAAAGCCAGTCTGAGTGGGTGGAGTTTGCCAAGTTAGCCAAGATACATCCCCAAGAAGTTGCCATTTGCACTTCAAAGGAGACAGCTGCACAGCGTGTCCCATGTGTAACATCACATTGTGCCATGTGCAATGTGTGTGATGTCACACACACACACACACACACACACACACACACACAAGGCGTGCCAGGCCTGCTCAATCTTGGGGACAACCTGGCACCTCTGATTCTTACAGTGGCCAGCAAGAAGCTTATAAGCAGGAACTGAATGAAGCAGTGCTCACCACAACAATAGTTTCTAGCAGCTGCAGAGACAGAACACAGTCATAGCCCATAAAATTTTCTAAGCCTGTTTTAAAGCCACCCAGGAATATGCCATTCTGCTGTCCATTTGCCCATTTTAATGCCCATTGTAAAGATCCTTTGAAACTCCTTACCATTTATTTTGTTTTAATCACTCTGAACAATTTGATATCAACTGCTAACACTAGATCATTTATGTACAAGTTCAAAAGCACATGTTTAATCCAAACATTGGGGGATTGCTACCTTTCCAGTTGCTACCTTTCTTCATTTGGGAGAACACTCTATTTACCTCTGCAAGACAGACATTCTGCAAATGCAAACCTCCACAGAACTTTTATGCACATTAAACACATATTTTACAAATAGGTTCTCTTGTCTTTTTTTATCATGCTAAGTTTACTCAATAAGTTTACTGGTGAAGTATGTTTTGAAACTTTAAGTATTATTGTTATTTAAATAAGTACATAAAGTTTACTGGATTGCCTCTGTCTGTATGCTTCTTGACATTCTCAAATAAGTTTAAAGGTTTGTTAAGACAAGTCTTATGCTTGCAAAAGCCATGCTGCCTCCATTCAGCAAGATCTGTCCTATATGCTTGACAATGCTAATCCCATCCTTGAGTGTGGGCCAGTTCCAACACCTCTGAGTTCTGGTGCCTCTCAGGTAGGTATCATTGCCATTATAAGAAAACAAGGGAGGCGTTCATGGTGAGTTATAGCATCATTTTTGTCTAGAAAAACAGCACTGACAATAACTATTATATTATGCAAGCAGAATCATTTCTCTAAAATAATCCAAAGAGGCAAAACGGATCTTTTAGATTCAGATGAATCACTGTTCGGAAGCCGACAAATTATAATAATTATTTCAAAAATATTTTATTTAAAATGTTCCAGAACTTGCATTCTCTGTGGTGTCTGTGATGAACACACAGTGATGGTTAAGGCCTTTTGAAAAACAAAAGTTTTCTCATTATTTTCCCAACATTGCTTTTCATCTCAGTGTTACGCAGCGTAAAGATCATTGAGTTCAGCATTGGTGTTAAAAGACTGTACAGGACCGAAGCAACCTTGTCTCCTGGAAATACCTTGAAAGGCCGGTCATAAACAAACATTCCCGGGACAAAGTTTAAGCTCATGACCATGATTTGTGCTGCACAGGTGGAAAGAGCTTTGTGCTTCCCTTCTGAGACATGTGCTCTAATCTTCACCAAGATGACAGTGTATGACACAAGCAAGATGAAGAAGATCAATGTGAGGAGCAGTCCACTGTTGCAAACCATCAGCAACTCTGGGATATAGGTATCAGCACATGCCAGTTTGATGAGCTGTGGAATGTCACAGAAGAAATTATCCAGAATGTTGGATTGGCAGAAAGGGAGCTGAATGAGAATTCCAATCTGGACAATGGAGTGAGCAAAGCCACCCAACCACGACCCAGCTACCAAACCTATACAAACTCCTCTGTTCATGATAACTAAATATCGCAGTGGCTTGTAGATGGCTATATATCTGTCCACTGCCATCACCACAAGTAAGAAGACCACGGCACCCCCAGTTAAATGGAAGAAGAAGATCTGTGCAATACACCAATTGTAGGAGATGGTATGAGTATGGGAGAAGAGGTCCCATAATATTTTCAGTGATGTGACTGTTGATTCACTGATGTCTACGACAGCCAAGTTGGCTAGCAAAAAGTACATGGGCGTATGCAGACTCGGGGTGGTGATCACAGTGACTATAATGGTGAGATTTCCCAACCAAGTTGTGCTGTAGACAGTGAGGAAAAGGAGGAAGAGAAGGGACTGTATTCTGGGATTCTGAGAGAAGCCAAGGAGGACAAATTCTGTTACTGCTGTGCTGTTCTTCTCCATGTGAGCATCCTATTGAGGCTCACTATAGACCACTAAACGTCATGTCATCAAATTACTTCCTCAAATAATTCCTGACATACCCATTACAGGTCCCCCACAACAATCAAATAATAATTTGGGTTGTAGATAGACAATTGGACTTCATCAAGTATTACTTCTTCTGTCCAGCATCACTAAAAAATGTAAACATTTTCCACAGATCAAAAGTTGGCAAATCCCAACCATGTCTATGGAGAAGTAAATCATATTGAAGTAAATGGGTCTTACTCTCCAGTAAAGGGATCAGGATTGCTTTACTTTTTTTTGTAAGGGTCATGTGCCATATTGACATAATCATATGGCAGTTTATTGTATCAAATTTGTATGAATTCTAATTTGTTTTAGTCTATTATATGGTGGTTTTAACTTTCTGTATGTTTTAAATCATGATGTACATATGTTAGTGATAATTTTAGTGTAATTTTTAGATAATTTTTGAAACAACTTTCAGGGTTTCCCCCCCTACAATCAAGCAGTAGCAAAACGTTATGAAATAGAATAAATAAATAAATTTCCACATTTTATACCACAACAGTCCAATTAGCTGGGAACTTTCCGTTTCTAATTACAAAACAAGTTGAATATCTGTCATCCTAGAGAAGCACAGTTATTTCTCCTTGATGAGCATCTGTTCAGATGAATAATGTAGTTCAGTGCAAAAAAAAGTATATTAAACCATCACCAACATATAGAATTCAACTCATCACTATCTTTTTAAATCCTCAGTAATCCATGAGAAGATGAGCATTAGAAATCATGAAGGCAGAATATTGAAAAAAGGATCAAGCCTCATTTTTCTTTCTTCCAAAATTATTTTGTTCCATTTGATAGAGTTCATAGCGTATTACTCTGAAAATTTCTTCTTATCTTCTATATTGAACAAATTAACCTTCAGTGCTTCTGCTTTTAATACCAGAAATGATCACAGAGACAAGAGTAAGAAAAGAGCTATAATGAAATGGTGACTCCAGAAACCTGCATCTAAAGTATTACCTTTGATGGAGAATAACCCTACAGTCTCCTGAATGGAGAATCAATGCTTATTGTCTCCTAGTAATAATATGAGATGACAAAGGATTTGTATCCAAAGTGGGGCTCTGGTGTTGGACACGGAGTCACTCCTATATAATAGAGATGCTATGAAATTGCTTATGAGTTTCAGCATTATGTGAAGAAGGCTGTACTAGGAGTAACTGGGGAATCAAAACACAGGGGAGATCATTAAGGTCCAATATGTGATTTATTCAACAGAAGCTCAACTAATGTTGTGAGATAAGCTGAGTCAGGGGCACAGTCCACAAGATTTGGTTTATAAAATCTAAATGAATAAGTGTCAATGAAAATGAATACCAGTAAATACTCCTGGTGCCAACAGAATTGTTCTTCACCCACACATCCAGGGACTTGGAACCCTAACAATAAATAAAACTAAATAAATGTGATTTTTAAAAAAATATAATGTTAATAAGATGTGCAAACTGATTTGATAAAGTCAAAGTAGGAACCTATGCAAAATAATTTCAAGAAGCAACAGGAGTGTTTTTGATTCAGACATATAGAGGTTTGGAACTCTACAAACAATAATAATGATTGGATAAACTATATTAGTAACACTATAGTGGAGCTTGCAGAGCTCTCTATTGGCCTCTCTGATGAACACATAATAATTTATTCTTTATACCCTGCCTATCTGGTTGGGTTTCCCAGTAATAGTGATGGTGTCATCCTTTTGGAAATTAGTGTTATCATCATGCATGCACAATATGCAATAATGATTCAGATCCACTAAATCTGACATAAAAACATCACATGGTTAGTTCAATTTTCAGAAAAATGATATTTTAAGTTTATTTAGTCATTCATGAAAAAAGTCCAGAAGACATTTTCCAATCCAATCCAATAAATGTCAATAATTATTAAGCACATTAACTTTTCTTGCTGCTTTGAAGATATCACAGAAATAGTAAATAACACATAAATAAATAAATACATATAGGTCGAACTAGGGTCACTTTATTTATACCACAAAAACTGTTGCAGGGGAAACATTATTGGTTTAGGAGCAAACCAGAACCTGAAAAAAACTTTAGCTTAGGGCAACAAAACCCCTGATGCAAGAACAGGAGGCCTTCTGGAATTGGAACTATCCAGCCTTCATCCCATCCCTAGGCCACACCAAGAAGGTGAAGAAGTTAATGTTGTTTGTTATTATTTACTACTTATATGGTGAGTGTGTTGGTTCCCCCCCCTAAATATTATGTTAGATGATATATTGATGTATTGTATGATCCCCCATTCCTTTTCCTCCTTCTCTTATGGTATTTTTGTTTCTGTGTGTCATAGGAGCCAAATGCTAGGGGCCATGGGGGCTTCACCCCCCACAGTAAAATATTTGAAGGGGTTAGGCCCCTACAAAGTTAATGGGCATTCCCATTCAAATAGTGTGTGTTCACTGTATCATGTGATCGATATGCATGGCAGGGATCGCCTGGGCCCCCACAATATTTTATTCAAGTTTGAACCCCATATATAAGAGGGTCCCCAGGTAGTGCCACATTAAGACTCTTAGAGGCCCTAAGCACTTAAAAGATGTTGGTGCCCCCATATATATCTAATTCAAAATATAAACAATAATAAACCATTAAATAAAATTTTATTTTTTGAAATGAAACGAAACCTACAGTATGATGGAAAATGATGTTTGGTTTTGTATAGTCTTCAGCTTTTTAGAATTGCAAAGTTTTTGATCAGATTCTCAGAACTTATCTTACATAATTTCTGTGCCCCACTCCCATCTCCTTGGTGCTAATTTTGCTTAATAGTTAATCCAGCCTTGTCTCCAGGCTAAAACACAACTACTCCCCTTCCCACACCGAAACTTCCCAAAGTGACCAAATTAAAGACCTGGTTCATCTAATCAATATAGGGCTGTCATATGTTCAGAATTTCCTGGATATAGCCAGGATTCAGACATCAAAAATATCGTCGGGGCAGGATTTTGGAAAAGCAGCTAAAATGTCTGGGAAGACTCAGACGTACGGCAGGTGTATGGAAGTGTTATTTTTTATGATTTTCCTTTAAAAGCCAAGATTTTGCAATGGCAACCCTAAATTAATAGCACACCAGACCATCTAATGCCCACCACCCAATTATTCAGTATGGAGTAGGTGGAAAACAACAAAACCCACAAACAAGGTGGATCAGCAAAAAATTCCTACTCAGCCCCAAAGCAACCAGCAAGTCACATTGATAGCTCAGACAGGCAGGTGCTGCTGCAAAGAGAAGAGGGAGAGGTGTGGATGCCCAGTTCTTAAACAGGGATGTCCGCCCCAGCCCCAAACATAAAACATATGAGTGATGCAGGATCATCACATAGGCTGTAGCAGCCTGGACTGGCTGCCAATATGGCTCACTGCCCATTACTTAGGTGGAATAGGCAGTACAAAAGGCCTTTAAGGGCAGGGACAGAGAGAGAGAGAGTGAGAGAGGGGGGGGGGCTCCTGAGGGTGATTGAAGTCAACTTCATATGCATGGGAATAGAATGCAAATTAATTAAGAAAATGCAGTATATACTTTTAGAAAAACATTAACAAAAGGTGCTTAAGTTCTATGTCTCTCTTTCATGAACACACAGTGATGGTCTTGTCCTTTCAGAAAGCAGAAAATTTCTTGTGAGCTTTCTAATTGTGTTTTTCATCTCAGTGTTACGCAGCGTAAAGATCATTGAGTTCAGCATTGGTGTTAAAAGACTGTACAGGACCGAGGCAACCTTGTCTCCTGGAAATACCTTGAAAGGCCGGTCATAAACAAACATTCCCGGGACAAAGTTTAAGCTCATGACCATGATTTGTGCCGCACAGGTGGAAAGAGCTTTGTGTTTCCCTTCTGTGACATGTGCTCTAATCTTCACCAAGATGACAGTGTATGACACAAGCAAGATGAAGAAGATCAACGTGAGGAGCAGTCCACTGTTGCAAACCATCAGCAACTCTGGGATATAGGTATCAGCACATGCCAGTTTGATGAGCTGTGGAATGTCACAGAAGAAATTATCCAGGATGTTGGATTGGCAGAAAGGGAGCTGAATGAGAATTCCAATCTGGACAATGGAGTGAGCAAAGCCACCCAACCACGACCCAGATACCAAACCTATACAAACTCCTCTGTTCATGATAACTAAATATCGCAGTGGCTTGTAGATGGCTATGTACCGGTCGACTGCCATCGCCACAAGTAAGAAGACCACAGCACCCCCAGTTAAATGGATGAAGAAGATCTGTGCAATGCACCAGTTGTAAGAAATGGTATTTGTATGGAAGAATAGGTCCCACAACATTTTCAGTGATGTGACTGATGACTCACTGATGTCTATGACAGCCAGGTTGGCTAATAGAAAATACATGGGTGTGTGAAGGTTGGGTGTTCTGATAACGCTGATTATAATGGTGAGGTTTCCAATCCATGTTGTGCTGTAGACAGTGAGGAAAAGGAAGAAGAGAACAGACTGTACTCTTGGATTCTGAGAAAGCCCCAGGAGGATAAATCCTGTCACTGCTGTGCTGTTGTTTTCCATGTGAGCATCCTGTTGAATGATGTAAAAAAAGAAGTTTTTTTTTCTTTTTCTTTTTTGCAATGATCACTAAGGGGCAATAAAAATCATGCCACCAAATATTGTCCAAAGTAACTTATCAAGTAAACCTGCCAGAAAATGTTACATATTAGAAGCTCTTCCTGATTTTAATGATAATATAGGTCATGATAACATAGGTCTACCTAAGTTACTGAGTAACTTAGGTAGACGAAATTTAAGTCCAATATTCGTAGTATTAATGATCACTGTGATGTTTCAAAATTGGGCTTCTGTTAGATCATGTCAACAGATAACCAATAGTTTCCTATTGTGTCTTGAAGGTTAGAGGCACAGATCATGTTATATTCTAAAGACCAACACACTAACTATAATATCATAATATTTTACAATTCCTTTAGTTCTGAAAATATTGCTAACTCTGCAATGAGTAGAGCTGCTACTACTGTTGCTTCTACTCCTACCGGTAATAGGATGGCAACTCTTGGCACTCCTGTTACTGTATTTCTTTTGAACACTCTTACAAACAGGATTCTGTACTCATGGGTTTTTCTTCCATGTTGTTGTTGTTGTTGTTGTTGTTGTTGTTGTTGTTGTTGTTATCTGTAACAATGTCTATAGATGTAAGGGAACTGTACATTGTATCAGTTCTATCTCTGATAGAACACGTGGTTAGTTGGCCCACACATATTCCATTATGTAGCCATTATATTGTCTACATTTTGGGGAATTGTAAAGATAATGGAAACATGAGTATAAACTACATTCCCTATGTTGGTCTTCCTCATATCCATCAAATATTTTAATATGCTGCCTAATATGCTAAAATGATAATATGCTGCATACTGTATTCATATGAATACACTAACCTATATTTGTATATAGCAAGTTTCAAACTATAAACAAAAAATATTGTTGAAAGATTTTTTTTCTCAGGAGCACAGTTCTAGACCAGAATATTTAATTTTCTACAACTATATTTCTGAACCAACCATAATTTCAATATGCTGTTGATGCCACAACATTCCCATTAGCAGAGCATTTTCTGATTACAATTAGAAAAGACCAAGCTGATACAGGAATACTTCCATTTTCTTTCTAGAAGCACAGATCCTTTCACTTGGTGGGCACCTCTTAAAAGCACATAATTAAATGCAGATAGCCAGTCAAACCATTTACCACCTTTTAAGATAATCAGGATCAGGCATCCAGAAACTGTAAAAGACCCAAGTCCTATTTATTTTGTTCTTCTTTCCAGAAGCAGATGGGTCCCAGTTGCTAGAGTGCACGACATACCACTCTGAGATCTTAAGTTATTGTCTTTGGTGACCAAGTGGAGAATAGCTCTACAATCTCTTGAATAGGGAATTGGGGCTCATTGTCTCTGAATAACAAAAGAGAAAATGGATTTTGTGCACCTTGCTGGTGTTGGCTATGACTTTCCCTCCTTGGAAATGAGATGGAAGGGGATTTCATCTTCAATATCTATATATATATAAATGTTCCCATTGCGCGTTTGTCCGAAACACCCTTGCTCCGTAACCGCTGAACCAAATCACATCAAATTTGGACACAGCGTTTCCATTACCATGGCATACTAATCTGGCGTAATAAAAATTTAGAAAAACCACACCTGTCATACCTAAAATAAAGAAAAACCGCAAAAAATTCTGTCGCAGACATTATACATCACCTGCAGAAGCTCTGAAGACACCAGCAGCATCCAATAGAAAGGCAGATCGTGCCCTGTCACCTGCAAAAGCTCTGAAGGGTGGCGCCAAATAATGAAGTCATCAACCGAGCAACTGAAACCACCAAGGCGGCCATTACCAGACAAAGGCAAACGGCCAAACCCAGAGCCACAGCCACAGGCCGCGACCCAAAAACACTCCCCCCTCCCAGGCCTTGCCTCTACTTTACAGCCTACAGACAACAACAACAACAACAACAACAATAATGTATTATTTATACCCCGCCCATCTGGCTGGGTTTCCCCAGCCACTCTGGGCGGCTTTCAACAGAACATTAAAATACAATAATCTATTAAACATTAAAAGCCTCCCTAAACAGGGCTCCCTAAACAGGACTAGGCCTCGCTAGGCCTCGGCTCTACTTTACAGACTATCCTGAGTGGAGCCGAGTGGGGGGGTGGGGGAGGAGGGGCCCGAATAGGTCGTGGGCTGACCCAGGGTGGGGGAAGTCACAAGGATGACTCAAGGGAGGGGGGGGTTTATTTTGGCTGCGGCTGCTACTGATGGTAATAAGCATAAAATCAGCCAGGCAAAAATGGAGGGGGGGGGGAGACTGAGATGAGACAGGCGGAAGTTCATCGGGATAAGCTGTGGGAAGCCAGGCGAAAACGGGGGGGGACTGAGAGGAGGCAGGCGGAAGTTCATCGGGATAAGCTGTGGGAAGCCAGGCGAAAACGGAGGGGGGGGAGACTGAGAGGAGGCAGGCAGAAGTTCATCGGGATAAGCTGTGGTAAACAAGGCGAAAACGGGGGAGACTGAGAGGAGGCAGGTGGAAGTTCATCGGGATAAGCTGTGGGAAGCCAGGCGAAAACGAGGGGGGGAAGACTGAGAGGAGGCAGGCGGAAGTTCATCGGGATAAGCTGTGGGAAGCCAGGTGAAAACGGAGGGGGAAAGACTGAGAGGAGGCAGGCGGAAGTTCATCGGGATAAGCTGAACTTGAATGAAAAAACTACCTCATTCAAACTCCAACCGCCAAACAAATCTACCTACAACAACACTATCACCCTCCTACTAATCCATCTACAACAACAAAGAAGAAACACAACAACATACAAACCATGCAACATGAACTTATTCCACCTGTGAGTATCCATGCACTTACTTTAACTTATCCAATTTCACAAAATAACCCACAGCAACGCGTGGCAGGGCCAGCTAGTATATCCTATAAATCATCTTTATCTTCAACATTCCTTTAAATGTCATTAGACAACTTATGAAGTAGTAAACACCAGGAAATACGGACTAGTTCTTTGGAAGTGGGAACTTCCAAAAAAACCCTTGTGTCCCTTTTCAGCCAAGCACCTCATGATTCTTCCAGAAGTATGCTAGGATCAGAAGTTACAAAAAAAAAGTGTTCTGTTCTAGATTCTCTGTAATTTCATAGTCCCAGCTTTAATAAATGGAACTTTCAGTATATCAGAGGGAGTGAAGTTAAGTAGGCTTCTCCCTATACAGAAATCACTAACAACTCAGACGTCCTGTGATACCTAAAACAAAAAGCTATCACCATCATCATCAACAACAAAACTATTGATTGAACTATGTGCCTAAAGGTACTTAGTACAGTCAAGGTAATAATAATGCAAAATAATTCCCCAAAAGGCTTGTCTGTGAATCCAGCTGGATTCTTATTATTCAAATAAACAATGGAAGACTCCAGTCACTGCACTTAAGCTTTATCAGACTTTGGAGAGTAACTGTAGCTGCACTGTGAATCGGGAACAAAACCACAAAGGGGATCATTAAAGATTTTCAAAGCTACAATCAGCTAAATATTGGCACAGACATTACAACAGACATTGTTTATTTCCTTTTTCCCTTTTTTGTGAGCAAGACATACACATACAATTGAACTTACAAGTAATACATAGCTGCAGTATTTCTGTGTTCTGCACTTACCTTAGTCCACATTTATTAGTTGTTTCTGTTTAAGAAGGTATATTTTTAGGTTTATTACCTGCTCTGTTCTAAAATGTGGTAATTTTAATGGTTTTTTTATTTTAAAAAATTGACTTTCATTTGTGATATTTTAGGATATTTTGAACCACTTAGAGATTTTAATAGAAATACAAAGTGGCATATAATTTACCTAAATAAATAATTTTTAAAAATACAGCCAAGCCATTGTGGGAAAGAAGTTTAACAGTTAGAGAACCAGTCAGAATGTTTGGACTATGACCTAGAAGATGCATATTCAAATCGATACTCATATATAGGGAAACCCAGCCAGATGGTCAGGGTATAAATAAATAAATAAATAATAATAATAATAATAATAATTATTATTATTATATGTGGATAACTGGAGGACCTTGGGTCAATCAATATCAGCCTAAACCATCTTACAGGGGCAATGTGAACAGCATATATTTAAAGCACATTATTTCCATGAAATAATCTTGTGAACTGTAGTTTACTCCTCACAGAGCTACAATTCCAAAACCCTTATCAAACTACACTTCACAGGATTATTTCAAGGGAATAATATGCTTTAAATATTATTGTGAAAATAGGTGCAAGGAGGAGAACCGTGTTTACACTTTTTAGAGGGAAAGAGTACATGTTTGTGCAGTACACAAAAACTACATAGCTTTGTTGAAAGCCATTTTGTCTTTGTTCAAAATTCTTTAGATCCCTGTTCCATGCTAACAGGAGGTCCTACACACACAAAAAAAATGCTTTAGGTAAAACTCAGTGGCAACTTAGGAATGCATGAACTCACCACATTAAGTCATTTCATACATATTGTGTCACTGTTGCATGATTGCTAGTGAATGGGACAAAGAGACAGAGGCCAAGGCTGGGGTAAAACAAGGCAACAAATTTATCAGTTGTTATCCTATTATGTGTTGGCATGGCATACGGACAGGGATCCTGGTATCCATCAGCCCAGCTGCTGGCTGATGCCTCTCACAAACCCCAGTCTGTCAACTCAGGACTCAAAGGGAAAGGGAGTGGCCGACATTGCTAAGGCTATGCTTGACGGGGCCCAACCCATGACGTTGGTGTGAGGCAACCATTCTCAGCCCCCCTGAGTTGAAGCTGAGACTGTACGTGTTGCCACCCAAGACCCCTTATCAGGGTTCTCTTATTTGGCTATGGATTATGGCCCATGCTTCTCCCATGCGAAAAATTAAAGTTGTGACACAGTGTAACTTCAAACCATTTTTTAATTACAAAGCTATATATGTTGTTATAAAGAATATACTTTAAAAAAGCAAAAAATAATAATATGCAGATACCAACATCCAAAATTGGACTTAGACACAGATTTGAAGGAGGGCTAAGAATGTTGTTTAAATGTGTACAATAATAAAATGTAATTTTAATTTCACATGCAGACAGTGCAGCCCCAATGACTACCTTCCTTTCTGCACCTCTGGCAAAAAGTCACCCACTGTAGATGACAAAGTGTGGGTTCTTGCCAAAAACAACTCTTGAAATTATTCAGATATTTCCTCTGAGAAGGAAAATATATAGCCATGATGGATGTTTACTTCAGATAAAATTGAGTGGCAAATCTAAGAGTACCCATTCTTAGTGAATTTTCAAATTGAATCACTATAATACTATAACACCTTCAACTGTCCCTGTAAAACTGAGACGATTTGGAGCACTGCAATCTCTCCTCCCCCCCCAAACTGCTTTTTGGGCCTATGTTTTGGGGCCACACACCCCCTCAAAAAGTGTGTCTTTTGGGGCCACAATATTGTCTGGGTTATTTGACTTGTGTGGGTTAGGGTTCTGAGAACAGCAGTCTCTATGAGAAAGATGTCATTTTGATTCAGTTATTTTGAATAACATATTATTCCCAACCAGTTTTCTAATGCTGTTTTTCATTTCAGTGTTCCTCAGAGTGAAGATTATTGGATTTAGCACTGGAGTGATTGCAGTGTATAAGACTGAGGTTATTTTGTCCACTGGAGATACCCGGAAAGGGCGGTCATAAATGAACATTGCTGGAACAAAATGTAAGCTCATTACTATGACCTGTGCAGAACAAGTAGACAGGGCTTTGTGCTTCCCTTCTGTGACATGCATTCTAATCTTCACCAAAATCATAGTATATGATACAAGTAAGATAAAAAAGATCAGTGTGAGAAGCAGTCCACTGTTACAAACCATCAGTATCTCTGTAATGTATGTGTCTGTACAAGCCAGTTTGATTACTTGCGGAACATCACAGTAAAAGTTGTCCAATATGTTGGGCCCACAGAATGGTAACTGAAGTACCAGTGCTACCTGGACAATAGAGTGAGCAAAGCCACCCAACCATGCTCCAATAACCAAGCCCCTGCAAGCTCCTTGGTTCATAATAAGAAAATATCGCAGTGGTTTATAGATAGCTATGTACCTGTCAACAGCCATGACAACTAGGAAGAAGACCACAGCACCTCCAGTGCAATGGAAGAAGAACATTTGGGTGATGCACCAGTTGTAGGAGATGGAATTTGTATGAGAGATGAGGTCCCACAGCATTTTGAGTGCAGTTACTGTGCAATCACTGATGTCTATTACTGCCAGGTTGGATAAAAAAAAGTACATAGGTGTGTGGAGGTGGGGTGTGTAAATCACTGTAATTATAATGGCGAGGTTCCCAAGCCAGGTTATGATGTACATGGTGAGAAAGATAAAAAAGAGGATGGACTGAATCTTTGCACTCTGAGAGAAACCCAAGAGAATGAATTCTGTCACTGTTGTATTATACTTCTTCAGAGCCATTTGGTGTCCTTAAAATATAGCTGCAAAGGAAGTATTCATAGTGAGATCATTTACTTTTTCAATAATAACAAAAATATTTGGAAAAAGAAAGTTTATTTATGTCCATGCTTTATTTCTATCAGATGTTCATTGTGAATGGGAAATTCAGTGTTAGTTACAGCAGTGAAATAAAAAGGCCTTCCAGTATTATTTAAAGCACTGACATTTATGAAGCGGGCCTGGACCCACTACAGTGGTACCTTGGTTCTCAAACTTAATCCGTTCCAGGAGTCTGTTCAACTCCTGAAACCATTCGAAAACTAAGGCACAGCTTCCAATTGGCTGCAGGAGCTTCCTGCACTCAAGCGGATGCCACGTTGGATGTTCAGCTTCCGAAAAATGTTCACAAACTGGAACACTTACTTCTGGGTTTGCAGCATTCAGGAGCCAATTTGTTCGGCACCTAAGCTGTTCGGAACCAAGGTTCCACAGTACTGGGTTACAGCTGGACCTAAGGTAGGTTGCAGCAGCAGCAGCAGCACAACCATATTAATATAGAACAAAAAAGATGTAGATCCCCAAATACATGGAATAAAGTTGGATCTTGGATCTTAAAATGTTGAAGAATACCAGTTTAAAGAGCACCAGTAATTGCCCAAAATCTAGGCCAGCCCAATTATTATTTTTGCCTGGGGTGAAGGGCAAGATGATCTACATTCCAGTAACACAAGCCAACAATTGAATCTAATTTCATATCCGGTTATGGGGCTGTGTTCATCACCACACCTCAAGACAGTACATTAGTTTAGAAAGCACAGGGCAGGTGTGGAATTATTTACTTCAACCACACCACCACTCCCTGCCCCTCAGCATATGCCACCTAAGACAGCTATCTCATTCCATAGAATCCACCTTTGTGTGTGTAAGTAATTCCTCAATACTGATAGACTGTATTAGTCAAGTTGTTGTCATACTATAACTTAGGCTACTTGAAGGAGCAGGGGCCACAGGACATTTAGAGATGTTCCAGGAAAAGAGAAGATCCTGCATTGACACACTTGATGCCACATTTCTTCTTCTCAGGTGTGGCTGTGTTAATGATGGAAACTACAGAGATACATATTTGGAAGAAACCTGGGAAACCTAATACTATCTCTGTTCTTATGCCATCATTTAATTTAGCGGTCCAGTCCACAAAGCCTTACTCCAGACTTTCACAACCTGGTGTTGTTCCAGTGTTGGATTCCCACTTTCATCAGCCCAGCATGTGCGATGGTAAGAGAGTTAAGAGTCCATCAACATTCAGAGAACACCAAGTTGGGCTAATGTGGTCATACACAGACAGCCGTGCACGACAAAATTTGGTTTGCTCATCTTAATGCAAACTGTGAGAGGCAATTCAGTTTTCTCTGAGATTCAAAACATGAGAAAAACAGAATCACCCCTAACTTGTATCTCAAGCTCAGGATTAGAGGTCCTGTGGCCCTCCAGATATTGATGGAGTCCAGTTCTCATCAACTTCAGCTTGCCTCACTATTTGTCAGGGATGGTACAGCTACAGACCAATAACAGCTGTTTTGGAAAGCACAGGTTCCTCATCCTTGCCATAGATTACAATTTCCAATTGACAAAGTGAGGTTCAGATGATTGTCTAATTAGCAAAAAGGAGATGTTCTGTGATCTTACCTGTTTCAGCTACTTCACAGAAGATTTAGAAGCAGCTTCGCAGTGGGTGAGTTTAAAATCCACCTCTATTATGGTTCCAACAAATTATCTCTCTTGTTATGACTTCAGATTGTTTGCTTCGGCTCAGCATATTTCTTTAGCAGCTTTAGAGACCATAACAATATAAAACCTTTTTACTTCAGTTTCCATTGTGCATTTTCTTAACAAATGTGTGAGAATCAGGAAGAGAAAGCAAACTTTTGAAGACAAAAATCTTATGGATAGATATCATTAGCTGAGAGTTACATTTTGGAATGCTATTTTCATCCAACTGTATAGTGAAGCAGCATTTCATAAACAAGACCAAGCTGAAAACTCTCTAAGTTTCCAATGCAGGAGAAGAAGTTGAACTGATATACATTTGTTTGCAGAGATTTTGAATTCTACTATATTGTTGTATGCACCACCAATCTCTGAGTAGTGCAAGATTCAGGGGTTCTAGGTGCTTACCTAGGTTTTGGCTTCCTTGGAATGAGGGACAGTGGAGACTGTGGTGTCTTTATGATATATGGTTGTTTTTACATATATATGCAACCTGAGCCTATGATGTAGCATTAACACCCCAGTAAGGTATTGCTTCTCCCATAGCCACAGCCTTGGATTCCAGCAGAAATCAGGCATGGCTCTGTCCCTGAGCTGCCTAGCCTGCAGCCTCCTGCTTCTAGTTTGTAGCTCTCTCACACCTTAACTGTGGTAACTACCAGATCAGGCATCCCCAAACTCGGCCCCCCAGCTGTTTTGGGACTACAATTCCCATAATCCATGACCACTGGTCCTGTTAGCTAGGGATGATGGGAGTTGTAGTCCCAAAACATCTGGAGAGCTGAGTTTGGGGGTGCCTGTACCAGATAGTTGAGGGAGGGTGCCTCCTGGTGAGCGCCACTTCCTTTGTTACCTTAACAACCCATACTCAGGGGCGATTACCAAGAATCATGTCTGGCTGTTCCAGCAATGGGATCCTGGTTGGATCCAGGAATTAGAAGAGACTCAGGCATACAGCCTATCCACTCCACCCGGCAAAAAAGAACCAGGTAAGAACTTCTCAAAGGTAGCTTTGAAGGTGAACAAGGCACACAACTGAGACCTTCCAGCATCCTATCTAGGTCCCTATTTCCTAGATCAATGATGCAATACATTCAAATATTCTATTGTTCCAGTGTTCATCCATCACAGTTTTACAAAGTAATCTACAATGCTTCCTCATACAATGGAGTTAGCAGAGGCTGTCTTCAGTGTATAGAGAGATAACAAATAACTGTTTTCAAATGGCATTATGGGGGTAGGGAAACACTCAATGAGCACATTGTGGTCTTCTTATTCTCTTACCTTTTTAGAGAGCAGCACTGAGCTTCCCCAAATACCCTAGTTATTGCTTTCAGGATTTTTGCCTTGGACCTCAAGGGACTTCATTAACAAGTGCATATATTTTTAAAGGTTCCCTCTCCCTTTGTATTTTATGATAATTCTCAGGTGTGCTGATATGAAAAATGGAACTTCCTGTGAGAATGCGCAGAGCCACACAGTTGCACCTCAATGAGTTTTGACAGAATATAATGCTCTTCTAAAATTAGGGATGCTTCTTTGGCAGCTCCACACCTATACAGAATATATAGGTGCCATGATTTAATTTATTGGCTCAGTCAACAAATCATTACCCCTTTCTTTCATTACCCCTGGCACCCTTCTGATCTTGTTGGTTACCCACTCCAGTAAGCTCTAGCCAGCATGTCCAATGGACAGAGAGTTGGAGTCCATCAACATATATAGAAGGATGCTGAGTTGGTAAAATAAGACTATACCCACAAAACTGTGCAAAACACAATTTGTTTGATCATCTGAGAGGAAGTTACATTTGTTGCTTCCCTCTGCAGGAGCTTTGTTATGGGTTTAAATAAGGAGGTCCAAATTCAACCCAGCTTTTGTTCCTGTCTCTTGATTAGGCCTTGAGGTTGCAAAAGATCACAATACTTTAAGGCTTTTACTTTTATTTAAAACACTTATAATTAGCACCAAAATGAAGAGCTGGTGTATAACACTTGTACCGGTAAATAAAAAAGACTTAGATTAAAATATGCCCCCCAAAAACCCTCTCCCTTAAATCACAAAAGACACGAGTCAGTCAAATTTAGCTTCTTTAATTCCCTTGAAGCAGAGGAGTAAAAGCACCTATTTATTTATTCCTTTTTTGAACAAAAATGTCCACTTTCAAACTTCTTCCAGGTTACACACAGAGCGGGAAGGCACACATACATGGTTAACTACATTTCATCTTTGCAACAACCTTCAGAAGTAGGCAAGAGTAACAGAAATTAAGGAACCCAAGTTAGTTCTCTGTCTAGGTGGAGATTTGAATCTGGTCTTCAGGAACTTTGTCCAACACACTACATGCTGTCTTATACTGACTCTCTCCCATTTAAATAAAAGAATCCTAAAACTCCATTTGATGGAATATCCTGTAACATTCATTTCTTAAGAAACATGATTTTACTGAACGAAAGTTTCAGGCAATCCTTCACCTTCTCATTCCTGAGACAATATATGAAAGGGTTTAGCATGGGTGTCACTATTGTGTTCAGTACTGTGCCTATTTTGTTGAAATCCAGAATGTTCCCTTTGGTCGGACGGACATAAATGACAATTGAGCTCCCATAATACAATGATACCACAGTGATATGAGAAACACAGGTTGAGAAAGCCTTCTGTCGACCTTCTGTTGATGGTATCTTCAAGACAGCAACAATAATATAAATATAGGACACAACTGTTATAAGAAGTGAACCCAGAAGCAATATGCAAGATGTCCCAAAATCAACCTTTTCAGCCAATGATGTGTCAGCACAGACAAGCTTGAGCAAGGGGGCGCTGTCACAGAAGAAGTGGTTGACTATATTTGGGCCACAGAATGGAAGGCCAGCTGTTACAATGCTGGGAACTAGAATAATCAGAAAGCCACCAATCCATGATCCCAAAAGGAGCTGGAAACAGGCATTGCTGTTCATGATGGATGCATAGCGCAATGGGTAGCATATTGCAACATAGCGATCAAATGACATTACAGCCAGAATGAGGAATTCAGTTGAGCCCATGAGGAAATAGAAGTATGACTGAGTAAGGCAGCCCACAAAGGAGATGGTCTTCTTCCCCGTGATAAAATTTATTAGCATTTTAGGCATGACAGTTGATGTGATTATGAGTTCCAGGAATGAAAGGTTAATCAAGAAAATATACATGGGCAATTGAAGTTGGTGATTGGCCAGGACTAGTGCAATTAATGTAACATTACCGGTAATGGTCAACGCATATATAATAAGGAAGGTAATGAAGATCAGAATCTCAACAGAGTGGATTGTCTCAAATCCCAAAAGGATGAATTCAGTCACAATAGTCTTATTATATTTTTCCATATTTTCATGCATTCTATTCTATAGGAAACAATATATTATGAAAATATAGGAAAAGAAAGAAACAGAGTGGTTCACTAGGCATGAGCAGCAACCACAAGATTCACTCTTAATCCATATTTATAGCATTTGGAAGCAGCCTGATTGGTGCTGCATCCAAAACAGTTGTTCTGATTCTGTGTTCTGCTTTGATTTGTTATTTGGAGCAAAATCTTGAAATCTGAAGCTCTATTTTGCTCCCATTGAGTATAATGGAAAATCTCCCACCAGCAATCAGCCCCTACCCTCTCTTCAACACCCCTTCCCCATTTGATTTCTGGGTGTTTCCTCAGTCAGCTTCTTTGTATCTCAGAAGAGAAATGAGGTTGTTATTATTGAATGTTGAACCAGGAACTCATGCCAAATTTGATGAACTTATATTTTGAACCAATAGGACTCTTCTTATGTCCTTATGAGGGGGTCAGCTGATATATTTTTGAAACCAAATTCTTAGGTGTCGATGGATGCTCTTGTACATTGGATCTGTAGTAGGTAGATTTTTTGGAAATTATAAAATTAAAGAATTTTTTTAAAAAATCATGTTTTATTTATAATGCATTTCTAACTCAAAAACAGAAAGTTTTCTCATGTTTCAAATTGATGATTTGGGTCATCAAAGAGATACATGTGTTAAAGTGTATGGGAAAACCCAGGGGGTAATTTTAGACTCTGGATGTAGTGTTATGAGGTCCTCATTAAATGATCAGGAATGTTACTTCAGTTGTGAAACACACTATTAATATTATTTTTCTCTCCCCCCTCCCTACAACATTCTGCTTAATTCCTGATGAGTTATTGAGTGGATGAATACAGCCAGGACCAGTGGAGTCTAAAACTCCACTTGCCAAAGAAATAGTATTTATGTCCTAAATGTTTTACAACCCAGACCTAAACATGTATACAAAAGCTATGTTGCCCCAGCCTCATGGTTAAAGTGGCAGTGATGGTGGGGGAATAATTCAGTTCATGTTCAAAGCAAATGTACCTAATTCACATTTCCCAAAACTATATGCAAACTGAAACACAGCCATCCTTCGTAATTCAAATGTTTTTGAATTTCACAGTGCAGTTAATCAGTCAAGTGCCATTTCAAAAAAAAAAAAAAGCATTTACTAAGGTAAATAGTGCATGAAAATGCATATATTAGTGAAAATATCATAAAATACATTATAAAAGAAGTATATTGAGCAAAGTTTCACATAAAATTGTTTATATTAGGAGAAATGAACACTAAAGTTGTGATAAAATTTAAAGAGATCTTTTTAAACTGAAGCAGAAACGTGGAGAACTGAGAAAGTGAGAGAAACCAAAATTGGTCTATGATGCTACATTTGGGCAGAGCTTGTGTATCCAACCTCAGACTCCTTTTTTCTATCATAGCATTTCTCAATCTACCTCTAATAACTCCACATAAATCTCAAAAAGTCATCTGATGATAAAGAAAGAGATCATATTCCCATGGCAGGATTTATGATGCTTACCTTTACAAATCCCAGCAGGAAAAAAGTGGAGGGACATACAGTGAGAGCCTTATTTTTGGATATTCCAAATATGTCCCCTTAGAAGTTCTAACAGAAGGAGAATATCAGATTAATGGAACCAAACCCTCCCTATACCCAATTATTTGGAAACTTCTCTGTATTTCTCATCAAGTTTTCTTTAAGTGTGTGTGTGTGTGTGTGTGTGTGTGTGTGTGTGTGTGTGTGTGTGTGTGTAACTGCTATTCAGTGTGTTAATTATTTCAAAAGTTATACTACTATTTAATGATTCAAGCCGAATTAATGCTAATGATGAGGATGATAGAAATGTACACCACAATGCCTGCTTGTTTCTATTCAACTTCATCCATAGAAATACAACATTGGCCTATATTTCATGATACTCTGAGTCTGCAAAGAGTATGAAAAGATAGCAGGTTTCCTTATATTATCACTGACGAATCCAAAGTATTAATTATTTCATCTTCTAAAATCATGCAATGAACCTCTGGGAAGCAATTAAAAAACTGCTATCCAGAGATTAAGAATTTCATATTCTTTTTTTAAAGTACAAAAATGTACAAATATTATGGATTGAATCAAGATTAAGGGCTGTTCCACTTGTCCTGTGCCTAGAATTATGGGTCTGAGTAGTTTCACCCTTGCTCCACTAAAAACCTATTATTTAGCTCTAAAGTGGAGCAAACTTCAATCTGGAGAAACTCCAAAATGTTGTTTGCTCTGTTTGAGCACCAAGGAGAGGGTTTTCCCCAGGTGTCTGCCCAATCAGCAGTCTAGCTGCTACATTAAGCACCAGCTGGAGCTTCCAGAACAAGCCCATGGGCAGCCTCACACAAAGTGCAATATAAATTTGCAAATACATCACACGGGCTTCATTAAATATAATGTGAACAGATAAATATACCAGTAGGGGGACTGAATTTTTGAAACTGAAAGTTCAGACCTGAATATTAGAAGGTGTTGATAGGTTGGCTGGAATGAGAGTTTCAAATCAATACCACTCTATTTCACTTCAAGGGGAAAAGTGATTTTTTGTAAAGCTACACCAAGCCAGTGTGGTTGCCATTTTCTGTCCTATTCCAAGGAGATGTTTGAAAATATATTATGATCCTCCCAAAAGAATGATGGCAATCTGCCCAATGGAAATATGGTTTGACTCCTACAAAATTGAAATTTGACTTTTGTGTCAAACAGTAGTCAATCTCTGTTTTTTGTGTGATATGTTATTAGTCCTGCAATGAACAGAAAGTCAACTAATAAGAGGTTACACTTAAGGTTAATAACTCTTTTTTTTCTATTAGGACCTTTCTTGTGTTCAGATCAGATCTTAGAACAATGATGTAGCATTTTGGAAGAAATATGCAAAGCAAGAGGCCAGTGTTGGAGGCCAAGATGGCAAAAACTTCCACAGCCACTATGTATTTCCCCTTGGTGCTCAGGTAACCCGGAATGAAGGAGATCCAAACACTGCAAAACACCAGCATGCTGAAAGTGATGAACTTGGCTTCGTTGAATGTATCTGGCAGATTCCTGGCCAGGAAGGCTACGGTGAAGCTGATCATGGCCAGAAAGCCCAAGTAGCCCAAGACACAGTAGAACATGGTGATGGAACCTTCATTACATTCCAATATAATATGTCCAGCCTGTGAGTGCATGTCAGTATTAGGGAAGGGAGGAGAAGTTAACAGCCACACAATGCAAATACCTACTTGAATGAGTGAGCACAAAAGAACAATGGAGGTGGCTACTTTCTGCCCTAGCCATTTCCTCATGCTGTTGCCTGGCTTTGTGGCCAGGAAGGCCAGGACTACCATGATGGTTTTTGCCAACACACAAGAAACTACAACAGAGAAAATGATGCCAAATGCTGTTTGCCGGAGCAAGCAGCTCAGCTTCCCAGGCTTGCCAATGAAGAGAAGGGAAGAAAGGTAGCAAAGCAAGATGGAGGCAAGCAGAACACAGGTGAGGTTCCGGTTGTTGGCTTTGACAATAGGGGTAGTCCAGTTCTTTAGAAAAATGTGTATTACCAAAACTGTTAATGCAGCAAAAATGATAACAAGGACAACCAAAACAATGCCCAACGGCTCATGATAGGCAAGGAAGCTTAGAACCTTTTGAATACATTTGTTTTTGTTCCTGTTTGGATATTGATCTTCTGGGCATTTGAGACAATGAACTGCATCTGAAAGGGACCAAGAAAGTGTCAGTAACTGTTGCAATTGCTATACCTCTATTAGTTTGCATAAAGCTGAAGGTGTGTCAGTTTAATGGTGGATAATAATGACTCCCCGTTTCACATCTAACTGAAAGAAGATGCTTCCAGTCTAAGTTATACGAACTTTGCCTAGTGGTAAGTCCCCGAAACTTATTAAAATTTTATTCTGAATATCCATGGATAGGATAGAACTTTTAGTCACTAGGGGGCATAAGTGCAACTAAATATGTGTGGTCAATTTCTTCGAAGATATTTCTCTTTTGTGTACATATTTAATTACATTCAGCTCATGTGATTTTAGAATTCAGTTTATAGTATTGTAGAGATGGAAAGAACCATGAGGATCATCTAGCCCAACCCCCTGCAATGCAGGAATCTCAACTAAAGCATCCATGACAGATGACCAGCCAATCTCTGCATAAAAACCTCCAAGGGATGAGAGTCCACCACCTTCCAAGAGAGTTCATTCCACTATCAGACAGCTTGTTTAGCTGGAATCTCATTTCAAGTAACTTGAAGACATTGGTTTGGGTACTACACTCTGGGAAAGGAGAAAACAATCTTCCTGCTGCTTCCATGTTACAGCCCTTTAAATATTTGAAGTTGGTTATTGTATCTCCTCTTAGTCTGTATATCACCTACCTGTCTCATTAGAAAACATGTCTTCTGGGCATGGATTACAGAAATAACAACAAGTTGGTTTCCCTTCTTGAACCATCCTTTGCTGTCCATGGTGACAGCTCTCAACACACCTAGAACTTGGTGGTATCTAATGATTAGAAAACGGATATTATGTCACATCCAAATTTTCATACAAATACAGCTATATTTCTATTCTACCTGATAACCCAAGAACTTCTTGCTCTAATCAGCTGAATAATAATTTAAAGTCTGACAGTACATTTTCAGGGAATATATCAGTAGGGATGGACAAACAACCACCAATGGCTCAGGGATTTATATGGTGATTGAAGAGTAATTTCTGGAGGGTGGGCAAATTTTGGGGTTTCTTGCAGTCTCAATTACAAGAGAGTGTTTGGGTACACAGTCAAGTTTTCACACTACACTTGAGTCTGAGAGCAGCAGAACACCATCAAGTCCCATTGCTGCTGGGTGACTTGCTCTATTTAAAGCACACATAGGAAAGAAGCCCAGTGCACTCATGGCTCCTACGAGCAACTGGGTAGAAACAAACAAAAATAGGGATTCATAGGACTGCAGATTTATAGGATTCATGATCCATTTTGGCTCATGATCCACCCAGATTGAATCAGCTGAGTCCTCTTCGGAATGCAAGCTCTGTGGATTTCTGCTCTGTCCCTACTTCCAAGAAGATTAATCTTACCTCTAAGACCCATGGGCAACAGTGCTGCAGCATCTGGGCAGTAACATATTTTCATTCAGTTGTGACTATAAGCTGCAAAGTATTTTCCTACCTGTTTAAGTCTGTCGTTCCACACAACATCTATCCCAGTGAGGGTGAACTCATGGTTTGGGGAAATACTTGCAAACTTGGGTTTAATGACAGACAAATTGTGGAAAATGATCCAGTTGATGATATCATAGCCAGCCGAAACTTCTCCATATTCAATCAATACTTCGTGCCCTGCACCATTGTTAAAATGTATGTTTTTCAGTATGGAATTCAGCTGAATTGGAAGAAAATAGAAGAAACAAATTCTGAAATTGTCCATTATTTATTCTGCAATTCTGTCTTGGGAGCAAGTCTCATTGAACTCAACAGGACTTACATCTGCTTAGACAGATAGAACATTTTGAAAGAGCAGGATTTATGACTCAGCTCAACAGCTGTTGCATAAAGGCACCAATCCTACAGGGTGCTGCTTCAAGGAAGGGGTATCAGGCAGGAAGGAAAGTCAGGTGGCACTGAGCTCCTACCTTCTCTTAGGAAGATTCAGCCAGTGGTCAAGTAGGTTTTGGCTTTTCCACTGGTTTTTCCACTTGTTGCCTTCCTTCCTTCCTTCCTTCCTTCCTTCCTTCCTTCCTTCCTTCCTTCTTTCTTTCTTTCTTTCTTTCTTTCTTTCTTTCTTTCTTTCTTTCTTTCTTTCTACTCTATTGCCCCCCACCCCTGACAGCCCTAGATCATTCTGGCCCATCCAACCTAATCTACAGTGGTTTGTGGCTGTCACAAACCAACTCAACCAGTGCCTCCAAATAGACACAATTTGGCTCAGGGATCAGCCAAATCCAATGCATAGTAGGAATAAATCTTCATCCCTTTATGCCAGAATAGTTCTGTTCCCTTTTCAGGAAACAGCATCTTAAGAAGTCTACTGTGCACACGAATGCAGTATAGCAGACTTCCCTAACTCTCTTATAAACTCACCAGCATACAAAACATTGACATATTTGTTTATTTGTATTTGGTTCTCTAAGTAAACAGTTTTGCACATTAGACATCATGTCAAGCTCATGGACTTTATTATGGCAATGTATTTACCTGCCATGATGGAATATTCAGCTGTTCACTTCTGTCTCTTCTTGGTCTTGACTCATGGATGGCATGTAAAGCATGGGCTACAGCATAGGCAGCATTGTAGATTCCATAGGTCTCCCCAGTCATATCCATATCAAATGTATACTCAGACAGATATTCCAGTTTCTCTTTGCCTGTGCACATATTACTTTGTGAACAACGTGAAAAGCTGTCTTCATAATAATAACAAATAAAAGCAGTTGACCAGAAATCCATGAAAAAGCGAATCACTGGCTTATCAGACATAAAGCTCCCAAGAAACTCATGGAAACCTGGCACAGGCTTTTTGTGGACTGAAAAAGAAAAGGCGCCTTTGTACGTTTCTGGAGGTGTTACAAATAAACCAATATGCTGTTTGAAATCCCACCGAGCAGTTATGATCCAAACTTTCCCAGGATTGATCTCCCAATTTCGTCCCATGAGGTCTTGTAATCCACTCATCGAATTGTAGTCTCCACTGACTATTACCACATTTATCTCACTTAAGAAAAGTTCCGTATATAACTTTGACATATAGTTGCGATAAGTTTCATGCCACACATATTTTGATTCTCCTACTTTATACTGGCGGGCAACACAAATGCCATGCTGCAGAAGCAGAGATGTGAGGATCTGACCAAAGCTTTCTCCATCATCATCATTTGAAACAATGAGCCCAACCCATGTCCATCTGAAATGTAAAAGTAGCTGAGTAATTCCAATGGGTTGAAGAGTTTCTCTTGGTGACATTCGATACAAAAATGGGAAATCTGTTGTACCTCTAAGTGTAGACTCATATGCACCATAGTTAAACTGATGGAGAAAAAACAGTGCTGATGAGAGCAAAGAAATAGCACATGTCTGAGCTGTTGTTGGGAACTCCTAGAATCTAATTATACTATTAACTTTCAATATATGAAATGCATAATTTCCTCCCACTGCATAACTAATATTAGCAAGTAATGTTGGCATAATACTTCCCAGCCAGCATAATCATGAAGTGGTGCAAACTGAAGTTTCTGCAAAAACAAACAAACAAACAAACAAAAATCTTAACCTTCAGTTCTTTAGACAAAAATAATGGATTATGGGTGAAATCTCACATATACTCACTGGGGAGTTAGGTCCCTTGAACTCAATAAGACTTGCTTCTATAAAGACATGGGTTTGCATTTCAGGATCAGGGGTCTGTGGGTAATTTCAACTTTCTCCACCCAGACCAAGACAAAGTGTATAGCCTTCCCCCCTCCTCATAAACAAAATTAGATAATTTATTTTAATTACATGTTGTGATAGCTCAGTCAGTAGAGCATGAGACTCTTACTCTATGTTTAAAAATTCTTTATATTAAATCTCCATGTTCTGAGATTACAGAGGTAAATTAAATTAGCTCAGTGGATAACCAAGAAGAAAAGGGCACCACACAAAGAAAAATGCACACATACCTGCGGAATCTTGAAGACACTTGAAACTGTTGCCACCTGGTAGGCATTTTTTGTATTAAGACCAGCAATGACAGCAAACACATCCTCATTCATATATTTCCTATTAGGTCCGTTCTTTTGCACATTTTCTTGTTGTGAGAATAGTAGGTCCAGCATGATATCATATGTCATCTTTTCATCATAAAGGTTGTCATACATATGGGAACCCAGAGTAATATTGGGCAAAAGCTTTGGATTCTTATTGATCTCATGAATGGCAAACAACAAACCGAGAGCATGCTGATAATTATTCAGCACTGAACTACAATGAGATTGACAGAGAGTCAAGCTTACTTTTATCAAACATTTCCTGCACGTTCATTTCTTTATTGAGAAAGGGAGGTGAAAAGCCTCAGGGAAATATGAACTAAGAAAAAGAATAGCAGCCTCTGACAGAACAAGAAGATTTGTGACATAAATTGTGAGTCAACCAGCATTGGTTAACTGATATCATTTGTGTGTTAATTCAAAAGATGTACCACTGCCCAGCAAACATCAGTGGTTTGAAATTGGTCAGAATGGGATTTATTTCTGCTTCCGTATTTATTGTTATGATGATTCTTTCATTGGTTAATCTAATAGTTTGTGTGTGTGTTACTTTCATTAGACTCCAGAAGTAATATAAATCCCACCTTCCTTCTGATCTCAGAAAAAGAGCATTGAAGAAAATTTCGAAACCTCACTGATTAAAATTAAAGATTGCTTAACCCAACTCTATTGAAACAAATCACATGTTATATTTTCTAATTTAGGACATTTCCAGACTGCTGCTATATCAGATGGGATTCAATAACATCCTGGCAAAATGAACCTGCACAATTGAAATTTTTTTGGAGCTCTTGCAATCCAAATCTACTTCACCAAAAGATCAGACTTTTTGTGATAAGCAAAGTGAATGTGAAAATGTACTGAAAAGTGTAGGATAACATTTCTGCCTCAAACAAATAAATGTGAGTGTTCATTAAATAGTAAAAGTAATGTATTCTCTAGAATGAACAAATCATGGTGAATACTCATTAAACAGGGCCTTCTGGAAGCCACTCTGATCTGGATCTCAACCTGTCCCGCCCCCTATGGTATTTAAAGCATTGAATTAAAGATAGTAGAATTCACTTCTGTTGAGATAAATTATACTTCCTGTCATGATCTGGATTCATTTCATAAAACATGTTTGTGGAATGGAACTCCACAGGCAGAGTGAAATGACAGTGGGACACACACCAAGAATATAAACATTTCAAGATACGTTTCCTGAAATTTGATGTAATATTTCATACAAATTCACCTATACATAAAATGAACAGAAAAGGAATGACTTTGCAATTAAGCCGCTCCTTAAATTCATACAACAAATGGCAACCCTATTAATCATCTGGCAAATACACTTCCTGCTACTAAGCTACAAAGAACTTACGTATATATTTCATGACTTCTACGAGGAGGTTCATTCCAGTTTCTCTCAGGATACTGGGGATATACCAAAGAGAATATCCCACCAATTATGGCTTCTCCTGGTTGATACAAATTGTCTTGGACACTAATCGTATTACTAGGCTTCCATTTGGTATCCTTGGACACAAGAGAAGGGAGCAGCAGCAGCAAAAATAACAGGATGAGTAACCACCTGATTGAAAATCCATCTCTCTCTATCTCAAAGCTGCAAACTGGCATTCTCCACAAGACTCCCAACTATAATTGTTCTAAGACTTACCCACAGAATCTAAAATGTTCTGTTAAATAGCAAAGCAGAAATAACAAATTATGGTTAACTACCGCACCTCTTTTATTGATCAACACCCAGTTCTCATGACACAGCACAGGAAGGAGTGTTTCTTATCTGAATTTTTGTTGATGATGTTACTGTCTCTCCATGAAATGGGGGTTGAGGAAATGATGGTGATTTCACTAATTATAGAGTTTGTGAACAGTTCCGTAGTGTGATAACTGTATGTCTATGTAATTAAAAAAAAAGCCATGTTGGTAACATCTGCTTCCTACTATAGAAATATATATCCTTTGAAACATCTGAGTATTACAAGTGTGTAGAACTAGTGAACTTTCGGAGGCTGCTGGACTCCAGCCCACATCAGTTCTAGCCAGGTATGTAGTCCAATGGGTTGGAAGTAGGACACACTGTTTTGGAGGAGTGGACATACTGTTCCACTCCTACCTGCTGGACTGCTACCAATGAGTAGGCATGCAAGACTTTTATTTGCAGTGGTGTCAAGCAAACATTCAATTTTATTTCCCATGCTACTTTTATCTATTCTATATGAAACCCAGGCATCATCTAGAGACTTAGTGTGAAGTATTCCTAATGTGTGGGTGACACCCAATTCTATCTCTTCATATTATATGATTCAAGAGGCTTTGCAAGTGCTAGAACAGTGTCTGGAGGGTTGTATGAGGACCAAAAAATTGATGGACTGTCTGAGGGCCAAAAAATTGAAGCTGCATACTGATAGATCACAAGCTTTGTGGATAAGTGGTTTCAGGTCCAAAAACAAGACTGACACCATCCCCCACCCCAGAGCCCAGGAATTTAAGAATCCATTAGGTAAAGGGACCTCTGACCATTAGGTCCAGTCATGACCGACTCTGGGGTTGCGGCGCTCATCTCGCTTTATTGGTCAAGGGAGCCGGTGTACAGCTTCCAGGTCATGTGGCCAGCATGACTAAGCTGCTTCTGGGGAACCAGAGCAGCGCACGGAAATGCCGTTTACCTTCCCGCTGCAGCGTTACCTATTTATCTACTTGCACTTTGATGTGCTTTCAAACTGCTAGGTTGGCAGGAGCTGGGACCGAGCAACGGGAGCTCACTCCATCGCAGGCTTCGCAGGGATTCGAACTGCCGACCTTCTGATCGGCAAACCCTAGGCTCTGTAGTTTAACCCACAGCACCACCTGCTTCCCATAAGAATCCATTAGCCCTCCTTAATTTAGCATGCCCTTCATTATATCTATATTATTGCTGGCCCTGAATCATTTTACACAAGATGCTTTATAATGAAATTCTGATTTGGGCTATTAGCAATTTAATGCATATTTTAAAATACAGTACCATTGATGAACACTCTTCCATTGTTAACAATACATTGCTATTATGTCTTGTTCAATACATTCCTTCCCAAAGTTCTCATTAATGCCTCTTTGACTTCCTTGTTCCTGAAACTATATATAATGGGATTTAGCATAGGATTGATTACTGCATAAAATATAGAAATCATTTTATCATTCTCAGGGGAGTAAAATGATTTTGGTCTCATGTACATGAACATTCCTGTGCCATAATAGATGGTCACTACTGTTAGATGAGAAGAGCATGTGGAAAAAGCTTTATGTCTGCCACTAGTGGTACGGATTCTGATGATGGCAGCAATGATGTAGCTGTAGGACACCAGAACCAGGATGAAGGGCAGCATTAATGTGCCTGCACCCCCTATCAACATCAGAAGTTCATTTAAGGTGGTATCAGTACAGATCATGTGCAGCAGAATGGGAGCCTCACAGAAAACATGATTGATAACATAGGGTCCACAAAGAGGGGGCAAGGATAAGTAGAGTGGAACCACAGAGACTAGAAAACTGATGGTCCAAGATGCTGCTGCAGTCTTCACACAAACACGGTAGCTCATTATTGTGGTGTAACGCAAGGGATGACACACTGCTACATAGCGGTCAAATGCCATCACTGCTAGAAGGAGACATTCTGCTGCACCCATAAAGAGGGAGATATAGGTTTGCAGCATGCACAAATGATACGATATAGTTTTCTTGGTGGATATCAGGTTGGCCAACATTTTAGGGACTACAGCAGTGGTGTAGCAAAGGTTCAGAAATGCCAAGTGTTGAAGGAAAAAATACATGGGAGTATGCAGATGGGGATCTGCTGTGGCCAAGCAAATTATGCTAATGTTCCCAAGAAGGGTTGCAGCATACAGAAAGAAGAAGATTGCAAAGAGTAAAGGTTCCATTTTTGGATGATTAGAAAAACCCAAAAGTATGAATTCCCAGACTTCTGTTTCATTTGTTGGTCTCATAATGCCTCATCGATTCCAACTATTGGGAAGGGGGAACCTGGGAGAAGAGCAGACAAAACTACCTTTTAGAATATGAAAATATAGATGTATCATCATATATCCTAAACCTAAGTCCTACATCTAAAGTATCATTCATTAAATGGAAAATACAATTTATGCAATGTTGTTCTATAACTTCACTAGGCATATCTCCATCAGTTTGTCGAGTCAAGTTGTAGTTTTCAGTTTTATGCTCTTTTGCATATTCTAAGTCTGGATAAGATCAGTAAGATTGTTTTCCTCCTGATGTAACTTATTGTTTATGATAAAAATATAAAATTGTGATCTATGCAACAATAACTATAGAATTGTGAACTATGCAACAATATATGCAACAAAAAAGAGTTCTTTGATCATACAGGCACTAGAAATTTCGTAGATATAAAAGCAGAGCAGAGCTAGGAAGAAATAGAGACAAATGTAAACAGTTACCTTAAAAAAAAAAAGTTATTTTGTGCAACGATAGTACAGGTTGGCTTTCAGGTATTGTTGGATTAAACTTCCCACCAGCAAATAGGATTGGTGGGCATTTTAGCCCAACAACATCTGGAAGGCAATTCATTTATGATTTAGAAATTTTATTTCAATAGTTTTTCTAATCTTATTTATTGTTTTTTTCTTATACGCCTTCATAATAATTTTAAATATTGTTCTATTCCTTACTTGAATGCAGCCTAATCATAAGAATAGAAATAAATCTCATTACATTCACTTTTTCCCATCTGAGTATAAATAAGATTCCTTCTTCCCTTCCTTCCTTCTTGATTAACAGAAGTTAACAGAGGTCAACAGAAGAAGGGGTTTCTTCCCATGAAGGTAGATGTTGGATTATATCCTTAAATTAGTTTTCTATGTCTATACTCAATGCAGACTAGGTTAGGTGGGCAGACAGGCTGGGAGCTGTAAAATAAAATGATAAAACAGGAACATATAACTAACCCAATGAAGTCCAAAAAAACTACAAAAAGCTGCAGTATTATCACAATTCAACATGACTGGTAAAAGCAGCATCAATCTGGCCAGTCTATGCTTATGTTTGCCCACCACACTCGTCTTAAAGGTTACATGTTTCTCTTGCCTAGCGAAGCTTACCATATTTGTTTAATGCTACTAGCTCCCCTCCAACACAGACAAAAAGCACTGTAGCCTTTTCGACGCTGTTGAACGGGGTTCACCGTTGCGCCCGAGAGTGAGGAAGGAAAGAAGTCAAGACGACACCGAGTTTTCTCAGAGAAAGAGTTTATTCCTTGCTCCCTGGGTTAGCAAGGAAGACACTTGCCTGGTCAGCCAAGCCAAAAAGTGTAACTTGCAATACAAAATACATGAGTATATATCCTTTCCAAAAGCCCTCATTGCCCCCTCCTCCCAGAATGCGACCCTTAACTCCCTGCGTCATATAGAACTTATACGTTCTTGTTAAAGATAAATGGGTAAGTGCCAGAACACGTTATCTATAAGCCCCGGGTCAGAGGTCTGCGTAGCTGTACCATGCCGAGGAACGCTGTGCAAGCTATTTCGACCCTGGGCTTTGATAAGCCCCTCAGCCATCCTGTCTCTGGGAGGCTGGCAAGGACGTCTTTCTTAGTCGGCTATCATAGCTCTCTCTCAAGGCTTGTTCCTTAGTTCCTGGGTCTCCGATAAGCGGGGGTCGTTGTTGCCTCCAGTGTCTGTTTAATGTTTTTGCGTACTTCAAGTTCTTAGGCTGATTGTCTCATGCGTGGAGGTTTGGGAGACTAAAAGTACCATCCTCGGAGGAAAGAATGTCAAGGGCCTCTTACAGGGAGAAATGCGCAAGATATTGGGAGGCTGAGGAATTTGGGTTTGAGCTGACAGTGCCTGGCTCTGCAGCCCTTTCTTAGGGTATAGGAATATACGAATAGGGATTATAACATCAGAATATAGTGCTTAGTATAGAATAATATGCAATAGGATAATTTGTAGGCTAGCATAACCTCCCTTACAGCACATTTGAAGAGATGTGCTTAATACCAGGATATTAATATTCCTTTCTTTCTATAATACATTCCATTATCTCCATACCACTTTTGCTCCATGCACTTGTAACCTCAATTATTTTTATTTGAATTCTAAGAGTTTTATTGGGAAGAAATTCCATGGATTTCAATTTAATTTCCAGGTGTATGGGGGAGGGGGGAGGGGAGAGAGAAAAGGCTAATTGAAACACTCTCCTTATAGTACCTTAACCTACTTTAATCATAATATGTACATTCATTGCTCATTGGCCTTGATGTTACATTGACAGTAATGCTGGTGTGGAAGTTCACTGACAAATGGAAGCAATAGTGACCCGTACTTAGAAGGTGTATAAATGACACTCTTACTGCCATGCAAATTTTCTATTGAGATGTGATGATAATAATAAAGAATGGAGATGAAATATAGACGTAGGGTGTAGAAAATGAACCAGAACTGAGTTCTCAAAGAAGCAAAGTCTTTTAAGAGCATAAAAAATGAAAGAGCCCTGTCCAGCATTCTATTCTCACTTTGGTCTATCTGATATCTGGATTATTTTGGAAAGAAAGGTGAAGTGTAATTTTAATAATAATAACTAAATAAAAATAGGATGTAGGCCCAGAGACAGAATCTAAGTACAACAGCATTTTCTCCATTTTCCCAGTAAATGTTATTCAGAGACCCACTGCCTTCAATTGTGAAAGAAGAGCCTAGTTATCATTCTCAGTTCACACTAATAGCAATGTTTTGCTCCTAGTTTTGTCTTGTTCACATAAATCTCTTTGATCAAGCTGAAATTTATAGAAAGAGTGAAAGCAATTGTCACTGACACTCTTTTCCCTCTGCAGTCCCTGTTCCTTCCAACCTCTACTCCAAAGGGCTCAGAGACTCCACAGAATACCATGGCAGGTACCCAGAGAAAGGGTGGATTTGCAGAGTTCCCTTCCCTCTGTCCATCTTCACAAAAACTTCTGCCGAATCAAAGAACATTGTGTGAGATGAAGGACAGAATTAGAGACAATCCAATATGCTTATTTGTTCCTGGGGAATATAAACCAAGATAACAGCATTGCATGCCCTCCAACATTTCTCCAATGAAAATAGGAGAATGGAATTATCATTCCATAATGATAATTTTACTATTTATACCCCACACATCTTAGTGATTTGTCCCAGCCACTCTGGGCAGCTTCCAACATATATAAAAACATAATAAAACATTAAACATTTTTTTTAAAAAAAAAAACACCACACACTTCTCTATACAGGATTGCCTTTAGATGGCTCAGGAGTCAAATAACTCCATACCAGCCCCCAATATTTCTCCAATGAAAATAGGGATGTCCTAAGGAAAAGCGGGGCATCAAATCAGAAACCGGAGAGGCTTCTCTAAATCAAGGATGTCCCTGGAAAATATGGACACTTGTAGGGTGTGACATAGACATTCCCAGGGTACAGTACCCCTCTCTTCTGGAGATTCAATAATTGTAAATAATGGGAACCAGCCAGGAAGCTCCCTTCAGCTCCATCTACATCCAAGCACAGTACAGGTAGCTTCATTGAAATAAATTAGACTTAAGTTGTCCCATTGATTCCATAAGTATAAGGATCCAACCCATAGTGTGTTTAATTCCTATTGTGTTTGGTCTTAAGCAGATAAGCTGAATAGTATTGAATGATATGACCTACTTGTATATACGGTAGTTCATACCACATGAATGCAGAAGAGGATGATTTAAAAAAACTTCTATATTACTCCTATCTTCTATATGATGGCTTTATTAGTAGTTAGAAAATCCCCAGGCTCCAATTAACTTTACACGTCTTACTTTTTACTATGAAATGGCAGAAATTCCCACTCCCTTAGAAAAACAAAAAACTTACAGGGTAATGGAAGGTTAAAATGGTCAACTTTAATAGAGATTTCTAGGGCCATATTATATTGTTACAGATCTGGAGAAACAGGGCACCCATAACTGCTAGAGTTAGGGAATATTAGAATTTTTTTAGAAATAATTTATTAGAAATAAATTCGGGAATTTTAGAAATTATTATATGGCAGAATTTAGATTATGTTTGGAGTCTGAAAGGGAAGGTGCCAGACTAAACACACACAAAAATCGTCTGGGAAGAAGGGCCATCAAGGTGTAATTACTGGACAATGGCCAGCCATTGACCTTCTGCCTGAGCTCAGGGTAAATAGCAGAGTTGGGAGGGGACGGTTACAGGAGGTATGATGTCATGCATAAAAAATGTGCCCTTTTGGAAAAACAAAAGAGGTCTAGATAAGTGGGGTGAGTAAATAGAGGTTGAATAAGAAGAGGGAGGACTCCACAAGCTGCTGGGAAGACCAGAATCATCTTGGTGGGCTGGCTGAAGGCAAGCTGGGACAGAGGCATGGAGATGTCTGGGAATCCAATGCTGGGCTACAGTGAAGGAAAGGATCCTCCTGAGATGTACCGTAATGTTGTAAATTCTCCCCAAGCCCGGGAGTATTTGTACAATAAACCGTATTTCTTAAAGACATTAGTCTCTACTGTGCCTTGATTTCCCAGACACAACCCTGGGTGAGTACATGGAACCCCCTGGAATCTTGCTACCACTTGGCAGAGATTGGGGGGATGGGGTGGCGGCACACAAACATATATATATATATATATATATATATATATATATATATATATATATATATATATTTCTATATGTGAGTGTCACAGGCATACTTATGTGGTTGACACAAGGATCAGATATCCCCCAAAGACAACCCCGAAAGACAACCCTACAATCAACTGATCAGCAGTGCCTGCAAAGTCTTTTTTTGTCCAAGTTCAACCTATAGCTGTCAATCAGCTGATGTCACATATGACTTCACATGCAGGACAGGTGGGTGTGGCTTGAATGAATAGGATGAATGAAATGGCCTTACAAATAGGAAGCCCCAGCCTTCCAGATTAGGTCCTCAGGCTGAGTCGCTGGAACTGGAGGTGGGGCCTGGGTCTGCATCAGTTCTGGAAATGCTAGGTGCCAAAGTGCAGCAGGTGTGGTCATGTTGAGTTAGTAACCACAGAAGGCCATGCCCCTATTATTTACATTAGGCAGGGCCACTCCAGAGGCAAAATTCTGTTTTACAGTCTCAAAGATCAATGCTGAATGTTGGAAGAATTTGAACTTTGTGAATTTCAATTTGAGAAGACCCAATTCACCTCTCCCAAATTAATGAATCAGGTGGATTTTGCACTTCTCCCAAATTTGTGAGTGTTCTCAGTTCAAGTAAAATGTGTAAGTGCATTATCAAATATTCATTTTAAACTATATTTACAAAAAATGCATTTTGTGAGAAAAATACATTTGTTAAATGCTAAACTTAATATTTTGACATGGATTTATTTATATATGTAATCATCATCACAATTTAATGCAGAATTGAATTAATATATGCAATGGTGATACAGACTAGAAATATACTGATCCAACCACCCCTAGTTACACATCCCTACTGTGTCTGAACAAAGCTCTGAAACCAGAGCATAGAGTTCCAGGTAATTAAGATAGTCATAGTTGATTTATTTATAAACTACATATTCTACAAACACATCTGTGCTTGAAGCAGTTCACAAAAATATCTAAATATAGGAGCACATTTTGTTGTTGGCATCCTTCTGTCTCAGGAGACAATGGAAAAGTGCACATGCTGTAGAGACTAATATGGGAGAGACATGTTTTGTTGTAGCTGGGGCAGATGAAGGAGCACATTTACAAAACATAACAATACCTCAGGACACAAAATAATAATGATGATGATAATTAATATTCAACAAAAATAACAGTTCATTTAACATACATGAAAATTTAAGAGTGCAAAGTTCAACAAGTCAAGTAGTTTCACATCCAATTGCACCATCAAAACTGATGGCATCAGTGCCTAGAACCTCCTACCTTTCATTTACTCCTTATCTACAAAGTCCAGAAAGTAACTTCAGACTTAATCTGGAAATGGATCCCTTATAAAGACTCTTATGGCTAGAGTATGGGAAAAAGCAAACAGAAACAGCCATTCACTGATGAAAAACACAGTTCTTCTAGAAGAAGTTACATTATGAAGGCTCTGGGAGTGTGGGGCAAAACATATGAAACCAAAGTCTCTCCCCTCCCCTCATATTCACACCATACATTTAAAGTGAATTGCTTTCCTCCAAAGAATCCTGGGAACTGTAAGTCACTCCTCACAGAACTACAATTCTCAGCACCCTTAGCAAACAACAGTTTGCCTGTTTTGCTCTATTACCAAAGGAACACTTGGGGGAAAGGATCTACTTAAGAGGAGGAGGATCCAGCTGCAAGGAACAGGCAAAGGAGGACCTGGCAGTATATCAGTCTCTTCTGGACCATAGCTGGATGAAGAGCTTGGCCATGAATAAGGGTGTAGTGCTACAACTGAAAAGACTCTCACTCTCTGTTTACAACCTGCATAACCTCAGAGGGTGGGGAACATCTTTAGAGAAGAAGTTTTTCTGTAGGTTAGTGTAGGAGAAGGCAATTCTCCACAGACATTAAACCCAGTCAATATGCGCTATCGACAATACAATCTGTGCTGTTATATTGAAAATGTGAACTTCCATGTAAGGTGTATATTCTGAAAGTGTATATAGTACACTAGTCATCTTTTATTCTGGAGGTTAGCTTCTTTAGGACATCTTTTAACACCTCTTTCATTTGTTCATTCCTTAGACTAAAGATGAAAGGGTTCAATAAAGGTGTCAAGATGCCAGAGAAAATGGCTAATGCTTTGTTCATGCTCATGATGTCACTCTGAGATGGCCTGACATAAACAAAGATGGAGATTCCATAGCCCATGGAGACAACAGTGAAGTGGGATGCACAGGTGGCGAAGGCCTTCTCCCTTCCCTTTGCAGAAGGGATTTTGAGGATGGTACTGATTATGTAGACATAAGAGACAGCAGTGAATGAGAGAGAGCCAAGCAGTAGAAGCAAAGACCCAATGAAATCTATGAACTCGATAAAGCTGATGTCAATGCAAGCGAGGTGTAGCAAAGGGGCACTGTCACAGAAGTAGTGATTAATGACATTAGGTCCACAGTAAGGCAACCTCACTTTCAGCACTGTTGACAAGAACACAGACAAGAACCCACCGATCCAAGAGCCAATCACCATATTGACACAAACTTTCCCAGTCATGAGAGTGGGGTACCTAAGTGGGTAGCAGATGGCCATGTAGCGGTCAAAGGACATCGCAGCAAAAAGGATGAACTCTGTAGAACCCATGAAGAAATAGAAGTATGACTGAGCAAAGCAACCACCAAACGAAATAGTTTTTCTTTCAGCCAGCAGATTGGCTAACATTTTAGGCACGACGCAAGTTGTCATGAGTATCTCAATTAAGGACAAGTTGCTGAGAAAGAAATACATAGGGGAGTGAAGGCGATGATCAGTGCAGATGAGTACAATGATGAGTGCATTCCCCAGCACTGTCACCAGGTAAATGAGAAGGAAAACTATGAAGAGGATGATCTCCACATTTGGTTCATACATAAATCCAAGCAGAAGAAATTCACTGACATTTGTCACATTCTCTATTTCCATGTTATGGCATCCTGAATGAAAGAAGGAGGGGAAGGGATGATAATCAACACTAGCATTGTAAACTCAATTGCAAAGAATAAACAGAAGACCCATATTCCACACTGAGTTATATTACATAAACAAGTGTCATAATGAAAAGCAAATGATAGTTGTATTGTATGTATTACTTGATCTTGCTTTGTAAGGATGGGATCATGTTTTCTGTTTCTGCGAAGCATGTACAGGTAAGTGTAAAGACTGAAGTGATGGAACATATTTTGCCCTCCTTATTACCTGATGATCAGGTAACAAAAGTGTTTGTGTGTCTGTGTGTGTGTGCGTGCAATGTATCATATATGTAGAAGATTTTAACAAGCTACAGTATAAATACTATTAAAGGATTGAAATATGTCTAAAATATTGGACTGAAAGTGAATGCAAATTTACTTATGAGTAAGCGTCAGAATAGGTTGTACTACAAGTAATCATAGATAAAGTTGTTCTGCATATGACATTAAGTTTTCTATCCCAGACTATAATGCAATAGCTTTTATTGCACAAGATTTTAGTAATAAATAAATTATCAGAGTAAAAAGAGAGAGAGAAAAGTATCAGTTTAGCAACAGGTGGGTTTCCTTGAGAATCAGTTTAGTTTATATCCAATTTATTTATTTCATAAAATTTATACATCACTTGATTGTAAAAACAAACCTCAAAGTGATTTATAAAATTTATTGCTATCATACAAAAATTCTTGTTTCGAAATGTTGAGCTCCTCAAGTTTCATTTTACTCCCATCTACAAAAGCAATCTTAACTGTATTATCATATGCATTTTCTAGAAAACAATAGCCCAGTTTAGAAGCATTCAGTTGATAAATGGTTGGTACAGGTGTATATTGTGAGAGTGAGCAAAGGGATGTATCACAATTATCTTACCTTGCAAATACTCAAGTGTTCTTCTGTATGCATAGGAAAAATCACTGGTAAGATTTCTAGGTGTATGTCGACGTCAAATAATGTGTCCAGAATAATGCAACATCTACAAAGGTGTTGGTTTTTATTATTGCAAACTGCATATGGTTCCTGAATGTAACTACACTTCCACATTTATAAAATATAAGGTCGACACCAAAGTAATAACAAAGTTTTCCCGTTGCAGATTTTAAAGAATGAAAGCAAATGCTAATTGTTAATAAACAAAAACAAAAAAACAATTGACCCCTACACAAAGTAGAGAGAATAACACAGCCCTTCTGAAGATGAAATAGTTTTCCTGCCCCAGTCTATTATAAGTACTGTTGGATTCTGTTGTTTCAAACTTTATGCTGTTTCACCTTTTCCTTAGGGAATGTTGCTTGCTACCCCTGACAACATCCCCAGGGAAAAAGGGAATGGAAGAATATTTATGTATATATGCACCCAGGGCACATATAATTGAGGAGAAGATGCCCACAACATTCCATCACATGACTAAAAATAAACCTTTTGGTTTTCTTTAAAGAAGTGAACAAACATTGCAGAATCACTTTAACCAGAGTGAGGGACTTCACAGCTGACAATGCATATTTGGCTGTGAGCTGTGAGGAAATAGGAAATATGAAGTATGGCTATGATGTGAAGAACTTCATCGGCCTGGGCAAGAAGACCCTGACCTGGACAGCAGCCGAGGTGTCAGCCCAGGTGACCAGGGGGGGGGGGGAGTGTGAATGCAATACCACGCTGACCTGGAAAGGCTACTTAGAGGAGGAATGCATGGAGTCATTTAAGAAACTCATGGACTATGGCAAGACATCCAGAGGTGATGGTGACCAGGAAGGCTAACTATGATGGTGTGAAGACCCTCCTCTGCCAAGCCCACAGCTTCTACACCAAGGAGATTGTTGCCAACTGGGTGGAGGATGGGGAGATCTGACAGGAGGGCACCTTCTGTGGAGTGATCACACCCAATTCAGACAGGACCTACTACGCTTTGCTTGGCATCAAGACTGATCCCAAGGAGAGGGACCACTACTTGTGCCATGTGGAGCATAACAGCCTATAGGAACCTCAGGACATGGCTCAGGATCTCCCACCCAGCAGAGGAGCAAGCCGATCAGGTGCCTGGGGCGGCGCATGTGCCCTGTGCCCAGGGGAAGGGCTAGCCGCCGTGGGAGCAGGGTCAGCTGCCCGTGGGGCAGGGCAAGCCGGGGCAGAGTGCTCCACAGGGCCTCCAAGGAGTCTGCCTGCCTCCTCCCACTCAGCTGCCCTACAGCTGAGGAGGGGCAGCAGGCGGGCCCTTTGGGGTAGATTGGGGCCTGTGGGCGCCCAAGTCACTGCGTCACTCCCAGGAGAGACGCGTGGCTCGGGTGCGCTGCAGGCCCCGTGGTGAGTGCCGCCCATCATTTTGTCACCCCCTCAGTGGTGACACCCAGGGTGGAACACCCCCACTGCACCCCCTTCCTCCGCCCCTGCTCCCACCACCACCCTCACAAAAATCAATCACCTCTGGTGTTAATAGAAAATATTACAGTAGGCATGAACATAAGAATTTCAGCAGAACTTAATTATCAGGAGATTAATTAATACGACCCACATTTTAAATAAGAATTCATTTGTGTGTTTCCACAGGGAACTAATGAGTCAGGGAATGTGGGTTAAGCAATTCTTGGAATTTTTAAAAAAGTTATATATAGAGAGGGGGGGATACAATTCTTTGCCTTTCATTATTTTGAAATTAGGTAGAAAATATATCTTGGGAATAATGAAAGCATTGACACTCCTGGGTAAGATGGCAAAGAAAGAAATACAGTTTTGCAGCTAATTAGTTCTTAGAAGTTGTTAGGAATGTTTATCTATGGAATTAAACAGTATTAATCTGCAATAGAGGGCATTTGGCATTAATACTTACACATGTAAACTTGTACTAACCAACAACATATATTTTTCTGGTTGACATTTCTGATTAGCCAAAGCAGCCATTTAGTACTGGTATCTTGTTCATGTATCAATCTACATAAATCTACTTGGAAGGTACTTTGACACAATGCTTCCTGCATGAACCTATAGTGCAATGGAATAGTGGGTGGGATAATTCTAAAATAATTTCAACATAGAGAAAAGTATATTTCTAAATATAATTTTGAACAGTTTAATCTGTTCAATGCTGCTTTTATTCTATAAAAAATATAGCACAGTAAAGCATTATGGGGACTTTATTTATTATTAACAATATTATTAATATATATTAATATTAATATTAATATAATATTAATATTAATATTATTTTATACCCCACCCATCTGGTTGGCTCCCAACAGAATATCAAGCATTAAAAATGTCTCTAAACAGGGTTGTCTTCAGATGTCTTCTAAAAGTCAGATAACTCTTTATTTCCTTGGCATCTGATGGGAGGGCGTTCCACAGGGCAGGCGCCACTATCGAGAAGTCCCTCTGTACTCAGTAGCGCAGCAATATTGGCTAAACTACTTTATTTACATATAATACACTCAGAGCATTCTGACTTAGCTTCTTCCTCTTTCTCATCAAGCAGCAAAGAGAAAGAGACAAAGGACAATAGTCCTACATTCCGGAACACAGTAATATAAACATCCTGCCTCCGTTACTTTCCACTATGTGGAATGAAAACATACACCGTCATATGATAAAAAACAATCCCATGACTGCAACACGGGGCAAGAATCCTAACAGTAATTAGGGACTACATGCAAGCAAAAACAGACTTCTGATTGTGTGTTGGGACAGGGAATTTTGCAAACAAATGGGTGCTGCGTGCTAGAGCTCTGCACAAAAATTTCAATCTGCCCTGAAGCCCTTGTCTATGCCCTTCCTCCTCTAAGATTGGCCTGATTTGCCTTGGTCTAGTCTGGAGTCCACCCACCTCACCCCAAATCCATCCCCAAGGCCATTTGGGTTACTTTAAAGGTTTGTTTTGTTTTGTTTTTACAATCATATAAAAAGTCAGGAGGAAATCCACCAACACTGTGCAGAATCTGATTCTATCACTTAGCAGCTATCCTATTCTAAATGGTGCTGCTCCTTCATGAGGAGCTTCCTTGCATGCAAAAGAATCTGCTTTCAAAGCTAAAACTCCTTCATGAGGTCTATGTAACTCAGATGAAATGAGCATTCACATTTTATAATGTGGGAGCCCTTTGCGGGATTGCGCGCGGTGCTACAGTTCCCAGTGAACTTTCTAGTAGAGAGGGGGCTGGCATGCCTCTCAGTGTTATTATTTGGAGGTTCACGTCCAGCCTCAGTAATCAAGTTTCTTGCTGGGAGGTGGGGCCAGCCCCATATATAATTTATATAGGGGGTGGAGCCGACAGTATCCAGGCAGTCGGCTCTGGAGATTCACCCTCCCTACCCTCCCTTTGTTTAATGTTTTCTTGTTTGCAAGTTAACTTTTTCTTCCTGTTTAGAAGGCGCTGCTACAGTCTTTGACTGGTTGCTGTTGAAGGACTGGGAAGAAATTTTCCTGCATTGGCAGGTTTTGTCTTCCCCGTAGCAATTCGTCACAACTTTGGCGGTTATGGCCTTGGGTGGAATCCTTTTGTCTTTTCTCCCCTATAATGGGGGGGGGAGAGTTTGAAGTGGTGACTCACCCCCCTGCGACGGTGATTCCAGGGTCCCCTCTTAAAGGGGTTATATAATGGGTGTCACTGGTCATACACTGAAAGGTCGTCAGTGAACTACCCTGCGTGCGGGGATATGGGCTTGGCTGCCTGCTACGTCTCGCAGAGCACCCCCATATCCCATTTACTCTGATGAGCCCCAGTTCCCCCCGGCTGGGGGGCTGGGAGGGATACACACCCAAGGCCTAAGCCAAGGTCTTCCTACATTCAGAAGTTTAATAAAGTTGTGGCTTAAATTTTAATTCCATATAACATTGTCAGAGTATTTATTCCTTTCTTATAATCCCTGGGGGCTGGGGGCGGTCGCACCTGGTCATGCAATGATACCTTCTGAATGCTGATGATGCCTTAGACTCAGGAGACCACATTCTTGCCACTAACTCCCTATCTTGGTCACCCTTGGTCATCATTGATGGCCTTGCTATGCTTCCCACTTCATAAGCCTATTCTAGAATATTTCAAAGTATGCATCATACCCCCCAGCATCACCCCAAGAGTAATATCCATACTAACTGAGCCTCCAAGGACTTTTTTATTAATTAGTTTGTTTATTTATTCAGGTTGTGTGGGGGTTGAATAGACATATTTTGATGCATATAGAGAGACGGGAAGAAGGGCTGAGGTTGCCATTTTCCTTGCCATTGCAGGAACTAATTTTAAAATCAAATAGGTTATTTTTTCAAAACACTTGGTGTTGGAACCAGTCTTTTTAGCAAGGTGCTCTAGTGCTTTATGGAGGTCAGAGCAGACTTTACTCTTAGCAGGATTCAGCGCTAGACACATGGGGTTTTAGATTGCTAGTGAATAAAAAATATGTTAAATCTAGATTAACTTTAGTGCTCCTTTCCACACAGAACTCATGCATTTATGCCACTTAACTGTCCATGTTTCAACAAGATATACAGACATGCTAAATTCCAGACTTATTTTATTGTCCTTTTTATTGTGTGCTTAACTTGTTCATGTACCTGTTATTACAGAACCTATAGGAAACACGTATGATTTTCCTTACAAGAACTGGTCCATAAAAGTCTGGCAGTAGCCATCATACTGCAAACAATTTTATTTTTCTTCTTTGATGGACATGTGAGCATGGATGACTCAGTCGACAAGAAAGTGAGTAATTACAAAAATCTATCATCTATTTCTATCTCTCTATCTCTCTATCTGATGTTCATACCAGCATATGAGGTGATATAGCTAAATGGCAGACCACATGATTTCCATGTTAATATTCTAAGATTCAATCTCTGGCAGACTGCCGTCATGTAGACAAGTAGCTGGAGGTAAAGCCCATCAAAATTACTGGGCTTCCCTGTCTCCCAACTAAGTAAATGTAAGAGACTTCCCTGTCTCCCAACTATGTAAATGTAACAGGCACTAGCACCCTGAGGTGTGTGGTTGATATCTTAATGTAGATATCAGAAGGAAAGGTTTTGGTTGATCGAAATGGTAGCTGTCCATCCTTCTTCATGTAACTCACATGTTACTACTGCCTGTTTATTTGAGTTAGGGAGATATCTGGATTGGAAGAACACACTGCAAAATTAAAGAGGTTTCCAAAGGAAGTTAATGCTTTTCTCAAGTTTTGGGAACCTCTGCAGTGTTAGAACCTGTGTCCTAGTGTGTAAATTTTATACCCACTTAACAGCAAGCAAACCCTGACATTAAAAACTTATAGCACAAATATATGAAATTTACCATCTCTAGCCTTATATGTACAAATGCTGCTAGTGCATATACACATACATTAGGACATTATGTTACAGTGTTTCATATGCATCAGATAAGTTAGTGTTGGAGCAACATTATAAACTGGAACTGTGTGTGCATTAAGCACTTGTTGTCCAGACACTTTCATTATCTGTATCACAATAAATAGAGAAATAATAGTACGCAGGATCAAATGCACAAATAGATAAATTTGATGTTTGGTTTACAAATTAAGCTTGATTTAATGTGCACTTGTACGTTATACAAGTAATGTACACTTGGAGCCAGCTAACACACATATAAACTCCTCACCCAATATTCACATCTCTAATGAGTGACTTTCATGTTTAAACATATTGCCACAGAATTTTTTTTGGGGGGGGGGGTATGCCCTAGCATCACCCCAGTGCAATGTTTTCCAAATGACGTCCAGCTACTAGTCATCAATTAAGCAGCAATTAAATGTAGCTCAATGAAGCAATGTGTATGTTTGCATGAATGAGGTACTGAGGACTATTAACTAAATGTATAAAGGTAAAGGGACCCCTGACCATCAGGTCCAGTCGTGTCCGACTCTGGGGTTGCGTGCTCATCTCGCTCTATAGGCCGAGGGAGCCGGCGTTTGTCCGAAGACAGCCTCCGGGTCATGTGGCCAGCATGACAAAGCTGCTTCTGGCGAACCAGAGCAGCGCACGGAAACGCCGTTTACCTTCCCGCTGGAGCGGTCCCTATTTATCTACTTGCACTTTAACATGCTTTCGAACTGCTAGGTGGGCAGGAGCTGGGACCGAGCAACGGGAGCTCACCCCGTCGCAGGGATTCGAACCGCTGACCTTCTGATCAGCAAGCCTGTGGTTTAACCCACAGCGCCACCTGGTCCCTAACTAAATGTATACACCAACTATAATATCTGGAAGTTTGGTGGTTAGTATTGGACTTAGAAAAGGGAGCTCTGCATTTAAATTCCTGTTCAGCCACAAAGCTTATTGGGTGGCATTGAGGCAAGTAACCATTTTACAGCCTAATCTATGTCTAAAGGTGACTGTGAAGATAAAGGGGGGCAGGAATGTTCATCACCTTGAGCTCTTTGGAGAAAACTCAAAATATCGGATCATTCTGTGACATTATGTCTTTTATGAGTGACTTAAGACATTCCTAAATGCTATAAGCAACTGAGGAATATACTTCTGGGAACCAAGCATAAGATAAGGTAGGGATGGGGAACAACTGCCCCCCCCCAAGTTGTTGAACTACACTTCCCATTATCCCTGACTATTGGTTATGATGGGCATGGCTATTGGATGTTGGAGTGAAACTTCTGGAAAGCCAGAGGTTCTCCATCCTTCAGCTATTTATTTTCTCTCATACAGCAAAGCAGGAAAAAAGCCAGTAAAAGTCAGATCCAGGAAATCAGTCAGCTGGCTGTCCTGCAAAATGGTGGCAGTCTAGAGGCATCTGAGATGTAGCACTGTGGTTCCAATACCATTTGTAACAAGATGCTTTCTCTTTACCTAGGTGGAGAGATAAATATGATGAAACATGGAAAGGAAGAATGCAACTCATGTAACTGAGTTCATCCTAACTGGTTTTCCAAATCCTTGGGAGATAGAGATCCTTCTCTTTCTGATATTCTTCATCATTCTGATGGCAACAATGATTGGGAACACCATAATCATAACTCTTATAATAATTGATTACCGCCTACATTCCCCCATGTATTTCTTCCTCTGCAACTTGTCTATCATTGAAATTTTTGCAACTCTGACAGTGGTGCCCAAAATGATGCAGAACTTCCTACTGGAAAGGAAATCCATCTCTTTCTATGGGTGCCTGGGTCAGTCATATTTCTATTTCTTGTTTGGCACCTCTGAATATGTTCTACTGGCTATGATGTCCTATGATCGATATGCAGCTATATGCTACCCACTTCGCTACAGCACAATCATGAGTGGGAAGGTTTGTATCAATCTTGTTGTAGGTTCTTGGATGAGTGGATTCTTCTCCATACTTGTTCCCACGGTGATGAAGTTGGGCTTGCCTTTCTGTGGCCCTAATGTGATCGATCACTTTTTCTGTGACAGTGCTCCTTTGCTCCACTTAGCCTGCGCTGACATCAGCCTTGTGGAGTTTATTGACTTCCTTGTCTCACTTCCCATTCTTCTGGGTTCTCTTTTACTGACACTTATCTCTTACTTTTATATTATAAGCACCATTCTCAGGATTCCTTCTGCCACAGGAAGGCAGAAGGCATTCTCAACTTGTGCCTCCCATTTCACCGTGGTTACAATTGGCTATGGCACCTCTGTCTTCATTTATGTTAGGCCTTCCCAAGCCAATTCTATGAGCTTCAACAAAATTGCCTCTGTGGTCACAACTGCAGTGACACCCTTGCTCAACCCCATTATATTTACATTTAGAAACCAGAAAGTCCAGGAAGTTTTTAGGGACTCGGTTAACAAGTACATAAAGAAAAGAAAAGAAGGAGATTGAAAAGGGCTGTAAATTTACATTTATTCCACCCACACCCCTTAATTTTCTTCAAGGTGATAATTGTAGGATACAAGGTTCTCACTTTAATCCCCCCACCCCCGGTAGCCTTGTGGTGTAGTTTAGGTTGAGAAATAGTAAATGGCCTGAGGCTGCCCAATGTGCTTTATGACTGATCATTGATTTTACCCAAGTTTCTTCATCACAGCATCCTAGACTTTACAACAAACAAAACATATTTCAAATTATTAAAAATGTTCTAAATTTGTATGTCTATATTCTCTCAAATTTGTTTTTAGATGTTCTGTAGAATCTGTAATAATGGAAAAAGATGATTGTTTGTAAAGCATCTCTTGTATTTTTGTTTAAAATCTAAATTAATCATAGAAATGTTGAAGACAATATATTTTTAGCCACAATAAATCAATTAATAAATTCTTGGTTGGATCTTATTGTGTTAGCAGCCATGGAAATATGAGAAGTACTTTAAATAAAGTATATTAATTTTAAAAACTCCAAGAGAGGAAAAAGACAAGAAAAAAATGTGGTGGGATTGCAATGTTAAACCCAAGTAAAAATTAAATGAATATTTTAGGACTAAGGTTGCTTCCAGATGACCTGTTTATTGTAGGGTTGTGCACTGGGTTCAGCCAAAGCCCAAATCCTGAACTGAAATCAGTAGATTCAGAACCAACTGATTCAGCATGTAGCCTCTGGAAAGTTGCTCAGAAGATAATGTGGCCCTCACACTGAAAAATGCCCCCTATCCCTGCTATGCACATTCCTATGGGCTTATCTCTAAGTAGACATACATAGGACTATGCTGTTAAAATCCTATTGATTTTAATGGAACATGTTGCACATCAGATCTTAATGTATTGCATAACATTTTATTTAGTCCCTGTGGTGATTCTGACAGTCTCATGAGAATCATTTTATGAACAAATTTTATTTAATCAGCTGGAAGGGTATAGTTGTTAAAGGATCATTTGGTGAGCTGTAGTAGCTGAGTGAAAGCAAGAGAATGTTTAGCACCATCTGAAATTAGTCTTAGAAAGAATATGAAACCTTTGTAGGTCAGTTATCATATGTGCAACAGGGACGTCATCTGAACAAGCTATTTTCTATTGACTGAATAAGCTATTAAAACAGCTTATTCTGGAGTACCTCTGAAGTGTGTGAGGTTCCAAAAAGATCAAATCCAATTCTACAATACCAATGGCAGGAACACAAATGAATATTCCTCTGATCTCTCCGTGCCCCCCAACATTTATAGAATGTATCGCCTGGAAATGCAGCTGCTCTTTTTGCTGAAGATTTGGTTTAATGGTAAAGGAACATCTGCGAAGCACAAAGAATGATTTATGTGAGTCACAAAATGCTTTATAACGGTTAAAATCTTCTATGATATCATGTCACTTACAAATACATTTATTTTTAAAATATTTTTTAGCAAAGTGGGTTGGGTGTTGAGTGTTCAGGGTTTTTTTATCTGAATAGAAAATTTTCGAATCCCCTAGCAGGAAAACGCCTATGTAGCCTCCATACAGCAGGATAAAGTAACATAATGCAGGGATGTATTGATAAAGGATATGGATAGATAAGGACAGCAATGGATGTCTCAAAGTTCTTGTTCTTGTTCTTGTTCTTGTTCTTGTTCTTGTTCTTGTTCTCTTCCTCCTCCTCCTCCTCCTCCTCCTCCTCCTCCTCCTCCTCCTCCTCTGGCAATCACTCATAGCCAAGTAAGATTGCCTTTAACAGTGAGTCCGTAAGTGACTGTGGAGGCCAATTCCACACATCCTTCCATAGTGGGGACGTAGGTCTCAAAGGCAAAACAAGGCTAGCAGGTGGAGAGCCTTTGTGCTCCATGACAGGTAGCAAAAACTTATCAACTCGTAGTGACTGATTCAGTAACTTGCATATTCTTACAAAAACAAAAACAAAACGAACCCCACTACCAACCTTTACACTGGATCACAGCGTCTCTCCAGCGTTTCAGGCAGGTGCCTTTCTCAAATCTATTTAAGATTCCAGGGATTGCATCTAGGACCTAATGCATGCAAAACATTTGCTCTACCACTGAGCTGTACCCCTACCCTAATAGTTCAATATAACACTGTTTTCCATGCAGGCAATTTTATGCTTCTCAGCTGTTCATCTGCCTTTCCCTTTTTCATTATTCAACTCACCTTCTGTTTCTCCATTTGCCTCGCCTTACTGCTCCATTCCCCCCCCCCCGGAAGAAAAAGGAACCAATAGATTACACACACAAAACAAAAACAAAAACAAAAAACCAACAACACACACATGTACACAGAAACATACATATTCATTTTGCCTTCCAATAATATTAATTTAAATCTGATTCTTTAATAACAAACATAAACATGAACATATGATTATGTTATGGTTCCTTGAGTGTGTCCTGTCACCAGGCCTACTTCTCTTTGTCTTTTTTTATCGCTTGCTATATTTCTATGTGCCAGGAAAAAAAATAAATTGAAAGTTTTCATTTTATGTTATTATATGATATTGCATTTCATTCCATAATATTTCTTTTTATTTGTATTTTTGTATCATATTACTTTTGTGAGGCCTTATATCAATGTAGTCAATGAATAATTTCTCCTCCCACCCACCAATTCTACTTCTTTCTCTCAGGAACCCTTGAAACCATGACAGAGAATCAAACTGTTATTACAGACTTCATCTTCCTTAACTTTCCAGAACTGCATCGGCTGGAACATCTCATGGGAGTCATCCTCCTTACATGCTACCTGCTCACCTTATCTGGAAACCTCATGATCATCATGATCATCATTCATGATCATCACCTACACACACCCATGTACTTCTTCTTATGGAATCTTTCCTGCTTAGAGATTCTAATTACAACCACTATAGTGCCAAAGGTGCTGGTTAGTCTTTTGCTAGGCTTCACAACAATTTCATACCCAGCTTGCCTTTCTCAGTGCTATTTCTTCTTCTTCTTGGGAAGCAGTGACTTTGTCCTATTAGCAGTCATGTCATACGACCGCTATGTGGCCATTTGCAACCCACTGCGCTACACATCAATTATGAGTACTCAGCTCTGTCCATGGCTAGTTATTGGATCTTGTACTGTTGCTTTTTTGGCTACCATCCTTCCCACCATCTTAGTTATAAATCTACCTTTCTGTAACAACAATCATATTGATCACTTTTTCTGTGACAGTGTGGCCTTGATGAAGCTGGCTTGCGCTGACACTAGTCTTGTGGAGCTACTGAGTTTCTTCTCATCCTCAGTCACTGTGATGGGATCCTTTATTTTCACAGTGGTGTCCTACATTTACATAATAAAAACTATTGTCAAGATCCCGTCTGTCTCTGGGCGCCACAAGGCATTCTCCACCTGTTCCTCCCACTTTATTATTGTCAGTCTTGGCTATGGCAGTTGCATCTTCATGTATGTACGGCCCTCAGGCAGCAACCCATCAATTAATAAGATGGTATCTTTGATCAATACAGTGCTGACACCCCTGATGAGTCCATTCATCTTCAGTCTGAGAAATCAGCAGGTGAAAGCTGCCCTCAAGTCACTTTTTATTAAGCATGCAGTCTACTCAAAGAATAATCCAAAATTGGGATAATGGTTTTCAAATAGAATACATGAGGGTGAAATTAAATGAAGGGGGGGAGTTTCCTTTCAATTGTATGTTGTTATTAGATAATCCACAAGATTTCAACTTTTCAGGTATAGTTTATATTAAATAGGGGGTCATGTGTAATTTATTCACTTAGAGGGGGGGAGATCTACTTGCACTACATAATTTAGAGACTACTGGAAACTTCAGATTAGATTACAGATATTGCATGACTCTCTATTTTCTTTTAATTAAAAATGCATTTATTGTACTGTATTGTTTTTACCTTTCTTGTGTTGTAAATTACTTTGATGTGTTTTGTGATTTAGCTGTATATAAATGCTTTTATAAATAAATATTAGAACTCTGTGATCAATAATTACCACTATTTATTGTTTGGTATATCTGCTAGTCCTTTATTGTGATACATTATTCACTCAACTACCAAAGGCCTATCTATATATAAAATTCAAAAAATCTGAGGTAGACTTCATTATATAGTTGTTTTGGGTAACTTAGTACTAGAACTCAGTTTATTTCAGTTTGTTCCAGCTATTTGCATAGAAGAGCATCTGGAGAGAAAAATAAGATATGAATTTTAAATCCACTGGTAGTTTTGTTTATATATGCACAAGCTGTTGTTGTTTAATGACTTGATTCCAGGTTCAGGGAAGCTTCCAAACTCTCCTTTTGTGGCACATTAGGCCCAGTGTATGGGGAAAAAGGAGCTGATGCAGAATGAAATGGTGGGTAGCATTCTTGATGGGTTTCTCAGACAACAGTTAGGCAGTGAACTGAGTCCCAGGAGGTAATTGTGATGTTCCCAGGAGGCAACACTTGCATAAATTCCCAGCAAAAACCATGCCAACCATCACCCAGTAGTGAATGCTTGTTCTAAGCCAGGCATGTCCAAAGTCTGTTCCGGGGGCCTAATCCGGCCTGCCGGTCAGTTTAATCTAGCTCCTGTGGCAGTTTATTTCCTGGGGTAAAATCCTAAAAAAAACAACCACCTCAACAACTTCAACCCTAACCTCAACCCTAAAAAAAGCTCAACAACTTTGGTTGGCCCTTCGGTCGGCCCTCACAACCCTTCATCAAATTTGACCCTCTTTGAAAAAAGTTTGGACACCACTGTAAATGCAGATGGAATGGAGATCATGATTCTTGGAATGCTGCGGGGTGCCTCCAAACACGCAAACTACAAAAATAAATGCAAAATAAATATCTGCTCCAAAGCAGGGTGAGGTTGGGGATCCCTGTCTGTACTTCTAAATTACTCTGTATAGTACTAGAGAGTACTATATCACATGCTATAGGTGTGTGAAACTGTGTATGTGACCCAAGAACGGAAAGGGTGCACAGCTTTGCTAGTTATATTATGGACTGATTTAGACAAAGGGTGCCCACAATGACAATGAAATCAAATATCTCTCCATTAGCATGTTGGCTTTCTTCAGTAAGCAATCTAAGTTATCATAGTGCACAATGGCAGGATATAAATACATTAAGCAAATAAACAAATGCTTCTGAGCACTTCAGGGACATTTATGGATTGCTGCTGTGAGTCATTAACATTACCAATAATCGGTTGGCTTCTCTTTAACTGAAGAGGAAATAACATTTAATTTTGCAAGTGGTTCCCCCCGCCCCCCAAAAAGCCATGAGCACATGGTAGACTTGGATACATGTCCAAAAGCGCATTCTAATATGGTAAAGCACAAGACAGATCCCAGGACATTTCTTTCTCGGCTTCCCTTCACAAGACCAATCCTATGTCTTGCACTATTTTTTCCCCCTTTCAAAACAAAAAAGTATAGCACAGTACAGCTGAGATTTTGCAGATATGTTTTCCAGCTACATTGCTATACCTGGAAGCACAATTGTTGGAAGAGTATTACCACCCCTGCAATTATTGAAATAACTGCTTCTCTCCCCGCCACCTGCTTTCTGAGGCCCTGTGGATACACAGATGCTACTTGCAAAATATTTTGCGCGTCTTTGATACAATACCTGCCAACTGTTAACTTGTATAAATAAGGCATTGGGAATACATTGTCAAGACTGCGGGAAAAGACAGTGTTGATATTGTCTATCTAAGATTTCTGTGGCCTAAAGAACCAGTATTGGGTGGAGGTGTGTGTCTCAGTTTGACTACACTGTTGCAGATATTGGTACCGGTAGACTATTACTTGCTTTGACTTTGGTGCTATGCTGCAGTTAAATGATCTATTAACCTCACTCCTGTAGGTAGTTCACTAAAGGAAAAAGTGCTGTGCAGTCCATTAGGCTAAATGAGGCACCAGTTTCAACAAATGAGTAAGTTCAGCTTGGAAAGAGAAAAGACTTCTTTCTGGGAGGTCTGCTGTATCTTAGGTTGCAATTCTGTGTGCTAGAGAATTCTATCCAATTTTGGCCATTGCTGGGTGAAGTGCTTTGCTGGTTTACAAAACAGTTATGCTACTCCTTCTATTGCTACTCCTAACTCCTCACACAGTTCAGCAAAGTATGATATGTAGCCACACTTCAAAAAGAGATTTGCTAATGCCTGAGAAATATGAGCGAGGGGGTCATACCATTGGTGGTGTTTTTTCATTCCGTTCAGCTGCATTTGACTTCAACAACTTTCAGAAACCTGCTGTTGATGCTGGTATTTATCTGACAAGGTAAGCACTATGCATTTTTTAAAAAATAATATAAAAAATATGTCATTGGCTACATTTGAATAAATACAAAAGAAGCCCCTCACCCCACACTTGCACAGGTGTTTCAAAAATTGGTATCTATTTTTTTTAATCTATTTTATTTTCAAAGGGCTTAATCACAAGAAGATGCCCTATCATACTCTGGTTCGTTTTTTAAAAAATGAAATAGAAATCATTTTAATATGCTAGCTGACTCAGAGAGTATGCAAAAAATCTATATGCAGATATTCTCAAAAAGAGAATGGCAGCGCCACTGACCATACCTCAAAAAGCTAAACAACTTTGCCTGATCTCTTAAAAAAAAAAGCTCCACCCCAGGCACTAGCAGGGGTTGCTATGCCACTGTCTGTGCTGGATCCAAAGCTGTAACAATGGAAGAAGCAATATGTTTTTGGTTGTTAATGCTTTGAGCCCCTCACTCCTATGTTCCTATTGCATGTTATGTGTAGATCCGAAAGACACTACAGTCTCTGCTGTCATCCATTCCAAGGAAACTGAACCCTAGAAAAGCATTTACTTTGGGGGGTGAAATTTTGAGACTTTGGACTTTGTGTTTGTGCGTTGAATAAGAAAATATAATTTTGTATGGTTCATTGTTTATTGAATACTTATACTAGCAATTCAATAACTCAGAACTATATACGTATGCAAATGTCATTACACTTAGATGTTCACATCTGAATGCAATTAAGGTTGCATGGTCAATGTAATCTCATCTTGTTAGTTCTGGCTCTTTCATTGGAAACACATATTAGAAATACTGACATGTCTCATATTTTTTCTTTAAGTAGTTGCCAGATGAAAAATTTGTAACTATCAGTCCAATCCATGTTGTAGGATACTACCTAAGAATCTCCAACATTTCCTGGCTTTTTGGTTTGCCATTAGTGAAGTCAACAAGAATCCAAAGCTTTTACGTAATGTCACTCTGGGTTTCCGTCTACTTGACAACTTCTGCAATGGAAGACTCACTTATTTCACAACAATGCAGTTGCTCACATCAGGAGGTGTTAGGACCAATAATTATAACTGTGATGAAAAGAACAGTGTGTTGGCCATTGTTGGGGGACTTGCATCTGAAAACTCAATTGAAATATCAAATATTGCGAGCACCTACAAAATGGCTCAGGTATGGACTTTTGGATTGGGAAGAGGGGTCATGTACTTTCAGAGGTCTATTCATTCATCAAAATGATTCATTTATTAAACATTCATCCTGATTTGCTTAGACAAAGACTGTAAAGGTTAGATTTGCAGTCTTAATTGAGCATTCATTCTGATTGCAAGATAATAAGCATTCACCCTCATTTCTTTGCACATGTTTTATATGTGTTGCTGCTAATTGTACGTATACACACAAACACATGGTTTTGCTTATATTGTTTATATTGGCTGAAACAGAATTTCATGTAAGCAAACAAACTGCAAGGCTTTCATGAACATTTGCAAAAAATTTCACTATATTTCCCTCCCCCGACCTGGATGTTTCAGCTCTTTAAACTTGATTCATTGCAGCTATATATATGCTAGTGCTTATAATTACCTTAGCAGACCTTCCAAAAGATTAGTGATAGAGATGGATAGAGATGTATACATGGAGACAGCTAGCCAGCTAGCCAGACTTTCATTAAAGGTGAAACAAATGCCATGGAACTGCACAAAATCAAAACCCTTTGAAATTAACAACATACAGTATTACATTAGAGATCAATGGGCCAGTTTCACAATCTTTTTGTTTCCTTACCATTTTGAGTGAACAGAAGTTAACACTGGGATTCATGGTCTTCTATGTCTTGCAATTTAAGCCCCTACTCAGACTCAGAGGGCTAGCTGTGTGTAAGAACTCCCCCCCCCCCCCGAGTATGATTTCTTGATTTATGAGCAATGTGTCATTCTTATGCACAAAAATGTCCACAGGAGACAATTCCTCCTCCATGGTAAAGTATTATCCTCAGATTCCCAGCTTTCCACTCATCCACACTTCCACTTGTCCTGTGCCAAGAAATCACGAGTTTGAGTGGTTTTCCGCTTGAATGAGCTAGGCAAAATGAATCAACTGGGCCCTAAATAATTGCTGTTTCCCATTCCCAGTTAATGCACTTTTCCTGCTTCTACTTTTTTAATGCATACCTTACTCTCAAAGCACTTCAGGGACATCTATGGATTGCTGCTGTGAGTCATTACATTACCAATAATCGGTTGGCTTCTGTCTAACTGAAGAGGAAATCCCACCCCCACCCCCGCTAAAAGAAAAGCCATGAGCACATGGTAGACTTGGATACATATCCTAAAGCCCATTCTAATATGGTAAAGCACAAGACAGATATTCTGATCCCAGGACATGTCTTTCTTGGCGCTTCCCAGTTACTGCACCTTTCCTGCTTCTACTTTTCTAATGCCCCCCCCTTACTCTTAAAGATGCTCTTCATACACAATAGAAAACCTATACATTTTCATAAATGCTAACAGCAACTTCTAGATAGTGGAGATGAGGAGAGAAGTGATAAACCCTCATTCTGCTAATACAGATCTTGAGCACCTCATCCAGTTTTGCCTTACAGTTATTAGGATGGGAAATACTGTTTCTGGAAGGACTGCAGATAAAGAATTTTAAATCAACACCTTGCATGTGGCCTGTGTTCTCTCCCAGCTCAGTTATGGTTCATTTGATCCCGTGCTAAGTGATAAAACCCGATTCCCTTTCTTCTATCGGATGGTACCAAATGAAGTCATGCAGATTAAAGGGGTAATCCAGTTACTCCTGTATTTCTCATGGAAATGGGTTGGTCTCGTTGCTCCAGATGATCACAGCGGAGAAACGTTTGTGCAGACTCTGAAGGTATTGCTCACTCAGCATAATCTTTGCATGGCTTTCACTCAAAGTATCTTGGCAATAACCTCTGCCACTAGCACAGATATAGGAAAGGAAGAGGCAAAAATGTATCACACATTCTCTCAAACCAAAGCCAACGTGGTTGTTGTATGTGGGGATTCCCAATCCCTAATGCTATTTACTTTCTGGATAGATTCAAATTATCAAGGTGCTCAAATGGCTCTCGTAGGGAAAGTTTGGATCATGAATGCCCAGTGGGACTTTACTGCAGTGGACTCTCAGAGTTTCTGGTCTCTAAAACATTTCCATGGTGCGCTGGCTTTCACAATTCACACAACTGTTGTGCCAGGTTTCCAAGATTTTCTTAAGGCCTTTAATCCTCAGCGATATCATCCAAAAGACCTGTTCATGAAAGAATTCTACAAGAAAGTATTTCACTGTGGAGTTATCTACTCTGATAGAACCAGCGAGATAAGATGTTCAACAGAGGAACACCTGGAGTCTCTGCCAGGAGCTGTGTTTGAAATGAGCATGTCTGGTCAGAGCTATAGTGCCTACAATGCTGTTCATGTCATAGCACATGTTTTACATGAAATGCACTTATCCACCTCCAAGCACATAAAGTTGGGGGAAAGAGGCAGATTGGGACTGAGGAATGTGCAGCAGCAGGTAACATGATTCAATATTTATTATTCTTTTATTGATTGATGCTGCTGATCCTGATGGTGATGATGTGACCAAAGTCAAGCCTTGCCCAACTTGATGCCCTCCCTAATTTGAACTGAAAATCCCATCATCCTTGATCATTGTTCAGGCTAGTTGGGGCTATAGGAGAAATTAGGACTTTGAAAATTATTGTAAGCAGCTTGAAGACGCCTGAAGGCAGCCCTGTTTAGGGAATTTTTTAATGACTGATGTTTTAATGTATTTTTAACCTTCTTTTGGAAGCCGCCCAGAGTGGCTAGGGAAACCCAGCCAGATGAGTGGGGTAGAAATAATAATTTGTTTGTTTGTTTGTTTGTTTGTTTGTTTAGGACCCAGAAGTGAACCGGCAACAAAAGCAGCCATTCAAAATATTAGCTTTAAGGTTTTATATAATTTGTACTCTAGTCACCCACCCCAAATCTTGATATGTGATGTACATAGTGCTATACCAATTTGTCTTCACCAGGGTATAGCCAACAGGGTGCCCTCTAGGTGTTTTTGTACTACAGCTTTGATTATCACTGGCCATTGCCCATGCCACCTAGGGCTGATGGGATTTGGAGTCCAAGAAGATGTGTAAGACACCATGTTGGCTATCCCTGGTCTACACTGTGAGTTAAATCTGCTCTGTACAAACTAGCCCAATCCTGTAGTCACCACATCAAATGGGTAAATTTATTGTGGTAGCACCTACACTTTGGAATTCCCTGCCTACTGAGATAAAGCAGGCACCTTCACTTCGATCTTTTCAGCACCTGGTAAAAAAGATAAAAAATATTGTTAAGGAGACAAGCCTACCCAGATGCTTAGAAAGTTGAGGTAATTTTAATCTGCTTTAGTATTTTAACTTTTGTATGTTTTGAATAAGGTTGTAATTTTTTCTTGATTTCATTTTCTTATCTTTCTGTAAACCACTTTGAATTTTTTCTGCAATAAAGCAGTAGATAAATTTTATGAATGAATGAATGAATGAATCAATCAATCAATAATATGGACAAACCTAGAATAGCTTTTCGAAACTTGGAGCTCCCCAGATATTTTGATTGATAATCAAAACTCAAAACCCATCAAACTCAGCCAGCACAGCCAATGATCAGGGATTATGGGAATTGTAGTCCAAAATATCTTGACGATACCAGCTTGGGGAAGACAGGGCTAGATCACAACCCTAATTTTTTATTTAGTACAACAGATTAGCTCTCTTTTTTTAGGCAAAGGTATTTGCTTGCATTGTACAGCAGAAGCTCTAACACTTCTCCAACAATCCCTAGCATATGATGTCTTTTGTTTTGTTTTGTTTTAAAAAAGCTACACCATATGTTAAGAAATATCAGGTTTAACAATAGTGCTGGGGAAGAGATATTTTTTAATGAGCACCAGGAGTCTACAACTGGATATGATATTGTGAATTGCTATGTGTTCCCTAATGGATCCCTCATTCGGGCTAAAATTGGAATAATGGACCCCCATACATCACTACACAAGAAGTTTATCATTAAAGATAATGCAATAACTTGGAACAGTTGGTTCAACAAGGTATGTTATTTTAGTCATTAATACTATATGCACAAATAACAAAGTCCTTGGGTCATCCTATATAATAAAGTGGCTGTGTCCCTGCGTCCAACTTTCCGTGTGTCACGGAAGTGCGCTACTGCGCCTGTCCGGGACCCACACGGATGCAGGGATTGGAGCGGGCGGAGAGGGGGGCGTGTCCGCGAGGCAGCGGCGGCGCACGCGCATTCTCAGTTGTGCCAGCGCCGCTGCCTCGCACGGACGCAGAGGGCCGCCCCATCCTCGCCGCCGCTACCGCCTCATGGCAGCAGCAGGATCCTGCCTCCCCGCGTGCCTCAAGGCATCGGCCTCCTCCGCGCCGCCACCGCCGGCTCACAACGAAGAAGCCCCTCTCCCGAGGGGCGAGAGCGAGCAGCGCCCCGGCGACGGAACGCCTCACGAAGGACATTCGCCTCCCTCAGCAGCGAAGGGCGCGCGAGAGAAGTCGCCCGAGCGAGGAGCCAGCAGAGAGCGGAACGCGAGGAGGAGGAGCAGCCCGCGTCACAGGCCAGGACCTGCCCAGCCGAGCCTTCCAGCAGCGCCACACGCGCGCATCTACCGCAGCCGCCGGCCAGGAGGAGGAGGAGAAGCAGCAGCAGCAGCAAAACGCGCCTTCAGAAATGCCGCCAACAAAGCGCGCTCCTCGGCCCCGGGAAGCGGAGGAACCAGCAGCCGCATCCTGCCCTCGCTCTGCTCTTCTCCTCTCCGGGCAGCCCTGCGAGACGTGCGAGGCTCCTCGGGACCCGGCAGCTAGCGCCCGTTTTTTAACGGGCTAACTTCAACTAGTGCTTCATAAGCCATAGGTTCTGCACCATCCACATGCAAGAGGAGACATCAGCAGTGTAAGGATGGTCCCCCAGATATCTAGAAAGGTTGGGGAGCCTCTAACCGCCTGTAACTGGCACTTGGGACTCTCACTAAGCCACACTCCAATTTTCTCTGCTTTGTACCCTCCTTTAGAGTTTTTGCCTCACTAGAATGTGCCCTTTAAATGCCCACCATCTATTATACAATGGTGTGAGGGAATCAAATTTGAGCATATTCTCTATAGACATCAATTTCACTTGAACACATACTTCGACATCTAGAGGGTTTATATGAATTCTTACTTTTAACTTAAGATGCATGTTCTGATGGTTACTATGTCCACAAAGTAACCTATAGTGTTTTTGTTGTTGTTGTTTTATTAGTATTTTTAAATTTTTCTTTCTTTCTTCACTTTCAGTGATTCCCCCCCTTCCTTTTCTTACTTAAATATGAAAATAAGGAAGGAAGGAAGGAAGGAAGGAAGGAAGGAAGGAAGGAAGGAAGGAAGGAAGGAAGGAAGGAAGGAAAGCATGGATAAATTTGCCCCCAACAGAATGGTGATGTGTCATTCCTTAGTCATATGCCAGTAAATAGTGTGACCTTTATTTGAGTCAGGGGTAAGGATGTAATACAACCAGTGTAAAAGTCTCTGCTGTTCCCTATGTCACTAGTCACAGGATTACACCTATATACCCCAAGTGAGGGATTAACATCCTCCACCAGCAATACTTTAATCACCCTCTTTTTCTATTTAGACCCTGCCCCGTTCTGTGTGTTCTGAAAGCTGCCATTCTGGATACAGCCAGAGAGTTCAGGAGGGTAAACAAATCTGCTGCTATGATTGCACTCCATGTCCAGAAGGGATGATTTCTAACCAGACAGGTAGGAAAGTCCTGGAGTCCCATAGTCCTTTCAGTACTAAGTATACGGCTGGGTGAAATTTCTTTCTCTACTTCACAACACTATTTGTATGAAGTGAAGGTGTTTGGACAAGTGGACAAGCATTAGAGTGATGGAAAGAAAATGCCCAGGCTCTGTAACATTTGGCTGGGATGCCCCTGAAAATGAGACTGCATGATGATGTACTGCCATTCCCAGTACTGTAAATCTGACTTTAAAAAGAGAAATCTTCATACAAACTACCATAGATTATAGCCCAAAGAAGGGTAGAGCATGCATGCCAACTAATTCCTCCAGTTAAGCAACAAAGTTAAAATTCAGCAAGCCTAGCAGCAGTGAAGCTGAAAGCCCCACCCCACAAAAAGAAAACAACTAAAGATTAAAAACTGGAACCTCTGTATCAGGGCTACCTAAGGTGGTGAAGTCAAGATATACTTGAACTCCAGTTCCCATCATCCCTGACCATTGGTCATGCTGGGTGGGAATGATGGAAACTGTATTCTAACAATATCTAGAATATTGGCTACCCCTGCTCCACATACATTTCTGATGGACTTTGCCCACAAAATCCTCGTTCCCCGATTCTACTTTGATTTCAACTGGTATCTTACATCACTGACAGTTTCTACTCTTTTAAAAGATGCAGATCATTGTGACAGATGTCTAGATGAGCAGCACTCCAACCAAGAACGGGATCAATGCATTCCAAAAGTAATTCACTTCCTCTCATATGAAGAACCTTTGGGAATGGCTTCAGCTACCTGTTCCCTCATGTTGTCTTTAGTCACTGCTCTGATACTTCAAATATTTATTAAGCATCAAGACACTCCAATTGTCAAAGCCAACAACCGAGATATCACCTACATTCTGCTTGTCTCTCTCCTGTTTTGTTTCCTCTGCCCCTTGCTCTTTATTGGCAGGCCAAGGAAAGTGACCTGCCTTCTCCGACAAACAACATTTGGACTCATCTTCTCTGCTGCTGTTTCTTCTTTGCTGGCCAAAACCATCACTGTGGTCCTGGCTTTCAAAGCCACACAGCCAGGAAACAATATGAGGAAATGGCTGAGGAAAAGAGTAGCTAACTCCATTGTCCTGCTCTGTTTCCTTGGCCAATTTGTAATCTGCATTGTATGGTTAGGAGCAAACCCTCCTTTCCCGAGCTTAGACATGCACTCTGAAAGTGGACAGATCATAGTTCAATGTGATGAAGGATCAGTCACTATGTTTTATTGTGTCCTCAGCTACATGGGCCTTTTAGCCATTATCAGTTTTCTGGTAGCTTTCCTTGCAAGGAACCTGCCAGATAGTTTTAATGAAGCTAAATTTATCACTTTCAGCATGTTGGTGTTTTGCAGTGTTTGGGTCTGCTTTGTTCCCACTTACCTGAGCACCAAAGGGAAATACATGGTAGCTGTGGAGATCTTCTCCATCTTAGCCTCTGCTGCAGGTTTACTTGGCTGTATCTTTTTTCCAAAATGTTATATTGTCATTTTGAAGCCTAATCTTAACACTAAGGGCATCTCATAAGGAAATCAGACTAGTATAATCTTTTCTGGCATCTTCTTCATTTCCTCATCAGAAATCAACCTGTGTTTTGACCCTTAACTTAATCTGTTCATCTTCCAGAATAAAGCATAAGGCAAAAATGGGGGGGGTATCATGAAAAAGGCAAGTTCTAGAAATATATTTATATGTTTTCAGATTAGGTTTGTGTTTAATTTGAAAATATATTTTGAAAATATATTTCCCCTCCTATGTATACACATCAACACCAATCAGTCAAAACTTATAAACATGGCAAATAAATTGTATATATGTCATTCTATCACCCATTTATTCTGGTCTTTACTCTGACCCCAAAAGTCATCAGGTTCATCAACATTTCTCCAGTCCACATGTTATTTCCAGATACCTGATCATCTGTTATTTATTCTATCTCACTGTCACTAAACACTGAGATTGATATGCTGTCATTTCTGATGTGAGGCATGTCAACTGTGAGGGGATAATTGAAATAAGATATTTCCAATGTACCATCATCAAGTTTTTATACCAACAATTTCAAGGAAAGGAAAATCATTATGAGATTGGTATCTCATAAATTGGGGTCCCATGGGCCAAAGGGGAATCTCTATGGGAAGTGAAAACATTAACCAGTCCTACTGAGAAATAACAGGCCATACATTAATAGGAAAACAACATCAATGGTGTGGTTGACCCTGTTGCATTAGAATCAGTGTATAAATAGTTACCTCACAATGTTGCTTTAGAATTCAAGAAGATCACCAAGCAATAATGGATGATCTAACTATAGACAACCTTGGTATCTGTCATCTTTCTTTAGATTGGGAATAGTTGTATTTTTTAATGTTTCACGGTGATACTTGGTGTAATCGTTTTTTGAATAAAACTTCTTACTTGCCTTCCATGCTAAGTTTTCTATTCTTGAGAGAAATTACATGCACCTTCAGATATCTGCAGTGCTTATGAGGTGCGTGTGCATTCAGATTATCTAGGAGGCAGCTGAGGAAGGTGTATAGGTGAACCTCCCATGGTTCTTTTAGAAATTGAAGCAGCAAGAATTGTTCTGGGTATTTGTGTTTGTTTGTTTGTTTGTTTTTTAAAAAAAACCATAGTGAGAGGGAGACAATGACTAACTTGGGCAAGAAAATCCCTTTGGCACACTGACAAAAAAAGGTAAGATTTTTTGGGGGTGGGGTGGGAAGCATATAGTGATGGGCCATCTTGCCATTGCCCCTAAGGACCCTTAACAGATTATCTCAAAACAGATGTGTGCAAAAGCTATGGAGTGTAAATGGCCCACATTGGAGTAGAGTACTTGCAAATCTTTCTGCTTCAGTAGAAGAATATAAAAAGGTCACATTCTCAGGGTCTTCAGCACATGGCCATTTAAACACTGCTTGTTGTTTCCAGTTGAATTCTGTTTTGAAATGGTCACTTGAAATGTCTTTCTGAAAGCATCTGGTGTTTTTGCTCAGGTAAAAAAACAGATAAGGAGAGGTCTGAATCATAGCACAGTCCCAGAGAGCAGGCAGAAGACCCCAGGTAAAAAGTATAATGTAGCAAGAGTTGGGATGGGGAATAAATTTGGTAGAGTGTTAATAACTTTGAGCACCATCAGGAAAACAGCTCTCAGTCATTCATTTGTTTTCCTAAAAACAGGTTTCCCCACTGAGACTGCAATCCTATACACATTTAATTGGGAGTAGGCCCCAGTGAACTCAATGGGACTAATTTCTGCATAGATGTGCATAGTATTGTGATGTAAATCAGCAGCTTTTTCTGTATTCTATGGTGAGCTGTGGTCCTTCTGCATTTTGCTTACTATGCATGAAGGGAGCAGGAGCTCAGCCCATATCAGTACTAATGGACCTACAATCCAATTACATATCGAGAAGTATTGACATTCACATCAAACCTAATTAGAATTAAATCATAGGGGAGACTTGTCTGAGATCTTTATGTCTGGGGTATGAAGAATTTATTTTTCAGGATGGTTAGAACAAAAAGGGATTGCAAAGAGCTCTAACTCATCCAAACTGAGTAAATGCACAGTAAGATGGCAAATGCAATTCACCATAAACAAGAGTAAAGTGATATATGTCAGGGAAGGGAGGAATTTTAATTTCCCTTATGCATTCATGGGGCCTGAAATGGCAGTGACTCACCAGGAATGGGACCTTGTAGTGAACTTGAATAACTTAATGAAGTTGACAACTCAGTGTGTGGAAGCTATAAAAAAGGCAAATTCCATGCTAGGGATCATTATTTTAAAAAATGAAAATAAAACTGCTGTTCTACAAATAAATGGTTTGATTGCATTGGAACAACGTGTAAGGTTCTGGCCATCACATCTAAATGATACAGTACAGTTGGGAAAGGTTCTGGAAATGGAAGCCAAATAGAACAAGGTGATGGAGCGACTCCACCATGAGGAAAGGTTACAGCATTTGGGGCTTTTTAGTTTAGAGAAAAGGCAAACAAGACCCAACAACATAAAAGTTTCTAAAATTATGGATGGCATGGAGAAAATGGGTAGAGATGTTTTTCTCCCTCTATCATGAGGCTATAATTTATGGACATCCAGTGAAGATGAATGTTGGAAGATTCATGATAGATAAAAGAAAGTACTTCTTCATGCAACACATATTCAAACTATGGAACTCGTTCCCATGGGAGGCAGTGATGTCTACCAACTTGGACAGATTTAAAAGAGGATTGGACAACTTCAATGAGGATAAGGCTATCAATAGCTACTAACCATGATGTCTATGCTCCGTCTCTACAAGTAGGAGGCAGTATGCTCCTGGATACCAGTTCCTGGCAAGCTCAGAAAGGTAGATGTGCATAGTATTGTGATGTAAATCAGCATTGAACCCTGCTTGCAGGTTTCCCACAGGTATCTGTTTGGCCACTGTGAGAATAGGATGCTGAACTAGTTGGACCACTGGCTTGATCCAGCAGGTTCTTCTTATGTTTTCATGCTTGTTTCTATGTTCACACTCTTTGTGTGAATGTTGCCCAAATGGAAGTGCAGCCCTTGGCCTGAAATATATTTGCTACCCCAGCTCTAGGGTGTGACACAAGAATGGTAACCTGCGTAGATGAAAAAGAACCTACTGTTACATTACAAATGTAATCCACGGCTGTCCTGTGAGTGTAAACACCATAACATGTTTTAATATCTGTCTGAAGCTAGGTTTTTGCTACTTGTTATTAAGAATATATTATATTAATTTTCTTTTGAAGGACATTAACAGATACAAGTATGATTTCAGAAAACCAAACTTCTGTGAATGAATTCATCCTCCTTGGTTTCTCTAATCCTCAAAGGCTCCAGACTTTTCTCCTGGCACTCTTCCTATTGGCTTACATCTTGGCCATATGTGGGAACATCACAATTATCACCATCGTTCAGTTACATCAGAAGCTCCAAACTCCCATGTATTTATTCCTAAGCCATTTGTCTTTGATAGAAATTGGGACACATGACAAACACTATCCCCAAAATGTTGTTCGACTTCTTAAAAGACAGGAAAGTGATCAGCATGGTTGGTTGCTTCACACAGCTTTACTTTAACCTCTTCCTGGGCCTGACAGAGAACTTCCTGCTGGTGCTTATGGCTTATGACCGCTTCTTAGCCATCTGTAACCCTATGAACTATACCACAGTCATGAACAATAGAGTCTGTAAATCGCTGATTCTTGGGTGTTGGGTGGGAGCTTTCCTTGCTCCCTTGCCCCCAACCATTTTTCTCGCTACACTGGATTTCTGTGGGCCCAATATAATCAACCATTTCTTCTGTGATCTTGCCCCAGTGCTGACTCTTCCATGTAGGGGGAAATCATTCATTGAATTTTTCTTTTTCATGTCCATTTCTTCAATGGTTTTGGGTTGCTTTTGCTTGATAACGTTGTCTTATAGCAACATCATTGTGACTATACTGAGGATGCCATCCAGTGGAGGAAGGCGTAAAGCCTTCTCCACTTGCACTGCCCATCTTAGTGTTGTATTAATATATTATGGCTCAGTCATCTATATGTATGTGAGGCCTTCAGCAAGGGATATCCATAATACAGACAAAGTAGTGTCTGTCTTCTATTGTGTGGTGACACCATTTCTGAACCCTTTCATCTACACCTTGAGGAATACTCAGGTTCATGAAGCATTTAAAAGCATAATAGTAAAGAAGAGAGTATTCTATTAAGGTTTGCTCAATTTTTAAAACTTCTTTATTTAATGCCAGAAATACAAATTCCAAGCATAGATATTATGTGTGACCGAAATGCCATCCTTTCTTATTGCAACAAATATAAACTAAATACTTGAATATCATATATATGATATAGATTGTTGAAAAATTATGTTGTTTGTTTGGATATATTTTATTATTTTACAGGACTGAATAAAACATAACCATTTTATTACATCATGGGAGTCCTTCTTTTGTTTTAACAAAGTGCTAATTTCACCAAAAGAACATGAGGCATTTCTAAACTCCAGAAATAATGAACCACAATAAAGGAATACTTCATTTATGTAAGCTAAAATAAAATCAACATTATATTCATATTATAGCTACATCAACCAGGCAAAGTACACAACTTAGTGAAATCCAAAATGCAACGGGGAAAAAATTGCATTCTATCTAAAAAGAGTGTTGTTGTTGTTGTTGTCGTTTAGTCATGTCCGACTCTTCTTGACCCCATGGACCAGAGCATGCCAAGCACTCCTGTCTTCCACTGCCTCCCACAGTTTGGTCAAACTCATGTTAGTAGCTTCGAAAACACTGTCCAACCATCTCGTCCTCTGTCGTCCCCTTCTTCTTGTGCCCTCAATCTTTCCCAACATCAGGGTCTTTTCCAGGGAGTCTTCTCTTCTCATGAAGTGGCCAAAGTATTGGAGCTTAAGCTTTAGGATCTGTCCTTCCAGCGAGCACTTTTTCCTTAAGAAAGAGTGTATAAGGTGCAGAAAAATGAGTACAATTTAAATACATACTTTTTGTACATTCTTTCAAAAAATACCCAAGCAAAATGGGTTGGGAGAGAACTATGATTGGGCACTGAAATTGGACAGAATTAGGGTTCTCAGTATTTCCTTAATAACAAGAATAACAAGCCAAGAGAGACAGAGAAAAATCCATTATGTGAATCACAATGGGTGGATGTTTCATAAATTGGCTCCCATGAGCCAATTGTGGCTCTGCATTGAAATATAAAGCTTTTATATATATTGATATAAAACTGGGAGAAAGCACAACATACATTCCGGTAGGAAAACACCATCTACAAAGTAAGGACAATCATAACACAATCACCTTATTCATTTTTTTAAGACTGCTTTAAGAAGATTGCCAAACAATGCTGATGGACTTTAGAATATTTATACTCCTGCCACCTTTCTTCAAATGGGAAATAGTTGTTTTCATTTTATACTTAACAATATTTAGCAATTTATTGAGTTTGGCTTCTATTTTTCTTTGTATGCAGTTTTTTCTGGCCTTGAAAGGAATTAAATGCACCATCAGATATCTGCTGTAGTTACAAGGTTTGTGTGTGCTCAGATCATTCATCTGGCATCTGAGGAACATGTAAAGATGATCCTCCTGTAGTTTTAGTTTTATGGGGATCCAGTAGATAGGATTAATTTCAACATCTTTTAAGTATTATTTTAGTTCAAAGTGAGAAGGAAATAAGGGTCAGATTGGGCAAGAAAATCAGGTAAGAGTTGAAAATATGTAGCAAGAGGCCTCTTTCTATCATTTATCATAATATCAAGGACCTTAAATGGATATGTGCAATGATATGTATGGTCTGTGAATGGTCCAGACCAGTAAAGGGTATTTGCAGATCTTTCTGTTTCAGTGGAGAACTATAGGAAGGTTACACTCTTGGGGTCATCAGCACCAAACAATGCTTGATGTCTCCAGTTGATTGCTATTTTGAATCAGTTGACTGAAATGCATGCAGGAAAGTAGGATTGCCATATTTCAAAAAGTAAAATTCCTGACACCCCAAAAATTGTTGAGTTTCATTTGGGAAACCACCAAAAATTGTTGAGCTTTTCCTTTTTTTAAAAAGAAACCCACCAAATATGATGTTAAGCTTTTTGAGCTGTTTCTACTGCTTTTTCCATTGTGTTGCCTTACATTACCCCCTGATGCTATTTTTACACCTGAAAACCAGGACATGTCAGGAATTTTCCTGATATATGGCAAGGCTACAATAAAGTCTTTTGATGTTCTGCTCAAATAGGCAAAGGCAAAGATAGGCAAGGACCGTTCTAGAATGGTAGAGTATATGCTCTGGATGCAGAGATCCTTGGATTCACTGTGGCTCATCTAGTCCAGAATCCTGTTCTCCCAGTGGAAGAAGACCTGAGCACAACAACACTCTCTCCTCATATGGTTTCCAGCAACTGGTATTGAGAAGTGTACTGCCTCTGACGTAAAAGCTTCATATAGCTTCAAGAAGTGTATCTGAGGCATTCTGCCACTCAGAAGAATCTTTGGCAAGATGGACAAGTGATGTGGCCAAGTCAAAGGGAAGCTACGTATGTCCCTATCAAAAAACAAGAAACACATAAAAAAGTGTTTAATTGCTTAACTTATAGGTGCTGGAGCTCAGGAATAGTTGCTGGAGGACAGCTCGCAACATCAGAAGTTCTGTCTCATGATTCCCAGGTTGTGGGTAAGACTGTGGTTGCAATGTATACATGGCCTGGGAATGTTCTCTTCCCAAACCCTTTATGTTGAAAATAGGTTCCAGAGTTGAATGTTGGTCATTACTCAAATAATCTCCAAGGTTATGGCCATAATCAAAATGCATGGAATAATGCACCATTAGTTCTTCTATATCTCAACACAGTGTGGCTTCTGGCTTAGGTGATAGAGAGAGGGCAATGTTAACAGACAGCAAATTGTCAGTTACTTAATTCCTTATTTCATTACCTTCCTTATTATATTATTTTCACTATTTCACATTTCAGGCTCAGGCACCAAAATGTGTTAGGCTGGGCAGTGGTGATTTCAAAGGGACTGTTTGTAGATGTCTTTTGAGTGGATTACTTCACAGAGGGCTAAATGGAACAAAACAATAATACCACCTAGTGTTGTAATGTAAAACTTGGGTCACCCATACTTGCACCTGCCAAGGAGCTGCTTTTTGTTTATGTGATTCCAGAAACCTATAAGCTCTTACAGTCATCATCATGCTGTGAGGTCACTGATTCAGCAATGTAACCCCACATAACCTGCCCTGCTCCGTATATGTAGCTGCATATTCCTCAAGTAGCTTTGAGCCATTTGTGGTTGTACCATCCAGCTATGGGGGCACTCTGACTAGGTTGAAATGCAAGTTTATAAAGTGGGATTGTTTGTGGGATATGAACCATATTATTTTAGTGTATCTCACTTACTTGTTTTTGTAGGTTGATGTGCAGCAATTAGCAGGTTAAACTCTTTACAGCTTGGATACAACACCCTTTAGCATCCAATAACAAACAAACTGCTGAATCAAACTGCTGTTAAAAGTTTGGGTGCTGGATTTTTTGGGGGGGAGGAATATCAGGAGGGTATCAATTTTAAGTGAGTGCTTTCCTCCCATCACAGAGTGTAACAGACCTAGCAGAAAAGGATGGAGACCCTGGGTGAACTCTCTTGGAAGTGTTAACACTGCCAAGAGGAATAATTGTGAATGCTTAAGTGATCAAACATATCTCTTATACACACCTATTCTTTCTTTCTTTCTTTCTTTCTTTCTTTCTTTCTTTCTTTCTTTCTTTCTTTCTTTTTAATGTCTTAACAGATAGAGGTATGATCTTAGAAAACCAAACTTCTGTGAATGAATTCATCCTGCTTGGTTTCTCTAATCCTCAAAGGCTCCAGAAATTTCTCCTGTCACTCTTCCTTTTGGCATATGTCTTAACCATAAGTGGGAATGTCACAATTATGACCATAGTCCAGCTTCATCAGCAGCTCCAAACTCCCATGTATTTATTCCTAAGCCATTTGTCTTTGATAGAAATTGGACACATGACAAACACTATCCCCAAAATGTTGTTCGACTTCTTAAAAGACAGGAAAGTGATCAGCATGGTTGGTTGCTTCACACAGCTTTACTTCAACCTTTTTCTGGGACTGACAGAGAACTTCCTGCTGGTGCTTATGGCTTATGACCGCTTCTTGGCCATCTGTAACCCTATGAACTATACCACAGTAATGAACAATAGAGTCTGTAAATCGCTGATTCTTGGGTGTTGGGTGGGAGGTTTACTTGCTCCTTTGCCCCCAGCCATTGTTCTTGCCAGGCTGGATTTCTGTGGGCCCAATATAATCAACCATTTCTTCTGTGATCTTGCCCCAGTGCTGACTCTTCCTTGTGGGAAAAAGTCATTCATTGAATTGTTCTTCTTTGTGTTCACTTCTTCAATGGTCCTGGGTTGCTTTTTCTTAATAATAGTATCTTATGTCAACATCATTGTGGCTATATTGAAGATGTCATCCAGTGGAGGAAGGCACAAAGCCTTCTCCACTTGCACTGCCCATCTTAGTGTAGTATTAATATATTATGGCTCAGTCATCTATATGTATGTGAGGCCTTCAGTGAAGGACATTCGTGATTCAGACAAAGTAGTGTCTGTCTTCTATTGTGTGGTGACACCATTTCTGAACCCTTTCATCTACAGCCTGAGGAACACCAAGGTCCATGAAGCATTCAAAAGCTTAATAGTTAGGAGGAGAATTTGATATTAGACTCCAAACTCAAGGTATAATGGAATAAAATACAGAGCTTACTCTTTCTATGCCTACCTCCCTAAATTGTATCCTTTGTTCAGCCACAAACCCAAGAATTCAGTTTTATTTTTGGCCAAAACCCGAAGCTTGCCATCTATTCACTTACATATCACCTACATATCCTCTACCAAATAGTGTTACCCTACATGTTGCTTACCAATGTTCCTAACTGCAGAAAAGAAAGTAATTTGTGGAATGTTGAAAAACATGTTGCCTTCCAGATGCTGCAGGACTAGCACATCTGTCATTCTTGACCATCAGTTATGCTGGTTGGGGCTAATGGGGGCTAATGTTCAACAATATTTGGACAACCACAGGTTCCCTGTCTCTGAACCAAGTCACAACTAAATGTTGTTGTTGTTGTTGTTGTTTTTAAATAGACCTTAATTTAGACTGCAACCCTCTACACATTTACTAGGGAGTAAGCCCCACAAAACAGCATTAAACATATTTGTAGACTTTAAAAAACCCACTATTTATAGAAAAGTGTTCTAAGAAAACCTGTAAATGATTGAGTGTTGAGACTTCCGGTCGGCGTGCCGGAGATGGCGGTCGGGGGGACATGTCGCTCCTGACATTCCCCAGCCAGACCGGGAAAAGGGGAGATCGCGCCAGCGTCGCGACCCCCAAAACCCCTGGGAAGGGCGTCCCGGGGTCTCCAGGACCCGTAGAGCTCGGACGCCGGTCCCGATCCCAGGGAGCTCTTAGCGGGGCTCCCGGGAGCGATCGGGCGGCGGAGCTCCAGGGTCCGTTCACAACCCCGTCTGGCGAAGCTGCGAGACCGCCACCTCCGAGCGCACTGATTCCTCCAAGACCTACAATTCGGAACTGTAAGTAATCTAAAGGAAAAAAGAAAAGCTTAGAATTTGATCCTAATTTGGACTGGCATGTGGATGTCAACACGGAGGTCCGTCCCTTGCCATTGTGTATCAGCAACAGGACATTGTTACAAAGTATGAAAAAGTACTGAATGGAACTTGAAACCTTGTTTTTGTGTTTTAACCCTTGCACCTCCCCCGGTCCTAGGGGGCAGCTGAAGTGAACTTAATTATTGGCGATTTGTGGATTGTATTAAGACTTTGAAGTTTTGAACTTTTGAAAAGTTTGGAAAACTTTTAAAAAGAAGTAAACGTTGGAATTATAAATTAAAATGGCGTTGAAACCGGATGCTGATTTGACAACACTGTTGGAAAGGCTGAAAGTATTCAGAGTGGAATATATTACAAGCTTGAGAGAGCTGAGAGCGGAATTGGGTAATGCTTGGAACAGCTCTGAGAAAGAGATACAGCAAAGCACAAACAATGGTCGGATTGGCCAGGATTTACAAACAAACTTGGAGGACAGAACATTTGTCAAGGCTAAACAGCAAAAGTTTACTGTGGTCACTTCCAGCTGCAAAAGTCCTATCCAACGCAGGCCGAAAGGCGCTGTTATCAGAAGAAAAAAGAAAAGCAGCAGAAGAAATGTCAACAAACCACAGACCAACAACAAGCAGTGAAAGGAGAGTCGAGATGACTGTGACAAGAGAATGAATGGTTGGTCAAAGACTTTGATGGATATTGGTCTGGATGCCTTTCTGCAGCAAAGACAGTGGGTTCTCAATCTGGATCCAGAGGGAATAGGATGAACAATTATATGAAATAACTCTTTTGTGGCCTACTGGTTTTGACTTAAGGATTTTGAAATATAATGACATAAGATTGATGTATATTATAGATGATAAGAAAATTTCATAATGAAGCAGTCTGCCCTGGGGACTGGGGGAGGCAAGGGGATGTGATTGAAGCAAAATATAAGAGTGTTAAAGATGTGAGTGGATGGTAAACAATTGATAAATAGATGTTATTAAAATGTTAATGATGTGGAATTAGAAACCTGTTAAAAATGAAATATTTAGGTAAATAAAAGCAATGTGGGGGGGGTGTGGGGAAGTCATTGGACGATGTTTAAATTCTATGTGATCTGGCCTGAATCGGGGCTGGACAAAAATTTGTAAAATCAATAAAAATTATTTTAAAAAAAAATGATTGAGTGTTGCATCTGCATATGAGTTGAAGACTGAATAAATATTCTGTCACCCACACCTTCATGAAGCAGTAGATTTCCCTTTCATTATTAAATTAATTAACATTGGTTATCTTACACATTATTAGAAATTTGCTCTTCATATATAGGCACATGCTCTTAGTGTTAAGAGTTACTGCTAAATTTCAAGTTCCGGAAACTCAACCCACCCCACCCCTCAAAGAACATGCAAAGCAAAATTGAGGTTTTGTCTTCAAAGCAAAACTTTCAAAAGATTTCAAGGGAACCCCAATTTCTAAAAATTATTAATAAATTGTGTGTTGTTCTACAAACCTATACATTGTGGCAAAAATTCATAAAAACACACACAGAGAGACACAATTCAGAGCAAAGATGGTGGTACCTTTCCCAGTGAAACATCAAATGTATTTCACAAGAAGGTATAACAGCCAGAGCTATTTCTCAAGGGTGTTTAGTACATGTTTGCTTTATATGACACTATAGCAGAAAACAACATGTTCTCTATGTGACTCACATTGCAAAATAACTAAGAAAAAATAAGGATCGCCTTAGAAAGCTTCACCCAGTGCCCATAATGCATTTTCTATTGAACAAGGTGATAGGTTCCCCTGCCTCCATCATGGGGTTGCACCCAATTAAATTCTACTCAGAGCTGACATATTGAAATGACCTAACATTGTCATGTTCATTCATTTCAATGGGCCTAGTCTGAATCCTTAAGCTTTAAAATATTTTTAGAGGTACATCTTTTAAAATGTAACATGTGGTTTTGCTGCTTGAGAGTCTTGCTATACTGATTGATTTTATTATCTGGTGCTGTATTTGTATTCCATACAGTTTTAGATTGTAGTGTAACATTTTTATTGCAAGCATGGGTCTGTCCCAAGAGGCAATGGAGTGCACCTCCCAGGTTGAAGTCAACCTGCTGTGTTAGCAGCACCAAAGGGACCTCCCTGGGACACAAGCCTGGGTAGTGTGTATGGAGGTCCTGGGCTGCCCAGATGACAAGACAGCCCCCCCCCCCACGTCTCACTGATGTGGTCCAAAGGAAAGCAGAGCAATATTTTATTTTTGGCACCAGGAGTTGCCGGAAATAGCCATACAAGGCACCATTCAACTGCCTTAGGGACTCCTTTCTGGATTTGTGTAGAGACAGCTTCAACTGCTGTTAATAAATCAATAATAAAATCAGCACCAGTATGCATTTGTAAATACCCATAGACACATGAACATGGTGTTAGAAATTTACTCTATAAGGCTATGCAATTCCTGGCTTTTCTCACAGATAACCTTGCAGAAATTCTAAATGCAAATGCAAGGTAAAATATAACAACAAAACAAGTACATGAGATCATTGTTAACAACAACTAAAGCCAATGGACTTCCTTTCTCTACTTGGCAAGCTATGTAAACATTTCCTATTGACTAGTTTCTGCAAGGCATCCTTGAAATCTTTGTTCCTCAGACTGTAGATGACAGGGTTGAGAAGTGGTGTTAGCACAGTGTAGAAGATGGAGACTACCTTATTCAGCTCTGATGAAAGACTAGCACTGGGTCGAACATACATGGAGATCATGGTGCCATAATATATCACCACCACAGCCAAGTGTGAGCCACAGGTGGAGAAAGTCTTTTTTCTTCCAGAAACAGAGGGGATTTTCAGGATAGTCTTGATGATAAATGCATAGGACACCAAGGTAAGCAAGAAACATGTGAAAAGGACCAATATAGAGAGCACAAAAATGCTCATTTCGGTGGTGGAAGTGTCAGAACAAGAGAGCTTCAGCAGAGGTGGGATGTCACAGAAGAAATGATTGATTTGGTTAGATCTGCAGAAACGCAGCCTAGAGATCAGCAATGAAGGTAGCAACCCTGTGAAGAGACCAATCACCCAAGACCCTATCGCCAAGCGGGTGCAGAACTGTGTGTTCATGGCTTCTGCATAATGCAATGGGTCACAGATTGCAAGGTACCGATCATACGCCATCACAGATAATAGGAAGCACTCTGTTGCACCAAAGAAGACAAAAAAGTAGAGCTGTGCCATGCATCCACTGAAGGAGATGCTCTTGTTCTCCATGAGGAGGCTACTGAGCATCTTGGGCACAATGGTGGTGGTGTACCAGATCTCTAGGAAGGAGAGGTTTTGGAGGAAAGAGTACATAGGGGAATGAAGATATGACTCCAGCTTGACGACTGAAATAATAACCACATTCCCTGTGATGGTTAGGATGTAGATAAGTAAGAACATGGTGAAGAGTAGGGTCTGCCACCCGGGAAGACTCTGGAACCCCAGAAGCCGAAATTCAGACACAGAGCTGCCATTCTTCATTTGCTTTGCTGATCCTGAGCTCCCCTGCAGGTATGCCTCAGTCACAAAATGCACCATGAATAAGAATTTAGGTTTCTCAATCGCCTTCCTAGAAAGACCACAGAATAACATGAGTGATAGCAGTAATAGCAGCAGCAGTGGTAAATAAAGATATTATGTTGCACTCTAGGTCATTGCAAGTACACTAAGAACATAGATTTAAACAAGTAGAAAGAGGAGCCCTGATAGACCAGACCTCTCGTCAATGATTCTGTTTCCAACAGTAGTTAATCAGATTCCTCTAAAAAGTATGGAGATATGGCATATCCCCAGGGGTGGGGGACTTGTGACCCTCCATATATCATTGGAATACAACTCTCATGATCCCTGTCCATTGGCCATACTATTCATGACTGTTGAGAGTTGGAGTCCAATCCAGGTGGACAGCCTTCTCACCTCCTCATTTAGTTATCATGGATAATCTCAATTTAAAAACTTATTTTCCATGAATTCATCTAATTCTTTTCTGAAGCTACCGGTACCTAAGGTAATGACCATCAACACAGCTTGTAGTAGTTAATATCATGTTATTTGCTTCATGTGAAATTGTACTTTCATTTGTCTCCACTTAATAAGAAAAAGGAACATAGCATTGTTTAATGCTATTTAAGAAAGACTCAGGAAGGGGAGAGTTATCCCATACAAAAACAATTATTATGCTTCTCTGAGGTTATGAAGCTAGCAAACAGTGATTGACCATAGTGATGTTAACATTCAAGGAGTGCATAATCAATCTACATGTACACAATAGTTCAGCTGTTCAAATCAACAAATGTCCATTCATTTTACACAAAGAGATGTACATGTGTAGAGACAGTTTGCACCTTTCTTCAGCGTAATGTGTCAACAGGTGTCATATCACCTTCTTATGAGAAGGCATCTGTATAAAATCTGTGACAACTGTGTGACATGAGCAACAGGTACAATCAAAACCCACATTTTGCATGAATTTGTAAAATTACATTTTCCCCTATATATTTGCTGTTTTCACAGATATAATGTCTTCCTACCATAATGTCTGAATAATGAAAATGAAAATGAAAATATTTAATCATGGGTTTTCCCAAGGCAGTGTACCTAATGGTATACTTTTTATGCATTGCACACTAAGCCAAAGCATGCCTTAACTCACAGCAGCATGGCAGCAGCAGGAATCTTAGAGAAGCATTGAAATTGAGACACCCCCCCATAACCCATATATTTGTCCATTTGTTCTAACAGGCAATGCGGTACATCTCATCAGTCCCACCCAACATGGCCAATATTCAGGGATGATGGGAATTGTAGCAATATATGGAGGGCACTATCTTGACTATCCTTGTGTTAAGCCATGGTTTGACTTAGCTTTAAGTCTGAACTGGACTACTGTGTAATTCAGGCAATCAGAAGACAAAGAGTTCTTGAGCTTGAGCAAGATTACTGCTTTGAGTGCCCTCAGATAATTTCCTGTGACCCAAATAAGCCCCATTACATTACATTACTGGAGAAAAATGGTTGTAGCCTCCCTCTCTCCTCCCTCCCCAATCCAAAATAAGGTCACTTGTATGAAAAGGTGTGTGAAGAGTTCAAGAATTCAGCTCAGGCATGTCTGAAGTTTGTCAGTAGACTTTGAGACTCTCTCTCTCTCTCTCTCTCTCTCTCTCTCTCTCTCTCTCTCTCTCTCCCCCCTCTCCCTCTCCCTCTCTCTCTCTCTCTCTATATATATATATAATTGTCATTGTCCCCTTTGGGGACAACGAAATTACTTGGCTGCTCCATCCACCCAGATAGAGCACTCCACACAAAAACAAAACAACTACAAAACCACTGATTAAAACCATACAGTATGATACCGTATAACAGGTAAGATTAGATGACTTTCAAAGTCCAGGCTTCCCATTCAAGGCCGAGATCACTCTGGAGAAGAAGCTGTTCCTAAGATGGCTTGTTCTTGTCCTCATCGTCCTGTATCTCCGTTCTGACGGCAAGAGCTTGAAGAGACGGTGACCAGGATGCGATGGATCTTTTACTATGTCCAGTGCCTTTCTGTGGCACCTCGTGGCATAAATCTGCTCTAAGGTGGAGAGCGAGCAGCCAACAATGCTCTCTGCTGCCTTAACAACTCTGCACAACCCCATCCTGTCCTGGGTAGTACAGCTTCATCTCAAGGTTGTGGGTTCAAGCCCATTCCTGCATTGCAGGAGGTTGGACTAGATGACCCTTGTGGTGTTTTCCAACTCTATGATGCTATGAATCCATTATATGAATCTATGAATATTATAGGATCCTTACTGAAATGATCAGAATGCCATATGCATTTGATGTTAGGACTCACATGTCAACTCAATAGGGTAGAACACTGCATCTTCTCAGGCTTGGTTGCACAGAAGAAAGGGGAGCAGGGAAAGGTTGTTTATGTACTGCTTTATCCATTGTTTACAGGCAAACATATACAATACAAATATACAATACAAATAGTCAAGAAATTACATAAGTAACCAAATAACTATATTAATATTTCAATCCAAAATCACTAACAAAATCAGGTCCCTAATGACTAAAACATCCATTATTAAAAACAAAAATGGGTCTTCCGAAGGCAGATGCACATCTAATGAAGCATAAAATTGAATTCAAATTTAACCAGAGGCTTCAATTTGTGTTTGGAGTTCATAGGGGGACCTTGAGTAATGCCATAGAGTTGCCAAGTTGCCTTCATAACCACTATTATACTAAAAGTATACCTATCTGAAATAGAAGCGTAGGTCCAAATATTCATTGTCAAGTTCAGATAACTCACCAATTTAACTACCCCAGTTGTCTTGCAAAATAAGCAGGTGAAACAGGCTGAGGATCAAAATGGTTTCATCTCATTTCAGAGAGTGAGCAGAATTCGCACCTCGTTTGGAATTGCAGCTCTTAGTTAAGTCGCCAAAGCTACAGAAAAAAAATGGTGGAGTTGTTTGGCCTTACTGCTCTCCAGCATCATGTGTTTCTGGAAACAGTGGCACGGTGACTTTAAAGCTTTGGAGAACACCTTGGGGATCTTTTCTACACAGCATCAGAAGAATTCTCCAGGTGCCCACAGTGACAATAAGACCCCATCTGTTGTGCATTAATGAAGAAGTCATGCCCAAAGCATCTAACAAGGGGAAAGCACAAAGCAAAATATCAACCCAATTGCTATTTCTATATTATGAACAGAGAATAGCCAAGAACAGAGATGGGAATTTCAGGCCCAAGGATCAAATGTAGTTGTCTAGGCCTGCCTGGTCCTCAGTACTCTGCCCAGGCTAAACCCTCTACCAAGCCACACCTCTCACCAACCTTAATTTTACCTCTCACCAACCTTAATCCTTTCTAGCATTTGTATCCTGCTGGAATGTGTCCTTGAATGTGTCCTAAAAATTATGAACAGTCGGTTTGTTTTTGTTTTTGTTTTACTTCAGAGAAATATTTTTAATAAATAAATATTCTATGGTAGCTGTTCAGAAGCATGTTAGATGTAGAGTGATTTATTTATTCCTGGAGTATAAGAGAAATGTCATGAAATCATTCAACACACAAACACAAAGCATTATTGAGTTATAAGGTGGATCCTCTTAACAGAGGGGCCATGTTGTGCTCGGCCTTCGAACACTCTCCCCAACCAGCCTGGGGGCGGGCTTGCCCCGCCCCCAGCCGGTGTTGCCAGGGTATGCCAATGGCCTTTAGCCAATGGGCACCTTGGTGTCATGTTTGGGGTTGGGGGTTATAACACGGCAGGGCGACGCCGTGCATTCATCTTGCTTCGCACTGCCGAACACCCGCCCACCCACCCATTAATTAGGTCATCTATGGCCTTGCTTTGGACTTCGGTTGGTCGTCTGTTTTGGAACAGGGGCCGGGTATGAATTTTTTCCATTGTGGCAGATTGGCTTTGGCGACTTGGTTTTTGCCTACTCCTTAGCAATCGTCACAACTTTGTAAGGTTTAGCGGTTAGGCATTGGTTTAAGGGAATCTGGGGAGGGGAGGTCAGGCCATCACCTGCCCCTCCAATTAAAGGGTATTCCGTTAAAGGAATCCGGGGGCCTGGGTCTTGTCTGAAACCCAAGAGGGGTGAGGGCCATATCAGGACCCGGGGACTCCAGGGGTGAGCACCAATCAATACGCATTGATGGAGCTCCTTCTGCTGGTTGTTTACCCTTCAGGCTTCCTGCTGGGTGGTCAGGAGCCAGATATAGTTTGATACCAATGCCTAAGCCAATACCAGCGCACTTGTGTATTTTTCAATAAAGTTGTGGCCAAAAATTGCCCATTAACCTCTAAATTTAATTCTGTGTCACTTTGTCTTTATTTCCATTGGGGGGGTGTTTTGGGGCTCAACGCACAAAGAGACATGTGAAATAGCATAACCTGAATAGACAGAAGAGGGCAGCAAACAATAAATAAATAAGTTGTTTCATGTGACTCATTATAGTTGGTCTGGTGGGGTTAGTTTCCTGGCTTTCTCTCTTTCATACTCTCCTATGATTTCCCCTCCAACACACACAAGTGACTCTGCAGTGGAGAGGCCCAGCTGACATGCCTACAAATATATAAAAGCACCATGCAGCATTTATTTGACTGAAATGAAATAAAACGCTTGGGATTCCTGCAATGACCTGCACACAGAAAAAGTGTTTGGTAAGAACTCTTTCTCTATAACCAACACAGGCTGCCATTATTAAGACTGTGGGCCTTCTTGTGATTAATCCCTTTTTGGCTTTTCTTCCCTGGCCTTTTTTCATTTCCTGGAGGGATGTCTTACAGGCCTGAACCAATGAGGAAGGGGCTTCCATATTAATCCTAATTTACCTCACTATGAGTTGGGGGGGGGAGCAAACTATAAGGAAAATGTGCTATCCACTCAACTGGGTGATGTGAAGACCAGAACTGACAAAAGTTTTCATTTGAGTGTTATCCCTGCTGCAGGATTAAGAGTGTATTTTATTAATAAACTCATACCTCTTAAATTAACAGTTCTCACTCATTCATTGCTGTCCCTGAAAGCATTTTTCACAATCAAGGTAGCAATCTCAACTAGAATTGGGAGATGCTCAACTCAATGGGACTTAACCTCCATATAGACATGTATAAGTTTATGGTATAAATCAACTCCTTTGCACTTCCAGACACAGCTGAGACCACCTGTCCATATAATATTGTAAAAGATACGTGTGAGGAATGAGAACACAGTTTATTACACTCACCTCAAATATGAATGGTGACACATTTTAGGGAAGAGTTCTTACGGAAGTTTGGATTTCTTTTGAATGTGATCATTGGACATTGATTGGAATTTTGTAATATTTTAGTTAAGCATAAGTAGATGTAAGGCTGAACCACCCCAGAAGACAGCCAAATCCACTGCTCCCATATCAGCTCTCAAGAATGACAGACAGCACCCTAATATGTTGTTAGCTTTTTAGACTACACAGCTTCCAGATTCTGTCTGACACTAACTGCTATCTCCTCACTTTTTCGCACAAAGAACTAGCATGATTATATCAATTATATATGTTTTACCATTTTGAATGTGTTGTAAGCTGGCCAGAGTGGCTGAGGAAACCTAGCCAGATGGGTGGGGGATAAATAAATAAATTATTATTATTATTATTATTATTATTATTATTATTATTATTATATCATGCTTAGCTTGGTTAGGTGTAAATGTCTATCCATTCTCTGATGGTCCTGAAGCAATTGGCAAGCAATTTAGCTCCCATGGCAACACGTGATCTCTTATTAATAAAATAGATCATTCACAGGCCAAGTCGTAAGGCAACCTCTTGTCTAAAATTGGAATCAATAATCCCGGAGACCATCTAGTCCAATGCTGCCCCACAAACTTATATTAGCATATATGCAGATAGCGAAAAATGAAACAAAAAGTTGAAACTATTTTGCAATGCCAAAATTTTAATGCTTTGCTAATTCAATTTCCTGTTTTATCACTAATAATATATTTTGCCTTTTTCACTAATAGTGTATCAGCAGATAACAATCTATCTATGAAGCTCATCAAATGGATCATGTCTGTAATGAATCCACTCCATCAGAATTTATCTTTCTGGCATTTTCAAAGCTTAATGAATGGCGTTTTCTCTTCACTGGATTTCTGCTCATCACTTATACCTTCACACTGATGGGGAACATTCTGATTATCATTCTTGTCTGCTTACAACCAACTCTTCAAACTCCCATGTACTTCTTTCTAAGCAATCTATCCCTCCTAGACATCTGCCAGACTACAACCACCATTCCACAGATAATACTGCATCTGATCTCAGGGACAAATGCCATCTCACATGAAAGATGCATGATGCAACTCTTTTTCTTCATCTTATTCATTGGTACTGAGCCACTCCTGTTGGCTGCCATGGCTTATGATCGTTACGTTGCCATCTGCAATCCGCTCCGCTATAATGTCGTCATGAATTACAAACTCTGTGCCCAACTGGTGTCAGCTTCTTGGGTCACAAGTTCACTCAATGCCACCATCCACACCCTTTTCACATTGCACCTGCACCTTTGTGGTATCAATAAGATCAACTACTTCTTCTGTGACATCCCTCCCCTCCTAGCTATTTCCAGTGGAGATATTTCTGGCAATATTATTGCCATGCTGGCTGCTAGCCCTGTAATGGGCATTGGACCAGGTATGTGTGTCCTCCTTTCCTATATTCACATCATCTTGAGGGTTCTGAAAATGCATTCTTCCTCTGGGATGAGGAAAGCCTTTTCAACTTGTGCTTCTCATCTCACTGTTGTCCTGCTCTTCTATGGCAGCTCTATGTTTCAATATGTCAGGCCCTTCTCCAGCTACTCACTTAGCAAAGATAGCAAGATTGCCCTTTTTAACAACATTCTCTCCCCTTTGTTGAACCCACTGATCTACACCCTCAGAAACAAAGATGTGAAGGGAGCACTGCAAAAGAGAATGATGAAGAAAATCCTTTCCTAAAAAAGGTAGCATACACAGATAGCATGAAATCCTTAGCTTTACTTTTTAAGTGTGCAAGGGAATGGAAGTTGGGGTTTGGATCACTTTACCTAGGGCCCAGAATGTCAGGGGTATGTTCCAAACAGTGTTGTAAAAAAATAATAATCTTTCATCGTTTCTAAGGGGGGCACACTCCCAAAGGTTACATAATTCTATTTCATGTTCAATTCACTTGAGAATAGTTACAGGTAGGTAGCCGTGTTGGTTTGCCGTAGTCGAAACAAAATAAAAAAATTCCTTCCAGTAGCACCTTAGAGACCAACTAAATTTGTTATTGGTATGAGCTTTTGTGTGCATGCACACTTCTTCAGATACCTGAAGATACATTCACTTGAGAATGTTTTTAGAATGTCAGTTGGATCAGGGTTCTGAAATTACTTGATTGTTCCTTAGATGCCCAAGGCCTTCTTTCCTGTAAATGCTTCTGCCTCATTTTTCAACCTCCTGTCCTGTCTATGATTCCTGATTGGGAAAAGACCTTTGGGAGGAGTTCACCTCATGATGTGTACTCCTGAGCTGGGATGGAAATGCAGGCACTCAGGAAGGATGAAGACAAGGCTTTTTTTTTCAGGTGGAACTCACCAGAACTCAGTTCCAGCACCTCTCAGGTGGACACCTTTCCCATTATAAAAGATAAAGGAAGGTGTTCATTGTGACCTTCTGCAACTTTTTTCCCTATAAAAATACCACTGGATGAAGGGTACAGACCACTGGTAAGATGATCTATAGAACAAAATAAAAAGACACTTGAAATTCACAAGCACCGTTCAGCCACTTCCCTATGATAATTTTCAGTAACAATTTTCTCTATATTTGATGGAGGTTTTTTTAAGGGGTTATTTATTGTTTGCACCAAACTAATTTATGAAGGTAACAATGGAAAATTTCTGTTTTCTCCGGCTTATGATACTGTTAATATAAGCTTTATCACTGTAGTCTATTCGGACTCATCTTTAGCGACTTCTATTATTAGGGACTTCACATTATCTTATAAGTACTTCCGTTTAGAAGATCTAGTGTCGACTTTAGACAGGTGCCCTCTCTGTTGTCTTTCTTTTTCAACAAGCTGTTTAAGTTGAGATCTTTATTGTATTTTTAAAATCACTTGCTACAATTGTAACTGAAAAAACCAATAAAAATATATACACAAATCAAAGGGGTTCCCCAGTGCCTGCCTCAGTGTTGTGCTGCATTTTATTTCATTCAACCTCTTCATATACCTTGGATTTTAAAACTATGAGCTTTCCCCTGGGGAAACTCGATCTTGGCCTCCTTCTTCTCTAGCCTCCACTTCTGCCTCTGGATTGCTCTCTGCTACAGCCTCTTCCTGTTCACTAAACCTTGTTACCTTTTCATCTTCCAATACCTCCTCTTTCCAGTCTTCTCCCTCTTCCTCCTCTGAACATACATCATTACCCCACTGCCATTCCCTAGGCTCTGAGCCTTCTTTCTTTGGTGGTTCGCCAGCTGGTTCCTCCCACCAGTCCTCTACGTCCGACCTGCAGTCCAGGACCTGAGCAAGGTAAGTAGAGCAGTTAATATGCATAACCACCCACCACTGTCCAACAGTCATTGTGGAGACTATGCAAATAATTCTTCCCAGAAGAGGGAATTCTACACATTCCCAGTCAGTACACATAGTCTCCAACAGAACTTGGGAATAGGCATACATTCTCTGGCCATTGTGCACAATGTCCCAACAGATCTTACAAAACTTACTTTCCCCTTAACATATAAATTCTTCAAAGTTTCTAAGTTTCCTCACAGTGTTTTTATCAACTTTGTTTTCAGTGAAAAATGACCAAATAATGTGACTCATTAAATTTATACGAGTGGGACTAGTTTCCTTGGGATTTTCCACACTCCCTTTGGTTCTCTACCTCCAGGCAACCACACACATGCCACCACACGGGGGAGGCCCAAGTAGCATGCTCACAAATATATACAAAAGCACCACAAAGCATTTAATACATTGAAAGAATATAGGATAATTTGCACTCTTTGGCTGTCTGCAATGAACTGCAACACAGAGAAGGTATTCAGAAAGAACACCTCCTTCCCATTTGGGTGGCCAAGGTTTAAATTACATTTAAAGGATTCTAACTGATAAGCCTTGCAGGTATCTCAGTCTTCTGTAATTTCCACTGAATGCAAATGTGATATTTAATGCTAAGCTGATACTGAATGTGTTTCAGACTGTCTTTTCTAAGGACAATTTGAATGTAAGAAGAACCATGTCAAATCAGACTACACCACCATTGTAGTTCAGTATCCATTTCTCACAGTGAGAAGCCAGATACCTAAGGGCAGCCCTCAAGCAGAAGACTTTAAATGTTTGATGTTTTATTGTGTTTTTGATATTTTGGTGGGAGCTGCTCAGAATGGCTGGGGCAACCCAGTCAGATGGGCGGCATGTTGTGTTGTTGTTGTTGTTGTTGTTGTTGTTGTCGTCGTCGCCATCATCATCATCATCATCTTAAAGTGGGTTCCCTGTAGTCCAGTTGTGAAAAGGGTGAAACCTGCCCACCACTCCTATGGTCCTGATCTGGATTGGGGCCCTGCAAATTGCTTTTCCTTAAAGAGAAATAAAGTAGTTGGTGCTTTGCTTCAGAAAGCAAGATTCAAGGTGTTGTGTTGCACCTTTCCTCACTACGTGTACAGATGAAAAAGGGTATGGTGAGGAGATGATATCTGTTCTGTTGGGTGGCACAGTGACCTGAACTGACATGATGGAATTTGCATTTTTCTGCTGCTGTGGAACTTAGATAATAGTTCATTAATAAAAACTTATTGTATAAAAAAGTGTATTTAGTAGAGTAAGATGTGCATAACATGCATGTATATAACACTCATAAATACATTATATTAGGGGAAATGGGTTTAAAAAACTGTATATTATGAGAAATATGCAGTAAAATGCTGCTGAATTTTCAAGAGGGTTTTTCTTTTAATAAAATGCAAGTTAGGTGTGAGAGTGTGGAGAAGTGTGGTGGGAGGTGGAACTGAAATTGAAAGACTCACAATTTCTTGGGTGAACACACAGGCTACGCATGTAGAGATTGAGATTCTGTTGGACTCAGGTCACAATTTTTTTCTTCTGGAAGAAATCTAGCCAGATTCTATAATATTCAGCTGGGGTGGTTTTAATATGTATACATTTCTTAAGAGTCTGTTCCATGCAGCAATTGACAGGTTATCTAGTTCTCATGCCAACTTAACAGATTTAATTTACTTAAAAGGAGATCTCCCTGGGCCACTTCAGAGATAATAAAGTAAATTCTTCGATCAGGAGAAGGAAAGGAATCTGTAGGTGACCCAGTAAAAAGCTCCTCTGCCCTGTCAAAGCTTATATTAGTACAGTGGTACCTCGGGTTACAGACGTTTCATGTTACAGACGCTTCAGGTTACAGACTCCGCTAAACCAGAAATAGTACCTCAGGTTAAGAACTTTGCTTCAGGGTGAAAACAAAAATCGTGTGGCAGCAGCGGAAGGCCCCATTAGCTAAAGTGGTTCGTCAGGTTAAGAACAGTTTCAGGTGAAGAATGGAACTCCAGAACGAATTAAGTTCTTAACCAGAGGTTCCACTGTATATACTGAAAAAAGTAAGTTAGTGAAAGATCCTTAGTAATCCTAAGAATTTGTGATCAAGTGTTGGGAAAGAACTTGCAGGAAATCGACCTAAGCTCCTCACAGGTTCCAGCATTAATACAGTATACAGATAACTAAAAATGAAACAAGTTGAAGCTACATAGCAAGAGTAAAACTCTAACACTTCTTCTTTGTTCATTAAATTTTCTGCACCACAACACCAAATAACATATGTGTGCTTCTGTCCACAGATAAAAATCAATCTATTAATGAAATAAAATGGATGTCAGTAATGAAACCACTCCTTTTGAATTCATCCTTCTTGCATTTTCAAACAGTAATAAATGGAATTTCCTCCTCTCTGGATTTCTGGTCATCACTTATCTCTGTACACTCATGGGGAATATTCTCATCATCACATTTGTCTCTGTCGAACCAAGCCTCCAAACTCCCATGTACTTCTTTCTGAGAAACCTATCCTTCCTAGATGTCTGCCAGACTACAACCACTATTCCACAGATAATACTGCATCTGATCTCAGGGACAAATGTCATATCATATGAAAGATGCATTATGCAATTATTTTTCCTTGTTTTATTCATTGGTGCTGAGGCACTCCTGTTGGCAATCATGGCTTATGATCGTTACGTTGCCATCTGCAATCCTCTGCACTACAATGTGGTTATGAATTACAAACTCTGTGCCCAACTGGTGTCAGCTTCTTGGGTCACAAGTTCACTCAATGCCACCATCCACACCCTTTTCACATTGCGCCTGCCCCTTTGTGGTATCAATAAGATCAATTACTTCTTCTGTGACATCTCTCCTCTCCTAGCTATCTCCTGCGGAGATATTTCTGGTAATATTATTGCCATGCTGGCTGCTAGCCCTGTAATGGGCATTGGACCAGGTATGTGTGTCCTCCTTTCCTATATTCATATCATCTTGAAGGTTCTGAAAATGCATTCTTCCTCTGGGATGAGGAAAGCCTTTTCAACTTGTGCTTCTCATCTCACAGTGGTCCTGCTCTTCTATGTCAGCTCTATTTTTCAATATATCAGGCCCTTCTCCAGCTACTCACTCAGCAAGGATAGCAAGATTGCCCTTTTTAACAACATACTCTCCCCTTTGTTGAACCCACTGATCTACACCCTCAGAAACAAAGATGTGAAGGGGGCACTGCAAAAGAGAATGATGAAGAAAATACCATGAAATTATTGGCATTACTTTTTAATTGTGCCGGGGAGTAGAACTTGGGGTTTGAAGCAGTGTAACTGGGGTCCAGAATTTCATTTTATTCTGATGGTACAGAAAGGTATCAGGGTTGTATACCAAACACTGCTGTAAGAATAATAATAATAATAATAATAATAATAATAATAATAATAATAATAATAATTCTATCATCTAGGTTTTTGGCTGGACACCACCAAAGGTTACATTTTTCTGTTTCATATTGGGTACACTTGAAGATTTGTTTAGAATGTCAGTTGGTGCAGGGTTCTGGGATTCCTTGATTGCTGCTAAGATGCCCAATATTTTCTTTTCAGTCAACGCTCCTTTAGCATTTGAGCTGGGATGGAAATGCAGGCACTCAGGAAGGATGAAGACGAGACTTTTTCAGGTGGAACTCACCGGAACTCAGTTCCGGCACCTCTCAGGTGGACACCTTTCCCATTATAAGAGAAAAAGGAAGGTGTTCATTGTGACCTTCTGCAACTTTTTTCCCTATAAAAATAGCACTGGATGAAGGGTACAGACCACTGGTAAGATGATATATAGAACAAAATAAAAGGACGCTTGAAAGTCACAATCACCGTTCAGCCACTTCCCTTTGATAATTTTCAGTCACAATTTTCTCTACATTTGATGGAGTTTTTTTTTTTAAAGGGTTATTTATTGTTTGCACCAAACTAATTCATGAAGGTAACAATGGAAAATTTCTGTTTTCTCCGGCTTATGATACTGTTAATATAAGCTTTATCACTGTAGTCTATTCGGACTCATCTTTGGGAATTCTATTATCGGGGACTTCACATTATCTTATAAGTACTTCCGTTTAGAAGATCTAAACTGTCTATTTTAGACAGGTGTCCTCTCTGTTGTCTTTCTTTTTCAACACGCTGTTTAAGTTGAGATCTGTATTGCATTTTTAAAATCACTTAATACAATTGTAACTGATAAAACCAATAAAAATATATACTGCCTCTCACCGTGAAACTCACAAATCAAAGGGGTTCCCCAGTGCCTGCCTCAGTGTTGTGCTGCATTTTATTTCATTCAACCTCTTCATATACCTTGAATTTTAAAACTATGAGCTTTCCCCTGGGGAAACTCGATCTTGGCCTCCTTCTTCTCTAGCCTCCACTTCTGCCTCTGGATTGCTCTCTGCTACAGCCTCTTCCTGTTCACTAAACCTTGTTACCTTTTCATCTTCCAATACCTCCTCTTTCCAGTCTTCTCCCTCTTCCTCCTCTGAACATACATCATTACCCCACTGCTACTCCCTAGGCTCTGAGCCTTCTTTCTTTGGTGGTTCACCAGCTGGTTCCTCCCACCAGTCCTCTACGTCCGACCTGCAGTCCAGGACCTGAGCAAGGTAAGTATAGCAGTTAATGTGCATAACCACCCACCACTGTCCAACAGTCATTGTGGAGACTATGCAAATAATTCTTCCCAGAAGAGGGAATTCTACACATTCCCAGTCAGTACACATAGTCTCCAACAGAACTTGGGAATAGGCATACATTCTCTGGCCATTGTGCACAATGTCCCAACAGAACTTACAAAACTTACTTTCCCCTTAATATATAAATTCTTCAAAGTTTCTAAGTGTCCTCACAGTGTTTTTATCAACTTTGTTTTCAGTGAAAATGACCAAATAATGTGACTCATTAAATTTATACGAGTGGGACTAGTTTCCTTGGGATTTTCCACAATCCCTTTGGTTCTCCACCTCCAGGCAACCACACACATGCCACCACACGGGGGAGGCCCAAGTAGCATGCTCACAAATATATACAAAAGCACCACAAAGCATTTAATACATTGAAAGAATATAGGATAATTTGCACTCTTTGGCTGTCTGCAATGAACTGCAACACAGAGAAGGTATTCAGAAAGAACACCTCCTTCCCATTTGGGTGGCCAAGGTTTAAATTACATTTAAAGGATTCTAACTGATAAGCCTTGCAGGTATCTCAGTCTTCTGTAATTTCTACTGAATGCAAATGTGATATTTAATGCTAAGCTGATACTGAATGTGTTTCAGACTGTCTTTTCTAAGGACAATTTGAATGTAAGAAGAGCCATTTCAAATCAGACTACAGCACCATTGTAGTTCAGTATCCATTTCTCACAGTGAGAAGCCAGATACCTAAGGGCAGCCCTCAAGCAGAAGACTTTAAATGTTTGATGTTTTATTGTGTTTTTGATATTTTGGTGGGAGCTGCTCAGAATGACTTGGGTAACCCAGTCAGATGGGCGGCATGTTGTATTGTTGTTTTTGTTGTTGTTGCTGCTGCTATTATTATTATTATTATTATTATTATCACCATTATATAAAAGTGGGGTCTCTGTAGTCCAGTTGTGAAAAAGGTAAAACCAATCTGACACTCCTATGGTCCTGATCTGGATTGGGGCCCTGCAAATTGCTTTTCCTGAAAAAGAAATAAAGTAGTTGGTGCTTTGCTTCAGAAAGCAAGATTCAAGGTGTTGTGTTGCAACTTTCCTCACTACGTGTCCAGATGAAAAAGGGTATGGTGAGGAGATGATATCTGTTCTGTTGGGTGGCACAGTGACCTGAACTGACATGTTGGCATTTGCATTTTTCTGATGCTGTGGAACTTAGATTGTACTTCATTAATAGCCTTAGTCATCTTCAGCTAAGAGAACTCAGCCATTCATCGACATGTTTCTCCATTGATACTCCAATTGTAAATGCACTTTATTGTGAATTTTCACCATTGGACATAATTTAACTTATTTCCAAATAGATGTGCATACTATACAAAAGTTACAACTTATTGTATAAAAAAGTGTATTTAGTAGAGTAAGATGTGCATAACATGCATGTACATAGCATTCACAAATACATTATATTAGGGGAAATGGGTTTAAAAAACTGTATGTTATGAGAAATATGCAGTAAAATGCTGCTGAATTTTCAAGAGGGTTTTTCTTTTAATAAAATGCAAGTTAGGTGTGAGAGTGTGGAGAAGTGTGGTGGGAGGTGGAACTGAAATTGAAAGACTCACAAATCCTTGGGTGAACACACAGGCTATGCATGTAGAGATTGAGATTCTGTTGCACTCTGGTCACAATTTTTTTCTTCTGAAAGAGATCTAGCCAGATTCTATAATATTCAGCTGGGGTGGTTTTAATATGTATAAATTTCTTAAGAGTCTGTTCCATGCAGCAATTGACAGGTTATCTAGTTCCCATGCCAACTTAACAGCTTTAATTTACTTAAAATGAGATCTCCCTAGGCCACTTCAGAGATAATAAAGTAAATTCTTCGATCAGGAGAAGGAACAGAATCTGCAGGTAACCCAATAAAAAGCTCCTCCGCCCTGTCAAAGCTTACATTAGTATATACTGAAAAAAGTAAGAGTTAGTCAAAGATCCTTTGTATTCCTAAGAATTTGTGATCAAGTGTTGGGAAGGAAATTGGATGAAATCGACCTAAGCTCCTCAATGGTTCCAACATTGATACAGTATATAGATAGCTAAAAATGAAACAAGTTGAAGCTACATAGCAAGAGTAAACATCTAACATTTCTTCCTTTGTTCATTATATTTTCTGCACCACAACACCAAATAACATATGTGTGCTTCTGTCCACAGATAAAAATCAATCTATTAATGAAATAAAATGGATGTCAGTAATGAAACCACTCCTTTCGAATTCATCCTTCTTGCATTTTCAAACAGTAATAAATGGAATTTCCTCCTCTCTGGATTTCTGGTCATCACTTATCTCTGTACACTCATGGGGAATATTCTCATCATCACATTTGTCTCTGTCGAACCAAGCCTCCAAACTCCCATGTACTTCTTTCTGAGAAACCTATCCTTCCTAGATATCTGCCAGACTACAACCACTATTCCACAGATAATACTGCATCTGATCTCAGGGACAAATGCCATATTGTATGAAAGATGCATTATGCAACTATTTTTCATTGTTTTATTCATTGGTACTGAGACACTCCTGTTGGCTGCCATGGCTTATGATCGTTACGTTGCCATCTGCAATCCTCTCCGCTATAATGTGGTCATGAATTACAAACTCTGTGCCCAACTGGTGTCAGCTTCTTGGGTCACAAGTTCACTCAATGCCACCATCCATACCCTTTTCACATTGCGCCTGCCCCTTTGTGGTATCAATAAGATCAATTACTTCTTCTGTGACATCCCTCCCCTCCTAGCTATTTCCTGTGGAGATATTTCTGGCAATATTATTGCCATGCTGGCTGCTAGCCCTGTAATGGGCATTGGACCAGGTATGTGTGTCCTCCTTTCCTATATTCACATCATCTTGAGGGTTCTGAAAATGCATTCTTCCTCTGGGATGAGGAAAGCCTTTTCAACTTGTGCTTCTCATCTAACAGTTGTCCTGCTCTTCTATGGCAGCTCTATTTTTCAATATATCAGGCCCTTCTCCAGCTACTCACTCAGCAAGGATAGCAAGATTGCCCTTTTTAACAACATTCTCTCCCCTTTGTTGAACCCACTGATCTACACCCTCAGAAACAATGATGTGAAGGGAGCACTGCAAAAGAGAATGATGAAGAAAATACCATGAAATTATTGGCTTTACTTTTTAATTGTGCCGGGGAGTAGAACTTGGGGTTTGGAGCAGTGTAACTGGGGTCCAGAATTTCATTTTATTCTGATGGTACAGAAAGGTATCAGGGTTGTATACCAAACCCTGATGTGAAAATAAATAAATAATTCTATCATCTAGGTTTTTTGCTGGACAGCACCAAAGGTTACATATTTCTGTTTCATATTGGGTACACTTAAAGATTTGTTTAGAATGTCAGTTGGTGCAGGGTTCTGGGGTTACTTGATTGTTGCTAAGATGCCCAGTATTTCTTTTCAGTCAATGCTCCTTTAGCATTTTTCAGCCTCCCTTTCTCCCTTTGATTCCTGATTGGGAAAAGACTCTTGAGAGTTTACCTCATGATGTGTACTCCTGAGCTTTGATGGAAATGCAGGCACTAAGGAAGGATGAAGGATCGAGACTACTGCAGCTAATCGGAGTTGTCATAGAAGCAGGGCAGTTGGAATGACACTTTGTTAAGGTTGGAAACGCCCAAGAGTTGCCTAGCATTGAATTCTGTCATGGTGCAAGCTAAGTATACAGGGTCTAACTGGGTCACCTAGTTGAGAGATTCCAACAATGTTTAGGGTGTGGCATAGCTGTTCCTTTGCACAAGTCCTATTGTATGGGTGAGAGGGTGAGGTCCTCTTTATTTTGGTGACCATTCCCAGTACGTTTTTACTCAGGATTTCAATAAGTTTCTGCTGAATGTCTAACATAAGTAAGCCTTATTTCATCAAGAACGAATGGTGGGGCAGAGGGATGACTGGTCCTGTCAACCAATGACCCAGGTAGCTCTGTAAGACTCTTAACCTGGGAATCTCACAGGGCAAAATGGCCTCAAACTCTTCAGAGTTTCAAAGTGTCTGCACAGTATCTTTATCAACTTTGTTTTCAGTGAAAAATGTCCAAATAATGTGAATCATTAAATTTATACCAGTGGGACTAGTTTCCTGTTTGTTTTGCTTTTTTCTACACTCCCTTTGGTTCTCCACCTCCAGACACCTATACACATGCTGCCACACTGGGCAGGCCCAACTAGCATTCTCGTAAATATATAAAAGCACACACTGAAAGATAATAGGACAGTTTGCAATCTTTGACTTACTGCCATGAACTGCAACACAGAGAAAATATACAGTAAGAACTCCCCCTCCCCATTTGAGTATCCAAGATTTAAACACAGTTTAAAGGATCCTAATTGGTAAGCCTTGCAGGTATTTCAGTCTTATGTAAATGCCTCTCAATGTAAATTTGATGTTTAATGCCAAGGTGATACTAAACATATTTTAGACCGTCTTTTCTAAGGATTAATTGAATGTAAGAAGAGCCATGTCAAATCAGACTACAGCACCATTGTAGTCCAGTATCTGGTTCTCACAGTGACCAGCCAGATATCTAATAGCAGCCCCCCAAGCAGAAGCTGAGTACAGTATTCTCCCAATTTATGATCCCAATCAATTGGCATTCAAAGGCACAGTGACCTCTCAGAGTAGAGGAAGAAAAATAGTCATTGCAGCTAGTAGACTTTAACTTTCATTGTAGCTTTAACCTTCATTAATTGTTCAGTTGTACTGAACTGACATGGAAATATCTCCCCACTCAGATTTACTGTTCATAAAAAAATGAAAGCTGGTGCATTTTACTATTTAATTCTTTGTGCTGTCACTGTAGTCATAGGGGGAGCACTCTTAATCTCTATTTGTCTGCAGCAAGGCATTTAGTTTTGGAGCACCTGCTTTTTGGGATTCCATGGCAATCAATAACAAGCAATGGTAAGGGACGGATTAAAATATTCATCTTTGCTTCATCATTCCCTGAAGTGTGACTCTCTCTCTCTCTCTCTCTCTCTCTCTCTCTCTCTCTCTCTCTCTCTCTCTGTGACTATGGTGAATTATATAATAACTTTCCCCCTTCTCTGTGTTTTACACTGCTGATATTCTATGTTAAGTGGTCTATAAATCAGTTAATGTTAAGTGGTCTATAAATCTGTTAAATCTGATAGTATCTCCAAGCTTGCTGAGGATTGTAAGAAAGAAAGGAAAAACAAGTCTGACATGATCAGAACTAAGCTTGCACCATCAAGCCTGCTCAGTAATGTCACCTGTCCTAGGGAACACCCTCCCATCAGATGTCAAGAAAATAAACAAATATGTAACTTTTAGAAGACATCTGAAGGCAACCCTGTATAGGGAATTTTTCGATGTTTTATGGTTTATTGTGCTTTTAATATTTTGTTGGGAGCCACCCAGAGTGGCCGGGACAACCCAATCAGATGGATGACATCATCATCATCATTATCTATGAGAGTGATACCTTTTACAGGATTTAATGTTGTGCCCAATTTGATAATACTCAGAGAAGAGCCTTAAGCTATATATGGCTGATGTAAATCCATTGGAGGAAGCGTAAGTTTTAAATGCTTCTCCCTTTGTTTGTTTAATTACCCGCCCAACTAATAAAGTATTTTTTCTCTGTCTATAGATAAAAATCATTTTACGACGCTAGTGAAATGGATGTCAGTAATGAAACTGCTCCATCTGAATTCATCCTTCTGACATTTTCAAACCGTTATGAATGGTGTTTCCTCCTTTCAGGATTTCTCCTCATCACTTATCTCTTCACACTGATGGGGAATATTCTCATCATCACTCTTGTCTCCATAGAACCAAGCCTTCAAACTCCCATGTACTTCTTCCTCTGTAACCTATCCCTCCTGGACATCTGCCAGACTACAACCACCATTCCTCAGATAATTGTGCACCTGATTTCAGGAAGAAATGCCATCTCATATGAAAGATGCAAGGTCCAACTCTTTTTCTTCATCTTATTCATTGGTACTGAGACACTCCTGTTGGCTGCCATGGCTTATGATCGTTATGTTGCCATCTGCAATCCTCTCCGCTATAATGTGGTCATGAATTACAAACTCTGTGCCCAACTGGTGTCAGCTTCTTGGTTCACAAGTTCACTCAACACTACCATTCACACCCTTATCACATTCCGCCTGCCCCTTTGTGGTATGAATAAGGTCAACTACTTCTACTGTGACATCCCTCCTCTTGTAGCTATCTCCTGTGGGGACATCTCTAGCAGTATTATTGCCATGCTGGCAACTAGTCCCGTAATGGGCTTTGGACCAGGCATGTGTGTCCTCCTTTCCTATAGTCACATCATCTTGAGGGTTCTGAAAATGCATTCTTCAGATGGGATGAGGAAAGCCTTTTCAACTTGTGCTTCTCATCTCACTGTTGTCTTGCTCTTTTATGGCAGCTGTCTATTTACCTATGTCAGGCCCTTCTCCAGCTACTCACTTAACAAGGATAGAATGATCGCCCTCTTTAATAACATTCTCTCCCCTATGTTGAACCCACTGATTTACACCCTTAGGAACAAAGATGTGAAGGGGGCATTACAGAAGAGAATGATGAAGAAAATGTTGTCCTGAAATTGGCTGATGTCAATAAATCCTTGGAGTTATCTTGTGGTAGTGCTGGGAAATTGAATGTGGGGGCTTGGAACACTATAGCTAGGGCTTGAGTTTTCAGTTTTTGTTTTAAAGCCTGTGGGGTGTTCCCTATAGTTTAGTAGTATGCCAAAATCTTTCCTCCAATTTATTGAACCCTCCCCCAAAACAAACAAACAACAAACAAAAGATGGTTACATTTTTTCTGTTTCATATTCAGGGCACCTGGGAATTTGTTCATCATTTCAGCACGAGGCTTTACCACATGATGGGTATTCCCTGGCACTTTTCAAGGATGAAGGGTGCAGACCAGTGGTAAAATGCTCTGTAGAATGTACATAGAACTCAAAATTTCAACACCCTCTTCAACTGTTTCAAAAGCAAAGTAAGCACATCAGCAACCCTGCATATCCTGATATGTGTATTTCACTGAATTTTTCTCTGCCTTTTTTAAAAAAAGTCAATACATTTTTTTAATTGATGGGGAAATATTTCTCTCTCTCTCTCTCTCTTTTTCTTTCTTTCTTTTGAACAGCACTATTTCCTATCATTCCAAAATATTATAATGGAAAATCTATTTAATTGGAAGATGTTGCCACACTATCTGTATTAACCCCCACCCCCAAAGGATTAAATCTTGGGAGAAAATACATGAAATATAAGCCATAAGCATTTCTATTTCTATACCTCCAGTATGTGTCATTTTTGATGAAATACAACTGTTTCCAAATATACCACTTGAACATCAATTTAAAATTCGAGAGCTGGATCCAAATTTGGTCATGGTTGGGGAAAGCCTATTGAAATCAGTTAGGGTAGTCAAGTAGGAATAGAAATGTAGGCAAGGAATAAGAATTCCACATTTGAAAGGACTACCTTCCCAGGTTGATGAGCCACATCTGCTACACACACACACACACACACACACACACACACACACACACACAATATGTTGGTTGCTTTTGTTTTACTCCACTTAATCAGTGGATAATACATTTGTAATGTAATTATTATTGCATTTGTCTTTTTCTTTTCTGGTATCATAACCAATAAAATAATGCCTTTCCATCATGACACTTGTTGGCATCTGTCTGTTTCAAGAAACAATAGAGTGTGCCTCCACAGTGAAGTCAAACCGCTGCATTAGCAGCACCAAAGTGACTATTTAGGTTGTTAATATTGTGCATACGGAAACAGGGAACCGCCTGTACTTGGAGTTTTAATTTGTCAGATACAATCATGTGCTTACATTATTGGTATGGTATTGATATGGTCTTTAAAAAAGGAGATCTTAAGTGGTTACATAAAGAGACACTGATTTCATTAAAAATATTTTCTTTTTGAGAAACCTCTGGTCTTTCAGATGTTGCTTGAGTACAGATCCCATTACACCTGACCATTGGCCATGTTGCCTGGGGCTGGAGGGAGTTGGAGTCCAAAGTGCATCTGAGGGCCACAGTTTCCTGCCCTTGTGTTATGCTTCAACTACAGTATATAAGATGTTAACTGCAATTTTTAAATGCCATTTTTAGCATCACTCAAATTATTTCAAAAACTAGTGTTGTCTGTGGTCCACTTGTGAAAAGCATAAAGCCTGCGCACCAGACCCCTAGTCTTGATCTGGATGGGGGCCCTGCACATTTCATTTCTTTAAAAAGTAAAGTAGTTGGTGTTTTGCTTCAGGAAACAAGATTTGCAGCAATTTGTTGCAACTTGCCTTACTACATGTTGAGATCAACCATGGAGACCCAAACATAGCTGTCAACTTTCCCCCTTTTTTGTGGAAAATTCCCTTATTCCGAATAGGGTTCCTCATGAGAAAAGGGAAAGGTTGACAGCTATGGACCCAAACTAATATCAAATACCTCAGATTTTCACATGAGCATTTGGGTTTTTTGTGTGTGCTACTATGGGGGGAAATGTTAGAACTGAAACACAGTTATAATGCGTACTTCTCAAAATTTTGTAATATAGCTCCCCTGCCAAATAATGCATGCATTTACTGGGTTGTAGTGTTCGTGCCTAAAATCAATGAAAAAAGTGTATATTTGGGAACATTTACAATAAAATGCTGAGGAAAATTCATGAGGATTAAAAGAAGAAGACTTTACTATAATGTGGAAATCTGAATAATTGAATTGAAATGGGGGGCATGGGAGAAACTGAGAGAAACCAACAATGACAGATTCACCCATCACTACTTAGAGTTTGGACAAGAAATGAACTGATTATCTTTGAAATGGTCAGGCAAATATCACTTTTTAAAAGAAGGTGTTAAGCTGCTATATGAACTAGCCCTAACCTTCATGGCACAGGACCTTCAGAGATGCATAGATATTAACCCCATGCCACTCTAAGGTTTATGAAATTAATTCAGGTGCAAAGAATGATTGGTGGGGTGACAACAGTTTGAGTCAGCATCTTGGAGCTTTCTAGTCTGAAGACTAACAAGATCTCAGGGTGCTTGCTGTCTCCCTGGAGATCTGATGCAGGAGTCGTGAGCTTGGCTATCAAAATCTTTAAGACATATTGCTACCTATGCTTAGCCTGTGTGCTCATGGGATCAAGTGTTGAAAAGCACCCTAGAGGCCATGCAGTCAAACTCCCCTTGCCCCAAAGCTTACATTATTATATACGTACAGATAAATGAAAGAGTAAGTGGAATCTGTTTAGTAATACTAAGAATTTGTAATCAAGAATTAGGAAGGACCCTGTAGGCCATCCACCCAGACTCCTGACAAGTTGCAACATTAATATATAGGTGTGTTTGCTTGTTTGTTTGTTTGTTTTAAAAAAGAAACAAGTCGAAACTACAATGCAAGAGTAAAATTAAAATACTTCTTCCTTTTTCATGTAAGTTTCTCTAACACACAAACACCTCTACCAATACATTTCCCCCTCTCTGTCCATAGATAAAAAAACATTTTGTGAAGCTAATAAAACGAATGTCAGTAATGAAACTGCTCCATCCGAATTCATCCTTCTGGCACCCTATCACAGTGACCTCTACCTGCAGGGGGGAAAGGCCTAGTGTAAGATGGGTATAAAAACTGCACAGGACAACATTATGGGATTTAAAAATTGGCCACAACTTTGTTCATTCCAAGGGACCCAGGTGGCGCTGTGGGTTAAACCACAGATCCTAGGGCTTGCTGATCAGAAGGTCGGCGGTTCGAATCCCTGTGACGGGGTGAGCTCCCGTTGCTCGGTCCCAGCTCCTGCCCACCTAGCAGTTCGAAAGCACGTCAAAAGTGCAAGTAGATAAATAGGAACCGCTCTGGCAGGAAGGTAAACGGCGTTTCCGTGTGCTGCTCTGGTTCACCAGAAGCGGCTTAGTCATGCTGGTCACATGACCCGGAATGTGTACACCGGCTCTCGGCCTATAGAGCGAGATGAGCGCCGCAACCCCAGAGTCAGACATGACTGGACCTAGTGGTCAGGGGTCCCTTTACCTTTACTTTGTTCATTCCAGATGTAGGTAGGCTTTGGCTGAAGCATTGGGCGTATATCCATTCTCAAGGAATCCTTGCCTCCTTAGACATGAGTGTTACATTTGTGGAGCCTCCCAATCCTTTGTCAATTGCCCCAGAGGCTTGTCCTTCAAGGTCTTCCCATATTTTGATTGAGGTCAGCATTGTTCTTGATTTATGAAAAGACAGCTACTCTTGCTAACAGAGAGTTCTCTCAAGGAAATGCCCTGTTTCTTTTCTGTTTGTAAATGCATTTGTGTGTGTGTGTGTGTGTGTGTGTGTGTGTGTGTGTGTGTGTTTATAATCTTATAGAGGAACATACAATGAACACAAACATCAAGTATTCCTTACAAAGTAATGCAGCATTAGGTACAATTGTGGCTATACAATTCAATAATGTTTTATTTGAAACATACATGGTCTTTTTGTATGATTTAGTTAAGATGCAATTGGCTAGCTAAAGGTCTTTGAAAAACTTCTGGCAATCTTGCCTTCGTGGAAAAGCACTTGGGGTAGAAATCCCCAGAGGCATTATTGCATATATATGAAAGGAAACCGTGAAATCCACAAACAACCCACAAGGAATGCTACCAACAGGGAGAAGGCTCATCTCACAGGTAATGAAATGAATGTGTTATGGATGGCTGAACAAAATTTAGTGGGACACATCATTAGTTTGTATTGAAGAAATGCAATCAAAATTAATAAAGGTATGCCACCAGTTGTGATATAGTCAAATATAGAATGACTCTCTACTGACCTCTAACATACTATGAATTTTCATCTGCATGTAAGTGAATGAGAACTCATTAGGAGCCAACAGCTCAACTGAAGTTAGTTGCACTTAATACCTATTAATATTTATATTATTTAAGTCATGAATAACTTGACCCAGTGGTTTCAATTGACATAGAAAGTGCAACCTTACAGATAACTACTTAGAAGTCTATCTCAATGAGTTTAGTAATACTCACTCTCTCTCTATATGTCCTTACATGATTGCTTAATTATAAGATAGCCAGAGGTTTGAGGCAGGCAACAGTAGATTGAAAAGAAAACTTTCTACAGGATTGCAGCCATACATAGTGTTGCTCTGACTCGCAGCATTTTAAAGGACAATGAAGAACAATTATTTAATAATATGTCACACATTAGTGGTAAACCATGGGATCACACATTCTGAACTTTTGTCCACATATTGTTGTTGTTGTTGTTGTTGTTGCTGTTGTTGTTGTTGTTATGTATGTTGCATGTGTGTATCATCTTCTTTGTGTTTGGATTTCCACATATGGGAAAGCAAATATTTGCACAATTTATTAGAATTAGTTTTTGTGTGCTGCAAATGTATTTGCCCATGTATTCTATATGTCCTTACATGATTGCTTAATTATAAGATAGCCAGAGGTTTGAGGCAGGCAACAGTAGATTGAAAAGAAATATGAAAAATCATATTAGAAATCCCCTAAAAAGAGTTAACATATAATACTTGACAATCCAACTAACCATGCACTTCTTGAATTTCATCCTTTAAAAGCCATTGTGTATAAAAGAGTGCTTCTAAATGACATAGTGAGTTTAATTGATGGACTCAATGGCTACCAGATTACACTGATGGTTTTGTTTAGGGTTTTCAGAAGAGGACATGTTAAATGCAGGTGTATTTAAACATCTATATACATATGTCAGGGAGCCCAAGCCTAATTAGGATTTCCCATCTGTGAAGACGCAAGTGTCTAAATATTTGGGTATGTTGTCCATGTTTTGAACACTTGACACAGAAAACACCTGGTTAGCTCAATTGGTTAGAGTCTGGTGCTGATAGTACCCTGGTTGCAGGTTTGATCCCTGTATGGGACAGCTGCATATTCCTGAATTGCAGAGTAGGGGGTTGGACTAGATGATCCTTAGGGTTCATTCCAATTCTGTAATATGGCCTTCCACACCCCACCCCATCAAAAGAAAATGTGAATAAATAAATGTACATTAGGGGGAAATGTGCATAGAAATGCATATAATAATGAAAACAGCATATGCAAATGTATTATATTAGGGAATGTTGTTTGCAGAAATTAGGAGGAATATGCAGGTAAACAACTTTGAATTTTCATGGGGATTTATTATTATTATTATTTTTTAATGCAAGCAGATGCAAAATTGTGATGAACTGAACTCAAGCCTGGAAAAAAAAGAGAAAGTGAGAAAGTGGATAGGGAGAAGTTTGTCTCTCTCTGTCACCTAATAGTAGAACTGTGTGGGGACATGCAGTGAAGCTGCAAGCTACAAGGCGTAGAGCAGACAAATGCTAGTACTCCTTCAAAGGCAAACCACGGAATCCATTGTCGAAAGAGACAGTGATTGTCAGCTACTTAAATGCAGAATCACAGCATTATGGAGTTGGGAGGGACCCTTGGATGACTTTCAAAGAGTTTTAGACAAAGACTATCAGTTGCTCCTAGTTCTCCTTCCACTGTTCGAAGCAGTATGCCTCTGAATGCCAGTCTCTTGGAATCAGATACTGAGGCAAAAAACCAATCAGAGCTTTCAGAATTCATCATCCTTGGCTTTAAAAATCTGCAGGAGGTACACTTCTTGCTGTTCAGTGGATTCTTGACCATCTATTTATTCACCGTGCTGTGGAATACCTTCATCATCATCATGACCATAGTGGACCAGAGGCTCAGAACTCCCATGTATTTCTTCCTTGGAAACCTCTCCTGTCTTGACATCTGCTACATCACCACCACCATCCCCCAAATGCTGGATCTCCTTCTGACAGAAAGTAGCACCATCTCCTACACAGGCTGTGTGCTCCAGCTGTTTTTCTTCTTCTCCTTTGTCGGCATTGAATGCCTTCTTTTGGCAGTAATGGCTTTTGACCGCTATGTAGCCATCTGCAACCCACTGCGCTATTCACTGGTTATCAAAAGGAATGTTTGCCTCCAGCTGGCTACTGCCTCCTGGGTAGGTGGTTTTCTCAACTCTGCCATACACACCTATTTTGCCTTTCAGTTACCCTTCTGTGGAGACAACCGCCTAGATGCTTTCTATTGTGACATTCCACCATTGCTGAAATTGTCATGTGGGGACATTTCCCTCAACCAAAGGCTCTTGTTAACCATTGGGTTGTTCATAGCCTGGACACCAATGTTCTGTATCCTTCTCTCATATGTGTACATAATTTCAAGTGTTTTGAAAATACGATCAACAGAAGGGAGACAAAAGGCTTTCTCTACCTGCTCTTCTCATCTTACAGTGGTTCTTCTGTTCTATGGTAGTTGCATCTTCACCTATTTGAGACCTGTTCCCACACAGTCATCGGTGAATACAAAGCTGATCCCACTGATGTATAGCATATTGACTCCCTTGTTGAATCCCATTATATATACATTGCGCAACAAAGATGTGAAGAAAGCTTGGCTAAGCATAATGGGGAAGATGTGAATATTGTACACAACATAACGTTATGAGCTGTACCTTAACAGAGTCAGAAATGAGATTTAATTCATAAGATACTGATATATTCATTTATATTATTTCTCAGCCACAAGCTTTTCAATGTACTTTACTTTTTATCATAGCACATTTCTTAAGACAAAAATCAAATAAATAGTTGTCAAATTTATCTGTATTCTCCTCCATTCCAGTGATTTTGATGTTTCTCTGTATGCATGTATGTATATGTATATTAGACAGATACTTGTTTGGGCCCATTCTCCTGAAGCAGTGTGGAATACAGTGATATTATTGTGATGGGTTCATGAGATATTTATTTAAACTATGTTTACCTTTTTCCACCCTTCAGTATTTATGGGTTCCTCTCAAGCACATTGAAATAGTCTGGTTCCACTATGAGTCAATTGTAACCAACTTCTGTCCCTGACTAAAACTAGGATTTGCCCCCACCTCTGCTATTTCTCCCCTGACCCTTCAAGTCAGCCCTCCTTCCTCCAAGACAAAAGACCATATTTTGGTGCAGAGAAAAATGCATGAGGCCCTGGAGGGCTCAGTTATTTCTCTAAGTGAAGTTCAAAAGGAACTTAAAAGTGAACATAAGCAGTTGGGGACAACTATGCTCTAATGATCCCTGGCATACAACCTGTCTGGTAAGCAGTAATGAGCAAAGCTTTCCACCTTCTCTTGGCAAAGGAGTTGCTAAGTCTGACTCAGAATCCCTCCCCCAACATGAAGGACACCAGAACTGTGCCTTTCTCCTCCCCTTCCACAGTTCTCTGAGCCTCTCCAATCTCCTACTATGGGGACTGAAGAGCTGGCCTTTCCCCTCCCCACTTGGGGAAGGAGGGGCCTGGGCTGCCTTCTCTAAACTCAAACAGACAGCTCTCAGCTGAAGAGTCATCTCCTTGCTCAATTTCCAAGGCTGACCCTTCTGCTGCACCCTGGGGGGGGGGGCACGTTCCTGACATATGCCCTCTGAAAAAGAATCAAAACTTGGGATGTGTGCAGAGGAGGGTGACCAAGGTGATCAAGTGTCTGGAAACCAAGACTTATGAGGAATTAGGGGTATAGTGTGGGGGTGCCAGCGGTGCCATGGCCCTGGGTGCAGATTTTTGAGGGGGCATGAAGCAGTTGCCCCTGACAGGCACCCCTAGTGTGGCCCAGTTCAGCGCTCCTCTCCCGGCATCAGATGAACCATTGCTCATGGAGAGGAGCTCCGGGCAGGGCCGTCCTTCTGTCTTCCAGGAACAGGAAGGATTTGAAGAGGCAAGCACAGCAACAACTTCTGTGTAGGATAAATCACAGGGTACTTGCCCTTGTGCTGTTAGGTACATGTACTTAGGTTTGCTTTTGGGTGTGGCTACACATTGCTCCAACTGTCCAGCTCAGAGCGCAACCCTGGGGAGGGGTGCCAGCTGCCTACCTACCAGAAATGTGTGTGTTTGTGTATTTAGAGCACCTCAGGAGTTACTATGCTTTGTCAATAAAGAAATAAACTACCAGCTGTTTGTCATCATTAGGTTGTGTGTGCTCGAGTCACCAGATATGAAATTTCCTATCTCTGGTCTATAGTATTGCTTTAACTTGCTGCTCTTTCAAGGATCAAGTGTTTTGCATTCATTAGTCATTTCAGTGTACTCAAATGATAAACATACTACTACTTATAGCAATTATTTCAGATAGAACATTACAAAAAAGAAGGAAAGCTTAGCCAGTTCTAAGCAAGTGGTACACTCCCTCTGAAGGAGCAGGTATGTAGGGTGTGGTGTTTTTTGTGTGTGTTTTTTTTTGGGGGGGGAATACTCCTAGATCCTCTGCTGTCACATGAGGCTCAGGTGGCCTTGGTGGCATGAAGCGTCTTCTTCTCTTTTTTGTAAATAATTTTTATTCATTTTCCAATAAAAACATTCATATTAATAACAATTCAGAACAAATCTTACCACATTAAAAAACAACAATACAGCCAATTATACAGTCTGAATTGAAATAATTTCAAAGGGGACTTCCCATGTTCTGAATTTCAAGAGATTATGTCCTTCATTTATTTTCTGCTTTTTTCGTTGTTTGCCAGTTTTCTAATCCTGATATTAACCATCCTCATCTCTCAGTCCATCAATCCCTGATATGTGGCTCTCTATCTTTGTTCAATGATTCCATATTTCTATAATCACATAGGAGGCAAATTTTATTCCATGTTATTCTCAGTCATATTATTTTGAAGCACAGTCCTCTTTCAATAGCTCCTCCTTTCTCTGATGTTTCTTGCTCTGAAAGGCTCTGGGCTTCCATCCAAGATTAAAATTAATGACGCCGTATTGTCTTTGATCTCTCTTAATAAGCTGATGTTTCAAACTATACCATGGGATGTACTTGGCAGTCAGTAAGTTATATAAAGATTGTTTCCGGTTTTCCCAAGAAATGACCATGCCAGCTTTCCCAGGCCCTAGAAAGGCTGGCAGGCATCCAGAATTCACCATCACTCTCTTTCCAAACCATATATGAAAATATTCCATGCAAGCAAATGCATCTTTTGTAAGTACATCCCTTTTGTGGTTCAAATAAAAAGTATCTCCACCCTCCCTCAGATAAAGGAGACTTCTTCTTCTCCTCCTCCTCCTCCTCCTCCTCCTCCTCCTCCTCCTCCTCCTCCTCCTCCTCCTCCTTTCTGCGTCACAACTGCTACGGCTGCCATTTTTCCTCCTCAGCCCGAGCCACTTTCATAGCTGATCTTACTCTGCCAATTTTTTTTAGGGCTCTCCGCCGAGGACTGTGGTACCATAAATCCAATTAATTTTACACCTCTTGTGTTTCCTTGGATAATTAATTCTTTCTTGGTGAGGTTTGCCAAATCATGAAATAACAAATATAACAAATACAAAAGTATGGTGCTGCTCACCTCATTATTAAAAGACCAAAATGGGAGTCTTTTTGAAGTCCAAAACTTAACCTCCAGTGACTGTGTAGTTTAGCAGATTTTTCTTTTATCTTTTCCCGTACAGAACACACCTGTTTTTTGTCCAAATCTTTTTAATTTTTAGAAAACAGGTATCTCCTGCTTCTGGGATTGACTCCGAAGAGTTCCTAGTTTGTGCCGTGCAACGCCCAGTGTCCCAGCCCCCACATCTTGTTCTGAGAGGCAGATAAAGGATGATCTGTGGGCAGCAAGTCCCCCGCCGCCAACCTGGGGGGGGGGCAACACGGATAACTACCCTCGTATTAACCCGGAATTTCTGGCACTGCTGGGGGTTCGATCTTATGGGCAGCCATTTATTTCCCTTGGAAGGAAACAGGAAGTCCCCTAGCATGGAGCATCTTCCATCAGCTTGGGCTGGTGGCCCAGCTATGTCCCTATCTAAACACTAAACAGGGGTAGCCTGACTTCTCTTGTCTATGCTCTGCTAACCTCTAGGTTGGATTACTGCAACACGTTATATGAATGAGTCTTTGAAGACAATTCAGAAGCTTCAGCTGCTGCGGAATTCAGAGGCCAGGTTGCTCACCAGGACAAGACAATTGAGGCATTTACACCAATCCTGGTGTCAGGGACCATGCTGAGGAGGGCTGCACTGAGGAAGAATGGTGGGAGCCACCCCCTCTCCCTGATCCTGAATCTTCCCAGGAGCAGGTGGATAGTATAGGTTTGGAACAGTGGTTTGCAGAGGGGCATAGTTCAGAAGACAGAAGGCAGGAAATACTGGATGGGGGACAGCTAGGAGAAGAAGCAGTGGAAGAGAGAGGGTTAACAGATTCACTGTCTCTGGACAGCATTCACTCCCCTTCTCCAAAGACACGGAGAGCTCAGAAAGTGTTAGAACAGAAAGCGCAGAGGGTACAAAATCAGATTACAAAACAGATTACATTACAAAAAGTGATGTAGATTAATAGGAATGGAGGGGGGAGTGAGCTTTAATTGGAGCACCACCATTTCTAGGGAGATGTGTTCATTGCTCTCTCATTGTGATTATTAAAGAATCTAACTGCACTGGCTGTCAATCAGCTTCCGGGTCTAATTTTATGTGCTGGTTTTGATCTATAAAGCCTTTAACGGCTCAGGACCGCAACACCTCAAGGACTGCCTCTCCCTATATAAACCCTCTTCAATGTCCCTCTTTAACCAAGTCTTTGGCTCATAAATATTCTCCAGCCTTTTAAATGTATCTGTGGGAAGTGGGGTGTGTGGGGGGGGGGGGGGTAATGTTGAGGAATAAAGGATGACTGTCACAAAACCCTGAGAGACAGGCAAGAGGATCATAAATAGCCATATGTCCTCCACCACCCCAGGACCAGTACAGTGTGAATGTGTGTGCATGAGGCCTCTCTTCCATCTGCTTTGGGCACTGTGGCAGCAGGAATGTCACAAAATACATTGTCAATTCGATAAGACTGCAAACCTAGTCTCATTTATCTGGGAGTAAACCCTATTGATTTCAACCACAAATTATTCTGACTAGACAAGATTAGGATTGTGCTCTTATTCTAGTATGAGGTTGTTTCTGGATAATTGATATTAACCCAGTTTTACTTCTAATTCCTTGATTTTATATGATTGTTATGTTCCTTTCTGGACCACATTCATCCAGTGCTCTACCAGCTGCACTGGCTCCCGGTGGAGTACAGGGTCAGGTTTAAGGTGCTGGTTTTGACCTTTAAAGCCCTATGTGGCCTAGGACCCTCGTACCTAAGGGACCGCCTCTCCTGGTATGCCCCGTGTAGGACCTCAAGGTCCTCAAATAATAAAATTTTGGAGGTTCCGAGCCACAAGGATGCTAGGCTGGCCTCAACTAGGGCCAGGGCCTTCTCAGTACTGGCCCCGACTTGGTGGAACGGTCTGTCACAAGAGACCAGGGCCCTGCGGGATTTGGCATCTTTCCACAGGGCCTGCAAGACGGAGCTGTTCCACCTGGCCTTTGGGTTGGTTTCAGTTTAACCCTGATGTTTCATTCCTTTATGGTTTGATTGGTGGGCTACTTAAAAATGAGGCTGCATTTTAAACTTTAAATAGTATTTTAACCTGCATTTTAATTGATTGTTTTGTTCTGATTTTATTGGTGTTAGCCGCTCTGAGCCCGGTCTTGGCTGGGAAGGGCGGGGTATAAATAAATTATTATTATTATTATTATTATTATTATTATTATTATTATCTATCCTGTAACAGCCAAAGCAGGCTAATATCTGAGATCATGCATACTAATCATCAGTTACGTTTATTAAAATATTATTCCGTTCTATTTCAAGGCATGCCAATTAATTTTCACAATTGATCAGAATATTTTCTGCTTTTTCTTTGGAAAACAGGATGGATTTCTCTTGGGTAGAAAATCCTCAAAGGCCTCCTTCATATTTGTGCCTATATAAGCAGCAGTTGCTTCACTGAAATTAATAAATCCTTCTAGGTTGAAATCCTTCCAGGCTGAAAAACCACACAGGCAACAGAAGCAGACTTTTCTGTACAACCTGATGAAATAGTTCATTGGACCATATGTAGCTTATTCATATTGATACCATATCTGTCATTTTGCTTGTTTTATAGAACGTTAGAAAGAAAACGGCACCATCAAGAATGGCATCATCTTAAATTAGGTGATGCTGATAGAGAAGAGGTGAATCAACAGCCACAGTTATGTTATTATTTTGGATTTAGTCTTCAGGAAGTAACTTGGGAACTAAAAGAGAACTTCAGCTGTGGAGAACTTCAACCACCCTCACTACAGTACTGTGATATTGGCCTTCATCGAATTCTATTTCATTCCTTGAAATTCCTCAGATGTTTCTTCCAATTTGCTTCAAAACATTGTGTTGTGCGAACTATGGTGACAACACAAATTCAAGATCTTATCAAGGGTCCTGTCAGGTGAAGAGTTTCTTCAGCTTGACTTCTAACAGGACGCCCAAGAAAGTTGAAAGGCAGGTGTCATCTGCAGCAAATCTGTACTAACAACCTTCTGTAATGTTTCTGAGGTTCTTGCACTGAGATATGAGGAACAATCCTGACAAAGTTCCGTAATTTTGCTGGAACACAATTTGCTTCCCTTCACTGTATCACAGAGCAGAAACTTCACAACCCATTTCAAAAATTAGTGTTGGAACCAGATAGCATAGATGTGCTAGCAATTGTCTGTGTATGCAGTTTTCTAACATGAGTAATCTACTGGAGAATGTTTCATGGATATTACAACTGGAGATCATACTGAAAATTATTTTGGATCAGGGTTCCCAAGGTAAGATAGATTTGTATAGTTTAAGTTATCCTTTAAGAAAAAGTCCTTTCAAACTTCTGCTCATTATGTGCAAAGGATCAAGCGTGGGGATTGCATGATACAGGACCAAGTTCAAATTGCTTCCTACCCACTTTGGTTAATGGGGGAGTAAGGAGAGAGAAATGGGTCAAGTCATGATTTATTAGCTAATTCTGGCTCGCAGCATTGCTGTGCTGCTAAAATTAACCAGTTTTTTTATTTTTTATAACAGCTTTATGTTTGGGCATATGTGGGAAAGAAAATCTATATAAATTCATTTTTACTAAGTATTTTAGGATGATTCCTAAGAGGAAGACTACTATACCACAGGTACATTAATTTATTTCACGAATGTCTGTTATTTCAATCCAAACACTGTGTAGAAATGGTGAGTTCCATATTTGCAACTGCCAGTTATTTCTCAATAGTCTGTCTTACTCCTCTAATCATATAAATGTCCACCACACATATCATATTGACAGCCTTTTTGCTAGTATTTGGTGATAAGGACCCATATGGAGTTGAAAATAGCAGTTGGATTCACAGCACTCTGCATAGATCACCTTCAATATTAGTACTTTAGGGATAAGAGTTGATTATGGTATTCTAGGATTTCTTCTGTTAGTGATAAATCCACAGTGCTTTTGCAGGAAAGGTCGGTCACAGAGTTATCCTGCAGACAGAATGATTATCTCTTCTCAAAGAAAGGTCCATCAGAATCATACCTCTGTCATCTTCTGCACTTTATATTGAATATAATGCCAGTGTCACACTATTTATTAACATGATCACAATTCTTTTCCCTCTTCTCTACAGAAGATCAGTTGTTTATTTGCCAAGGTATGGAGGCACAAAATGAAACTGGCCTGTCTGAGTTCATCATCCTAGGTTTTAAAAATCTGCAGGAGGAACGTATTTTTCCCTTCAGTGCATTATTAATCATCTATCTTTTCACTGTGCTGTGGAATACCTTCATTGTAGTAATGACATCGGTGGATCAGAGGCTCAGAACCCCCATGTATTTCTTCCTTGGGAATCTCTCCTTTCTTGACATTTGCTACACTACCACCACAATACCCCAGATGTTGGCTCACCTTCTCTCTGAGAGAAGCAACATTTCCTACATAGGATGTGTGCTCCAGGTGTATTTTTTCTTCTCCTTTGTAGGCACTGAGTGCCTCCTGCTTGCAGTGATGGCATTTGACCGCTATGTTGCCATATGCAACCCTCTGCGCTACACACTGATTATCGGCAAAACAATTTGTCTCCAACTGGCCATGGCCTGCTGGACTGGGGGTTTCCTCAACTCAGCTGTCCACACCACCTTTGCTTTCCAACTACCATTTTGTGGGAAGAACTGCCTTGATGCTTTCTACTGCGATATTCCCCCGCTGCTGAAGCTATCATGTGGTGATACTTCCCTTAACCAAATCCTCTTGCTGTCTATTGGCCTTCTCATAGCTTGGACCCCATTACTTTGTATCCTTTTATCATATACCTACATCATTTCAACTGTCTTAAAAATAAGGTCTTCTGAAGGGAGACAAAAGGCTTTCTCCACCTGTTCCTCTCACCTCACTGTGGTCCTTTTGTACTATGGCAGCTCCATCTTCACTTACCTGTCTTCAAATAGCAGTCACTCCTCAAATCATGCCAGGCTTATCCCAGTGATATACAGTGTCTTGACACCACTCTTAAATCCTATCATATACACTTTACGCAACAAGGATGTAAAGAATGCCTTGAGAAGCATGATTAGACATAAATAAATATGAGGAGAATAGATTGATGATAGATAGATGATAGATAGATAGATGATTGATTGATTGATTGATTGATATAGATAGATAGATGATAGATAGATAGATAGATAGATAGATAGATGATAGATAGATAGATAGATAGAGATAGATACTGTAGATAGATCATAGATAGATATAGATAATAGATGACAGATAGCTCTGTCTTCTGAAGGCCCCCAATGACCATTGACATGGGGCCACCTGGTGAGTTCTGCAGGTGGATGGAAGGGTTGAATTCTCTCTCCCTCTTGTTTTGCAGGGCTTCCAGCTGCACTCCCAGCTCTGCCACTGGAGCTGGCTATCCTCTACACACATTCACAGATTACAGACCTATACTCATTTTTAATGTATGCTTGCCTTTAGAATATCATAGTCACACATTGAGTCTGTTGTGGATTATAGTATTCACAACTTCTGAAAAGTACCAGCTGGTTTCTGACTTGTTTTCTTATGTCAATATGCACCATTCCTTGTAGACAAAATTGACTGAAATGTTTTGAAATGCCAGTCATATTCAATTGTGAATTCTACATGAAATGCTTGTTATGAATATAAACTCCACATATTTCTTGCACAGTCCTCTTATTCAATTTGTGTGTGTGTGTGTGTGTGTGTGTGTGTGTGTGTGGTATGTATTCAAAACAGATTATGCTCACTTATGGATGAGGCTCTCTTTGTTTAAAGACACATAAGATTGAACTGCTAAAATAAATCTGTTGTGTGGCAGAACAGAGTTTACTCAAAACAAATTATGGTAGGTGTTGGCAATGTGGCAGCCTTCAAACATTGTGGATGATAATCAGAATGGATGTTCAATAGATAGCAGAAGTCATCTCCAATAGATAGCATCTCCAAGAAGCTTTGTGAAAATCACAATGCTATTTAATAAACTGGTTACATGGAAGAGTATTAGAAGAAGAGCTAACTCTTGACCTGGAAATCATTGTCAAGACAGCCAGATCACAAAGTCCTTCACAGCATGGGGCTTCTTCACTCAGCCTAGTGCTGCTCTCTTTCCCACTTTCTGGCTCTTGGGGGCAGTTTCTATTTTGCATACCCTGAAAACAAATCCTTGAAATAAACGCAAGTTAAATTAATCTCTGTGCTCATTGTCCTTAGGGAATGTAAAAGTTAACAAGGTTGGAACTGAAGGGAGTTGTGTTGTTTCAAATGCTTCAGGGAAATGAGTTTGTTCTAGGTCAGATATGGATTTATATTTCAATCAAATGTACCATTGTGAATAATATTTTGACGCCTGTGAAGATGCTAGATGGTCCAGTCATCCACAAACTTCCTATTTTCTTCTCCAGTTTTCACACATACACTCACCAAACTTTTTAAAAGCCAGAGATTCCTGGGGGATATACAGTTGTTGCTTCCAATTCTGCTCTTCATTTTAAACAATCTATCTCATCTGAAACAGATTGCAGCTGGAATGTGTTTCGTGTAAAAAACAGGTAAATTATTAGTAACAGGTTTATGATGTTAGAACTATTGTTGGCAAGGAAAAAGATAGGCATAAAAGAGCATTCCTGGGGCAAGTACTCTTTGGTGAGAGAATCCCAGCTGGATTAAAAATCACAAAACATGCAGCAAAGTAAAGCATAGATATATAGGCTATAAGATCTTTAAAATATATCATTCTAAGTTCCTTCCAAGGTTCCCCTCTTCCCCACCATAAAATGACCACACATTTGGTAAGTGAAAAATGATTTACTTACAAACTCTCCAAAGGAGATATTCATTACAGCATTCAGAAATAACTGCACATGAAGCATAACTTGGCTAAGTTACAGTGGTGAAATTTCCTATATTATTGGTTTTGGAACTCAATAGAGCCATGAGGTTTGTGTTGCAGCAACAAGCTCAGATATCATCTTGATTACCTAGTCTCTCCCAAGGTGAGCTAAGCCTGACATGACAGCTAACTCCATGGTTTTAACCTCTTTATGCATGAATTGGACTTTTCAAAAAACATAACTTTATTAATCTAGATTTTCAAGATAGCCTACAAAAGAGAACCATAAAACAAATAAAAAACCAATAAAAGCAGATTAAAAATAGACTTACGAATTTCAGTTATATGAGGCTCATTATAATGCATAAACATCAGTTTCCCTACTATACCTATGTAATGTGTGAAGCAGTAAGTTGGTTATCACTTTGTGAATAATGGAAATGGGATAGCAAGAACCACATTTCCAGTGTGTATCTTATGCAGGACAGAATATAAGATACTTAGAAAATGATGCTGTGATTACTAAGGTCTAGGATAGATTTCTAAAAAGCAAGTCATGCCAATTTTCCTTTAAACATCTGGAAATTAAGAAAGTAAGATTGCCAACAGATGTGAAGAAATTATCCACAAATATGGGGTGGGGGAGAGATGTGAAAATTCATGAATCAATGTCAGTAAAAAGAATACTTATTCATTTTAAAGCCATGACTCTTACTGTTAAGATGAATATGATTTTAAAGGCAGATATGTTGATTATGTCGTTAGAAAAGGTTAAGTTCAGTTGTTTGATATTATACATATATGGGTGTTTGCATCTTAATAAATTATATGTTCTAAATTACTACATTGAACAATATAATGTTAAAGACAATAGATATTACCAGGAGTGTAATACAATGTGTGCATATGGAATATTTGGGGATACCTCATCCTTTCTCTCTCTGAAGTATTGCAGCTGAGGTATGAAAAGGGTGGATGTTTGAGTAAAGCAAGGGTGTAGAAATAATGAAAGGGTGGGAAGAGGCTGTTTTAAACAATGGCAAAAGTTTGAATAAAGTGGCTGTGGGGGAATCCAGAGAGGAAAATGGCACAGTTTTAAACAACATGAGATGAACATGTTCGAGTGATTGCTTAGTATATGGTATTTCAATCAGGACACCAGTTATAGATGCACTTATCATTGCAGGTGGAGTCTTTTGGGTGATATGTGGATTCAGAATGAGACCTCCGTGAATGAATTCATTCTTCTTGGCTTCACCAGTCATCCAACATTGCAACGTATCCTACTGACGCTGTGTCTAGTCATATATCTCATCACTTTATTTGGCAACAGCCTCATCATCTTCTTGGTCTGGGTTGACTCCCGCCTTCATACAGGAATGTACTTTTTCATTGCTAACCTTTCTTTCCTGGACATATTCGGCACACAGGTCACTTTCCCCCAGATGCTGTTCCATATGGCCTCCAGAACCAATACTATCTCTTTCAACAGATGCATGGCTCAGCTCATCCTGATGCTGTTCTGTGGGACGACTGAGTGCTTCATCCTGGCTCTCATGGCATATGATCGCTACGTGGCCATATGTCAACCACTGCAGTACCCAACCATCATGCGGATGCAAGTGTGTATCCAGATGGCAGGAGCCTGTTGGCTAGGAGGCTTCTTCAATGCTGCAGCATTGACAGTTGTCACCATAAATTTTCCCTTCTGTGGACCCAACCAAATCAACCACTTCTTTTGTGAGGAGCCTGCTGTGTTGGAGCTGGCTTGCATGGACACCTATATAGTAAAAATCCTTATATTTGCCCTGAGTGTCATTGTGCTCATGTTGCCTTTCACTTTTATAGTGATCTCCTACATCCACATTGCCAGGGTGGTGTTCAGCATACACTCAGCAGAGGGACGGCAACGAGCTTTCTCCACTTGTGCTACCCACCTCACTGTTGTCACATTGTTCTACACCACCATCAGCTTCACTTACTTGCAGCCCCGGTCTGAACGAGCTGCAGACCAGGAGAAGAAAGCTTCTGTTTTCTATGCTTTTTTCTCCCCAATGCTGAACCCTGTCATTTACAGCCTAAGGAACAAGGATGTTAAAGGAGCCTTGTTCAAAGTCATGGGGAAAGTCAGCTGAATCTCACCTTTGGAAAGGATTTCTCATCTTTAAAAATCAGGAGAGAAATGGTCATATGGAAGAGTGGATGAATTTGGGTATATTAGCATTATGTATAAAATTCATTCTCTTTGTTTATCAGCTGGTCTAATGTTAATATACCCAAATTCATGTACCTCTTCCATATGGCCATTTCTTCCCCAATTTTTAAAGATGGGTTTTCCCACAAAGTCATTTTGTCATGGGGAAAAAATGTCAAATTTATATTTTTTTGGATATATGGTGCCATATCGTTCGAACTGATGTTATCGTTTCAATACCATCTTGAGTATGCTACATTGCAATATTCCAAAGCAGCCCAATTTAGACAGTTTTTGTCAGTTATGGGTCTCCAGAATTGTGTACCTGACGGTAAATATGCTTCGTGATACAATTCTAAGTCTGGGATCCCAAATCCTTCTCATTATATTTGAACATATTTTTTTCATTGTCCTATATTGAAATATTTTTGGCAGAAGGTAAGTGAAACTATCAACAGAACTGTACAGAACAACCTTACATTTACAGAGCAAAATATCCCCTTGAATTATATACCCAGCACATAAAACCTTACAAAAGGACAATGCAAGTGGACTCTCTGTGCTCTTCCCACAGCAAAAAGACTGATCCTGGTGAATTGGGAAAATAAAAATACAACTCTCTTCTACGATTGGATTGAAGACTTATATAAACTTGCAACATATGAACAACTTGCATACAAACACAGATTTGCCATGGACAAATTCAATGAAATTTGGAATTCCATTCTTACAAATACTGTAATAGGTTAAGATATGGTGAAGTACAATAACAACCTTGTAAAGTATACAGTTTTGGGTTCCCCCCTCCTCCCTTTATTTTCCCTTCTACACGGGTTCTGTTTCCTTTTTCTTTCTTTTATTTACATCTCACTATGTTTAGTGCACATATAATTATGTACTTTTTGAATTTTCAATAAAGATTTTTTTAAAAAAAATTGTTGGGGAAAATGCTGATACAATAAAACCAATGAATATCAGGTAGGGTTCGCTCACAGCAGTAGATGCCCCAGAGAAATGGTGACGCTTACATGACCTCCAAACAACTTGATGCCTATGAAACCACCCACAACCATCCTATTTTCAGCTTCAATTCTCTTTCTCTCACACCCACTGACTCAGACCTCTAACTTTTAAGAAAAAGAGATCCCTGGACTATGTACAATCATTGCAATTTATACGATCATTGCCAATTATTCTGTATGACTTTGGAAAAGATTTGCCTCATCTGAAACCAATAGCACCTGGAATGGATTTCATGTAACCAGCAAGTAAAAGATGAATAATAGTTTTATGAGGTTAAAGCATCAGTTTCCTTTCCATAACTATGTATATGCATGTAGGCAAAAGGTGTGGTATTACTTTGTGTGTCATGGAGTATGCTTAGCAATAATCATATTTCTTGTGTGTATCTTATGCAGGGCTGAAGAGAAGACTTTAAAGAAATAATAATAATATTTTTTTATTATTTATACCCCACCCAGCCACTCTGGGCAACTTACAGCATATATGAAACATAGTAAAACATCAAACATTAAAAACTTCCCGAAACAGGACTGCCTTCAGATGTCTTCTAAAAGTTAAGTTGTTCTTTATCTTCCTGACATCTGAAGGGAGGGCGTTCCACAGGGAGTAAATATATTAAATGCTGTAGGCTTTATACTTTACAGAAGCATTCCTCAACAATGTCCTTCAGATACTTTTTAACATACCGTATTTTCCCTTGTATAAGACTAGGTTTTTTCCCTAAAAAATAATGTCCAAAATTAGGGTGCATCTTATACATGGGGGGGGGCGTCTTATAGATGGTGAAATCATCATCTCTGACCATGCTAACTAAGAGTTACCTGCTGTGTACAGTGAGAAAGATGTAGTGAAACAAAATTATATAATCTGCAAATGTGTTTGCACATTATCCCTCATAATTTGATTTATATCTTGAAGTTCAATTTGTGGATTTAAAAGGTTATTGGAGGCATCTTTAGATACAATGAATATACATGGATTGCAATGTCAAACCAAGCAAGAGAAGACCCAAGATGAAGAAAAGTAAAAATATCAAAAACATAAAGCCGTCCAGAAGAACCCAACACATCAGTAAAAAACAGTGGCAGAAACTCTTTAACTTACTACCATCCCCCCCCCTTACCTGCAATAAAAAAATCTAAAGTACAAGGTATTAAAGAGATCGGCAAAGAAGGTTCGACAAAGACCAAAAGTGACTCCGGATGCGAGAACAAATCCTCGAGTACACTCAATGAAATCACTTCTCCCATGGATGCTTCTCTCCTGTGTCCCCCAAGTTTGACTAAAGAAATATATTTACCTACAGGCACTCTCGATTCGAGCCTATTTAGGGCTCCCGCTGCAATCGCGAACAGAAGCGAATTAGGGGCACCTAACATCGCCGGGATTGCATCACTGGAGTCCCAAGCCCCATGCACCAAGAATGGATGGAACTTGGTCCTAAACCCAAAAAAGATTGTATTTGTGAACTATCCTAAACCGCTGGGCCCCTGTATAGGGATAGACTGTGTGAAACATCTGTTGACTATCATAAATGGTACTCTACCGGGGGTAGTGAAAGCAGCCGACCTAGTCGATATAGAATATCTATATCAAGACGGACAATCGGTACGAGCCCTGATCACCTTTACTGATCACAACATGGTCAACTTTATCCTGAGAACAAGGAATCTATTCAAAAAGAAAAGAATAGAATTACTAAGAATCTTTGAAAACAGAGCTCCACTAACCTCCCTATTGGCAGCGAAGAGAGAAAAGAGGACAGGAGCAGAGGAACAAAAAGGTAGAGTACACAAGCAACAAACCAGGAGTCAAGTGCAAAAGCGGGAGCATGTCAAATATGACACACCAAAACTAAAGAAGGAAGTCACTGCCTCTCCAGAGAGCCTACCACACCCGAGTGCTAGAGAATACTCTGTCTCTGCAGAAGAGGACGCTTTAATAAATTGATTTTGGACATTACAGTCGCCAGCTCAAACTGAAATCCTGAAAAGACTGGATACACTGAGAAGCAGACTGGCTAGAAAGGAGGACCATGGCGAGACTATGGAGGGCCCACATATATGGCCCATATCCCCTAAGTGCTCAGTGGACAAGAGGATGACGGGAGGCACCTTCAAATGTGTAGATTCAGAACATCAAGTGCAGCCCCCGCTGGTCTATGAAAAGGCAGAATTAAATCAAGCGGTGACATCCCCGAGTGCATGGATCAGCTACCTCAAGCTCTCCCCCAATGAAATGGCTACTCCCGTAACTTCAAACCCCATATCAAGAGTAAAGGCATACCACCCTCCCATGAAGCAGATGCCCACTAATAGATCCAATGGGAGCGTTTTTTTAGACAAAAAAGGACTGTTGGACAGTGTGGAATGGACGAACTGATATCACGGAGGGGCCGGGAATTAAAGCTGCTGTCCTGGAATATCGCAGGGTGGCAAGCAAAGAAAAATAACCAACAATTTATAACACTCCTCAAGCAATACGATATTATCCTTCTGCAGGAGACCTGGCACAATGATCCCATCCTGTTCAACGGCTACTGCTGCCATTCTCTGCCCGCCACGCCATCCCTAAGGGGAGGCAGGCCAAGTGGAGGCCTAGCCAGTCTTGTTTCCACAGAGCTAGAACACTCTTTAAGAGTCCTACCAAGCTGCAACTCACTAGCAACGGCTGTCTTACTTAATCTCAGGAAAGAAGCACTATTGCTGGTCAATGTTTATCTGCCCCCCTGTAATAAAAAATCTGTAGTTAAAGCCAACTGGGAAGAGCTGGAAGCGTTCCTAGAGCTCCTTGAATCCTCCTACCCATCCACCCCAATCATAATCGGCGGGGACTTCAACGCACGTATGGGAACAGATGACTACAACTTATACAGTCAATATAATCAGATTCAAGACCCTGGAAGTACAATAGACATAGGTCCCACACGACTCTCCAGAGACAGCAGATGCAACTACTCGGGGCTATGCTTAGCCCAGGTTACGAAAAGAAGGGAATTGACAATATTAAATGTCAACAAAGTTGGGGACCGCCCAGGGGAATATACCCACTTTGCAAAGGTGGGAGGAAGCGTTATCGATTATATCTTGATATCAAGTTTTGCCTATAACCTTGTGTCGAAGTTCCAGGTGGGGCATAACACCGAGAGTGACCATCTACCACTAACTTTAGCATTAGATGGCCTATCTCCAAACAAACCTATGGCTAATCCATATTTCATCCCCACCGCCAATCTGGGTCAACTTGTACCTAGAAGAATTAAATGGACTCCCATTCTCAATACTGAGCTAACCCACCTTCTTCACTCGGAAGTGAAGACTATCCATTCGGCCATCGTATCAGCTAATGCTGCGAGTTTGGCCCTGGACCTATTTAAAGAGCTATCAGAGAGGCTGAAAAGCTTCCTAACATCAGATATCCTTAAAATTGCCACAAAGCGGGCAAAAGACTCAGCGAGGTGGTTTGATGCGGAGTGTAGACAAGCAAGGAAACTTCTGAGACTAACATACCGCAAATATAGAAACACCGGAGCACCCTCTCTATTTACGGCATACGTCTCCTTAAGACGAAATTATAAACAAACATTAAAGAGAAAAAAAAAAGCCGAGAGAACTGCATGGGGTTGCTTAGTGAAGGCTTCGAATGAGAAAGACACAGGCTGTTTTTGGCGTACCATCTCGGGCCTCCTGGATCAGGAGCGCAATGGGCCCATATGCACGGTCGAACCACAGGAGTGGATGAGATACTTTCAAACTCTGTATCAAGATAAGGAATCACAACACAAAGAGATAGGTGCTCATCCAGGGGATTTACCACCTTGGTTCCCAGTCTCTGCAGAGGAGGTAGGGAAACTAATCACGCAACTCAAGAACAACAAAGCCCCGGGAATAGACTATATACCCGCAGAACTCCTGAAGGCAAATATGGGCTGGTGGGCCCCCCTATTGGCAACAATGTTTTCTTACATTGATTCTACAGGCACAATCCCTGACCGCTGGGCAGAGGCGATAATTATCCCAATCTATAAGAAAGGACCCACGTCAGACCCGGCGAGTTACAGGCCCATCAGTCTCCTCCCTATACCCAGCAAACTATATGCTAAACACCTTTATATTAAACTAATCAGCTGGATGGAATCAGAGGCAATTCTGGCGGAGGAGCAAGCCGGGTTTAGACAGGGCAGAACGACAATAGACCACTGCTTTGTACTAGCACATCTCATTGATAAATATGCCAAAAAAAACACGCGGAGTGCTATATGCAGCCTTCATAGACCTGAAGGCGGCCTTCGACTCAATTTCACGAGTCAGACTTTGGACCAAACTGAATACAACTAGCATTGACAAAAGACTATTGCTCTTGATAAACTGTCTTTACAAAGACACCAAGCTTTATGTAAGAACTTCACTCAACGGGCAACTCATCGGCCCTATCTCAGCCACCAAAGAGGTCAAACAAGGTTGCATCTTAGCCCCAGCCTTATTTAACTTATATATCAATGACATGATTAACTGTCTAACAGGCCCAGAGTTCCACGCCCCCAAATTGGCTGAAAAACCAATTTCAGCACTACTGTACGCGGATGACGCGGTTCTCCTCTCACGAACTAAAATTGGCCTCAAAAGACTGATGAGGGAATTCTCGGCTTATTGCAGGAGAGAACAATTGGTGGTGAACTGCCAGAAAACTAAGGTTATGGTGTTCGCTAGGAGACACAGACTACACAGATGGGTAATGGATGGTCAGATAATAGAGCAAGTCAAGGCCTTCAAATACCTGGGAATTGTCTTCCAGTCAACAGGGTCGTGGGTGGCACACCAAAAATATGCCAGTGAAAAAGCATCCCAAAGCTCTAAGATTCTGTCGCGCTTCTTCTATACGAAGGGAGGCAGGTACATCCCAGCAGCCCTAGAGGTATTCCAAGCAAAACCTCTGGCGCAATTACTTTACGGGGCTCCAATTTGGACGGGGAATCAGTGTAGTATTCTTGAAACGGTCCAGTCAAAATTCTTAAGACAGATTTTTGCCGTTCCATCATGAGCACCAAATGCGGCTCTACGCCTTGTGGCCAGCCTTCTATCTGTCGAAACACAGACTTGGCAAAGAACACTTAACTACTGGCTCCGTCTAAATCTAAATCCATCTGGGCTACTGCATCTAGTTACACGGGATGTACACAAAGGCGCATGGGCAAAGGCTGTGCACCAAAAACTCCTTTCATGTGGCTTGCACGCACAGCAATTACTTACAATGGGCCCATCCAAGGCAAAAAGCCTCATAAACCAGCGCCTGAAGAATATCGAAAAGCAAAATAATCTGGCCATCATCAAGAAATTTAGTGCATGGTACATTCATCTTCCCCCTTCCTACCTGGACTCCCGGGCATCATACCTGTCCAATTTAACCATTCCAAAATACAGGCGAGCTTTCACGCTGGCCAGACTGGATATGCTACCCTCCGCTGTCCTTGAAGGCCGATTCTCAAAAACACCATATCAGAATCGACTCTGTCCCTGCGGAGTTGGCATTGTGGAGACTGTGTCACATGTACTCCTGTCTTGCCCCTTATATAAAGACCTGAGGGATGAGATCGTCACGCCGCTCATATCCGCCATTCCGGGCCGCTCATCTGAGGACATACTGTTTTTCCTCCTGGCAGACCAGATTGCCCAGACAACAGAGAAGGTAGCCAGATTTATTGAGAGGGCCATGAGACTGAGGGCCGCCAGCTGAATGACAATAGTGTTCTCTGCTTGAATTCATAATTAAGATCTCATCTTTTTTGTTTTAATTGTGTTGTGCTGAATCCTGATTCAGCTCATTTTATTGTTTTATATAGGACTTTTTATCAGCATTTGTAATATGTCTTTTGATGCAATGGCCTGTAGGCTACGCAAATAAAGTTTGTTTGTTGTTGTACATGGATTGCAAAGTAGTTTTAAAAAGACAAAACTGTTGCTTATAGCCTGTAAATCAGCAAACTATGGAGCTCTGAATCAACTGAAATGTGGTAGAATATTTGCAGGTGATGCTTTGAGAAATTACTAGGTCAGTGCATGGATCAAAGTGGTACTTCTTTTCATTGATATAAGAGCCAAATATAATTGTGGATGCATTTTGTTGAAGCAACACAGTTTTTGATAGGGCAATCCCATGACTGGGATTCAATTCTGAATATATTCCTGTTGAGTTGAATGAGGCTTACTGTTAGGCGAGTGTGTATGGAATTCTACTGTAAGAGGCAATGTAAAATATGCATTCCTCATTTCAAATCTCTATTGGGGTTAGAATTCAGAGGGTAACTTTTGGCAAGCTGTTACTTTTTAACTTCAGCCACTGCCAGATCTTTTCTTTGGAATGGTTTGATAACACTTGCCAGCCGTGCATAGCCATTTGCACAAGGGGTGAGATTCCTTAGAAATGTACCAATGATTTAACCATTTAACAAACGTGTTTAAAATGTTAAATGATATATTTTTCCAATAAACATTTGTAAATAAGGAAAATAAGATTGCCAACAGATGTGAAAAAAAATTCCATGAAGGGGTGGATGTGAAAACTCATGAATCAGTAAGTCAGTAAAAAATTCCTATTCATTTAAGAGCAATTGCTTCTACTAATTAACAACATAAAATTATGATTCTATGCATTTAATGTAGAAAACAGTGGAGCACATATTAATTGTGTTGCCATATTTATTTATTTATTACATTTTGTTGCCATTGCTATTGCTTTACAAAGAGCGGTGTCAGAACGATATGAGACTGTGACTCACTTGTTATGTAAAGCCTTCAAAATATGCACTAGGTACTAGAGTCTTCATTAGTATACACAAATTGAACAATCCTCTAAATTTCTACACTGAACACTACAATGTTGAATGTTTCCGGATCAGAAATAAATTGTGGAAAGCTACCACAAAATATTTGAGGACTCCATATACTTTATCTCTCTGACTTGAGGGAGGTGAGGTAAAGAAAAAGGTAGGTGTTTGAGTAAAGCAAGGGTGAAGGAATAATGAAAGGGGTAAAAGGGGCTGTTCTAAACAATAACAAAAGTTTGAGTAAAGTGGCAGTGGAGGGACCCAGAGAGGAAAGTGGCACAATTTTAAACAACAGCAGAGGTTTCATTAATGGTGAAATGAAGGAACACTGGGTGTGTGTTTTGTTTTGAAAAAAGCAGGTTTTTTTTTTAAAAAAATCATATTTATTGGGTTTTACACGTAAATGATATAAAAAACAAACAAACAATACATAACACTACAAACAATACAAAATTACAAAAATACACACATACAAAAATCAAATAATTCCCTGCTTCATTCCTTAACATTTTGGTTTGACTTCCTCCTGTCTTTCCCACTGCGTTTCAATGTATATATTTATTCTCTTTAGCAATTTCCTCTCATCACTTACTATTATAATTCTAGTATTCTATTCTGTTTTTACTGTTGATTCTATTTCCTTATCTTAACTCATTATTGTCTTATCAAACCTTATCACTTATATCTCTTACAATTCTATTCCTCAGTTACTATCCTAAACTTATCTATATATATATATCATACTTCCATTCATCATTCAAAGATCTAATCTGTAAATTGCTTATCTTTCGGCATTATCTTATCTCTTAAATTTTACAATAATTTTTCAGATATTCTCTAAAAATTTTCCACTCTTTCTCCGCTGCTTCTTCCCTCTGATCACGGAGTCTCGCAGTCAGCTCGGCAAGTTCCATACAGTCCATCATTTTCATCTGCCATTCTTCTATGGTTGGTAAGTCCTTTGTCTTCCAATACTTTGCAATCAATATTCTTGCTGCTATTGTGGCATACATAAAAAAAGGTGTGATCTTCCTTTGGTATCTCCTGGTTGACCATTCCAAGTAAGAAGGCCTCTGGTTTTTTGACAAACGTGTTTTTCAACACTCTTTTCATTTCATTATATATCTTTTCCCAGAAGGCCTTCATTCTTGAGCAGGTCCACCACATATGATAAAATGTGCCTTCTACATTCTCACACTTCCAACATTTGTTATCCTGCAAATGATAGATTTTAGCAAGCTTGACTGGGGTCAAATACCATCTGTAAATCATTTTCATAATGTTTTCTCTTAACAGATTACATGCAGTGAATTTTATACCTTTCCTCCACAACCTTTCCTAGTCCGCCATCATAATGTTATGTCCTCCGTCTTTAGCCCAGTCTATCATTACAGATTTAACCAGTTCATCTTGTGAATGCCATTCCAGCAGCAAATTATACATTCTAGACAAATTTTTCGATTTTGGTTCTAATAATTCCGTTTCCAGTTTCGACCTTTCCAGCTGAAAGCCAAGTTTTTGGTCCATTCTGTAGGTTTCATTAATTTGATGGTAATGTAGCCAGTCCCTCACCTCCCCCTTTAGTTGTTCAAAGGGTTTCAACCTGACACTTTCTCCTTCTTGTATTAAAATGTCACAGTACTTTAGCCATTTGCCTTCCATGCTTACCTTTTTGTGGGCCTTAGCCTCTAATGGTGAAATCCATCTGTGTGTTTTCCTTTCTAGTAAATCATTATATTTCATCCAGACTCTGTATAATGCATTTCTAATTATGTGTGTTTTAAAGCCTTTGTGGGCCTTAATCTTATCATACCACAAATAAGCATGCCAACCAAAAGCATTATCATGTCCTTCCAGGTCTAATACATCCGTATTCTCTTACATAAACCAATCTTTCAACCAGCAAAAGGCCGCCACCTCAAAATAGATATTCAACTCTGGCAGGAAAAATCCCCCTCTTTTCTTATCATCTGTTAAAATCTTGAATTTGATTCTGGGTTTTTTCCCCTGCCTGACAAACCTTGATATATCCTTCTGCCACTTTTTAAACGGTTCCATTTTATCTGCAATCGGTAGCGCCTGGGACAAACATAACAGTTTAGGCAGCACATTCATCTTAATAACAGCTATTCGGCCCAACAGAGACAATTTCAAATTGTTCCATATCTCCAGATCTTTCTTAATTTCATTCCACACTTTTTCATAATTATCTTTAAACAGATTCTGGTGAAAAAAGCAGTTTTGACAAGGAGAAATAGCAGAGATGATTAGAACACACAAGCTGACTCCAAATAGAGCTGAAAAAGATCAAAATTGTATGGGCAGTGAACAATACCACATCATATTAAAGCTAGGTGGCATCAACATGTTCGAGTGCTTGCTTAGTGATATGGCATTTCAATCAGGACACCAGTCATAGATACACTTATCATTGCAGGTGGAGTCTTTTGGGTGATATGTGGATTCAGAATGAGACCTCCATGAATGAATTCATTCTTCTTGGCTTCACCAGTCATCCAACATTGCAACGCATCCTATTGACACTGTGCCTAGTTATATATCTCTACACTTTATTTGGCAACAGCCTCATCATCTTCTTGGTCTGGGTTGACTCCCGCCTTCATACAGGAATGTACTTTTTCATTGCTAACCTTTCTTTCCTGGACATATTCGGCACACAGGTCACTTTCCCCCAGATGCTGTTCCATATGGCCTCCAGAACCAATACTATCTCTTTCAACAGATGCATGGCTCAGCTCATCCTGATGCTGTTCTGTGGGATGACTGAGTGCTTCATCCTGGCTCTCATAGCATATGATCGCTATGTGGCCATATGTAGCGGTACCCCTGCGGTACCCAACCATCATGCGGATGCAAGTGTGTATCCAGATGGCAGGAGCCTGTTGGCTAGGAGGCTTCTTCAATGCTGCAGCACTGACAGTTGTCACCATAAATTTTCCCTTCTGTGGGCCCAACCAAATCAACCACTTCTTTTGTGAGGAGCCTGCTGTGTTGGAGCTGGCTTGCATGGACACCTATATAGTAAAAGTCCTTATATTTGCCCTGAGTGTCATTGTGCTCATGTTGCCTTTCACTTTTATAGTGATCTCCTACATCCACATTGCCAGGGTAGTGTTCAGCATGCGCTCAGCAAGGGGACGGCAAAGAGCTTTCTCCACTTGTGCTACCCACCTCACTGTTGTCACATTGCACTACAGCACCATCAGTTTCACTTACTTGCAGCCTCAGTCTGAACGTGCTGCAGAGCAGGAGAAGAAAGCTTCCATTTTCTATATTCTTTTATCCTCTATGCTGAACCCTGTCATCTATAGCCTGAGAAATAAGGATGTTAAAGGGGCCTTGTTCAAAGTCATGGGGAAAGTGACCTGAATCTCACCTTCGGAAGGGCTGTGTGTGTACATTTGTTGTCTAAAGCCACTTTATTGACACCATCTTGAATCCATTGTTAATAAATGTCACAGAAGATACTTAAAGGAACTGTTGGGATCAAGGTGTTGAGCATGGTGTTGAAACAACAAATAGATTTTTAAAGGTAGCAGTTTTATGTGGTACCCATATCTGTCTTTTCTGATACTTTAACCATTATATGCAGGCAGCCCTATATGAGGAAGTTTTATATGTGTGATGTTTTACTGTGGCTTTGCAATCTGTTGGGGCAATTCAGGACTCAGCTAGACTGGTAAAGAAAAAGCTATCCATATGTGTTGTATAGGCGATATAACATTGTATAAAGGTCTAAACCACTGAACCTCTTGGGCTTGCCGATCAGAAGGTTGGCAGTTCAAATCCCTGCGACAAGGTGAGCTCCCGTTGCTCTGTCCCAGCTCCTGCCAATCTAGCAGTTCGAAAGCACGTCAGTGCAAGTAGATAACTAGGTAGCACTGCAGCGGGAAGGTAAACAGCATTTCCGTTCGCTCTGGTTTCCGTCAAGGTGTTTTGTTGCGCTAGAAACGGTTTAGTCAGGCTGGCCACATGACTTGGAAAGCTGTCTGTGGACAAACGCTGACTCCCTCGGCCTGAAACGAGATGAACACCGCAATCCCATAGTCGTCTTTGACTGGACTTAACCATCCAGGGGTCCTTTATCTTTACCTATAACATTGTATGTGGAGTCCCATTTTTCTCTACCTGTTTTCCCTCTTTAAATTTTCAACTCTTTAAACTGAAATGCATCTTTGATGCGTCTAGATCCAGCCTCAGTCAGAGGGGTGGCTGATGATGATGATGATGATGATGATGATGATTTGAATTTCTTATTGGATGAATATATCCATAATACAATCCAGTAGTAGTTCACTCATCAGCGAAGCACTTGTACCGTTCCAATGGGGCTTGTGTCAGAGGCTTTCGGGAGGATTGTTCCCTAAAGCTGGAAGTGGATTTAATGGAGGATTATACAAATTCAGGGAGCACAAATGGCTACTAGTAGCAAGGGTTCTGTTTTACCCCCACTGATGGAGGCAGTATGTCTCTGAATACCAGTTGTTGTGGGGAGGGTGCTATTGTACTCATGCCCACTTTGGGGATTTCCAAAGGCATTTTGTTGGTCACTGTAAGAACAAGTTGCTGGGCAAGATTAGCCATTAGCAGACTCTTCTTATGGTGTTACGTACATGTGTAGGGAGTTGTGTTCCAAAGTGATGCCTTGAAGTGTTTCTTAACAAAACAACAACAACTGAACAAAATAAGAGTGCTGCTGGATTAGACCAAAGACCCACCTAGTCAGCATCCTGCTCCGATAGTGGCCAGCCAGATGTCCTTGGGGAGCCTTCAAGCAGAAACTGAGTGCAGCAGTACTCTCCCCATCTGCAACTTTGTGCTTCAATGCAATGTTTCTTAGGATCCAATGGGGGGAAAGTAAAATTAAGAATAAAAACTCAAAGCACTTCATGAATAACACCTTTTTATGTCTGCATCTTCCCTGACTTGTTCAAGGCCACCTCACACTATTTGCGACAATCACACACTCAACAGTTCCTGCAGTCAACTCCAAAGAAAAGAAATGTGTATCTAAGCACACACAGGTGGGAAGCCCTGTTTGGTGGCAATGCCATGTCACATTCCAATGAATTTGTTCTTCCAACACTTAGGTCACTTCCAGACAGCCTCAGTACTTAGCGATCATGCTGATTTGTTTGCAGGCAGATTAGATTAAATCTGTTATTTATTCCCTATTTATTCTGATTTGTTTGCAGGAAAGTTAGGTGATCAAGCACGTGTTATCCTATACTTTCTAGTGCACTTTCTCATTACTTTCCTTATTTCAAAAGGTCTGACTTTGTGTGACTAATGAAACCTTCCCCTCTCTCACTATTGACTTTGCACTTGATCTCACACTCAAACCATGAAATGATGTCATAAAATGCAGTCAGCATTCTTGCCTTAATGTGACTGCAAGGAATATTCCAGTTATATATGTGTTTATTTATTACATATTTATTTACAGCATTTATGTACCATTATAAACATTTATTTATTCATTTATTTGCAGTATACGTAGCCTATGTCCACCTTTCCTTTTTCATATTTTTGTCAAATTGTTCCTCTTCCCACATACTTAAGGTGGTTGCCATGCTGTCCTCTAGTTACACCCACCCACCCACCCACCCACATGCTGTTTCACTGTTCCCCCCCCAAAAAAATAATTAATATGCTTTCTCAGCATATGACATTTTAAAAAATGCTTCTTCAACATAAGGAAAAATATATATTTAAAACATGTTGAGGAAATTACAATGTGACCACAAAACCAACCTTAAGTATTGTGGTTGTGAAGGGATATTGCATAACTCCCTCCAACCCTTTTCTGCTTACCAAGTGTAAATAAGTGGAATATTATTGTCATGTTGATCATCTGTTACAAAATTTGGATGGTTCTAGACCTCATAGTTTGAAAAAAGAAACAGGGCAATGATTTATGTATACTTAGCAAAATTCCCAGCTATACAAAAAAGGTAAAAATACAGTTTCCTCCTTTCTCATTCTTCAAAACCCAGCATACAATTTATAACAAGTGTACAATCAGTCCCAAACCGCAAGTCTTTTTGTGCAAGAGTTGAAAGTTTTAGAGTGGCTAGAAATACATTAATAAATATATTCCTTTTTCTCTCTCCACCTGCAACCCCCTCTCCCCCAGTGAGGCCCAAACAAACAGTTCAGGGCTGAATAGAATAGGAACTGATTTGCTAAATTACAATGAGCACTCACACCTCCCTTTGTGGGTGCCCTTTGCGGGACCGCGTACAGTGCCCCCAGGCCTCGTGGGACTCACCAGCTGGTTGGACTGGCCCACCTCCCTGTCGTCAGCCATTGGGGGTTCCCGCCTAACTCCAGTTTAATCTATCAGCGTCTTGTTGGAGGCGGGGCCAGCCAAGCGGATCACTAATGGGCAGGCTTCCCATTGGCCCACTCATGATGCATAAATAGGAGGTGGAGCCGACAGCCCAACCCTTGTAACACTTTTCATGTGAGGAAGCTAATTGTGGGCTTGTGTCGTGCACACCGCCTATCCCTGACAAGAGAAAGCCAATTACCATAGAAACACTACGGCTGATATGGGGTTTCTCCCCAGTATATGCTGGTCCAGCTTTAAAGTACAACTTTTCCAGGCCGCCTTTTCTTTGGCCTTCTTTGGTGCACACTGGATTGGGGAGTGCATCGAGGGTCCACTGTCATCACCTCACATGGGCTTTACCGTCATGGATATAAGCTTTCACCATGGCAGTGTGCAACTCAAAATTCGTTCAATTAGGTAGGGGCACTACTTTAACACTAGCAACCTCCTCTCGAATTGAACCCTTCCCTGTCTCTGACACACATAATTCATGAGAGTTGCTAAATTACAATGCACCCATTCCCACTTGTAAGTCCCTTCTGCTTCTGTACACTGCTTTGTTCTCATAAAAATACTTTAAGGTAAGTTTGGCTGAGAGATATTGGCAACCAAGAGACTACCCAATCTGTGTCCAGGCTAAGCAGCGGGCTGCATCTAGGATCAGGTTCAAACTTGCAAATTTCTCACGAGTGGAAAGTAAGTGATAGGCTGCATATGTGAATCAGACACCACAGATATAACACCACACAAAGAGCACTCATATCACCACAAAACACAAAGACTTGAATCCTAAAATAAGTTTACTTAAGGAAGTTAACTGAAGTTCCACTTCAGCAGCTCCACTCATCCTGTCTCACATTGCACAGGGGCACCCCAACCAAACTTGTGGTATGAGCATAGTAGCGGGGAAAGGTGGAGGGAATCTATGGATTTATTTATTTTTAAAAAGAAAAAACAGGATTCAATCCTCTTCTTGTGGATTCAGTCAACACGTCCAGCTATTAATCATCAAGTCCTATGCAGATTTACTCAGAAGTAAGACACACTAATTTGAATAAGATTTGCTTGGTAATAAGTGTGCATACAATTGCAGCCTTAGTGATAGGAATGCATAAGGCAATCAACCCTCAGCCCCCGAATCAAGCACTACTATGCACTTTAAGACCCTATTACAATCCAAAAATGGGTCAATGCCTTTAAGTGGTGATACTTTTCCTTACTGCTTTAGATAGGGCTCCTTTTACTTCCTTGTTCCTTAGACTGTATATGATAGGGTTGAGCATGGGAGTAACCACTGCATAGAATATTGATACCATCTTGTCTTGGTTGGGTGAAGTGTTGGCTTTGGGACTCATGTAAGCAAAGATTGCTGTGCCATAGCAGAGAGTGACCACAGTCAGATGCGAGGTACATGTAGAGAAGGCTCTCTGCCGACCTTCTGAAGAGCGAATTCGTAAGATGGCACGGATTATATACACATAGGAGAGCAGCACAACAACACAGGGAATCAACAGGACAATGACTCCTGCCACTATAATCACAATCTCGTTGACAAAAGTGTTGGAACAAGCCACTTTGATAACAGCCAGGAGTTCACAGGCAAAATGGTTGATGGTGTTGAAGCTACAGAACTGAAGGTGCATGGTAAATACTGTCTGCACCAGAGCATTGAGGAAGCCGCCCATCCAAGAAGCCATTGCCATCTGGATATACACTCGTCTGCTCATGATTGTCATGTAATGCAAGGGATAGCAGACAGCCACATATCTGTCATAGGCCATGGCTGCTAGCAGGATAAACTCAATACCACCCAAGGACAAAGAGATGTAGAGCTGAGCCATGCAATGACTGAAAGAGATGACCTTGTGACTAGTCAGGGAATGGACCAACAGCTGGGGCACCACACTAGTTGTATAACAGATGTCCAGGAAAGACAAATTGCTCAGGAAAAAGTACATGGGGGTGCTGAGCCGTGGGTCAATACGGATAGCCACAATGATGAGTGTGTTGCCTGTCAGGGTGACAAGGTACATGGAGAGAAACACTACAAAGAGACACAAATTTATGTTTCGCTCCCTGGAGAATCCCACAAAAACAAACTCTTTGACATTTGTCTGATTGTGTTGTCCCATCATGGAGATACTTTTTTGTGTGCTAAGAGAATGAGAACAGAGTCGCAGTGTGAAAAGTTCAGTGTGGACTCTAAAAAGAAAGAAAAAAATAGAAAATAGGGTGGTTTCCTTAGCTCTTGTATATGTATTATTATTATACCTATGGGAAGAAAATCAATAAAAATATTTGAAAAGTAATTTTGCAAGTTATCAGTTTGAATTAGGAAAGGTGGCATTTATTAGTTAGCATTCATGACACTAATAATTCATCCTTCTCTCCCCCAATTCCTAGACCCATTTTACCACTACTTAGGTAAAGGTAAAGGTACCCCTGACTGTTAGGTCCAGTCGCAGACGACTCTGGGGTTGCTCGTTCATCTAGCTCTATAGGCCAAGGGAGCCAGCATTTGTCCGCAGACAGCTTCAGGGTCATGTGGTCAGCATGACTAAGCTGCTTCTGGTGAACCAGAGCAGCGCACGGAAACACCGTTTACCTTCCCGCCGGAGTGGTACCTATTTATCTACTTGCACTTTTGGTGTGCTTTAGAACTGCTAGGTTGGCAGGAGCTGAGACCAAGCAATGGGAGCTCACCCCGTAGCGGGGATTCAAACCACCGACCTACTGATCGGCAAGTCCTAGGCTCTGTGGTTTAGACCACAGTGCCACCCGCGTCCCACTACTTAGTGTGTTTTTAAAAAGAAAAATAGGTGCCGGAACTAACCAAGATATGGTGCAACATGGGGCAGCCCTGAACAGATGCTGGTTTGACAACAGCTGCATTCACAGCCCACAGAGGTGCTAAAAACTACAGCAAGCTCTCTCCCTAGCTGGTATGTGGGTCACTCCTGGTTCTGGCACTGGTTAATTAAATGCGCCCCCCACCTCCATTGTTCTCATAGATTCAGGCAGATGGCTAGGGCAGCTTGGAAGGGCCCTTGCACAAATGCACACACTTGCAATGGTAGAGGCCTGGCTGGAAAGCTTAAAGCCTGCTGCTGCTACACAGGAGACAGATTGAAGAAAAGGAAATACAAATTGGTGCAGCCCCAAAGCTTGACCAAACATGGCTAGGAGTGGTTAAGAGCTAGGTAGAGTCATAGATCTAAAAAAAGAAGTGTAGACTTGCACATGCTGGCCAACTTCAGTTTTGAGTTGAAATGTTCTTTTTGGCCTTCTCAGAAGTACATAACGGCACAAAGTGGGAGGGAGGAATGCTGGCGTGCAGTTGCACCAGTACCTGAGAGGTGCCAAAACTGCACTCTGGCCCTATCTAGCTGAGAAAAAGCACTGCCACAACTTTAGTATTTTCCTAGATACATAGCAATGCAAGGCTATCATCACACAGCCCCATTGGAGGATTTGTTGTGCTGTTAAAAAAAAAAATGTTGACCAGGTAAAAATAAATGGATACCCCTGGGAACATATACAGTACATACCACTTGGAAAAAAGCCTGAAATGTAAGTCATATGGAAAGCATGAGATGATTTACAATATGAACATTAGGACTGAAGTTAGATTGTTACCTTTATAACAGTATTTATAAGCCTCCAACTAATAGGTAAAATATTATTCAGGTTTACACCAATAATAGAATAAAATAATTTAAACAAAACAGCAGAAAAATCAGATCTGAGTTACTAATAACAAATAGAATTAATTCTCCAAAAACGTTTGGTGAAACAAAAACATTTTCAGGACACAGTTAAATGTCAAAATTGTAGGTGCCTGATTTTGATGGCAACAGTGTTCTAAAATACTTGTGGCAGTATATTGTATGGGCCACAGTAGTGCTGTGTGTTTTCCAAACTCTTTGTCTCTGTCTATCCTACTCACTCACTCACTCACAAACACACATCTACAGGAACCACTTTTAAAAAATCTTCTATTTTCAGCATTTGGGGGTGAGTGGGGATGGGGCAGGAGGCACAAATGTGGTTAAACATATCCATGGGGCTTCTTCATTGCCAAGACATCATGGAAGGGTGGACATGATCTATATCTATCTATCTATCTATCTATCTATCTATCTATCTATCTATCTATCTATCTATCTCTCTCTATCTATCTATCTGAAGAAGTGTGCATGCACACGAAAGCTCATACCAAGAACAAACTTAGTTGGTCTCTAAGGTGCTACTGGAAGGAATTTTTTTATTTTGTTTTATCTATCTATCTATCTATCTATCTATCTATCTATCTATCTATCTATCTATCTATCTATCTATCTATATTAGAAGAAGTCAAAAGTGGTGTGGGTGGGTGGGTGGGTGTAAAACTGCCCAGTGAAGACTAAGCATGTTCAGTGTCCACAGAATGCTTTTTGACTGGTTACTACTGGAATAACCCACAACAGTTTGAGAACATATTGTGTATGTGTGTAAAATGCACAGCAATAAAAGCTTTTCAGATATTATTCCAGTTAGAACTAGAAAGGAAGCAGCAACTATTTTTTTAAAAAAGTAAGAAGAATAAAGTTCTCTCATTTGAATCCCATCTCATTCCTCCCACCACTTCTTACCTTCACAGGTGTGCAACCCTGCTGCAGAAAGAAAATTTGTTTCAGCATGGAAGACATTTAAGAACATCTGAATTCCTCCCAGAAAAACTAATTGAGTTATGCAACGGGTGTTGGACAGGTGCTGGTCCCCAATGGGAAATTAACTAGGAAACAACTTGAGTTGAAGTTGGGAACTGCAGCATCAAAGCCTTCAAATACCATTCATTCATTTATTCATAACTGCTTTATATAGTACTTTACTTTTAACAATACAAATTGTTCTAAAGGTGGCTTACAAGTAAAAATAAAATTCAATGATATAAAGGACAATATCACAAAAAATACTTTAAAACTGTCAGGAGAGACCTTCTTGTGATTCCACTGTATGGTGCAGTGGTACAAGAAAGGGCCTTCTTTGTGGCTGTGTACTACTTTCTGGAATGTCCTCTCCTTGAAAATGCATCTGGCACTGATTTCTGATGGTGCTTAAATGTGTTCCTTTTACTTCTGGCTTTTGGAGGAGGATAGGCAATGTGACCAGTAGGCATTTGAGTGTTACCTGTTATATTTGAAACTGTTATTGTGCATTTTTAAGGTTTTAAAAATGCTTTAAAAAAATAACACTGGTAATTGGTTGATATAATTAGTGTTAACTTGTTTTGATGTTTATGTTGGCATTCTGTTGAAATGATCTCATCTCCGTGTGATGAAAGGCAGATTTATAAATCTAAATAAAGGGATAAAAACTCTTCAGGATCCTTTCCACAATTGGTGGTACCTGGCCCTCTGAAAGGAGGTGGAACAGGACCTCTACTATTTGTGGTCGTTCCCCATTTCATAGGACCACATTCACCGACCATAGTTCATGGATGCTGGGACCTGGAATCCTACAACTTCTAGAGAACACAGGTACTCCACCATTGTTCTGAAGTATGAGTGTCCTCATTAGGAAAAATAACAATGTGTGCTATTCCTGACCAGTGGTAGATCAGCTGCTTTTCAGGCAGAAGGTTTCATGTTCAATCTCCAGGTATCATCTCAGATATAACAATACCACTAATAAATTCAGAAACTCTTTATTTCCAGCAGGAGTGCAAAATCTAGATGATAAATCAGTTGATTTTAAAGCTCCCACTGATTAAATTTTATTTGTTTTTTTGTTTTTGTATACAAAATGTACATTATTTTTAATACAGATTCTGGGGGAAATTTAAAGTAGTGCTAAAGAGATCACTCCATCAGCTCAAGCAAACAGAACTTCTAATCTCATGCACTGATACCACCACCAAAATATCCTCAGATGACCTGAGGGCCTAGGCAGGAATATGTAGGGAGAGACACACACTTTTAGGTACCTAAACCATTTAGGGTTGTGTAGGTAAGATTGCCGGCTGAGCCACTTGCTGGAAGTGACCACTGTGTGACTCTGGTAAGTGAGGCTTTGGGGGGGAAGGTAGGAGGTGGCCCCTTCCTGTTCTGCCTCAGGTAGCAAAATGGGATGGGCTGTCCCTGGGTACAGTCATTCTATCTCTCCTCCCCAGGTATTTCCTTTTTCTTCAGCAGTGCATACCCTCATTCTTTGAGAGCTATTCCTTCCCTAGAGGCACACACCATTGTCTCTCGAGACAGATGGATGTCAACAACAATGTCTTTCCCTACAAACTACCACTGGATTCTGCCTACTTGCTCCATTATGGACCTGGTGTCCGCTTCCAACCCTTAATCCAGAAGACTCACCCCAACTGAAACACTGCCATTTTTTGGTGGAGTTCTCAAGCCTGAATTAACTACCGGTAGTTCACGGACTTCATATGAGACCATTAGAAGGATTTGGACACAGCTTCCAGGCTTCTGCATCCTGAGGATCTTCTATCTCAACCCTTTGGAGTCATTGACATAACCCATGATAAGTAGCAGACCATGGAGTATTGTCTTCTAGTCAGCTGCCATGGAATCAAAGTATAGGAAACGGCTTTGGAAGTTCGAAATGAGGCAAATGGAGTAGTCAATGATTAACCCAACTTGTTCAATGCAAGTAAGGTGGAATCATATACAGTTCTTGTCAGAACTTACTCTTGGGACCAAATTAGATGTGACAGTTGTTGGCATCCATCTATCTCAAGAGACAATGAACTGTGCTTCCAAGGGTGAAGTGAAACTGTTGTGGTAACAATACCAAAGTGACCACCCCAGGACACAAGCCTGAGCAGTGTGTATGGAGGTCTTGGGCTGCCCAGATGATAAGACACCCGCCTCAGCCTCACTAATGTGGTCCAAAGCAAAGCACAATGATATATATATATAGCACCAGCTTGGCTGCAGGAGTGGCCAGAGGAGGTATACAAGGCACCATCCAAGCATTTTAGGGACTCCAATCCAGATTTAAGTATGGTTTACTCCTTAGTCATTTCTTCTCCCAAAGATATCCTGCAAGGCAGCAGATATTCTTCAATAAAGAAACAGAAGTCAAGCCTATGATAAGATCTGCCAGGATGTGCAGCTTCAGATGCAACAGATCTCTACCTCAGGGGGCTGATTCTCAGCTCGGGGGGCTCAGCGGATCTTAAGTCCCAAGCCAAGCTCAACTGAATACATTTTTTTTAAATTCATATTTATTGGGTTTAACACCTATCAATATAAAAAACAAACAAACAATACATAACACTACAAACAATACAAAACTACAAAAATACACACATAATCAAATAATTCCCTTCTTCATTCCTTAACATTTTCATTTGACTTCCTCCTGTCTTTCCCACTGTGTTTCAATATATATATTTATTCTCTTTAGCAATTTCCTCTCGTCACTTACTATTATAGTTCTAGTATACTATTCTATTTTACTTTTCATTCTATTTCCTTATCTTAACTCATTATTATCTTATCAATCCTTATCACTTATATCTCTTACAATTCTATTCCTCATTTACTATCCTAAACTTATCTATATATATATCATACTTCCATTCATCATTCAAAGATCTAATCTGTAAATTGCTTATCTTTCGGCATTATCTTATCTCTTAAATTTTGCAATAATTTTTAAGATATTCTCTAAAATTCTTCCACTCTTTCTCCACCGCTTCTTCCCTCTGGTCGTGGAGTCTCGCAGTCAGCTCGGCAAGTTCCATATAGTCCATCATTTTCATCTGCCATTCTTCTATGGTTGGTAAGTCCTTTGTCTTCCAATACTTTGCAATCAATATTCTTGCTGCTGTTGTGGCATACATAAAAAAGGTGTGATCTTCCTTTGGTATCTTCTGGTTGATCATTCCAAGTAAGAAGGCCTCTGGTTTTTTGACAAACGTGTTTTTCAACACTCTTTTCATTTCATTATAAATCTTTTCCCAGAAGGCCTTCATTCTTGGGCAGGTCCACCACATATGGTAAAATGTACCTTCAACATTCTCACATGCTCAACTGAATACATGCCAGTATAACTTGCTCATCCTGATACAGCAGGGGCTCGGGTGAAGTTGGCTGAGATGAGGCCATTGTAAGTCCCCAGAAGAGGCATTATAGGGGTGAGACCAGAGAAGGGAGAGTTAGACTAGATCAGGGGTCAGCAAACTTTTTCAGCAGGGGGGCCGGTCCACTGTCCCTCAGACCTTGAGGGGGGCGGCGGACTATATTTTGAAGAAGAAAAAATGAACGAATTCCTTTGCCCCACAAATAACCCAGAGATGCATTTTAAATAAAAGGACACATTCTACTCATGTAAAAACACACTGATTCCCGGACCGTACGTGGGCCGGATTGAGAAGGCGATAGGGATGGATCTGGCCCCCGGGCCTTAGTTTGCCTACCCATGGAGTAGATCCTAATCCCATTCAGCTCAGTCAGATGACATGGCAACCTGGAATAGAACACTATTTCAAAGCCTTGTTTTTCCCATTGCCAGGCTCAGGGAGAGCAACAGTAGCCCAACTGGCTGAACAGGATTTGTTACTTTACACCTAATCAGCTTACACTGGCTTGCATTACACCTTCTTCTTGTGCAATGGATTGTTCCTCTGTAAATGGAGTAGACATTGTTAAGTCTAGTTTTGGCCCTCAGCCACTACTCCACATTAGCTCATTTACCTTCTTTTTCCATTCCCCAAACTCTTAAATTGATTGGCTCTCAGGAGACACACATGCACACTAAACACCATGATATTTTTGTAAACTTCAAGAAATCACCACATCAGCCTGAAAGAAAGTGCAGAGAATATTGGGCTCACTTCATATTAATTTACTAGGTCTATTTTCAAATAATTTCTCCCCCAACAAAACTTTTTAAACTATATTTTTTTAGAATCATTGAAGACATTTCTTTTATCTGTTCCTAGTGAATTTTATCTTCTACTCATGCAAAGCACAGCTTCAGCAAGAAGGTCAAGAAGTATAGAAGAGACAGCGAAATGAGAAGACTGTTTGATTAAATGATTGCTGTTATATTTGGTTTTTGTGTTCCTAAGCAAACTAGTCCAAAAAAGGTATGTTCTGTTTTTCATCTATAGTGGTCCAGTGGTATTTGCCATCCAAAACTATCTAATACCAGTGCAACAAAAGTGACCCCTGTTATCTATAGCATCTTGCCTCCTTTCAGGTCTGGCTGCAGACAGCAGAAAGATCTGGAATTTTTCAGGGCCCCAACAGTGCCAAAGGGTCAATCACCACACCACTGCAATTATGACATTTCACATTTAATCCAAGAGGGCCAGCAACAGTAAAAATTCCTACCTTGCATGGCTCACCTTTTCAGGTAAATGGGCTTCACTGAGATACCTTTACCTAACATGTCCCCAGATCCTAGAGCCAGCACTGACTACCTTGAATCTTTTTTTTTTTTATTATTAATGTTCACAGAGTATCCAAGTGGCTGTATCTTTATCTTGTTACAGGTAGAAGGCTGAATGATATTGACTACTCTTCTTTCTCTCAGACCTGAAATTTGAACCTGGAGATCTAGACAGTTTTGGAGACATAACCCTCCTGGACTGCACCTCCCTTCTATAAATTGAATATCAATATTCATAAATGGTCAACATTATGCTTTTGCCTAATGCAATCATAAATATTGTTTTGTTGGTATTATTATTATTATTATTATTATTATTACCCCACCCATCTGTCTGAGTTTCCTTTTTGAAATGGAGTGAGTTATTTAGAGCACTCTCCTGAAACATGCTATGTCAGACCATTGGTCCAGCTAGCTCAGCATTGTCTATGCTAACTATTGGAGACTGAATCTGGGACTTTCAAAGGAGGAAGAAGATGGGTTGGGGATGACCAAGGTTGTTGGGGGATTACTCAGCTAGTGTCAATACTCTTTAACTGAACCTATGTTAAAGTCAAGATGTCACACAACAGATGACATCCTAGGTAAAGGTAAAGGGATCCCTGACCATTAGGTCCAGTCATGACCGACTCTGGGGTTGCGGCGCTCATATCGCATTATTGGCCAAGGGAGCCAGCGTACAGCTTCCAGGTCATGTGGCCAGCATGACAAAGCCACTCTGGCGAACCAGAGCAGCGCAGGGAAACGCTGTTTACCTTCCCGCTGCAGTGGTACCTATTTATCTACTTGCACTTTGACGTGCTTTAGAACTGCTAGATGACATCCTACCACACAGTAAAAAGAAAAAAGGCTAGGGTAATTTTGCTGCTAGGGATATTGTTAATCAACATGGTTTAAGGAGAAATGTTATTTAAAAAGGAGGAGGAGGAGAGAACACACAGAAAGAAAGTCCTGCTGACACATCAAGAGTATACAAAGAAAGTATCAGGTGTTAAACAGATTATGATACACCAAGACCAAAACATCAACACAGCTTGCAAATATAAAGCAAAGCGCAAAGTCATGTAAATGGGAACGGTCACAGGAAATTGTTACTCACATAGCCATATGTAGAGGTAGTGGTCATGCGTGAGTAGCGGATGCAGACAAACACCTCCTCACCGTCCCTCGGCGAAAGTAGTACAGTAGATCAGAAGAGTACAGGTCTTCTGATCTTCTGTACATGACTTTGCGCTTCTAATAGAGAACTATCTGCAGGAAAATTTGCATGTTTGCACTGCACCATGACAGTATTATTATATACATTATTGGCAGAGTTGTGCCATTAGTTGACTGTTTGTCTCTAAGTATCTCCAGGCTTTGACATCAAGAGTACACAGAGAAAGGAAATAAGCCTGAACTTCCATGTGCAAAGGCAACTTAAGTAACATTGTACCAAATATCAGGGAGGAAAAATAAAACAGTTGCAGTTTTCAATGAATCAGTTCCAGGCTAACTTGCTTGTAGATTCTACTTTTAAATAAAAATAACACAAGGAAATGAAAGGAAAAGAAGCTTCCTTCTTTTTTCTTTTTTCTTTGCTATGGCACAGTCTTTGGAAAAACACCTTACTTCCAGGTGTTAACATTACCTCAAAGGATCTCATCATTGTCTGATATCATTGTCAACATTTATTTCTTATTGTGCCACTTGAAATATTTAATATAAAGCAGAAATCAGATATGGCTAATATTGTATTAGTGAGAAAAGATTAAATTCTGATATAACCAAATATTTTTTTTAATGTTTATTGATTTATCATAAACATATGCACAAAGTAACACATAACTATATAAACCATATAGGAACCATACACAGAGCATACTGAGTATAAAAAAAATGGCAGAGATGCAGTTACATATACCTACATTTTTAAGATGAGTCTATAAAGTACAACAACGAGAAGTGAGTCATGGGAGTAGTACTTATGTGACTCTATTTAGTTATATAATCACAAATGCAGACGAGTTCACATTGAAACTGTTCAGTTTGGCTTAAACCCAGACAGCAGGTCTATGTCTAACCAGACTTTCAGATAGCACAATCAAATATTGGATCTACATTTAGAGAATGAACCCTTCACTTGTGGTGGAGGAGTGTCGATTAATTTATTAAAGTTTTGATTTGCTTATCTCAGATGTTTCAACCAAACCTCCAAGTTCACCTCAGCATTTCACTTGACTAACATTGACCATATCATTAAAATGTGAGAATGCAGTGCAAACATTTATAGCTCACTATTGCCATGACTGCTTATTCACATTTGTTTTCTAGATGGAAGATGACACAGTCTTGGGGCAATTAAATTACACAGGAGTAACAACATTCATCATTGCTGGATTCACAGGTACTAAGAAGTTACAAGTTATATATTTCATCACATTCCTTCTCATATATCTCCTTACACTTTGGGGAAACATCATCCTGCTTATCACACTAAAGACAGAATCGAGTCTCCACACACCGATGTACTTCTTCCTGAGCAATCTTGCTATCCTGGAGATTGGTTACACCTCAGTCACTCTCCCTAAACTTCTAGCAATATCCTTAGGAAGATCTAAGGCTATCTCTCTAACAGCATGCCTTGTGCAGTCATATTTCTTCTTCTTTCTGGGTTCCACAGAATGCTTCCTACTTGCTGTTATGGCTTATGACCGTTATCTTGCCATATGCAACCCATTGAGATACTCAACACTGATGTGCAGTAGAATGTGTGTCTACTTAGCTTTAGCTTCCTGGGTGACTGGATTCCTAAATCCTTGCCCATCTACCATCTTAGTTGGCAGATTGCACTTCTGTGGCAACATCATTGACCATTTCTTCTGTGATGTCCCTCCACTGCTCAGCCTGTCATGTACTAACACCTACATCAGCAGAACCATCATCTTCATCAGTTCAGCTGTCATAGTATTAGGAACTTTTCTGTTGACCATGCTTTCTTATGTCTGCATCCTGGCAATGCTCCTAAGGATGTCCTCAGCAAAAGGGCGGCAGAAGGCCTTTTCCACCTGCACTGCCCACTTGACTGTAGTTTCACTCTACTATGGAACCGTTATCTTCATATATGTCAACCCCACAGGCCAGAACTCAATGGAAGTTAACAAGGTGGTCTCATTTATCTACAGTGTGGTGACCCCCATGCTCAACCCAATCATCTACAGCTTGAGAAATGAAGATGTCAAAAAAGCTTTAAAAAAAATGATGCTTAGGAGATTCTGCCCTGGAAGTCAAACATTTTAGAAACAGAAGCTTGGCTTTAATGTGATTTCATAATGTATAGAAGTTAACTAAAGATACTCCAAGATCTCCTTCTGGTTGGGCAATCTAAGGCTGTGCACATCCTTAAAAATAACAAAGTGAACTATCCATTTAGAAATCTTGAGTTTGTTCATTTGCTTTTCCTCCTCTATTTAGAATTCCCAGGCAACACTGGGCACTTTCTGCTAGTTAATTTATATGCTTAATCCATCTATATTCATAGTTACTGTATTCCTCCTCTGTGTTAAATTTTCAAATAAAAAATCAGTTTAAAATTATTGGCTCATTTTTTTAGATTAAAGGGAACATATAGCACATAATGTCTAGGAAGTCCTAAAAGGCATGCAAAGTCTTAGATATGTGGGACTACCTACTGGGTGATTAGACCTCCAGTTTTTGCTGCCTTTCTGGTATTGGGTGTGGGGGGTACTCTTGCATCCAGCACCTTTGAAGACAAAATGTGTGTCTGATGGGCTGACTTCAGATTGGTGAGCCACAAGTCACGCAGGCTTGCCCTGAACTGTTGCTGAGAAAGCCAGACTGCTATGGAAATTATAACTACTACTGCTCATCCCCCATTACAGTTATTACCATGCTCTCACACAGGGCTCCTAGTGCTCCCAGGAATTCTACTCATCTGCCCCACACCATCTTGGTTCTCATTCAGAGACCCTCTCCAACCTTACAGATCCTTCTTTTTCTATAGATGCCCAGTGGAAGATCAGTGGGGAATTGCCTATAACCTGCTTGAGATTGAAACCACTGCAGTTTTGTGTATTATGTGAATTGGTGGATATGGTTCACTGAGATATATGTGGCCAGTTTACGTCAATATGTTTTCACTTGCATATTATGTGTAATATCAACCCAAGACTAAGCTGGTGTTGTAGGGATGTGGCAGCAAAGTATCCATCTTATTGTACCATTAATGACATTCAATATCCATTTGCCTTAGAGTGGTTTCAGATATGCTCCTGGAAAGCATCCAGACATGGCGAGGAATTGTGTTCTGCTACCATAAACTAAAGAGAATTCTGTAGTGTTGACATAGCAAGTATGATTCATGCTTTTGAAATATTTAGAGTAGCATTGGTATATAGGAAAGTTTTGATATTTTTCTCCCATTAGAAACATTCCTGTATTAATAAAGTGGAATGTAAAATACAGTAGTCAGATCTTTATGTATTTCACATATTAACAGACATCATTAGTGATGATCTTCAACCATGTTCTAATAGTATGGATGTTGCTTGTTTATTTTCATTTCATCTATGAAACATCTTTCCACAAAACATCTCAAAGCCATTAAAAATAAAAATGTCATAAAAACACCATTCAAAACATCAAAAATAAAAACACATAAACTATTTCAGATGCAATAGAGATACTGGGATTAGAATTTCTACATAAAAGCCTTCTTGAGGAAAGAAAGTATTCAGTACATAAAGGCAATAGAGATGGTTCTTAGAATCACAGAATTGTAGAGTTGGAAGGGATCCCGAGAGCCATCTAGACCAATTTCCTGCAATGCAGGAATCTCAACTAAAGCATGCCTGATAGATGGCCATCCAGTTTCTGCTTAAAAACCTCCAATGAAAGAGAGCCCACAGCTTCCTGAAATAAACTCTTCTACTGCTGAACAGCTCTTACTGTCAGAAAGCTATTCCTGATGTTTAGTTGGAATCTCCTTTCTTGTAACTTGAAGCCATTGGTTTGAGACCTACCCTCCAGAGCAGGAGGAAACAAACTTGCTTCTTGTCTGATATGTAATGGGAGGGAGAGAGTTCCAAAGGGTGGGTGCTGCCACCCTAAAGGTTCTGTATCATGGAAAATGAACCCCCTGAAGAGATTGCATCTGCAGAAGGCCTATAATCTATGCTTGCAAAATAATTTCACAACAAATGCCCAGGGAGAGGAATTTCATGGTGAATGGTAAAGCACTGCAACTCAACCCACTGTTTTTCTCTTCCAAATCGTACTGCACACTACTTTTCAGATTTTCATAGAATCATGTAATTGTAGAGTTGAAAGGTACCCCAAGGATCATCTAGTCCAACCCCCATCCATGACAGATGGCAATCCAACCTCTGCTTTAAAACCTCCAAAGAAGGAGAGTCCACAACCTCCCAAGTATACCATGTTCACAGACTTTGGTCCTTTGCCAACTATCAAAACATAAAAATCAGCCCATTGGAACAGATCTTTCAGTGTAGGTGTGTTAAACTATGGAACTCACTCCTGCAGGAGGCACTGCTGACCACTAACTTGGATGGCTTTAAAAGTGGATTAGACCAGTTCATGAAAGAGAGAGCTATCAATGACTTCTAACCATGATGGGTATGCTCCACCTCCACAGCTGGAGGCAGCAAAGACTGCAAATTCTAGTTGCTGGAAACCACAGAAGGGGAGAGTGCTCTTGTGCTCATGTTCTGCTCCCTGGTTTCCCACAAGCATCTAGCTGGCCACTGTGAGAACAGTGTACTAGATGGGCTACTGGCCTGATCCAACAGACTATTCTTATATTCTTATGTCTTTATAGTGATAGTATGGATCATGAAAACTTCAGATCTCTTCAATTGATCTTCAGGTCCTTGAGGTTTCAGTTGAAGAATCTAAATTCCAAGGGAAGATATTCTCAGCAGAAACTTCCTCATTGCCAGCTTCACTTCCTTGTTCCGTAGGCTGTAAATAATTGGGTTGAGTGTTGGCGTTAAGAGACTGTACAAAACCCCCACAAGCTGATCTCTTTCAAGTGAGTAGCTGGAGGTAGGACGGACATATGTAAATATGCTGGAGCCATAGAACAGAATCACAACTGTGAGATGGGAAGCACAGGTGGAAATGGCTTTGTGGCGCTGTCCTTTCTGGCGGCTGCTTAAAATGGCATGAAGGATGAATGTGTAAGAGTCCAGGGTGAAGAAGAAAGGGCTAAGGCCTACAAACACACCCACTGTAAGAAGGGTAGCCTCATTGACTGACGTGTCAGAGCATGAAATACTCAACAATGGTGGAATGTCACAGAAAAAATGACTAATTCAATTAGATTGGCAGAAAGACAGGCGAAATGTGAGTGTTGTGTGGAGAGAAGCATTGAGGAAACCACAAGTCCAAGATATAGCAGCCAACTGAAGGCAAATATATTTATTCATGAGTTTTGTATAGCCCAATGGATGGCATATGGCAAAATAGCGGTCCAGAGCCATAGAGGCCAGAAGGAATCCTTCGGTGCCCACCAAGGCAACAAGGAAATACAACTGTGCAGCACAACCCATGAAGGAAATGACTGGGGATTCAGCCCAGAGATCTGCTAGCATTTTTGGTACTGTCACAGAGATGTAGCAGATGTCAAGGAAAGAGAGGTTGCCGAGGAAGAAATACATGGGGGTGTGGAGAGACCGATTTAACACAGTCATGGTGAGTATGGATGAGTTTCCCAAGAAGCAGACAGTATACATAGTGAGAAACAGGATGACAAGGAAGGTCTTTCCTTGTGTGATATTTACAAATCCCAGGAGTATGAATTCCAAGATGCATGTTTCATTCTCAGAGGAAGTTGATCTCATGGTGTTTAATCTGAATATTACAAATGCAAGAATATTTCAGTCATTTCAATGTCATGCAGCAAAAAATTATCCTATATAGATATTTTTTAGTGTTACATCTAAAGCTGCACTATTTATATACTCTTAAAGGTATTTATATACTCTTAGAGTATTTATATACTCTTATACTCTTATATACTCTTAACTTGTAGCCTATTTGCATAGATTGACAACCTGCAGGTTTTTACTTAGGAAGTGATCCAATTGATTATCCAATTGATAATAAGTGATTATTCAATTGAAAATAATGTTTGCGGATTGATCTTGATTAAAAATATTCCTTCGAGTGACCTTGTTGTTGTTTTTGCTTCAGCTATACATGGAGTGGTGCCCTCCAGATCTTGTTAAACTACAGCTATCATCATATCTAATCCTTGGTCATGCAAGGTGTCCACAACATCTGGAGGGTATCATATTTGTTAACCCCTTTGTTATACAGTAACTCCCATTCTATTTCTCTCCCTACAGAATATGCACATCATGAAACTGTATCTCATAGTTCTTGCTCTCCATTCATGAACACCTGATTGGAGAGATTTCAGCATTATAAAAGGGCTGCAAACATCCCCAAGTGTTGCTTTAGGAGTAATGACTGCACAAACATCACATTTTATATTTCTCCTCCCAACTTCTGCATATGAAAGCCTACTCCTGCACCTGAACGTGGTTGCAATGCAGTAGCTAATGAATTAATGGTGCAATCCTATACATGCCTAGTCAGATGTTACGTCCCACTGTTTTCAGTTTGCTGAACACAGCATTCAACTCCTGGGTCCAAGGTCCCTTCAGTCCCGTCTCCATAACATATTTGAGAGAGTCACACACACACACACACACACACACACACACACAATTTGATGGGCATTGCCATTCAAATGGTGTGTGTGTGTCTTGTGACTGAGTGCCCCCTCAATATTTTATTCAAGTTGGTACCTATGTTGCTGAATGACCCCCAGGTAAGCGCATAAAGGATTGCAGGCTAAAGATGCAATTCTATATTCACTTTACATGGGAATAAGCCTCACTGAATTTAACAGGACTTTGTTCTGAGTTGCATTAATAGGATTGAAGTCCATCTAACAAGAACATTGTCTACTGATCCTTTTCTGATGTCAAAAAGAAAGAAACAAGCTCTTACTTTTGGAGGACTGCTGATCATTGTAGGTAAAGGATATGGTCAGTCTATCCTATTTTATGCAGCTATGAAATAGCTAGGGCTGTCCAATTCCAGAAGCTGTGTGTGTGTGTGTGTGTGTGTGTGTGTGTGTGTGTGTGAGAGAGAGAGAGAGAGAGAGAGAGAGAGAATGGTTCAAATCTTAAAGGATTTTAAAGTGTGCAGACATGATACCCCATTGGCATCATTATTTGAAGCAAAACATTATCCCCAGAGAATTTGAAACTGTTGCTTTGGGTATAAAAATTGGGTTCCTCCTATGGGGCCAGAATGATTAACTTCAAAGCAATATTGCACTTCCATTATCTAAGATTCTGCACAACCACCAGTTAGTAAACAGAACAATGCATTTCTTTTATTTATCATTGAATTTATATCCCCCCTTTCTCCCCAAAGAACTCAGGGCAGCAAACAACAGCATGTATCATAAATTGTAGTCAAGTTCTCACAAAGAGATTAGGAAGTAAACCTTTAGCTGGATTGTATCACTTCTACCTTCTGGTGGTGCTAGAGATGACAATTGCAGGTTCTTCTTCTTCTTCAAAAACAAACAAACAAACAAAAAATCTTCCACAATGAATATGTCTGAGAAAAGGTGAGGTGTGTACCCTCCTAGCAAAAATGTCTCCCCTCCTTTGTTCAATGAATATTTGTATGGATCATCAAACCTTATACCAATCTGAAAAGGTGCCATTCAGAAATAGCTCACGACACAATACTCTCTGTCAGAACTAGGTCTATGAGTAAATGTATCTTCAATATTTATTAACAAAAGTTTTCAAACATTTTATTTTCAATTAAAGTATAGCCATCCAAGTCCTTTGCTTTTTTTCAACACCTCATTTGCCAACTGAACTAAATTTCTCCTATACCTCCAGTAGTGGATTTTTATACATGAAACTCTCTTCATGCAGAAATAAAAAATAAAAACACCTTTGCAATACACAATGAGCATGTCAGAGAGTTGGCTTGAGCCAACCTTCATGTAATATTGTGCAATTCAGAAACAGCTTAATACTCCTCTACAATATACACTATGAGTGTATATAGGCTTAATATCTATTAACAAGAGTTTTCAAATATTTTATTTTCATGTTACAACTTTCAAACTTTTTTTCAACTTTTTAAAATCAGAATAGCATTCTGTGACAAATGAGTAAACTATTAGGGCTTAAAACAACTCTCCATACCCTGTTACTCAAATGTTCAATTAGCTGAGTCTTGTGCAGAGAAGATTCTTGTAACTGTCTTCTTAAATGCTCCTTTCACTTCTTTATTTCTTAAGGTATATATTATGGGGTTTAAAGCAGGTGTCACAACAGTGTACATAAGAGAAATCATTTTGTCACTCTCCGGAGTGTAGCTGGACTTGGGCCTTAAGTAGGCAAAAAGGGCTGTCCCATAGAATAATGTCACTACTGTGATGTGTGAGGAGCAAGTTGAAAAGGCTTTCCTCCTTCCCTCTGCAGAAGGAAGTCTGAGAATGGTTGAAATTATACGGATATAGGAGAGAATGATAAGCAGGAATGGACTCATGATGAAAAGGACAGACACTGTCATGACAACAATTTCATTTTTAGTGGTGTCTGTGCATGCCATTTTCACCAGTGGTGGGATATCGCAGAAAAAGTGCTGGATGTGTTTAGAACCACAGAATGGTAAGCTGAAGATCCATGTTGTTTGAGCAACTTCCACTGAAATGCCAATAATCCATGATGCGGCTGCCAGCTGTGTACATACTTGGTGGCTCATGATGACTGTGTAATGCAAAGGATGAGATATGGCAACATAGCGATCATATGCCATGGCTGCCAGGAGGCAGCATTCTGTCAGCCCCAGGATGGTGAAGACATACATCTGGGCTGCACATCCAGCTTTAGAAATGCCTTTATGCTCTGTTAACAAATGTATCAGCATCTGGGGCACCACACTTGTGGTGTAACACATTTCTAAGAATGATAGGTTCACCAGGAAGAAATACATTGGCGTCTGAAGAGAAGGGTTGAGTTTTACAAGCAGAATTATGAGCAGGTTCCCAACTAAGGTGATCATGTATGTTGCCAAAAAAATGAAAAACAGCAAGATTTGCAGTTCAGCTAGGTCTGAAAACCCTACAAGGATGAATTCATTAGGATTGGTCTGGTTCTCTCCTATGTCTTCCATAGAATGGATATCCTATATGGAAGAGGGAAAGATTGATACTGGGCATTAATTAGATCAAATAAGGACAGTATAGTTACTCACATACCTTCTTTATTACAGTCCAAAGAACAGTCCCACAAAAACAATTTTGGAAGAAAAATGCAGCAGATACAAAGAAAAGATACCAAGGCAGTCACTATGTTTTATCCAGAGCATGTTGATTTCTATTTCTTATTACCTCTGAGAAATTTTTTTTGCCACGGGCAGGGTAATATCATTTGACTTATCTTCGAGAAGATACTTGAGATGGAAGATTTCAGAAATGTGCAAGTGTGGAGGATTCCAAGGAGGAAATTGCAGACACTTTGCTCCTCCATTATTGTTTTTCCGTGCTGCAGCACTATGCTAAGCTAAACTCTTTAATGGCTTAGCATTTCCTCTCAATCCAGACCTTAGGTGTAAACACCTTATAATGGGCCCATCAATGGTGTATGGATAATCAGTTGATCGAACAAATTTAAGTCTTTAAATACCTCGGCCTTATTTCCAGTCAACAGGGTCATGGGGAAAATATCAGAAATGTGCAATGGAAAAAGCATCTCAAATTGCAAATGCTGACACGCTCTTCCCATACAAATGTGGCAATCACATACCAGCAGCACTTGAAGTGTTTAAACTTTAAAGCTAAACCCCTAGCACAGTTATTACATGGGGCTCAGATTTGGACAGGCACTCACCTTGGATCAGTTTGTTGTCAATACCTCCCAATCAACTATAATTGTGCAACTTGAATTTTCCTGTATGTGGTTAAATCCCACCTCAAATAAAAACAATCCAGAAGAGCTGCTGATAAGCACAAAAAAATACTGTAAATTATTTATGCTTAGTCAGAAGTATGCAATAGGAAGTGCACAGATATGCACATGTTGATTCTCTTAACTCTTTTCATTTTACTATAAATTAAGGAAGAGTGTCCAGATCTTCTTAACCCACAAATTAGACAGAACTGCTGTCATAGAGACATAACAAACCTACCTTATTCTTACTTTGCACAAGAAATAGCCACTCTTTCTTTCTTTGAAGTGGCACACTGTGATGCTGCAAACAAATACATGTTAATTTATATCTTCCCATCCTTGATGTAACTAAATTCTTTAGAAAAGCTTTTGGGAATGTTGCACTAATTAATCCTTGGGGTCTAGAGAAGTTGCAAAATATTTACTCAGAAAATATGAATGATGAAAAAAGTGGATGAAAAGAAGTTACCTCTAGAGATGTGAGGAATTACAAATGGCTTACATAAATCCCAACATTTTAAGGCATTTAAGACAGTTTATCCATACAATTAAAAATTCACCCATCTGAAAAATTATTGTGCAGGAAAGTGGGGGGGGGGGGGCTTTCAGCATCTGTAAACCATGTTGGATTGATTAGAATAAAATGAATGAAGTTGTTAAACAACCAGTTTGAATACCATACAAGTGCGTTTGGTTTCACCCAACATTGTGGGTGCCAAGTGCATGTGTGTGATTTCATGTGCGCCTCACACATGATATCACATGGCAGAAGGAGGCCCAATCGTGCCCGTCAGAAAGGCTCAACCGGGCCTGCTGGGCCTGTGATGGGTTCTGTCAGGCACTCCTGCTGCAGCAACATGCTCTGTCAGGTCTTCCCAAAGTCTGTTGCTGCAGTGGGAGGGCCTTACAGAACCCATTGCGGCCTCAGCAGGCCCTGTCAGTCCTTTCTGAGGGTGTGATGGGCCCCGTCAAGCCTCCTTCTGTTGTGTGGGCTGTGGAATAATGAGGGGACCCGGCTCCCTCCTTGGAAATTTTCATGGGCCCTCGGCTCCCATGTCCCCACAGAGATGGCACTCCTGATACCATCCAATGTTTCCAGTGTGTTGTACACATTTCTGAGTTTCACAGGACTCTTCATCCATCTGAGCATTCAAGATCTAAGGAAAATTACACAAGATTTCCTTTAACTGTATGGAGAAACTAAGGAACTTCAGGTAGAGCTGACAAAGTAGCACTAGAGAGTGCTGAGGAAAAGAATAATTCAAGACAGTACTGAGGCCAAGGCATGGCTTGCTTTTTGCCTTTATATCAGGGGTTGACAATCTTTTTAAACCACATAGCACATTTCAAATTTGGAGAGAGTGCCAAGCATAACATAGTTGCCATGGGGGAAATGTGATGTAACACAAAATGGCTGCTGTGGGGAAATGGCATGACACAAAATTGTAGAGAGTACCAGTCCTTTCTTTCTGGAGGGATGCAGGGTTACACCCCTAGATTCATTTTGTGAATCTAAGTTTGGCCTCATTGAGGGACAGTATTTCAATATGAGTAGGAAAATGAGAGAACCCCTAAACATATTTTAAAAAATAAAAAAGGCACCGGAGAGTGCTATCATTGCTGCCCCCATCCCCCTGAACAACCTCATGTTTATCATGGGAGGTCAGCTATGTCCTGCTGATGCTGATTGTGGAGATATATCCGTTAACGGCCAAAGAATCATGTTTTCCCCAACTCCAATCCTAAACCAAAGCCTGGACTGCCATTTGGGGTCATTGACATGGAATTAATTCCCATCAAGCACAAAGAGGCTTACTTCTGAAGCAGACATGTTTACCATGGTACTGTAAGTTAACTTTTCTTCATGACTGCCTATACAACAGCTCCTGTGCAACACGAGGCATGCCTCAGCAGTGGAAAAGAGGCACCAAGTCCTGCTCCCAATCTGCAAGTTCATAAGAACATTCAGACATTTTCTCTAGGTGTGTGGCATAAGACTTTGTAAACTGGAGTGTTGCTCTGCCCTTACTAAACCAGAGCCTTGCTTCACTTTCTGACATCTGAATATTGAGCAAGGACATTTGAAATGGGTGATCTGTGTATGAACAGCTGCTGACATGTAAGCATTGTATGCAATTGACTCTCCAGTTCAAAATCAAGGACTAAACCAGGTAGTGTGGTCCAACCAAGGTCCATGAATTAGCCTTATGTGTGGAGGTAAACATGTGAATAGGGTCCTCCCCATCACAGGCCTACAGTCTCCAGAAGGCTATCTAAAAGGGAAAGTGACCTTGGGCTGAAAAGTGTTGCCCACTCTTACAATCAGCAAAAAGAAGTAACAATCCTTTTCACACCCCTTCCAGATATAGTCTTACTTCTATAGTCTTGGTATTAATTAGAGCAATCTGATATGTGCTTATATTTAAATAAATCAAAACATGAAATGGAAAAGCACTGTGCAAGCTTACTGAGCTCTTTAATATTTTCTCATATGTGTTGCAGGCAAGACAACAAAATTATCCAAAGCAAAGCTGTAAAATCAGCAAAAGAATACTGAAGGGATGCACCAGAAACAATAGTAATCACAAAGAGAATATTAGGAAGTATCTAGACTGCACTACTTGTACTTGCAGGTGGTCTTTCAGATGACAGAGGGGGTGGTGTTGGTAGGGTTGGCAAATCTGATAATTTCAGTACCTCAAAGTTTCTCACCCCCCCAAAAAACTTAAGTTCCCATCAGTATGCATTTTAATATGAACATTTCCTAATATGCAACATTTTGCAAAGCAATTTTCCGTGTTTGTATGTTGTTTTCACTAATATTTGCATTTTATGTAGATCTCTTATACACATTACTGTGCTACAACAAGTCATCATGAAATTCATAGGAACAAACTTCAAGGATGTTACAGTTCTTGTATTGTTCCAGAAAGTAATAATTCAGTCAGTTTGTGATTACCGTATCTGGTAACTGGATAAAATTTCTCTTTCATACCTAGTGGTGGGTTTATATACCGGTAGGTGATAAAAACAATTACGGTAACTTCTGCAATAGACAACGAGGTGTTCTCCCAACTACCTGTTTTTCTACACCAGGAATATTTACATGTAACATTCAACCTTCATGTAATCTTGTGCCATCCAGAAACAGTTTGTTACTGTTCCTCTTCAGTTAATCAGACACATGTCTATGATTAAATGTATAATTAATATTTGTTAAAAAGAGTTCTCAAATATCTCAATTTCAATGAAAATTCAAATATCAAACTGTTACAATTTAGTAGTTAACAGTATAGTTACAGTCCATTAATCAACAGTCATGATTTCATACCTTCTAACATTTTTCTGATGAAAATAGGGGCATCCTATCTTACTGATTTCTTTGTAATCTGTTGCCAAATGTTCAATTGGTTGGATCATGTGCAAAGAAGATTTTTGTAACTGCTTCTTTAATGTTCCCTTCACTTCTTTTTTTCTTAGGTTATATATTATAGTGTTTAAAGACAGAGTCACTACAGTGTTCATAAGATAACTAGATTGGGGCCTAATGTAGGCAAAAAAGGCTGTCCCATAGAATAATTTCACTACCATGAAGTGTGAGGAGCAGAATGAAATTTAAGGGTAGCCCAAATCATATGGATATAGGAGACAATGATCAGCAAGAATGGACAGCAATTTCTTATTTGGAGGTGTCTATGCATACCATTTATTACTAGTGGTGGAATATCACAGAATAAGTGCTGCACAGAATTAGTTCCTGACATTGGGCTGGTCAACAGTAGTACCTCTGAGTTGTGTGAAAACCACCTGAAAGGAATATTTACAGCCAGAGAAGGCAGTCTCTGAGCTGGGAATTAGATTGAAAGATAGTGGTTATTGTTTTTTAAGAGTACAGTGGTACCTCAGGTTAAGATCTTAATTCGTTCTGGAGGTCCGTTCTTAACCTGAAACTGTTCTTAACCTGAGGTACCACTTTAGCTAAAGGGGCCTCCTGCTACCACCACACTGCCACCGCACGATTTCTGTTCTCATCCTGAAATAAAGTTCTTAACCCGAGGTACTATTTCTGGGTTAGCGGAGTCTGTAACCTGAAGCATCTGTAACCTGAAGCGTCTGTAACCCGGGGTACCACTGTATACAAAAATGTGGGAACTGGGAAGCTGAATTTTAGGAGAGGAGAAGTGGAGTTGTGAGGAAATGCTCTACTTAAATCTCAGTTCAGTAGAAAGAGGATGTATCTTCTAGTGAAAGAAGAATAATCCCAAACTAGTTAGTAGGGAAATGAGTGCTGATTCCCTGGTCTGATATACCAAGTCTGCTAGGTAAAAGGTAAATGACCCCTGGACGGTTATAAGTCCAGTCAAAGGAGACTATGCGGGGGGCACTCATTTCACTTTTAAGGCCAAGGGAGCAGTTGTTTGTCCGCAGACAGTTTTCCAGGTCATGTGGCAGCATGACTAAATTGCTTCTAGTGCAACGGGACACCATGACAAGTGCCAGAGCGCAAGGAAACACCATTTACCTTCCCGTAACAGTGGTACCTATTTATCTACCAGGACTGGTATGCTTTTGAACTGCTAGGTTGGCAGAAGCTGGGACAGAGCAACAGGAGCTCACCCTGTTGCACAAATTTGCACCGCTGACCTTCCGATCGACAAGCTCAAGGGGCTCAGTGGTTTAGACCACAGTGCCACTCACGTGCCTAGCCACTAAGAGTACAAGAGGAGCCTCAGGTGTGAGATTTCTAAAGGTTGGGAATCTGAAGGATAATTGGCAGATTAGAACTCACCTGACAGAAACTACCAATCCATGAGTTATTGAAACCTAAACTGTACTACATCTGTGATAAGAAAATCAAAGGTGCACACTTACCAACTTATTGAAAAGCCTGTGGCATCTGATGAGTTCAGTGTGTATATAGATTTCCAACTCCCATATTATTTCTGTTTACCATTCTTGTCGTGAATTAAATCCTTTCTCTGTTTAAATTTCATACAATAAGTCTCCGAATACTAGGTTTTTTTAAGGAGGGGAAATATGTGGAAAGAGAGGGAGCACACCACAACTTTACATGTAGAAATCTACTAATCATACTACACAGGTTCCTGTATAGCAAAGAAGGTACAGATTTATGGTTAAACCAAAGAATCACTCCAAAATTATCGCTAATGAACAGGCGATTTCGGTTGCCAGGTTGGAATCAGGTTCATTTCTTTAATAACGGTTATGGATTAGACCTTAACAATATACTTACAGCCCTTTAATCACCAATGATATGTTCTGTGTTTGTTGATTTTTCTTGTTGCCAAACTCCATGGTTCAGATTTTCAACTTGTTGGGTTCTGTACAGAGAACAACCTTGAAACTGTCTGCTTAAATGCTCCCTTCACTTCATTATTTCTTAGAGTATATATTATGGGGTTCAAAAATGGACTGACAACTGTGTACATAAGAGAAATAATTTGGTCACTCCGTGGAGTGTAGCTGGACTTGGGTATTAAGTAGGTGAAGAGGGTTGTCCCAAAAAATAGTGTCACCACCGTGAGGTGTGAGGAGCAAGTGGAAAAGGCTTTTCTCCTTCCCTTAGCAGAAGGAAGTTTCAGGATGGTTGAAATTATAAAGATGTAGGAGAGGATGATCAGCAAGAAAGGACTCGTGATGAAAATAATAGACACTGCCATGACAACAATCTCATTTTTGTAGGTGGCTGTGCATGCCATTTTCAGCACTGGTAGGATATCACAAAAGAAGTGCTGGATGTGTTTAGATCCACAGAAGGGTAAACTGAAGATCCATGTTGTTTGACCAACTTGTACCAAGAAGCAAATAATCCACGCTGCGGCTGCCAACTGTGTACAGACTTGGTGATTCATGATTACTGTGTAGTGCAACGGATGGCATATGGCAACATAGCGATCATATGCCATGGCTGTCAGGAGACAACATTCTGTCAGTCCCAGGATGGTGAAGGCATACATCTGGGCTGCACATCTTGCTAGGGATATGCTTTTATGCTCTGTTAACAAATGTATCAGCATCTGGGGCACCACACTAGTGGTGTAACCTATTTCTAAGAAAGATAGGTTCACTAAGAAGAAGTACATGGGAGTTTGAAGGGAATGGTTGAGTTTCACAAGAAGAATTATGAGCATGTTTCCCAGCAAGGTGATTATGTATATCACCAGAAAAACAAAAAACAGCAGGATTTGCAGTTCAGCAAGATATGAAAACCCCTCCAAAATGAACTCATTAAAATTGGTCTGATTCTCACCTATTTTTCCCATAGAATGGATATCCTGTATGGAAAAGGAAAAGATATATAGAGATCATTAATTAACTTAGGTAATTATAGTAGAGCTAGCTGGAGCATCCATCTAGTGCATAATCCTATTCTCACCGAGGCAAAACAATAGCCTACAGTAAGTCCTGAAACAGGACTTTAATGCAATAGCTTTCTCCCCAATGAGGATTACTGCCTGTGACAATGGAAGTAAGTTAAACCCATTATGACTAGCGGTCATAAGGATAATCTTACTGCAGGCAAAAAATATCCCAAATTTCCCCAAATGCCTTCTCATAGTTTGGAGTTCTAAATTAACTGGCTCCCCGCCCCCCTCTCCCGAAATAAAACCAGTACATTCAAAAATTATCCCATGGTTCCTTTCATATTTCTCAATCTTTCAATGAGCACTGTGTGGACACAATTTTGTTCCATTTTCAGCTTCCTCATATCTGCCCGCTCTCTCCAAGTGCATGCACATTGCTAGTGTACAGGTGTACATGTTGAGAAAAAAGTGCAAGAAAAAAGCAGTGTTATGCCCCCCCCACCGCCGTTGACCGAAAACAGTGGTCAATGACAATTGTTCATGGTCAATAATCTGCCAATGCTTCTGATGACTTGTATGAATTCCTAAAAGGCATAAAGGAGTAAACTTGATCCAATTGTACATGCATTTGTATTAAGATTATCACCAGTTGTGTTTTATCACTGTACATTATATCTCAGCAAAGCACAACCCTTTTTAAAAAGCCACCACACGTTCAATACCATCACATTGTTATTATTGATGCTGCCAGAACTCATTCATGGAGATTATTTTTTAAGTCACAACTTAATTTCTTTGCCCCCTTTCATCAAAGCTTTTAAGGCTGGGATGAATAACTTGTGGTTTTCCAACTGTTAATGGACTATTTTCCATGTCAGCCAGGGACAATGGAACTTGGATTCCAATAAAACCTTGGAGCTACCCAATGATCTCCCACTCATTTTACAGTGTGCTTCAACATCAGCTGCTCTGTTTGGTGAAGCAGTCTTCAAATTGCAACCTCCTATTAGCCATGAAATGGAAAGTACTCAGGTACAATGGGTTGTACTCAACACTGCTGTTCCACTTACAAGAGATTCCACTTGTGCATGGGAACTCAGATTCTCCTGAAGCACCCACACACCCTCAAAATCTGCTCTAGGAGGTTCAGCTACCTTATGGAGCACACTGGGGGAGAGGGCATGTGATCAGAAAATGAATCTGAAGTCCCGTTGCTTGAATGGTATGAGCACCGTAACTTTTCTTCAATGTGATCTGTGGCTTTGTAGGTAGAGTAAGGTAAAACACTGAAAAACACAAACTAGCTGGATTTGAATCATTTATATTTATTTATTTATTTATTCATGGCTTGCATTTTATTGGTTGTAAAATAAAAATGAAGATAGATAGATAGATAGATAGATAGATGATAGAATATCTCACAAGTGAGAATCTCCTACCGGTATCTAGCTATAAAAGTGTCTCTCTTCATTACACACACACATACCAGAATTAAAACACAATCAGTCGTAATCAAAAGTTCTTTGATTTAGATGTAACAATCATACCTTACTCCCATTAAATCTTACTTTGCAAAAGAAGTAACTGCTGTTTCGTGCTTCAGAGTGGTGCACAATGATGCACCAAACAAAGATATTTTCATATATGTGATCTCATTCTTGATGCAACTGAATTTCGATGGAATACGTTTGGGAACATTCTGCTAACTAATCCATGGGGGTAAGAATGGGTAACAAAAAAAAATGCATTTAATCCTTGGGTGATGCAAGAAATTACAATTACTTCCAGAAAGCTCACTTTTGTTTTTTTTAAAGGAATTGAAAATACATCTTTTCAATGAAATCTAAATTTCACCCATCTAATTTCCTGTGGGTAAAAGGGGCTGGACTCAATACCTCTTTCAGGTTTTTCTACAACCAAGCAGTATATAAATTTTATGAAATAAATGAATGGATGGATAAAAAAGACTAGGTAGCCATGTTTGATTAGAATAGCATGAATGGAGTGGGTCATGCAATGCATTGTATCCATACCAACAGCTGCATCCAGTACACTACACAACGGCTTGAGTTATACACAGTCCTTCATCAGTCTAGATAATAATCTAGATAATAATCTTCTAGTGGGAGAAGAATAATCCCAAACTAATTAGTAGGGAAATGAGTGCTGATTCCCTGGTCTGATATACTAAGTCGACTAGGTAAAAGGTAAATGACCCCTGGATGGTTAAGTCCAGTCAAAGGCTACTACGGTATGTGGGGCATGCTCATCTCAGGCTGAGGGAGACATCATTTGTTCACAGACAGCTTTCTGGGTCGTGTGGCCAGCATGACTAAACCGCTTCTGGCACAACAGGACACTGTGACGAGTGCCAGAGCGCATGGAAACACCATTTACCTTCCCGCTGCAGTGGTACCTGTTGATCTACTTGCAGTGGTATGCTCCTGCAGTGCTAGCTTAGCAGGAGCTGAGACAGAGCAACGAGAGCTCACCCTGTTGTGCAGATTCAAACCGCAGACCTTCCGATTGACAAGCCCAAGAGGCTAAGTGGTTTAGACCACAGTTCCTCCCACATGCATAGCCACTAAGTCTACTAGAGATTTCTAAAGGTTGGGAATCTGAAGGATAAATGGCAGATTAGAACTCACCTGACAGAAAGTACCAACCTGTTTCAGAACCCCCTGTTATTGAAACCTAAACTGTACCATGTCTGTGATGAAGCTGTACACTTACCAACTTATTGAAAAGCCTGTGGCATCTGATGAGTTCATTGTGTATATAGTTTGCTGTTTCTTTGAAGATTTCCAACTCCCATGTTATTTCTGTTTAACATTCAATACAGTAAGTCTCTGAGTATGAGGTTTTTTTAAGGGGAAAAATACACTACAAGTCGAAGTCTACTAATCATGCTGTACAGGTTCCTGTATAGCAAACAGTATAAGAAAACTAATAATCAAAGCAGGTATAGATTTATGGTTAACCCAAAGAATCACTCCAAAATTATCACCGAGTTACAAGCGATTTAGTTTGCTAGGTTGGAATCAGGTTCATTTCTGTAATAATTGTAATAACAGAGTTAGACCTTAATTACAGCCCTTTAATCACCAATGGTATGTCCTGTGTTTTTTTACTTTTCTTGTTGCCATACTCCATGGTTCAGATTTTCAACTTGTTGGGTTCTGCACAGAGAACAACCTTGAAACTGTCTTCTTAAATGCTCCCTTCACTTCTTTATTTCTTAGAGTATATATTATGGGGTTCAAAAATGGACTGACAACTGTGTACATAAGAGAAATCATTTGGTCACTCCGTGGAGTGTAGCTGGACTTGGGTATTAAGTAGGTGAAGAGGGCTGTCCCAAAAAATAGTGTCACCACCATGAGGTGTGAGGAGCAAGTGGAGAAGGCTTTTCTCCTTCCCTTAGCAGAAGGAAGTTTCAGGATGGTTGAAATTATACGGATGTAGGAGAGGATGATCAGCAAGAAAGGACTCATGATGAAAATAATAGACACTGCCATGACAACAATCTCATTTTTGGAGGTGTCTGTGCATGCCATTTTCACCAGTGGTAGGATATCACAAAAGAAGTGTTGGATGTGTTTAGATCCACAGAAGGGTAAGCTGAAGATCCATGTTGTTTGAGCAATTTCTACTGAGATGCAAGTAATCCATGATGCAGCTGCAAGCTGTGCACACACCCGGCGGTTCATGATGACCGCGTAGTGCAATGGGTGGCATATGGCAACATAGCGATCATATGCCATAGCTGCCAGGAGACAACATTCTGTCAGTCCCAGGATGGTGAAGGCATACATCTGGGCTGCACATCTTGCTACGGATATGCTTTTATGCTCTGTTAACAAATGTATCAGCATCTGGGGCACCACACTAGTGGTGTAACACATTTCTAAGAATGATAGGTTCACTAAGAAGAAGTACATGGGAGTCTGAAGAGAAGGGTTGAGTTTTATGAGCAGAATAATGAGCATGTTTCCCAGCAAGGTGATTATGTATGTCACCAGAAAAACAAAAAAAAGCAAGATTTGCAGTTCAGCAAGATATGAAAACCCCTCCAGAATGAACTCATTAAGATTGGTCTGGTTCCCACCTATTTTTTCCATAGAATGGATATCCTGTATGAAAAATGAAAAGACATATACAGATCATTAATTAACTTAGGTAATTATAGTAGAGCTAGCTGGAGCTTCCAAAAGGCCAATCTAGTGCATAATCCTATTCTCACCGTGGCAAAACAGAAGCGTACAGGAAACCCTTAAACAGGACATTAATGCAATAGCTCTTTCCCCAAATGAGGATTACTGTCTGTGACAATGGAAGTAAGATAAAGCCATTATGACTAGCAGCCATTGAAACTTTCTTGAGTGCAAATAGGATAATCTTGCTGGAGGCAAAAATTATCCCAAATTTTCCCCAATTTTCCCCCAAATTCCTTCTCATAGTTTGGAGTTCTAAATTAACTGGCTCCCCCCTCCCCCCAAAATAAAACCTATGGATTCAAGAATTCTCCCATGGTTGCTTCCATATTTCTCAATCTTTCAATGAGCACTGTGTAGACACAATTTTGTTCCATTTTCAGCTTCCTCAAATATCCCCGCTCTCTCCAAGTGCTTTCACACTGCTGTTCCACTGACAGAAGAGATTCCACTTGTGCATGGGAATAAATTCTCCTGAAGCACCCACACACCCTCAAAGTCTGCTCTAGGAGGTTCAGCTACCTTATGGAGCACACTGGGGGAGGGGGCATGTGATCAGAAAATGAATCTGAAGTCCCATTGCTTGAATAGTATGAGCACCATAACTTTTCTTCACTGTGATCTGTGGCTTTGTAGGTAGAGTAAGGTAAAACACTGAAAAACACACACTAGTTTTATTTATTTATTTATTTCATGGCTTGCATTTTCTTGGTTGTAAAATAAAAATGAAGATAGAGATCAATAGATGATAGATGATAGATGATAGATAGATAGATAGATAGATAGATAGATAAATAGATAGATAGATTATAGATAGATGATAGAATATCTCACAAGTGAGATTCTCCTAACAGTATCTAGCTATAAAAGCGTCTCTCTTCATTACACACAAACATGACAGAATTAAAACACAATCAGTCGTAATCAAAAGTTCTCGTACCTTACTCCCACTAAATCTTACTTTGCAAAAGAAGTAACTGCTGTTTCGTGCTTCAGAGTGGTGCACAATGATGCACCAAACAAAGATATTTTCATATATGTGATCTCATTCTTGATGCAACTGAATTTCGATGGAATACGTTTGGGAATATTCTGCTAACTAATCCATGGGGGTAAGAATGGGTAACAAAAAAAATGCATTTAATCCTTGGGTGATGCAAGAAATTACAATTACTTCCAGAAAGCTCACATTTTTTAAAAAAGTAATTGAAAATACAGCTTTTCAATGAAATCTAAATTTCACCCATCTAATTTCCTGTGGGTAAAAGGGGCTGCACTCAAAACCTATTTCAGGTTTTTTCTACAGCCAAGCAGTTTAATTTTATGAAATAAATGAATGGATGTATAAAAAAAGACTAGGTAGCCATGTTTTATTAGAATAGCATGAATGGAGTGGGTCATGCAATGCATTGTATGCATACCAACAGCTGCATCCAGTACACTATACAAGGGCTTGAGTTATACACAGTCCTTCATCAGTCCTTCTAGATAATAATCTAAGGCAAAGGAAGACCAACTTTGAAGGGAGTGGAAGTTGCGTTTCAACATGGCTGTAGTTAGTTGTGGTGGCCTCCCGGCTCCAGCATGGCTGTGAGAGGAGCACTGGCTGCTGTGGGGACACACTGGCTGCTGGAGCTCACCCACAGTTGTAGCCGCAAAACGACATTTGCTGAAACAAAGACACTTTTCAGTGCCAAAAGCTCATCACTGAAGGAGGGTGTTGGGGGCTGCAGTGGCAGTAGGCCCCTGGGTGACACCTAACGTGTGTGGGGGAGATATTCCCCACCGCCTTCCCCACAGGGGAGAATTTTAATAAAATCTAAAACCTGGTCATACACACACTTTTTGTATGTCAGAATTGGGTCTGTGAGTAAATGAATACCTAATATTTATTGAGAAAAGATGTCAACTGATGACAGCAATAAACCAGAACAACCATTGTTACCAAGTGTGCCTCACACTTAGTGTTTAATAATCATGTAAGACACATGTAAAAAGCAGCTTCCTGTACAGCAGTCTGCAAAAAGAAATAATCAAAGCACAGGCAGATTTATAGTTGAAAGAAAGAATCCCTCCCAAATTATCATTGATATACACAGGTTGCATTGGGTTGGGATCAGGTTGGGTTCCTGCAAAAATGCAGCCACGAGCCTCATTTGAATGAAATATTTACATTCCCTTAATCAGTAGTTATGTCTTCTGTGTTTACTTTCCCCCCCTTATTTCTATACTCCATTCTTCAGATATTCAACTCATTGGGTTTTGTGGAGAGAAGACCCTTGCAATCGTTTTCTTATATGCTTTCTTCACTTCTTTATTTCTTAGGGCATATATTATGGGATTTAAAACAGGAGTGACAACTGTGTACATAAGAGCACTCATTTGGTCACTCTGTGAAGTGTAGCTAGACTTGGGCATTAAATAGGTGAAGAGGCCTGACCCAAAGAATAATGTCACCACCGTGAGGTGTGAGGAGCAAGTGGAGAAGGCTTTCCGCCTTTGGTCAGCAGAAGGAAGTTTAAGGATGGTTGAAATTATACGGATGTAGGAGAGGATAATCAGCAGGAATGGACTCATGATGAAAGAGATAGTCACTGCCATGACAGCAATCTCATTTTTGTAGGTATCTGTGCATGCTGTTTTCACCACTGGTAGGATATCACAAAAGAAGTGCTGGATGTGTTTAGAGCCGCAGAAGGGTAAGCTGAAGATCCATGCTGTTTGAGCAACTTGTACCGAGAAGCAAATAATCCATGCGGCGGCTGCCAACTGTGTACAGACTTGGTGATTCATGATTACTGTGTAGTGCAATGGATGGCATATGGCAATGTAGCGATCATATGCCATGGCTGCCAGGAGGCAGCATTCTGTCAGCCCCAGGATGGTGAAGACATACATCTGGGCTGCACATCTAGCTTTGGAAATGCTTTTATGCTTTGTTAACAGATGTGCCAGCATCTGGGGCACCACACTAGTGGTGTAACCTATTTCTAAGAAAGATAGGTTTACCAAAAAGAAGTACATGGGAGTTTGAAGGGAATGGTTGAGTTTCACAAGAAGAATTATGAGCATGTTCCCAACTAAGGCAGTAATGTACATCACCAGAAAAAACAAAAACAGCAAGATTTGCCATTCAGCAAGGTATGAAAACCCTACCAGGATGAACTCATTTAGACTGGTCTGGTTCTCAGGTAGCTTTCCATAGAATGGATATCCTGTATGGAAGAGGAAAAGGCAGATATAGATTATTAATTAAATCAGATAATTACACTATTGATACTGGTCTGGCTTGCATATCACACCAGGCAAAAGCATAATTTAGGATAAAGGAATCCTACAAATCCATAGTTAGTCTGGAGAAAGTTAGGGCATTAGAGTGGATTCAGATCTCATGGCATGGCATGGCAGCAAAGTGATCAGAGAAGAACAAAGTATATTAAATTTTCTTCCTGGAAGCCCCCATGCTCATATGTTCATGCTAAATTATGGTTTACTTAGCCTGGCAGGCAGACCAAACCATTATATTCCCCGCACCCTCATTTTCAATCTTTCTCAGAAATGTTTTGGTAATGAATGTAATTTCCCCATAAACCTCATACACAAATGCCTTTGAACTTGGATTAAGAATGGTCTAAATTATCACATGCTTGAATTAAAAACAGATTTTACAAAATCCCTGGGAATTTAAGAAGTGCCTGCTGAATCAACCAAAAGAGCCATCTGGTTCATCATTCTGTTCTTACAGTGGCTTTCTATTGTAGCCTTATCAGGAAATTCAGGGGTTTGCGTTGCTCCCAGGTAGGGAAAGAAGGAGCCAAAAAGACATCGAGGTTTGGTTCAAAAGAGAAAGGCTTTATTCTGCCCTTCCGGAGAGGCAGAAGGTTCCGTATGATCATTCAAAACAGGAACAAAAACAATCAGTCCAGGCAAAACTTATATACCTTTCAGAGAGCTCTCTCTCCCCCTCCCAAAAGGTCTATGACCATATTAGGGAAATCCTTCCTGCTTCCATGCATCACGAGATCCTGTAACCCATATAAGGACATTACATCCTGTGAACTTTGCCTAGGCCCTTTGTACGTCACGGTGATCAGGACATTTGCACCCTGTACAGACTCTCTGTCTGTACTTGGGCGGTCGATGCCATCCTTCCAGACTAGCAAGGCCATGCTGATAAGAGAGTACGCATGCTTTGCCCTTGCACTGTGGTTCTGAACTTTCGTTATGCAGTCTTCTGCTGCTGCCGGAGACTTTCCTTATGAATTTAGGGGATGTGTAGCCCCCTGCAAAGAGGTGTGTGAAATAGGAATTACAGGTTAGCCCTGTAACATAGGAATTTGAGGTTAGCTTAACCTAACCTCCTCCTTTCACTATAAGACCTCACAGAGGGTATGAATACAATAGCACTAATAAATGGGCATTATTCCCAAATTTTCCTAATTTATTCTTAGACTTTGGGATATATTACCAGAAGTAAAATGAATGGATTCAAAACTCTCTCTTGGATCCTTTTATATTTTACAATTTTCTACTTTCTAGCACTATGTGTGTATATTTGTATTTCACTTTCAGCTTTCTCATATATCCCCCCAATCTTCCACATGTTGATAATGTACAGCTGTACATACTGTGGAAAAGTGCAGAAAAAACACTTTTCTGGGTAGAATTTTTGGTAAAGCAAAAATAGTGGTTTGGCTTATAGCTCATTAAATACTAGCAAATTTATAATTCCGTAAGTTTTCGTGTCTACAGTGCATAGTTGAATGTGTTGACTTGTATGCATTGCTAAAACAGTGTAAAGAAGTAAGCTTGATCCAATTGTACATGCAGTTGGATTAAGATTCTTATAAGTGGAGGATCACACTGCATTAAAACAACACAATTTTTTGTCATGTGGTAACATGGTCAATGCAAACACATCATGAATAATGGTGCTGTTGGAAATAAAAACTAATCAGTTCATGTCAAATATAGTAGCTTTGCGATTCTCAAATGTATAGCATGCCCTGGTGCAATCATGTGAACTTTAATCCCGAATCAGAAACTGCCCTGAGATAACCCTATGAGAGGAAAGGCAGTCTAGAAAACTGTTAAGTAAGAAAATATTTTGTAATTCTAAGCAAAACTGATTATGAGTTAATATTTACTTTCTGTGTTTATATGGCTCTTAGTAAATTTACAGAATTATGAGGTGGTCCAATGACTTTTTATCCATTCTCTTATTGGTTTTCTTTAGCTTTTTCAAAACTAAAATCTCTCTAAGCAGTTAGAAAGCACAGATCCTGCCACACATATTCAAAATGGGGCCATAAATGTAATTGAAAACAGCGTAATGTGATTGTGTAACAACATCTCCAGGGGCTGTGTAGAATTGAGAGAGAGAGAGAGAGAGAGAGAGAGAGTGATGTTTTGCATACTGCACCTTCTTTTTCATTGGAAATAATGTGCAAGGCATCCTTTTAAAAAACAAGCAACTTGCTAAAAATTGTTTGGGTAACCTTGTATTACTGCATCCAACTTACTGAAGGTATTAATGACATTGCAAGCCCATCATAAATTTTGATAGAGTCAGTTTGCCAAACAGTAATCAAGAACAGTGGGTAGATGCCAGTTAATATGTTGCACTCTTTTCTTACTCTGGCTTTCAAAGCATCACAACAATCTCAACTGTCTTAAAAACGTAATAAATGGGCATAGTCTGTGACAATTCCAGTGTGAATCAACGTAATTGTCATCTCTTGGACTAATGTGTAGATTTAAATTTGATTATTCAGCAGCTCTCGCGCTTTCCAAATGTCCCAAACGCAAGTCATACACCTTGCAGGTAGAATAATTTAAAAAGAGAGACGTCAAGTGGCACCCACCAGTTTGCTTTGAATCATTTGCATTTTATTCATTAATTGTGTCTCTTCCCCTTTCTTTTCCTCATTTGTTTATTTCCCTCGCCTTTAATTTTCTTGGTTATGATTCTAAATCAGGCTTCCTCAACCTTGGCCCTCCAGATGTTTTTGGCCTACAACTCCCATGATCCCTAGCTAGCAGGACCAGTGGTCAGGAATGGTGGAAATTGTAGTCTCAAAATATCTGGAAGGCCGAGGTTGAGGAAGCCTGTTCTAAATAAATCTAAATAAATATAGATATGATCTCATTTTTGGGATTTCCCAGGAATTGGATCTAGTTGTCAACATTGCCGTCCTTAACACACACACACACACACACACACACACACACACACACACACACACCACTACCACCAGAATGGCTGCTTACTGTCTTGCCAGTGAGTGGCGGTTGCAGCCTGACGTGGCACCTCCTCTCTCCCCGAGACATGCAGCACCATTTTAGATTGTTTCCCAGTCCCCTCTGGCCACTGCGGAGGCTCACAGGTTTCCACCTGTCCTTCAAATGAGGCAATCCGTGGTGGCCCTGGTGTAGCATGGCCATCTACTTAGCCTGGCCAACCACTCAGCACAGCATCCAGTCAGCCGGGAGCATCCTTAATACACATACACACACCTCAACACCAGAATTACAACACAGGCAATCATATTCATGTTTCATCAGAATTTATGACCTTTGATTTAGATTTAACAATCATACCCCCCACACCCTTACAATCTTACTTTGCAGAATGAGTGATTGCTCTTTCTTGCTCCAAAACAGTGAAAAATGGAGTTCCAGACATAGGTATTTTCATAGATATGCTCTCACCCTCAATACAGCTCAGGATTGAAGGAAAGTGTTGGGAATACCCTGCCAATGAATTCATGGAGGCAACAAATGTCTATGCATTTAATCCTTGGATGGATGAAAATAAGTGATGTTATCTCTAAAGTTGCAAGGAACATCAAATTACTTACAAAAATCCTATGTTTCCAAAGCCATTTAAGATACAATTTTCCAATGGCTTTTTATATATTGAGCATTTCTAAATTCTTTTTGTATACTTCTTTTAGGTTTTTTTCCCTTTTATAATCAAACCATATGTATGAATTTTATGAAATAAAAAAGTTATCTTTGTGTGACTATTCAACAGACACATGTTCAGAGGAAGCATAAGAGTGGTAGCAAGTCCTGCTTCCGACCTACACATTTGCTAGAACATCAGCATGTTGTCTACCATGTGCACAGCATTAGATTTGCTAAACTGGAGCATTGCTCCACCACCCACCCTGATATTTGCACATTTTATATGGATGTTTGACGTGGAGTGACTAGGCACAAGCTCACATCTAGGTGGAATTTTGACATATTCACTATATTTATGCCATCCAATGCTTGAGGGAACCTAATTCCGCAGGGAAAGTGTTGGGAGCATTCCTCTGATAAAATCCATCAGGGATATAATGATAATAAAAGTGTTGCAGGGAAATTCAGGTCAAAAGACCTCTAGAGAGTTCAAAAACTGCTACATGCAGACATATATTTTCCCTTTTGATATGGAGATGCAACAGTCAATATCATTGCAAACTCATTCATTAATGTTTGGTAGGGAAGAGTATCAACATCTGGAAATTATGCTTGGTCTATTAGAATACAATGAATAGGCATTTGCTACAGCTACCCTTTTAGGTAAATTCCCATCAGTATTTCTAGTGTAGGTAGACAAGCTTTCAACCCCCACTGTTCTCTTATGAGGCCTCTCTCTCACAGCCTTCCTCTCTATTCCCAAAAATGGGGATGGAGAACCTGACCATTGGCAATGCTGCCTTTGGTAAAACAAAACAGAGCAGAATTTTCATCATCACAGAGTAAGCATTGTCCAAATGCGAACATTATGGTTCTCAGGTGTGCAATGTTGCAACCACACACTGTGACATTATGGTGCATGCCTCAGCAACAGGTCTGGAGACAAAACTCATTTCTAGTAAGAATACGGGAGGGGGAATCAGTAGCTAGAGTCAAATTCAGCGACTCAATCTGGAATGTGAAATCTGTGGGCATTTAAGCAATTTCTGGTCTTATAGAAGATTTCTCTCTCTCTCTCTCTCAAATATCCCAACTTTATTTATGCCTCAGCTCAATGAAGCATATATGTTTCCTTATTTTATCCTCACAACCATATGTGAGGGAGTTTAGGCTAAAGAGCAGTGATTGTCCCATGGTCACCCAGTGAGCTTCATGACTGAACAAGAATTTGATCCTGAGTATCTTCGGTTCTATTCTGACATTGCAAACCAATACATTACCGAAAGGATCTGTGAAACAGGAATGGGATACAAATTTGATTCGGTTCACATTTTAATTTGAATCTACATAATCCACACTTCCAGAAACAATATTTTAAACAAAATGCTGCTATCCTTTGAAATTTCTTTAAACTTCTCTAAATTTTGCCATACAGTTATCCAATAAATAACCTGTACACAAATGTGTATTCTAGGGGAAAGTATACCTAGAAATGCATTTTGTGTGTGAAAATAATGCAGAAATTGCATTCTGTTGGGGAAGATTGCTTGCAAAAATGTGTATATTAAGGTATATCCTTTATTTTGTGTTTTATTAAAACTTTTTTATCCCACCATTCTGGTACAAAAGGCAGTTTGCATTTGAAGTCACAATGCCATTTTAAAAACCCCTAGCAATATAAAAAGGAAGCAGCAATTGAAACAAATAATAGAATCATTATGTGCTACATATATATTTAAAAAATCTTACCATCTCTTTTATTAACCAGCATCTACCTTCTTTCTGTCACCTTTGGAACAAAAGTGCCTGAAACATATTGGTTCCCAAAGTCATAATGATGGAAGTCAACCAGAGGAATATTGTGAAGAATTCACCTGTGAATGACTTCAGTTCTAAAAAATTTACCAAAATGTGCCTAAAGTGGGATTTGAAGGTACATCTAAGGTTGTGCTCAAGAAATTAGCAGTGAAGACAAAATATTTTGCTGAAATTGTATCTATATCTATCTATCTATCTATCTATCTATCTATCTAATCTATCTAATCTATCTAATCTATCTAATCTATCTATCTATCTACTTTGGATCATGCATACCCCTATACTGAAATGATCACATGCAAGTTAGTTGATCAAGGTTCCATATTTATTTGCAACATTCAGTACTGGCAGTTACAAAACAATGCACCATTTTTTTTAAAAAAAAACTAAGATTAGAGGACATCACATGCCTATTTCATTCTCATTCAGGAATATTTAGCATCATATGGTAAAACAAAAATGACAAGTCTCTCAGCTCATCACACACCAAGTAACATTTTTTATTTTTTTAAAAAAAGAAAGTTCAGTTGTCTTGATCCACCATTTATTAACAGTGTGCCTCAGTTAAACTCAGTTCTTGTTAAAGGTCCTAACTTTATAATGTTATCTAATTAATAACTTACTTATTGCCCTTTTCACTTCCTTGTTCCGTAGGCTATAAATGATAGGGTTAAGTGTTGGAGTTATGATATTGTAGAGAACCCCAACAAGCTGATCCTTTTCCAGTGAGTAGCTGGAGGTAGGTTGAAAATATGTGAATATCCCAGAGCAGTAGAACAGAATCACAACTGTGACATGAGATACGCAGGTGGAAATGGCCTTGTGACGGTGTCCTTTTTGCTGATTGTTGAAAACAGCATGAAGAATCAAAGAGAAGGAGATCAGAGTAAAGAAAAATGGGCTAAAACCTACAAATACACCCACTGTGAAAAGTGCCACTTCATTAATTGATGTGTTGGAACATGAAATACTCAGCAATGGAGGAATGTCACAGTAAAAATAACTGATCACATTAGATCTGCAGAAAGACAGGCGGAATGTGAGTGCTGTATGGAGAGAAGCATTGAAGAAGCCACAAGCCCAGGATACTGCAGTAAGCTGGAGACAGGTCCATTTAGTCATGAATCTTGCATAGACCAATGGGTGACATATAGCAAAGTACCGATCCAAAGCCATAGAGGCGAGAAGAAATCCCTCAGCACCCGCCAATGAGATAAGAAAATACATTTGTGCTGCACAATCCAGTAAGGAAATGTGTGGAGATTGGACCCAAAGATCTATGAGCATTTTAGGGAGAGTCACAGAGATGTAACAGATATCTAGGAAGGAGAGATTGCCAAGAAAGAAATACATAGGTGTGTGGAGGGACTGATTTAATAGAGACACGGTGATGATGATTGAGTTGCCCAAGAAGCACATAATATACATTGTGAGGAAGAGGATGGTGAGCTAGGATTTCCCTCTTTTAATAGTTACAAATCCCAGAAGTACGAATTCTGTTATTGATGTTTGGTTGTTAAAGAAGGATGTGCCCATGGTGTCTTATCTGAATATTACAGTTAGAGTGATATTTTGGAAATTTCAGTACTATTCAGCATTACCAGTTAAAGCTTTCCAGACATAATGCAACTATATGGACTGTATCACCTTCATGGCTTTCCGTATGCAACAAATTCCACTGTGTGGTTGTACTTGAAAAGCAAATTGTTACACTTACTGTCCATGAGCAAATATCACACGTATGAAGGTTAACAGGATTTGCTACCCCCTCCCCTTATATACTTAAGTCAGTTTGATCTTTTTAGGACTCAAACTCCTGCCCTCAGTTTCATATACCAACCATCCTCAGTTCTTCTTTACATTTGTTAAGCTCAGTCTTAATGACCTTGTAGCTGAGCTTTCCATGCAACTTCTGGTTGCTGCCAAAACTGTGTTAACCACATATTGGAAAGCTCCGACATTACCACCCGTTGGAGGATGGCTTATTAAATAAATGAATACATACATACATACATACATAAATGTTGGGATAGATAAGCTGATGTTATAGATAAAATTGCATTACTACCCGAGGAAAAAATAAACCGGTTCCTCCAGTTTCAGGGGGTGTGTGTTTTCATATGGGAGAACTGAACCATTTTATAACATATTAGAATGTACACTAAAATTTTGTCTCATTGCATATAATTTGTTTGTGTAAATATGATAAAAGGGTAGGAAAATATTGACCAGTCCAGCCCATTCCATGGCTTCCTGGCAGGAAGTGTGCATTCTGTGATATGCAGACCACAGGCACTGTCTCAAGTGAAGTTTTCAGGAGTTTCAAAAGAATTGATATTTTGATCCCTCTAACCACATCATAGACACTTCCACAAAGAAAGAAAAATAGCAAGAGGTTTGATCAGAGTGCACACTATTTGTGTACTCTTAGAAATAACATGTAATAACTATACCCATCATTCCTCCCTATACAACATACTTCATTTCATTTTCTATTAATATGAAGCACAAACACTCAGTTCTTGTTCTTGCATACTCCAAAGAGCAAATGGTTCCCTTAGATTCAGAGGATGCCAAACATACCCAGCTCCCACAAAAACGCTCTCTGGTTGCCAAAGAAGTACTATTTATTATTTTAAAGCAGTACACTGTGATGTAGCAAACAAGCATATTTTTATTGATATCCTTGTTTAAGGGAAGCTCGTGGGAATGCCCCACTAATGAATCCATGGAGGTTTAGAACTATGGCAAAATATGTTGTAAGTCTGTGGATGAAAGCAAACTACACAAGCTTCGAGAAATGACAGGAAATCCTAACTACTTTCAAAAGTGTTGCCACCACTTTAACCATTTGAAACAGAAGTTGGGATGCCTTTCATTGCAGGCCAAGCTGATATTGTAATACACATTCTACTGTACTAATACATTCCTGAAAATCAGGGATATCCATTCCATCCTTTCCCAGGTAACATCCTAGAAATGCTGTACATGTAGCTACTTGATAAGCTGGTCATATCTATGTTCTGCAATTTTATACTATACTATACTATACTATACTATACTATACTATACTATACTATACTATACTATACTATACTATACTATACTATACTATACTATACTATACTATACTATACTATACTATACTATAATATTCTTCTTCCAGGTCTTGGACAGAGGAGCAGGGATATATGTGCTTCCTGTGCTCCAACACCCCTGTGTCATAAACCCGGAATGATCAGGGTTCCTGTTCAGACATGACATGTTTTGCCACTAAAGGAGCAATCATATGGCATGTTCCACCAAGATGAGCAGCTTAGGATGCAGTGGATCTCTGACTCAGCCGGGCTAAGTAGGCATTTCATCTCTAACCCTGGCTCAGCTGATGCTATGCCAGTGTAACTGGCTTTTTGCAGCTCAGCCAGGGCTCTGCTGAAGCTGGCTGAGTCACGGCTAGTGTAAGTCTCAAAAGGGGGCATTAGGAGGCGTGTGGAAGAGGCAGGACTAGAAAGGGCGGGGAGGACTTAGGCTGGATTCTAAACCCATTCAGCTCAATTATATGACTTGGCAACCTGGCATAAAGCACAATTTTAAAGGCTTGTTTTCCCTCTGCCAAGCTTACACAGAGCAGCAGCCCCCCCCTCCCCTGCTGAATGGGATCTGAATTTGGTGTAACTTTAAACCAGCTTAACTTTTATACTGGCTTGCTTTACTCCACCTTCATGTGCATAGGATTGCCCCTGTGGTTGAGGGTAGAGTTAGAGTGTTAGTGGAGTGAGGCTAGCTGTCTCTGTGTGTAAAGATTGTGTGGAGACAAATGTCTGAGCAGGATTTAAATGGTCATATGCATGTTGCAATAAATTACCACTTGGAAAGTGGTTGCCTTTTCAAAATTTTAATATTTTCCTGTAGTAGTAGTAGTAATAATAATAATAATAATAATAATAATAATAATAATTTATTACTTATACCCCACCCATCTGGCCAGGTCTTCCCAGCCACTCTTGGCAGCTCCCAATAGAATATTAAAAACATGATAAAACATCAAACATTGAAAACTTCCCTAAACAGGGCTACCTTCAGATGTCTTCTAAAAGTCATGGTGAATAGCTTTACAGTGAAGGATTTACATTCATCTTTATCTTTGCTTTTGCTCAATAACCTTGGCTGAGAGCCTCTACACCAATAATTTATTGAGTTTTTAAAAGGAATGCAATTCATGTACATAATGAATGCTGATATCTTAATCTTCATTTCTTAGAAATCCAGACAAATTGATTTATTGGTAAATGTACATATGACAAAGCATTAAAAGATAAGCATGTATTAAAAGATACACATGCATCTTACTTCTGAGTATACATGCATGGAAGTGCATTCCACTTTATGTTAGTAGTTCTGATGTTGTAAGTTATCTGAGTTGCTTTTGCAAAAAAGTGACTATAAGCTTAAATGATGATGATTGCTACTAAATGTGACTGTACAGTATCTAAGTAGGCATTATAAGTGGTGCATTATAAAATGTATACATTGTTCATTGTTTGTTCCTCTGTTAAAGCTCAGCTCAGCTTTTTCCAGAAGAGTAGCTTGTCAATTCAGTCCTTCCTGTTTTCTACAGAGAACTTTTTTAAGGGCCTCTTTCACCTCCTTGTTCCTGAGGCTATATATGATGGGATTCAAGAGTGGAGTGACCAGGCAGTAGAAGACAGCCACCAACTGGTCCATATTGAAGGAGAGGTTTCGGGTGGGCCTGACATAAATGAACATCATTGTTCCATAATAGATACCAACCACTGTCAAATGGGAAGCAAACGTGGAGAAGGCCTTTTTGCGTCCATCGGAAGAACGAATGCCCAGAACAGTCATCAAGATGGCAGCATAAGAAGCCACAGTTATTGTGAATGACCCAACAAGGAGAAAGGAGCAGATGAAGAAACTCAGCATCTCATTGAGCTGGGTCCTGTTGCAAACCAGCCTCAGCAATGGCAAAATGTCACAGAAGAAGTGGTCCACTACATTGCTCCCACAATAGTTGAGCTGAGATATGAGAATTGTTGGGATCAATGGCAGGACCAAGCCAGTGACCCAAGACCAAGTCGCAAGCTGATGATAGACAACACTATTCATAATGGTGTTGTATCTTAAAGGAGAACGTACAGCCACATATCTATCATATGCCATGGCAGCCAAAAGGAGGCACTCAATGCCACCAAGAGCATGGAAAAAATATATTTGGGTAAGGCAATTCTTGAAGGATACAACATTATTTTCTCTAATGAGATCAACCAGTATTGTTGGGGCTGTGACTGAGGTAAAACAGATCTCCAGCAAGGAAAAATTGCCCAGGAAGAAGTACATGGGGGTGTTAAGAGAATTTTCATACCTGGTGATGAATACTATAACCATGTTTCCTATCACTGTTAGTGTGTACATAATTAGTACTAGTGTAAATATTGGAAATCTGCTCTTTTCCAGGTTGGGAAATCCTGTGATAAGAAATTCACTCACTGTTGTATGGTTTGAGAGATCCATCTTCTGACTGGTTGTTCTTTTGTGGAAACAAAAAAAGAACTGTTGCTCGCCCTAAAGTGAAAGCATTCTGTGTATTTCTTATGATATATCAGTTGAAGAGGTTTAACTCAGAAAAGGCTTCAGATGATTTTTTTCAAGGACAGAACATCAGTCAAAGCCAAGAAATCTATGATTGAAAGAAAGAAAAGAATTCTATGATCATTAGCCTTCACAGCAGTCAAATGAAATAACACTGCCAGTGTGCTTAAGAAATGTTGTAGTCTTGAGTGGTGGAAGGGGGAAAGGAGTTCCTTTGCATTCATATCTATTGATAATATAAGGTCATTATTTGGAGAGTGGACTTGGGGACTTGGAAATGCCACTAAACTTACAGTGTGCATTACTCTGCTCATGTAGAGTAAGGCTTGCTATCACTATACCTCTTCCATTGATTCCAGTGGAACTTGCTAATTGCACACAATTGCTGCCTAATGCTGTTACTCTACGATTGCTTGGTTAAGAGGAAATCATACTAAATTGAGCACCACACTCCAGATGAGCTATCCAGACCATGAGGATTTGTCAGAAGTGGGATATGAACCTATGCTTCCATTCAGAGACCAGAAAAGATAAAAGATAAAACAGTAAAATCAAGAAAAAAAATTACAGCCACACTTTAAAACATACAAATGCTAAAATACTAAAAACAGATTAAAATTACCTCAGCTTTCTAAGTACCTGGGCAGGCTCATCTAAAGAATAATGGTGTTGTTGTTGTTTTGCAGGTACTAAAAAATGTGTGTTTGCATTTAAAGTGGGAGATAATATTTAGACAGCTCACCTGTAAATTTAAGCCAACCTGTCCTGATTTCTGCCTAAAGCATAATCCAGTGGTTTCACACATACCCCACACTTCTCAGCTGAATGTTTCTCCCAGTATTAAGAATAACAAATATAATCCTTCTGGAGTTCTACATTCCTCTCAACTCTAAACATTCCTCATAATAGTTTATGTGCTATTACATATATAATCTCCAATGTTTCTTTGAAAAATTTGCTATGTGAAAGAAAGAACAAAACAGCATTTCTTTCTCACATATCCTGGCAATGTGACATTTTTGTCAGTAGAATGAAAATCAATAAATTATATACACATTGAACTATTTCATTAAAGAAAAACCCTGAAAAGAAAAGAAAAGTACATATTTTAAAACGTTTTGTCCATTTTCATTCTGCAATGTGGCTATACTCACAAATGATGCAGACCATGCGTTTGAAAATAGTTGGTCTCATCATGGCTACCATGAGGACTGGCCAGGTGTTGGGACAAGACGATGTGACAAGAAGACCTAAAGATAAAATATATTATCTTTTCATGGGAAGATTTACATGTGTACTTTATACATTGAACCTATTTCATCAGCATACCTGTATTCAAACTCATGGGGACCTAATCTCCAAGGGATCAAACCCTAGAGCTTAAAGTTAGGCAGCCTTATCAGTAAGACTCTGCAAACTGTGCTGATGAAAGTGGTGGAAAATATTCCACCATCTTTAATTGATCTGAGAAATTCCCCAGCAGCTAAATGAGAATGTTGGAGTGTGATTAACGAGAAGAGGACAGACCACTATTTAATAGGAGTCGATTCAAGCTACGTGTTAGGATGTGTTCCTTAATGTTAGGAATGCTATAGCCCATTAAAATGCACTGCAGAACATCATGAACTGCCACATTCACATGTATGATATAAAATACAAGAAAATTGAAAGTCATTTATATGCATGTACTCCCATCCCCCCCTTCTAAATGTTGTGGTAAAGGTTATGCAAATAAGGTGCATGTACATACAAAGGTGGAAAAACTACAGAATATTTCTCTCTTCCCCAGAGTTTAGCCTACTAATGAACTAATCCCAGAGTAGAGATTGAGATACATAATGAAACTTGAGATACATAATGAAACCTGTTATATTTACCATAGCCCTTTTACCTCACAGAATGAGATTCAGTAATTCTTTGCAACATCCTCTGAAACATCATGTTCAATTATCCATATTCATTAAGCAAGAACTAGCCTTAGACTACAGAGATATCTGATTGCCTTCCAGAAATGATCAACACTTCGTTGCCTCTTTAACAATACTTTCCAGAGGAGCTCTGAAAGAAAGGAACCAGTGCAGTGAGATTTCTGCTTTCTTCCAAATTAAAGAATGGTAAGCTACATGCTAAAGTATATCCTAAAATGGTACTACAATAGTTGTGCCTCAGAATTATTGTTCAAAATTTCTAAGTGGAATTGGTTGATTATTCATAACTTTCCAAAGGAACATGAATACTAGATCTGATTTAAACACACACACACACACATTTTAATGAGCATGGGCCAAATAGTCTGCCATAATTTAATATCATGCAGTGAAATAAAATATCCTGAAAGAAAATAACCAGGGAAACAAATGCAAAATATATAGTACGGTACATAACAAAGACTGTGGGAAAGGAGAAACCTTGCTCAAATCCTGCCTCAAACGTGCACATACTGCTGGCCTTAGTGAAGCCATTATACCTCAGACTCACTTCCCATCTGAAATTTGGGGGATATTGAGATAACATACAGTGTTATAAAGAGTAGTTTGAGTAAGAAGGGGGGGAAACTATGGAAATGGTGAAGCAGCATAAATGCTATTACTAATTATTCATTCTTAACTATACTCAATGCTTTATTTCAAATAACTACCATCACTTTCTCTGTCTAGCATTCTCTCATGTACAGCCAGCATAATAAAAATGTGCTTAGATGAACATGAGTTATGTTTAATGCTGGCAACTCTCTTATTTTTCACAGTGTCTGTGTAAGATATTTTTAAATAAAATTTTGGTTCCGCTCTTCATAGGTCCAAAACTATGTCAACATAGTCATTTACAATAAAACCACAATAACCCATTTCAACATTTTGGGCTTCCCAAGCCTGAAGAATTATGAGCTTCTTCTCTTCTTTGTAGGGTTGGTTGTCTACATCTTGACCTTGTGTGGACATCTCATCATTATCACCGTAGTACGTATTGACCAACATCTCCAAACACCCATGTACTTTTTCCTCAGCTACTTCTCCTTCCTGGAGATATGGTACACCTCCAACATTGTTCCAAAGATGCTAGAAGTATTCCTAGATAAGAACAAATCCATTACATATGCAGTCTGCATTACTCAACTCTACTTTTTTATTACTCTTGGTACAGCAGAATGCTTCATTCAGGCTATCATGGCATTTGATCGCTATTTAGCCATATGCAATCCTCTGCGATATCCTACACTTATGAATGAGAAACTTTGCCTTAAGCTAGCTGTAAGCTCTTGGATTGGTGCCTTCATAGTTAACATCCCTCCATTAGTTGCACTTTGTAGGCTGCCATTTTGTGACCCAAATGAGATCAATCACTTCTTTTGTGATGCACCACCGTTACTGAAACTCTCTTGCACAAGCCCACAGGAAGCAGAACTGCCCAATTTCATAGCGGCCCCAAGTGTCATTGTTAGCTCCTTCCTCCTCATTCTGATATTGTACATCCTCATCCTCATCACTGTTCTGAAAATCCCTTCATCGACAGGTTGCCAAAAAGCCTTCTCAACTTGTGGTTCCCATTTAACTGTAGTGACCATTTTCTATGGCACTCTGATGTTCATTTATGTCCGCCCAACATCAAACTTCTCTATTGATTCAGTGAATCTCAACAAAATTTTGTCCATGCTCTATACTGTGGTCACTCCCATGCTTAACCCAGTCATATACTGCCTGAGAAACAAGGAAGTCAAAGATGCTCTCTGGAAAGCTATCAATGGGAAGTGTATGCTCCAACCAAGTAGCATTATCAGTCGGAAAATGAATTAGACTTATAGATGATAATTACTTTTTTCAGTAGTGCACACAAAGAAATTGCATCCAAGCTGCATCCATTTGTCATTTAAAACAATTTTTAAAAACCTGAAATTCTCATGCATACAGCAACCCTCAGCAAAGATATTGAAATACACCATTTAAAAACAAAAACAAAAACAAAAAAACAAGGGACACTCTTGTTATTTTTTCTTAAGTTCTACTGCAGCACCTCAGGCAGAAATTATATCCAAATAGTACCCGTTTGTCACATAAAACACCCAAGGAACTTTTTACTGAGCTTCTCCCTGAATAGAGAAATTGTCACTAACAATTAAAAAGTTTGCATTTAAATGCTTCTATGCAGACTTCAACAGAAAACAACATCTTCCCATCACATGTACTTGTTAAGTATAATTGTTTAATTGCACACTGAAATGGAGAATGCCTGTATGTATATTGTGGAAAAGTTTAACATTGGAAAATTCTATTGAAGCATACTGAAGCTCTCTAAGCTTATAATGTAACTGAGTTGATCTTTAACTGCTGGTGTTCTCTGCTAGGAATCATGTGAGTGTTTAACCTTAGGTCATGTGATTAAGGTATTCGATTGCAAATTTTACTTTTGAAAGGGAGTTGCCTTTGCCTTTTGTTCTGAGGCACAGTCAGAGAAGGATGTGATAATGAGCATCTCTAGGAGCTACATAGTTTTGGCTGGATGCAGGCTAATGGAAGCTATGAGAGGGGGGGTCTTTATTTTTGCTCTAATTATGTTATATATATTTAAGAAGAAGAACCTATGCTTGGATAAGAATATACTTTATGGAATTATTTGGAAGTATCATTGTTTTTGTACCTGTTTTGAAAAAGTTCTGGTTAGTAAAGCTTTGAATAATATGGGTCTGGACATTTTTTTATTCCAAAAGGACTTAGCTTTTATATATCCAATTGTTTCATGCTGTGCAGTATTATTAAATAATGCTCCCCTACCCTAACTAGCCAGTTCCCTCACTCACTCTCTTCCCCACCCCTGCACAAACTGCATCAAAATTGGTTCTAGTTGCTTCAGATTCCCTGTAATCAATATATTCCCTTGCTTTAAAATAGGAAGGTAGGCAAAACATCACCTCCAATTATTTTCACTGTCTACTGAAATCATATGAATCATTGGCATCCCATAACAGGCAGTGATCACCAAGCACTTACAGTGACAGGGAAGTCCACAAAAGGAGGAAAATTGCCAATGAACAAAACAGTAGCAACATACAGCTCAAGACCAGGTATCTTGAGTGGCCTCCTTATACCTAACACCCTCCTAACACCCGGTAGATCACTGCACTCTGCAAGAGACATTCTTCTGCACTTTCCAAAGTTCTCACCAATGCATTCTGCAGAAACTCAGAGCAGGCCTTTAATTGTGGCTTCCCTGTTCTGGGAAATAGCATTCCTGTTTAGATATGATGGGCACACACTATCTTTCCATTCTGGAAGTAACAGAACACATTTTTTTGTTCCTACAGACTTTCTCAGCTGAATAAAAAGGGACTCAGCTATACAGCTGCAAATAAAACGTTTAAAGTCTGTTGTAAAGTGCAATATACAAATGTGACACTAGATTGGAATGGTGTATTTGCTATTCTGATTTTAGCTGTTCTTAAGTTTCTTATGTATAAATCATCTTGAGATGGCTGTTTATAAGGTGATGAATAAATCAGTAGCTGCCGCCACAACCACAGCCTCAAGAACACATGCTTGTTTGTTTTGCCACTGAACAAAGGCAGCTGGCTGATTGCGGCCATAGAAGGGAAGTGGCTAGGGCTCCTCATCAAGGCAGTGTTTAAATCAGTTTAGATGTCTGCACATTCCTTCTATCTAAAACTCTCAGATGTGGAAATGAGATGGGAAGGGAGCCCGAGAATAGATGGAGGAGCAGGACTAATGCAGGCAGTGATGGACAAGAGACAAGCAATGGAAAGGCCTGGTGGTTTAGGTTCAGGGGACTGGCAAGCTGATTTAAAGTTTACAGTTTGCAAGGATATGTTCTTTCCCTGCTCTGTGATTTTTGGGAAATTTTCTGTATTCTTTGTTGCTATAGAAAGAGAGAGTGTTAGATTAGTAGTATTGACTGATAGATGTACCCCCCCCCACACACACACAGACATGGGGAACTTTTGAATGGATTTTAAATACCGTAAACAAATGAACAAAATATTTCAAAATGCATAGTATATAAAATGCTACGGTACATACCAAGAGCACCACCCTTCTAGTATTTCAGACGGTGTGTGTTTGGATCCTTCTCACTCTTGGATTTTTACTCATTTTTTTATTTTATATACAATTTGGAAAAATAAAAAATGGAGCATGGTGTGTGTGTGTGTGTGTGTGTGTGTGTGTGTGTGTGAGAGAGAGAGAGATACATATGTGTTTTGTTAAAATGGTATCTGAAGAAGTGTACATGCACACGAAAGCTCATACCAAGAACAAACTTAGTTGGTCTCTAAGGTGCTACTGGAAGGAATTTTTTTATTTTGTTTCGACTACGGTAGACCAACATGGCTACCTACCTGTAACTTGTTAAAATGTGTATATTTTAAAGCTAGCATTTTTAGTACAGCTGCACCAATGGTTTACTGGCCATGACAGAGAGGAATGAAACTCAGAAGATCAGCTCTACTCCTTCTTCTTCCTCCTCCATTTTAAGATTATGTCAGTATCATGCAATAAATCCCTGAATATCATTATGGAACATTCATATGTTAATACTGGGAGATGAGAATCTCCTTTCCTTTAAAAGCTTTGACTCAATTCATTGAAGTCCTTGTGTCAAAGATGGATGGTCAACTATGTAGTTGATATAACACAAGAAAAAGTGCCATAGTACTGATTAATGTTTTCATGCAGATCTATTTCTCCCCACCACCTCTTTTTATCTACTTACATAGGTGTAAACCCAACTGAACTTAATGTAACTTACTTCTGAGAATACATGTTTAGGATCACACCATAAGACAGAAAATATTGCACACATGGAGTCTGTCTTCAGGGAAGTGGACAAATTGCAGAGCCTACTAATTAACTAGGTCCACTGTGGAGTAAAACTTCCAGAGAGAATTGAGGTGCATGATGAAACATGTTATATTTACTATGTTCTTTTTTCATTTGGTGGAGATAGCTCTTCATGACGTTCTCTTAAACATCATCTCCAATTATCTATATTCATAAAGGAAGAACTGCTCGGAGTCTCCTGAGCTATCTGACTGCCTTCCAGATATGATCAGCACAGTCTCATCTCCTTAGCAGCACCTTCCACTTCAGCTCTTAAAGAAAGGAAACAGTGTGGTTTCAGTCTTCTTCAAAATTAAAGAAGGTAAGTTGCATATTAATAAAGTAGTTTCTAAATTGCTGCTACTGTAGTTGTGTCCTTCTTTGTGGAATTTGTAACTTCCAAAGGGAACTTCAACAGTAGAGCTAAGTGAAAGAAATCACAAATGGTCATTTAATGAGCATGGGTCATTAATCCATGAGAATATCCTATCACCTATTGAAATAAACAGAAAACCCTGAACATAATAAGCAGTGAAGCAAATGGAAAGTATACATTAGGATACCATAATAACCAAATCTGTGAGACATAAAACCTTGTGCTAAAATTCTGTCTCAATCTTGAACATACTGCAAAGTTTTTGAGAAGCAATTACCATTCAGGCTCACCTCCCATCTGAAATTTCAGAGTACTTACAACATCGTAAATTCCACCTTGAAGAAGTAGGGGACAAAACACTGTAAACGGTAAAGCATCAGCAATGATATATATATATTTCCACATTTTTAACTATACTCAGTGACTGTTAGCATCACTTTCTCTGTCTCCCCTTTTCTCTTCTCTTCAGATAACATCACAGCAACGTGCTTAGATGCACATCAGGTGTGTTTAGCATCAAAAATTCTGTTATTTTTTTCACAACAATCATTATTCTATGTCAGATGATTATTTGATATATGTATCTATTTGTTCCCTGCTTCACAGATCCAAAAGTACATCAGCATGTTGATTGGCAATCAAACTGCAGTAACCCATTTTATCATCTTGGGCTTCCCAAGCCTGAAGAATCTTCAGCTTCTTCTGTTCTTTGTGGGGTTGGTTGTCTACATCTTGACCTTGTGTGGACATCTCATCATTATCACCATAGTACGTATTGACCAACATCTCCAAACACCCATGTACTTTTTCCTCAGCAACTTCTCCTTCCTGGAGATATGGTACACCACCAACATTGTTCCAAAGATGCTAGAAGTATTCCTAGATAACAACAAATCCATTACATATGCAGGCTGCATTACTCAACTCTACTTTCTTATTACACTTGGTACCGCAGAATGTTTCATTCTGGCTATCATGGCTTTTGATCGCTATTTAGCCATATGCAATCCTCTACGGTATCCTACACTCATGAATGACAAAGTTTGCCGTAAGTTAGCTGTAAGCTCTTGGATTGCTGCCTTCATAGTTAACATCCCTCCATTAGTTGCGCTTTGTAGACTGCCATTTTGTGGCCCAAATGAGATCAATCACTTCTTTTGTGATGCACCACCTTTACTGAAACTCTCTTGCACAAGCCCACATGAAGCTGAACTGTCCAATTTCATAGTGGCCACAAGCGTCATTGTTAGTTCCTTCCTCCTCATTCTGATATCGTACATCCTCATCCTCATCACTGTTCTGAAAATCCCTTCATCGACAGGCCGCCAAAAAGCCTTCTCAACTTGCTGTTCCCATTTAGTTGTAGTGACCATTTTCTATGGCACTCTGATGTTCATGTATGTCCGCCCAACATCAAATTTCTCTATTGATTCAGTGAATTTCAACAAAATTGTGTCCATGTTCTATACTGTGGTTACTCCCATGCTTAACCCAATTATATACTGCCTGAGAAACAAAGAGGTGAAAGATGCTCTCCGGAAAGCAATCAGTGGGAAGCGTATGCTCCAAACAAGTAGGATTTTTAGTGGCATAGTAAAGTAGATGATAATAGTATACTTACCTCAATTGAGGGAGCACAATTAATTACCTTGCATAACTGTATCCTTACAAATTCAGTAGTTATTTCCCTGTCATGTTTAAGAACATCTATGATATTGCATCCATATTTTATCCACTTGTCTTCTGAAAAACTTTTTTTAAATACTGAATTTTTCGTACACATCACATTCCATAGGAGTTGCATTGAAAATGCACTAAATGTATTTTACAACATTGTGTGTTTTTGTGTTGTTGTTTTTACTGATCCTCCACCGCTGCAACCTAGGCAGAAATTTCATCCAAATAGCACTCTTTTGTCATTTACAGCAAACAAGTAGACAGGACAATCACCTCCAGTGATTCCTCCTTTTGGAAGTATTAGAAGCATTGGCATCCAAGCACTGGAGAAGACTGGTGCTAACTAAGCACTTTTGGAGTGACAGGGAAGTTCAGGGAAGGAGGAAGGCTGGCAACAAGCACACCAGTAGCAACATGTGCTCCTTTGTTTTGCTGCTGAGCAAAGACAGTTGGCTGGTTGTGGCCAAAAATGTCTGGTTGCAGGCAAGGAGGCAGGGTTCCTCAGCAAGACAGTGTTTAGAGCAGTGCAGATAGCTAAACATTTCATCAATATGCCACTCTCACACATGGCAATGAGACAAGGAGTGAGTGTAAGAATACATGGAGGAACTGGGACACTATAAGTAGAGTGAAGGTCAATGGAACAAATGTGGAGTATGAAGAAGTGGGTTGTGATGGACAAGGGCATGCAGTGTAAAGAAAGTCTTGATGGGCCAGGTTTCTTTAAAGATTACAGGGGCAGTTACAGGTAGGTAGCCGTGTTGGTCTGCCGTAGTCGAAACAAAATAAAAAACAAAAAACATCATTCCAGTAGCACCTTAGAGATCAACTAAGTTTGTTATTGGTATGAGATTCGTGTGCATGCACACGAAAGCTCATAGCAATAACAAACTTAGTTGGTCTCTAAGGTGCTACTGGAAGGAATTTTTTTTATTTTTTACAGGGGCAGTTTGCAAAGGGATGGTATGCCCCTGCCCGGTGGTTTTGTGGGTAATTTGCTGTATTCTTTGTTATAGACATTATAGACTAGTGGTAAGACTAGTACTGCTGAATGTACCCACATGCTGGGAACATTTGAATGGGTTTAAAATAATATAAATAATATAAATAGTGCTTAATGCATAAAATTGTGGGCCAATACCCAAATCTCCAAGTCGTATGAGATTCCAGGGGTTCCAGGCACTCACCCAGGGTCCTTAATTCCTTTGGAATGGGGGACAATGGAGACTGTGGAGTCTTTATGATATATGGTTTATTTACACATAAACACAACCTGAGCCTATGATGGAGGGGCTCACAGCATTAATACCCCATGAGGGTCTTGCTTCTCCCATAGCTACAGCCTTGGATTCCAACAGAAATCAGGTATAGCTTTGCCTCCCAGCTACCCAGCCTGCCAATGTCCAGTTTCTAGCTCACAGAACTCCACTCTAGGGGCTCAAGACTACAGCCTGCCCCACCCCCACCCCCGTAAAAAAAATCATAACAGTGTATAAAATGCTGTCGGCTTTTTAGAATGCTCCCTGCCTCAGAGCACCAGCCTCCATAGTCTTTTAGGCAGAGGGTATGAGTTTGCATCCTTCTCATTACAGGTTTCAGAACTTTTTTCTCTTGCTGTTGTTGACTATATGTACACTTTGGAAGAAGAAGAAAATGGAGCATGGTTGTTGTGTTTGTGATACATATGCATTTTGTTCTTTTAAAGTATGTTTTTTTCTGAAGCAAGCATTGGAAATGCATATATTTAGATACAACCAGTTTGTATGGACTAAAGACTGAAGACCATTAAACCCAATTTGCTCCTACATTTATATGCTGTAGTAGTTTTCTCACAAGACTTTCTGTGGGCAAGCAATATGGTATTAACTTTTTAATTTTTTTGGAAAATTAACACTTTAGCATTTATCAAAGAGAAAAACCTCAATTTTGTTCAAGGTCTAAATACTCACCTGAGAGGCAGACATATTGCTTGCAGTCTGTAAAAACACTAATCTTTGGCTGTGACATTCTAAAAACCCATTCAAGTAAACTCAATGGTTTTATTTGTGAAATCAATGAAGGACTCTTAAGACAGTGATGCGGCCCTCCTAATTTCTTAGCAGACATCACTGGGAGTGAAAGAACCTAATGTAGATCCTACTGCTCAGTATGTTGTTATTGATTTACTTGGCCTGATTTGAAGCTTTAGATTTTTAACTGGAAAATACACAATTGTCTGAACTCATCTCTTTATTCCCCTTGGGAAATGTGACCCCCTGAAATGTTTCTTCAACATGTTTCCTTCCACACCATGTTCCTTTGATCCTTTATTGTCTTAATGGCCCATTAGTCCAGGCTATCACCTCATGGGAAATTTAATTAGCTTTTAACACATGCTGATTCCAGAGGACAGAAATATCTAGTACAGAGCTTAATACACATGTATCTGGCACTTTGTTTTAATGCATCAAGCCTTAATTAAATTCTAGCACTAGCTTGATCCAGAGATTATATTGGTCTTGCACCCACAAACTCGTAACAATGCACAGTGTCAGAGAAGAAGCATCATGAAATTAGATGGAAGATACCATGGTGGAGGATTGGCAAGCTGAGTAGAAAACAGACTGAAGAGGATGTGTTGCTGAAGAAAAAAAGAGTCAGCTGATGGAAGCAACAATGTCAGAGAAAAGAGACTTAGAGAAACAGGCATTGATGAGTCTGTGTTGAGGAAAGGCATAGAATGAAGGTAGCCAAGTTGTGGACTTTGCTATGTTGTTGAACTGCAACTCTCATCGACCCAGACCATGTTGTCTAGGGGTTATAGGTGTAGGAGTTCAAGAAAATCTGCAGGACACAATGTTGGCATACATAATAAAGAATAATGGCTGCTTATTAGAAGAGCTGGCATGGGAATTAGGTGGAGAGTAAATCTGAATATGACATATTGATGGATATTGAAGTAAGCTCTGAATTTTGTGGTTGCAGTTTACAACTGTAATGACATAAAACATCCTTTCACTATAACGTTTAATTATTTTATCCAAATACAATGAAATATATCAAGCTAGTGTCATGTTCATACTAATAAACTACAGCTGCAGTCCTATACTCACTTGTCTGAGAGTAATCCGCCATTTAACTAATGGAACTTACTTCTGAATCAAACTGAATAGGATTGTAGTGTTAAAACATTTACTTTTTCCCAAATATTCTCCCGAGAGCTCTCTTCACTTCCTTATTTTTCAGACTATAGATAATTGGGTTCAACATGGGAGTCAAAATGCTATACTGAATAGAGAACAGCTCATCGATTGTCATGGAAGACATGCTGCTGGGTTTCATGTACTGGGACATTCCTGTCATATACAATAATCCAACCACAATGAAGTGGGAACTGCAGGTAGAGAAGGCTTTGCTCCTTCCCTCTGGGGAGCGGATATTCAGGATAGTGGAGATGATGTAGAAATAGGAGACAAAGGTTGGTAGGAAGGAACCAAGTCCAAACATCACAACAGAAGATAGAAGAATCATATTATTGAGGAAGGTGTCAGAACAGGAGATTTTCAAAAGAGGTGGCAGCTCACAGCTGAAGTGGCTGATTTTGTGAAGGCCACAGAACTTCAAACTTAATGTAGGCACTGTGTTTATTATTGCAAAAAGGAAGCCCATTATCCATGCCCCCATCACTAGGTAAGCACATAATGTTTTGTTCATGATTGCTATATAGTGAAGTGGGTGACACACAGCAGTGTATCTATCATAAGCCATTGCCGAAAGAATAAAAACCTCTGTAACACTCAACAGGAGGCTGAAAAACATTTGTGTAAGACAACCAGTGAAGGAAATTGTCTTTTGCTTCATTAGCAAGTTCATTAACATCTTAGGGACAATGTCAGTTGAATAACAGATATCAACGAAGGACAAGTGAGACAGAAAATAATACATGGGTGTGTAAAGAGAAGGTTCCTTCCTTATCACCAGAATGATTGTGACATTTCCTGACAGTGTTATTAGGTAAATGGTTGAAAACACCAAGAAGAAGAAGATCTTCAGTTGGGGATCACTGGAAAGTCCCAAGAAAATAAACTCTGTTCTTTCAGTTTGGTTTTCCATTTTTGTTTAGGGACCTATAAAACAAGCAAACAAAAATTGACAGCCCATTGTTAGCCTCCTTGACCATGCAACTCTGTAAAAGTCTACTCAAAATTAATTTCAGTTCAGTTCGCTGTGGCTGGTAAGTGGGTATGAAGTTGCAATCTTAATATTTAAATTCTCTCATTGTATCCGATGTTCAGTAAACATACTTTAGCTGTTTCACCCTGAGAGATATTGATGCGAGGATCAATATAAGCATGGACCGTAAGCATGATGAAATATTGAATTCATGTGTAAATTAAAGGGTCAATGTGACTTAATAATATAAAATACAAACTGATGAAATATATCAGTATATCTTTTAGAACACATACATATTTTGCACTATTTCTTTTGAAACATGATCAAAAGTTTAGTTACCGGTATTATTCTTTTTTTAAAAAAACAAACATTTACTTAAATTTGAAACAAAGCTATATCTATAATCATCTATATCAGGCTTCCTCAACCTCGGCCCTCCAGATGTTTTGAGACTACAATTCCCATCATCCCTCATCACTGGTCCTGCTAGCTAAGGATCATGGGAGTTGTAGACCAAAAACATCTGGAAGGCTGAGGTTGAGGAAGCCTGATCTACCGGTATATCTATCTCGATCATTGCTATGTTGGGATTTGAAGCATTTCAATGTAATCCTGCAGTTCAACAGAAAGGGTTTGATGCACACGCAGAGTTTTGTGTCCTCCAAAAGCTCCTTCTCCATTACAAGCTTCAGAAACATTTCTGCATACTGTTCCATGACCCAGAGAAAAGAAAGGGATGGGCACGATGTATTTTCACACACTCCTGCCTCTGCCACTAGTCAGATGAGTGAGGACCATTAGGATTCCTCTCTTCCAAGACTGGACATCAAGGAATGGAAAATAAAGCACATAATGGTCTCTGTCTCCTGGCAGAATGCTATTGCGGGGGGTGGGATGGAACACATGTGTAGTTCAATGGTAGATCATTTGCTTTGCATGCAGAAGGTCCCAAACTCAGCCCCTGGTATTTCAAGATATGACTGGGATAGACTGCTGCCAAAAATTCTGGAAAGCTATTGATGGTAAGTGTAGAAATACCAAAACAGATGGACCACCTGTTTGACTCAGTATAAGGCAGCTTTTTGTGTTCCTTTGTATGTACTTTGCTGTTTAGTTTTATATTCATTTTTGTATCCTTACTTGTTGCTTATAAGCTTCCTTTGAACTAATTTGTTGGAAACACAAGGTATAAATATTCAAAACAAACAAACAAACAAACAAACAGGCAAACATCGGTCTTAAATGCTACATAAAAGCTGAGCTGCCCTACAAAAGAGATAAAATTAAACTATGTTTTAGAAATAAGACGTTTATGAGGAATATGAGTCATATTATACTATTGCAATGGCTTTCAAGCTGTGTTCTGGGAAAATGTGGAGTTCCTTGAAAGCCTGTTGTGGCCCCTAAACGGAAAGGTTAATATAATCAAGTTTCTGAAAGATTGGTTGGCCAGCACAGTGACTTTCACCATTAACATGCTCAGCCTATGTGAATAAAGTGTGCGCCCTGAAATACCTCCAAAATCGCCTGTAATGTTCAAGGCAAATGCACTGACATTCTGCAGCAGAAAAATCGATATGGAAACAATTAGACATTATCTATTAGATTCAATGTTTCTTGTAAATGAAGAGGAAAACTAAAGCAGTTCAAAAACAGGTCAGTGTGATCAGATGGTGTGCATAAATATGAGCATTTCTGAAAGACATATGAACTCACCAGATATGTCACAAGAAACAGAGCAAAATAAGATTTGTCCTGGAAGGAATGTAAAGCAGAGTGAGCAGAGAACAGAAGTCCTCCACTCATGTGCCCTTTTGGTAAAATAAAACAGATCCTCAATTCTTTCAAGCACAAATCTGTTGAATAAATGTACTGTAAGCATATAATTATCCATTTTATATGAAGGATACATTAATTCCCAAACCAAACAAATATTTATTCTGGTGGGATGACTATTCCCACCTTGGAGCTCATTGCAAATAATTACCACTATCAGAAATACTTTTTGTTTCCCATGTTTTTAACAATGGGAAATGACCAAATGCAAATACTGGCAAGACACTGTCATATGAGGTGCATTCCCATGTCAGCCCAACACCACCTTTCTTCACCTTGAATCACAGTCATTTCATTGGTCAGCAATTTATTTGGAAAGCTGAGACATGTTCTAGCCTAGAATTAGGCAGAGTTCCCAGGCACAGATCAAATTGCTAGTACCAGTGTACAAAGCTCAGGACAAATTTATCTAAATAATTTCCCCACCCTGTATATACTCAGCTGAATAGTGTGCTCTGCAGGAAAGGGCCTCCTGTAGATACATACCATCAGCAAATCCATTCCATATGATATAGAAATTGAGCTGTCAGTGCTGTGGCACCCAGACTTTGCATCTCCCACCTGTTATATATTAGGCAAGTTCCATCTTCATTGTATTTTTGGCACCTGTTGAAGATCTTCATCTTCCAACAGACCATTCAAATGGATGTTTAAAATCCCAGACTTTATCTGTATTGACCCCCCAAAAAACCATATGCATATATTATACATTTTTATTGTTGAATTTACTCAATATGATTCATGGAAAGTGATTCATAAAATTAAATATGTTAACTCAAAACAATATGCCACTGATTTTCCCTGGATGAATGATCTCATTTGTGCATCAAGGCCCCGGTACACCCCCAAGAACAATAAAAACACATTGACACAGAATTTTAGTTTAAAAGTTAATAGGCAAAATTTAGGCCACAAATTTATTGATTACAGAAATGTGAGTGGTATTGGCTTAGGCATTGACAATAACTATATCTGACTCCTGCCCGCCTTGCAGGAAGTCTAGGAGGGCAAACCACCAAAAGAGGGAGCTCCGTCAATGGCGACTAACTGAAGCTCACCCGGGGGTTCTCGCTGGGTCCTGGCATGGCCCTAGCCCTCAATTGGACTTTGGACGAAACCCAGACCTACAGATTCCTTTACCGGAATACCCTTGTACCTGGAGGGGCAGGTGATGGCCGCCCCTCCCCTCCCCCGCATCTCCCTAAGCCAATGCCTAACCACCAAACCTTACAAAATTGTGACGATTGCAAAGAGGCAGGTGAAAACCAAATAGCCAGTGCCAATCTGCCAAATGGAAAAAAATCCTACCCAGCCCCTGTTCCAAAACAGACAACCAACCAAAGTCCAGAGCAAGGCCAAAGCAGACACTAGGGTGGGCAGGCAGGCGTTCGGTGGCACGAAGCCAGGTAAAGTCCCAGCGATGCACCACCGCCTTTTAGAGGCTCCCACAATCATGCCACCACTCTCTGATTGGCCAATAGGCTGTGGCGTGATCGTGGGGCCACTGTGTGGCTCGGGCTCACCCCCCCCTCCATGGATGGGGCGCCTTGGGCCTGCGCGCAACGCGGACCCTCAATTAGGAGGATCCGATTCCCTGTGTTAGACCACACATCCCTCTCTAACTAGGCATGCAAGAAACATGATTACATTTAAATGACACTTTTCAGGCAGGAAACACACACAAACACACACACAGCTCAGAAATACACTCAAGGAAGGTGCAAAGAAGGGTAAATCAGGGACTACCTTCAGTGTGAGTTTCATAATCACTTTAAGCTATTTTAGAGCTATTTATTTTTGGGTGCGTTTAGACTTTATTTATGAGGAAAGTTTTCTTCAAAGCTTCTTTCACATCATTGTTCCTCAGGGTATATATCATTGGATTCAGCAAGGGTGTGATTACAGAGTAGAATACAGCTACTATTTTGTTGGCATTAGATTTGTATTTTACTGCTGGGCGGACATACATGAAAATGAGTGTCGCAAAATAGATGGTGACTACAGAGAGGTGGGAGGCACAGGTGGAAAATGTCTTCCTCCGGGCAGCAGCAGAAGACATTTTCAGTATAGTTATTACTATTTGCACATAAGAACCTAGAGTGAACAAAAGTGTGGCCATTACAATAACAGTGCTGAAGCCGTAGCCAATGACCTGAATAGAGTAAGTGTCACTACACGAAAGGCGAAATATCTGCCCAGCGTCACAGAAGAAGTGGTTGATTTTGTTGGGGCTGCAGAAGGAAATTTTAGCTAACATGAAGGAAGGGAATGTAGGGCATATGAATCCCACAACCCAGCATATCACAGCCACATTTCTGCATGTCTTAGGGTTCATGATGGTGGAGTATCGTAGAGGGTTGCAGATTGCAAGGTACCTGTCATAAGCCATGGCTGTCAGAATAAACAGCTCAGTTGCAGCAAAGGCAAAGAAGAAATAATATTGAGTGATACATCCTGGAATGGAAATTGTCCTCTTCTGAGCCAGCAAATTCTCCAACATCTTTGGCACTGTGACAGTGGTGTACCAGACTTCGACCATCGAGAGATTGCAGATGAAGAAATACATGGGGGTCTGTAGGCGTGAGTCCACGACCACAATGAGTATAATCAGCAAGTTCCCCATAAGAGATAGGATGTAGATGATTAAGAAGAGCACAAACAACACCATCTCAAGCTTGGGGATGCTAGTGAAATGAAGAAAGACAAATTCTGTAACCACAGTTCGATTTTCTTTCTCCATTATATCAGAAAGCTACAGGGATATAAGCAATAAAAAGAAATGGAAATCATGATTTTTTAAACAACAACAACGATGATGAACAGTGTCTAAATTCTTTATTATTCAAATAAATAATTTTTTTTATTCATCCTCTCAGCATTTTACCTTCAAAAAATTCATTTGGCTGAGTGTAATATAACTCTCCTCCCTTCTTCCCTCCCCCCTCCCCTTCTGTATTTCTTCCATTCATTTTAAAAGAAAAAGAAACCTTGGATCAATGAAAAACATTTGATGCTTTTTCTAGGTAGACCACAGTACTGACTGATGAATTTCAAAAGTAAAATTTGCAGTGATAAATATTATCATCAATGACTATTTGGAAAGAATTGGTCCAATTCAAAGGCTGATGTGAATGGACCTTGCTCTGTTCCAACAAAGTAATTATAATGTGTTGTTCTTTAGCATTATTTGAAGTACACACAATGTCAACATTCCTCCGTGTCTGGGTAACTGCATGCATTTCCTGTATACACTGGCATACTTTTTGCAACAGCCTTGGCTATCCTTTTGTCCTCTAGATATTGTTGGACTTCAGCTCTCAGGATTCCCATGCAGCACTACCAATAGTAAAGAATGAAGGAACTTGTGGTCTACCTATATCTGAAAAGCCAAAAGTTTAGTTGCCTCTACATTAGAGCTTTTTTTAAAAAAAAAAATCCATTCATATTTACCTCCAAACCTCTTTTTTCCTGCCTTTTACACATAGAAAACTTTTAGCTTGTATTTTCTAATCCACAGTTTTCTTGTTTTTTTGAATGATAGTGTATAGGCTGTTGCTCAGAACTTGAAGGATACATTCTAGAAGTTAGATAAGAATTTGATTGCATCTTCCCAACCAGAACACAACAGCAACAGGGGATACTTGATTCTACTATGTCCCATGCTGATACAGTGGCTGAACTGTATAATGATGTCACTATCCATAAAAACCAAAAAACACTGGATGCAATAGGGGTTGGCTGCCTCAAAAGGAACATGTGGCTAAGTTTGTCAGTGACGTGATAAAACTTAACGTGTCATTCCAGATAAACAGGGTGTCACAAGTTTTCTTCCAGGCAAAGGTTATGCACAAAGTTCATACTTTATTCTACATGCATCACATAGTTCTACAACTATTGTGTAGAATATATAATCTACCTAATTTAAGAGGACCAGTTCTCTATTCCTTACTTGAAACATTTTTTGGGTGGTGCCCTAACCTCTCATCTGGCTGAGTAACAAAATTTGAACAAGTTCTGTACACATGTGGTGGGCTAGTCTGACCCCCCACCTACCCATTACTGTGGATGCTGATGATTATTATGTCTGAGCAAAATACAGCTATTGCACAGCTGTGCAAACTGATAAGTCTCAGGGATGGGAACCTGTGACTCTCCAGGTGTCATTATTCTCCCATTCCCATCAACCACAGTAACCGTGGCTAATAGTCAGGGATGGTGAACATTGTAGTTTTATTTAGGATTCTCCTACTACTACCAGCAACAACAGCAACAACAACATTTAGAATAGTCCTCTTGGAGCAGACTTATCAGCTTGTAACTCGCTCTACGTGGGCAGGACTGGTGCCACGGATTTTGGCGCCCTAGGCGAGGGGGCGGGCCACGTGATGTCATTGCGCATGACGTACAGTGCCCCGCCCCCTGCCCTGCCGGGCGCCCCGCGCCGCCGCGGTTTTCGCCGCTGGTTGGGGCTGCACCAGGGGGCGGCGGGAGGCGGGGGGCAGGCTGGCTAGTGCCCCCTCCATTTTGGCTCTCTAGGCAACTGCCTAGTTCACCTAAATGGACGCGCCAGCCCTGTACGCGGGGCTGCCCTTGAAGCTGACCCAGAAACTCCAGCGGGTGCAGAATGCTGCGGCGAGGCTCCTTATGGGGTCTTTGCCGCTGGACCACATTCATCCAGTGCTCTACCAGCTGCACTGGCTCCCGGTGGAGTACAGGGTCAGGTTTAAGGTGCTGGTTTTGACCTTTAAAGCCCTATGCGGCCTAGGACCCTCGTACCTAAGGGACTGCCTCTCCTGGTATGCCCCGTGTAGGACCTTAAGGTCCTCAAATAATAACATTTTGGAGGTCCCAAGCCACAAGGATGCTAGGTTGGCCTCAACTAGGGCCAGGGCCTTCTCAGTACTGGCCCCGACTTGGTGGAATGGTCTGTCACAAGAGACCAGGGCCCTGCGGGATTTGGCATCTTTCCGCAGGGCTTGCAAGACGGAGCTGTTCCGCCTGGCCTTTGGGTTGGTTTCAGTTTACCGGTAACCCTGATTTTTCATTTCTTTATGGTTTGATTGGTGGGCTACTTAAAAATGAGGCTGCATTTTAAACTTTAAATCGTATTTTAACCTGTATTTTAATTGATTGTTTTTATGTTTTGTTGTGATTTTATTGGTGTTGGCCGCCCTGAGCCTGGTCTTGGCTGGGAAGTGCGGGGTATAAATAAAAATATTATTATTATTATTATTATTATTATTATTATTATTATTATCTGATCCAGAAGATCCTGAAAATTCCATTCTCAACTGTGGTCAACCAATGTCTCCGGGAACATGAAAGCTGGGCATTAAAGAAATACCCCCCCCCCGATGTTTCTCCCTGAAATCTAGTAACCAGAGACAAAGTGCCTCTGCACATGAGTATTCCATTTAGCTATCGTGGCTATCAAGCCATTGATAGAACCTATTTCCTGTAAGAATATAAACACATTTACTGTAATGTTTTTATAAAGAAACTTACCAGGGAAGTTTCCTGAAGGAGCACTTGCTACACTGAGGGATACTGAGGTCTTTATTGGAAGAAATGCATCTTAAATGGTATAAAAGATGAAGATAATGAAGAAGAAATAATCCCTTTAGCTTTCAGTCCAGTCTAGCCCAAGTTTCACCCAGTATTACTGAAATGGTGTTTTTTTGTAGCAATTGCACGTAACCCATCTTACTTAAAAAAACAGTGGCGCATAATGTGCTGGCTATGCATCTTTGCAACTGTACAATAGAAATGCCCCAGGCCTGTTAATATTGGTTCATGTTGGGGATCTAGGGAATTCTGCTCTTACGAGCTTTTTTCATGTTATGGTTGCACTTCAGTCTCCCTGGAATACAGAGACTGTTCAGTAAATGTAATTAAGCCCATTTACGTTTAGTCTGTTTTAATTGTGAAAGTTTACTAACATGGAATAGTTTTAGCTTTCTTCTAGGCTGGCCAGGCATAATTTGCGAGTGTAGTTCATTTGCCTTTACTGGCAAGTGGTTGACATCACTCATGGACAAGGCTGTTAGCACTGCTACACAATGTCTGCAGTCCTGGGAAAGCAATAGGCTGTTGAACCACTGTATATAGATGGGGGGCGGCTATTTTCAGCTTGATGGCTTACAATATGGATGGGGACATCCCCCCCCCCACCTTGAAGGATACATTTTCTCATGGGCAGCCTTCCAGGGCTATTATAAAGTGTGTTCTCCTTCTCGGAGAGCACGTGTTGCGGTGGGGGCTAGCAAGCCACCTCCCCTGTAGCTGGGGTGAGTTGGTAGATGGCCACAGCTTGGATTGGACCTGGTGATGTTGCTGGGGAGATTTATATGTTGCAATTGTGATTGACAGCCCAGCGTCCTATATATTGGTCAGCACATGGTGCAACATTCCTCTTGGCTGCATGCTTCGGATCACCCACCCTCCCTCCCTGTTTTTATTAGGCCTCTGTATTGACCTTGCTATTGCCTATCATGGGGTCATCTGCTGTTAGGCAGGGGCCTAGTAGGAATTTTTCCATCTGGCGGATTGACAGGTGCCATTTGGTTTTCGCCTACTACATAGCAACTAGTCACAATTTGTAAGGTTGGCGGTTAGGCATTGGTTATGTTGGTTGCTGGAAGGGCAGTCGCCCTCCAAAGTGATGATGGTGTGATGGGAATTCCATTAAAGGAATCCAGGGGCTCGACATGCTTTTGTCCGAACCCCCGGTTGGGGGACAGGGCCACGCAAGAGCCCCTGGGAACCTCTGGGGAGAGGGAGGGCTCTGCTCCCAGCCTCCATAACTCTCCCCAGATGGGATTTCCCTTTGCTGACACGTGGTCAGCTCTGTCCCATCGGACAGCTAGTCTGAACCAATTCCTACGCAACCACTCACATGATTTGTATCTTAATAAATTTGTGGCCTAAATTATGCCAAAAACCCAAACAAAAATTATGTCTGAAGTGTGAATTTATTCTGGGGGTGGCTTGGGGACCTCGACACGCAACACTGATGGCAAGGGCCAGGAACAAATGCAGGTGGAGTAACCAGCACAACTCCTATCTTTGCACAGTAGCATATATTCATATGTAAAAGTCTGAGCTCTCTACATAAACTCTCAAACATCTCTCCCTCTTCCATCCAGGCAAGCAAGAGGTATAATCAGAATTCAATGATCGGCAAGCCCCTTGTTCTCTGTTATTTAGCATGTGAGAAGTGGCTGTGCAAGTCTGCTTCAGCCATTCCCCCCCCCCTTCCTTAAATGAATGAACTATTCAGCTCTAAGCAGAGTTGCTCTCCAAAGGGACCATTTCTGATCTCTGTATTGCATCTTCCTTTGGCGGAGGGGGAGGGATTCACAAACCTCATGGCTGTGCCTTCAAATTGAGCCACAATAGGATTTTAGAGTATCAGGAGAAAAGTTGTTTGATGACTTTCAGAAGAGCATATGGCAGGGTATGATATCATCCAGTTTCTTCCCCTGCCTTCCAATATATCACACCAAGACCTATATAAGGTTTTCTAAACCAAATAATAGATAATAGCCAGGGGAGGATACAAGGTAATATTTTTCCCCCAACAGATCAATTTAAAAGAAGAAGATAAATATAGATGAGTTTTCCCCACACACACTTTGCTTCCTATTAATATTTTATGACGAACATTCTGAGTGGGCAGAAGTTTATTTCAACTTGAGGTGTGATCTTAGATATAGTGATAGTGGATGCACTTGCGGATTAAATGCTGGGTAAGTGACAATGCATTTCTGGTCTTTTCAGATGACTTTAGTGGTAGGGATGTACAATGTTATATCATAGTGAAAGAATTATAACCTGTTGTATCATTGGTACAGGGTGGCAGGAGAGGGTCCCTAAGCATTTACCACCTGATATGACTAACCACATAATGGAGGTTTAGCTAATTGAAAAGTTGAATTAGCTTTCTAGGCTGCTTCATAATAGATAACTGAAAACAATAAAATTAGGATGCAGTTTGAGCTGAGATATAAAAATAAAATATCTAGAAACTAATTCCTTCAAAAATGCAATTAGTTATTATCAAAACCTTTTTTTCCCCTTTCCTTTGATATTCCTCAGATATCTTGCCCAAGCAGATACAGTAACTCTATTTTTTCCTCTGAAGTTCTGCCTTGGATGAGATATTGTCAGTTTGCTTCCCAATAATCATTAAATTTTCTCAATGTATGGAGTTCTTCAGCAGACATGGGCTCCGCAAAACATTTTTAAAGTGGCATATGGCACCCATAAAGTGTGTGAATGAATATGCGGATCTCCCCACACCATTTTTACCCTAGGTATAACTGTTAGCAGTCTTAGTGTGGAGGGCATTCATTTCCTCAGCTTTCCTTCAGTATTCTGCCTTTTCAGAAACTTCCATAATCACTCTACAACAGTCGTTGAAGTTAAGCTTTGTAGCAACTCTATTACTACCTTTTTAATCAACAACAACAACAAACACCTTATAGTCTTGTTACTTTTGATATCAGTTGTGAGATTACATTCAAGCATAACCCCAGTCCAGATAAACCATAATTGTGTTTCTCTCAAGATGTTCATGTTTGTTTCTTTATAAAAACCTTTGGTCATTTTTTTAGATGTGCATCCTTCAGATAACTTTCAATGGGAAACCAAACCACTGAATACTATTTTTCTCTCCTTGGCCTCTCCAACAACCTGCAGCTCCAGATTTTCTTATTTTTCCTTTTCTTGTTGATTTATCTGCTAACTCTGTTGGGGAACGTAATAATCATGCTGCTTGTAAAGACCAGTCCACATCTTCAGAGTCCTATGTACTTCTTCTTGAGTTACCTCTCTTTCCTTGATGTGTGTTATTCAACTGTCACTGTCCCAAAGATGTTGGAGATCACCATTGCCAAGCAGAAGACCATCTCTGCTGGTGGATGCTTCACTCAGGCATTCTTTATTTTGTTTTCGGCTACTGCTGAAGTTTTTATCCTCTCATCAATGGCTTATGACAGATACTGTGCTATATGTAAACCACTGCATTATGTGGAAATCATGAATGTGGCATTCTGCCGAAAGCTAGTGGCCAGTGCATGGATTATTGGTTTTGTTTATGCACTTGCAAACACATTGCCACTGTTAAGACTACAGTTCTGTGGCTCAAATATCATAAATCATTTCAGTTGTGAGCTCCCTTCCATCCTTTCTCTCTCCTGCAATGCAACTTTCTTGAATAAAATGCTGTTCTTCATTTCTGGGAGCATAGTTGGGCTTGTATCCCTGTTCCTCACTGTGCTGTCTTACATTCATATCATCTCCACCATACTGAGGATAAATTCATCTGAAGGGAGACGTAAAGCTTTCTCTACCTGCAGCTCCCACCTCACTGTAGTCAGTCTCTTCTATGGAACAGGTTACTTCCGATATCTGAGGCCAAGCTCAGCTTCGTCAGTACTTTTGGATGTAATATTGTCCATAGAATACAGCATCCTTACCCCTTTGTTAAATCCTATTATCTACAGCTTGCAGAACAAAGAGGTGAAAGCGGTGCTCAGGAGGATATTGAGATTGAAATCTTGATATTCATTCCCAATTCAAATCAACAGAACAGAGTGTAATGAGAAGATCATGTCCCATTGGTTGTATGACCCCAATCTTTTATTTCATAAACCAGTTTATTCACATGGTTGTCAATAATTTTCCCTTCCATTACACTCCACAAACATTGCAGATTTTAGATTCACACATGCCTAGTTCTCTTTAGCTTTTCTCCATGCATCTGTAAAGCAAATAAACAATCTCATGGAAAAGGTCTACAGGGTTTGCATTCCAGCAGGTAAAGTGGAGCCCATCAACCAGATTCAGTTTAGTAGGGTCTCCTCATTGGTCTGGCTGATTGGGATTGCAAATATGTCAATGGTAATTACGCATTGCCCAGTACATGTCAGTCCACACTACATGATTGATGGGTTATGTTCAGCTTTACTCAGCTGTGGGGATCTATGACTGCTGATTTTTAAGATGAACTATATTTTATAGTTACAGGTAGGTAGACGTGTTGGTCTGTCATAGTCTAAACAAAATAAAAAATAAAAAAAAAATCCTTCCAGTAGCACCTTAGAGACCAACTAAGTTTGTTCTTGGTATGAGCTTTCGTGTGCATGCACACTTCTTCAGATACACAGTATCACAGTGTGCATACACACGAAAGCTCATACCAAGAAGAAACTTAGTTGGTCTCTAAGGTGCTACTGGAAGGAATTTTTTTATTTTTTATTTTTTATTTTATAGAATTTCTTATTTGAATTGGTTTCAGAGAGAGGGTTTTATTATGTCATAGGCAATTTTCTTTTAATCTGTAAGCATGCCTGCCAACTCATTCACTTGCCAAAGTCAGAAGAGCCTATCTTTGGCACTTGAGCAGTAACATCATTGCTCCTGCTCTGAAAAATAGTTATGGGACTTCATTCCCTAGTCCTCCTTCCACTACATGACTGGTCAGCAACATACGCCCTTTTGGCACTAAAATGCATGGGGAAATACACAAACAATTACACAAACAACATTCCTACCAAATTCTTAGCAGCTATATGATCAAAATTTACATCACCTGACTCTAAGGAAACAATTAGGCATTTCAGATAGGCAAATTAGGCCAAATATCTGCAAAACTTTACTGGGCATGGTTTAGTCAGCAGTAGTTTCTCAAAATACACACAAGAGCTACTTTTATTTTTCTAAGAACATTTTCTAACTGCTTGGAGCAGCGAGAAAGCACAGCGCTTGCAACACTCACTGAAACGGCATCTAAAACTGACCTGGAAGTGGTTGTACATTATGGTGGGTAATCCCTTCATTGTGCCCACTAAGGAAGCCCCTCTAAATCTACAAGGGATATTATTGTTCGTATTTTCCACTGACACTATTGCAGAGGGTCACATGATCGGGTGATTTCATTTCTTACCACTGTGTGTGTGAGCGGAAGTCAAGCCGACAAACTTCCGCTCCTTGTTCTCAGTCCAGCAAAGGGCTAGAGAGGATGTGTGAGAAGGAGCTCACTCAAAATGCCATGTTTCTTTTGTTTATTGTGCTGTAAATAATAAAATACTTGATGCCACAATTCCTACATAATTTTGCTTTCGCTGACTCTGCTAATACACTTTATATCATGCACACGTCTCTTGGATGTGCGCTGATGCTTTCTACGGGACTCCGGCAAGAGGCATAGGGGGGGTATGTTTTGTAATAAAGTGTGATGATTTAAATACATTTTGAATGAACTTGAAATTCCAGTTGCTCCAAACAGCTTGAAATTGGGATTGTTGTTGTTGTTGTTGTTATGATGCCTGCTTCTTGGGAGAAAAGCAATGACAAACCTAGACAGCATCTTAAAAAGCAGAGACATCACCTTGCCGACAAAGGTCCGTATAGTTAAAGCTATGGTTTTCCCAGTAGTGATGTATGGAAGTGAGAGCTGGACCATAAAGAAGGCTGATCGCCAAAGAATGGATGCTGTTGAATTATGGTGCTGGGGGGGGGACTCTTGAGAGTCCCATGGACTGCAAGAAGATCAAACCTATCCATTCTTAAGGAAATCAGCCCTGAGTGCTCACTGGAAGGACAGATCCTGAAGCTGAGGCTCCAATACTTTGGCCACCTCATGAGAAGAGAAGACTCCGTGGAAAAGACCCTGATGTTGGGAAAGATGGAGGGCACAAGGAGAAGGGGACGACAGAGGACAAGATGGTTGGACAGTGTTCTCGAAGCTACCAACATGAGTCTGACCAAACTACGGGAGGCAGTGGAAGACAGGAGTGCCTCGCGTGCTCTGGTCCATGGGGTCACGAAGAGTCGGACACGACTAAACAACTAAGCAACAACAACAACAACAACAACAACAAATTATTATTATTATTATTATTATTATTATTATTAAAAAGGGAGAAGGAGAAAGCACGGCCTTCAAACCACCTAGAAAGTTACACACACACACAAAGAGAGAGACAGAGACAAACAGTTAAAGAAATGCAGATTTCACAATAGTTATTTCCTAAAAACCGCAATGTAGACATGGAGCAGAGTGGGCTTTGCTAGTAGGCATATACCAAAATGGACATAAGCAGATTCATTCTGCCCATTCCTGACTGAAAGTTGCAGTTGTTGACAATATGGAGTAGAATATGTGGCCCTGGTTTGTCTCATTGTAAGGCACCTCTATATCTAAAGGAGTCTATTACACCTTTATGTTCAACTGACTTGTAAAACCTATAATAAATAAGTTATTATTATTTTTGCAAGGAAGAACTAATACATTTTCGTTTAATGAAAAAGGCATCCCTGGAGAAAATCAGTTGGCAGGATAAATCTCATGGGATTAATTCCAGAAAAATGAACATGACATCACATCACCACCCTTTCTATACCATCTTGCTCACTTAAAAAATTGTCCAGTACATAGGCAGAATGGACACTGAACAATGCACATAAAAAACTCAGGCTTTTGTAGAGTTGGCAGTGATTTCAATCATTCCCTTTCAGTGGGGACCCTGAAATATTTTCCCTTTCTGTCACAGACGGAAAAACTTTGACCAGCTAGATGTTTTTGGGTCTCCAGATCCCATTCAGCCCCAGATGACAGGGCCAAAGATCATGAACTGAAAACCAGCAACTGGTTCCCCACTCATGATCTAAATGAGCAATATGATAATATGAGTGATCTTTATTTTCTTTGGGGATTTCACCAAGATTTGTTTCAAAGAATGATTTTTTAAAGTAATTGTAAAGTGGATGGAGATCTCTTTGAGATACAGCTCCAGTCAAACCTAAGTGCAGTGGCAGTTGTAGCGTATCTGGATTAGCTATCAGGTAAGTGGCAATCTCTTTCTGATATTTATGAATAGTTTAATTCAGTGGGTTTTATGTGTCGGGCGATCTTAAATAGACAGTAACCAGTACATGCTATCCATTTGCCTGTTTATTCAATATTTTCCTTTAGATTCCAGTGTCTTGTACTTGGAAACACGAAATCTGATTCACAAAGAAGCCGAAGATATTTGCTAGTCCTGTGACAACTCTTTAGTACTCCCAAATGTTTCAGCTGTTTAAAAATTCTATGAATTTGCCTCAAAATGTCACCTTTAAAAAATGAAAAATGTAGACTGTTCTAGTATATAAAAACCAGAAAGGACCAGTGTCTCCTATATTTGCTAAAGAGTTAAAAGCTCAGTGATAGAGCATCTGCTTTGCATGCAGAAAGTCTCAAGTTAATCCCTTGTATTTCCAGGTCAGGCTAGACTTATTCTTTTTAGAAATTCTGGAGAGCCATTGCAAGTCAGTGTAGATAGGACTGAGCTAGATGGACAAATAAAGGACCAGTACCTAACCTAAAATCATGATCAACATATCCATAAATCTGAAAATGCATCTTTTTCATGTATGCCAGCAGAATTGAGATGACATTACTGGTCTTACCAAGTAGACGTGGTTCTCAAAATTGAGATTGAACACTTTCCACATTCAGAGCAGCATGCCTAAGTTTGACCCATGAGGACAAATCTGGAAATGGAAGGGGGCTCACATGTTCTCAGAGTTGCTTCCTTTTTTATAGTAGGGAGATGTACAACAGGTCAAAGTTTTCCAACCACCAAATGTGTGCAAGGAAATCATTTGACTGTTTATAGTCTTGCTTTTCATGCACAAAAACAGCTCTCTATTTTTAAAAACTCCCTCCCTTCCCACATTTAACATTCTGTCTGGAATTTAGAGTTTGGAATTACATGTCCATTGGTCTCCCTTTTCCCTGTCAGATATGTTAAATGCTATGTGTACACAGTTTGTTTTCTCTCCATTCAGGTCAAATAAACCTCACCCCCCAACATTAAACATTAACACGCATATTGACCTCCACCTTAAAAAAGAAAGAAAGAATCTTGAAGTGGTTGCATCCAATTTCCTTTTGTGCAATGCATGTGGAACTGCAAATGTGAAATCTCTACACAAACAATTAGCGCTTGAATCAACAGTCTAGTTCTTGGCTGCATCAAAGCAATCATAACTATGTCCAGATGGAGATAGATCATATTGAATTCAGTGGAGCTTACTCTCAGGTAAGTAGAGTTAAAAATTCAGAAAATACTTCCCCTACATTTATACTTTTATTAATCATTTTTCAGAGCTTTCTACAAATTGAATAAATTCTATTTCTTTTTTAATTTGTACAGATGTTAAGGCTTTTAAATTCATTGAGATGGAAAATCAAACTGCAATTACAGAGTTTATACTCTCAGGACTCTCCAGAGATCCACATCTTCAGGTGTTTCTCTTCTTGGTGTTCCTAACAATTTTTTTGGTAACATTGTTAGGAAATTCTGCAATCATGCTGGTGATCAGAACTGAGTGTAGTCTTCAAACCCCCATGTTCTTCTTTCTTAGTCATTTAGCTTTTGTTGACATCTGCTATTCATCCATCACTGTTCCCAAGATGTTGGAAAACATCACAGCAAAGCAGAAAACGATTTCCTGGGAAGGATGCATTGCACAGATCTTCTTCTTTTTCCAGGTTGCTTGTGCTGAAGTATTCATCCTCTCAGCAATGGCTTATGACCGATACATTGCTATATGTGATCCACTGCATTATACCACAATCATGAAAAAAGAAATCTGCAGGCAACTAGTGGGTGGCTCTTGGGCTATGGGTACCTTCTATGCTGTGTTGAATGTTCCACCTTTGGTGAATTTGCATTTTTGTGGGAACAATATTATTGACCATTACAGCTGTGAGCTTCCTTCAGTCTTGGCCTTGGCTTGTACCCAGACCCTCATAAATTACATTGTTCTTCTTATCACTGTGTTGGTGTTTGGTCTTGGCTCCTTTCTCCTTACCCTCATCTCTTATGTTTACATTATTTCAACCATCGTGAAGATTCGCTCAGCAGAAAGCAGGCGTAAAGCCTTCTCCACTTGCAGCTCTCACCTCATTGTGGTGGGATTGTTTTACATTGCAGCTTTTTTCCGGTACATGAAGCCAAGTTCGGAATCACTCACCTACCTGGACAAATTAGTGTCGGTGCAGTACAGCATCTTAACTCCCATGTTAAACCCTCTCATTTACAGCTTGAAGAACAAGGATATAAAAAATGCTCTGATGAAGAAGTTTGGAAAGTGTAAGTTTATTCAAGAAAATTAGACTCAACTCTAGAAAAGTGTACAGTGTCACAAGCTATCATTTAAAATGGTGTACATGTGAATATATCCACCAAACATCTTAAGGGCTAATGAGGAGAGCAGCTCCCTGTTTTTAAAATATCATACTTCCCTTGATGCTGGAGTTAGACTAAAAGAGACCCCAAAACAAAGCTGAGGCATAAGATTAGGTTGGAAAAGACAGAACTGGAATCAATTTGCTTTCATGGGGGAAAGAGACCAAGGGGACATTTGACTAATGGGGAATATGGAAGGGTTCTTTTTTTCTTAATGGAAATCTGGAGAGAGAAAATGAATGATATGAATTATATAGGAGAAATGGAGTGAAATTTGAGTTCTGTGTTTATGGTTTGGATCCACTGCCTTGCATTTAGCTTCTGTTCTGGTGGACATCTTCTGCCTTCATCTAGTCTAGCACTCTGAATCCAGCCAATGGTCATCCAGCCCAGTGCCTCTTGGAAGCTCAGGTAGAAGGTGAGGAACCTGAACTTTTTCTCCAGCATCCAAGCCATATGCTTAAACTGCCACTGAACGAAAGCATAGGAACGGGGAACCTGATTGGCCACTTGGGCTTGCGGTGATGTAGACAACTCTTGAAGGGCCAGAAGTTCCCTGCTCGTGCATGAGGTTATTAGGAGTGAAGGTGCATTAGATGAAAAAGGAGAGTTTATCCATATATTGCTGAGGAAATGTGTTGGAGGCATGCCTAGCTAGGATTGGTGGGATTTGAAGCTAAGAATGGGCAGATCATTGTAATCAATAAGACTTTCTTATGTGTTCATTCATAAATCCACACTTCCAGGATTTCTGAATTGATCACACCAATGTATCTGAAGCACCATGACCTTGTCTCTCCCACTCACCTTCCCAGTACACAGCAGAAATTGATATTCATAGGCTCTGAAAATAGCTAATATTAACCAATATAGCTAATATTTGTTGTTAGCTTCCACAAGTATTTAAAGTGACCTAACTGAGAAGCAATCCCCGCATCATATAGCAGTGAAATTCCACTAGTTAAGTATGTATTGCTTCAAGACTACAATTTAGTGGTATATTGTCATTAAAATTCATAATGTGAACCTAGTTATAGTATTAGCATTATCGGCCACTAAAATTATTTTTTATAAAACAAAATGCAATTTTGTGCCTGAATGACATATTTGTAACACAGCTGTCATTAGTCTGTATCATTATGTGCTTGTTTGTTTGTTTAAACGGTGCTTAATTGGTGAATGGTAATAGCAATGAGTATATGGGGTCTTCTTTATTACCTTTTAAGGGAGCTATTCCAATCTTGTTTGTTTGTTTTCAAAAGCTGTGCTGGATTTTAATGATTTACATTCTTGCTGGACTCATCTCTTACAATTAACACATCTCAATTAACAGGATGTTCAGGTTTGTTGTTGTTTTAAAATAATTATTGGTTATTTTTTGTAATTATAATTCTATTACTTTTATGTAATATTTGTTTAATGGCTTTTTAAATGATGTGTGCTTTTGTTATGTTATTGTAAACATGTTTGAAAGTGGGATATGATAGTGAACAAATAAATGTGCCTATTCACCAAAACAGTAGTAAAGTGAGATTTAACTTTTGTCAAGCTGAAATCAATGTTGGACCAAGACATTTTGAAATGGAGTTCAAATGCTCCTCACAAGGATAAACATTTTAAAAACTTTTGCTGCATGATTCAATAAACTCCTGCTTGTAATCTATCTCCCTTTCAGAATTTTCACTGATGCCTGTTGTTTCACCCTCCTGAATGGCAGGGTTGCCCTTGGATGAAATGTAAACTCTCATTTACATTTGCCTTAGCTAAATTTCATACAGTTGCACATTATTCATACAGTTGCACATTATATGCTCACACATTATTTTAAACAAGTGTTCAATCAGTGTTCTTGTGTACATGAATAACTGCAGTATCCAAATGCAGTGGTACCTCAGTCTACAAACAGTCCTGTTAACGAACTATTCGGGCAACAAACTCCGCAAAAACAGAAGTACCGGTAGGTGTTCCGGCTAGTGAACTTTGCCTCGGAAACTGAATGGAAGTTGAACAGTGGAAGGGCACCGGTGGCAGGAGGCCTCAGTAGGGAAAGCGCACCTTGATTTAAGAACGCTTTGGTTTAAGAATGGACTTCCGGAATGAATTAAGATCGTAGAACGAGGTACAACTGTATATAGTATGCCAAAACCTCCTTTATCTCATGGACTGTCATGTCAAATTGGGCAACAATATCTCCAGAGGCATCCGAATTGTTGCAGTTTGGAATGTTTCATTGGCCGTCTTGAATGAAATAAACTTAGATGAAGCCTACATCCTTCACTCTATAACAGATAAACAAAAATACGGCAACAATATATTTAGAGGCATTCAAGTTGCCAAAGTTTGGAATCACCGTGCCAAATTGGGTGAAGGCACAGCAAATTGAGTAATTACATACTCATACATATTCAGAGGCACAAGAACCCTAATTCTTTTGGAACCACTGTGCCAAACTGGTCCCAAGCTACCCTCTGCATGTTTATCTATATTTGCCACCATGGCAGAAAAGCTTCTCCCACTAAAACAAAACAGAACAAAACTCACAGGCATTTGCAGGCATGCACTACTGATGAATTTAATTATCCTCTTGGGATGAGTATTTCTATATAAGTTGCTACATTCCACACTGAAAAAATATATCCTCCAGGGTTTGTTATAGCAAGTATAATATAATTGCAAACACTCCATTTGGTCTTAGTGAGCAGGGGAACCATTCTTACTGAAGAAGAAGAAGAAGAAGAAGAAGAAGAAGAAGAAGAAGAAGAAGAAGAGTTTGGATTTGATATCCCGCTTTATCACTACCCGAAGGAGTCTCAAAGCGGCTAATATTCTCCTTTCCCTTCCTCCCCCACAACAAACACTCTTTGAGGTGAGTGGGGCTGAGAGACTTCAGAGAAGTGTGACTAGCCCAAGGTCACCCAGCAGCTGCATGTGGAGGAGCGGAGACGCGAACCCTGTTCACCAGATTATGAGTCTACCGCTCTTAACCACTACACCACACTGGCTCCCTATACTGACACATAGTGTAAAAGGTATTTTTTCCAATTCATTCCTGCCTTTTCAGTCAGGTAATTATATACAAAATTTTGAGTCTCTGGTCTAAGGCAATGTCCTCCAGAAGCTTCTTGCATGTTTCTTGATTTCCTCTTTCTCTCTGTTTTTGCTGATCAGATTAGTTTTTCTTAGGCATTTTAAAAGAAAAAAGAAGAAATGAAAAGAAGAGGTAAGTTTACATATGATTTCATTGTGTTTTAAGGCAGAAATCCTTGCTTATGTGAGAATGAGCAGGAAGGAAAGAAAAAACAGCGTTTGAAATTTCTCACTCAAAAGACATAAATTAGTAGGTAGGAAGTGGAGCCATTACAAGGTAGTTCTCATCATCAGTGCTACCAAATTACAAACATAAGGTTAAAAAAGTAAGAAGTGGTCCCGCAAATGCACATGTGGGTTAAATATGGGTTCCAGGTTTGAAAAGAATGAAGACTACTGTTCTAATCCACTCTTAATAGTAACATGGCATTTATCCCTTTTACATCTCTCTCTCTAATATATTTTAAATTGCAGTGTTTGTTAGGAAGAAGTGTAGCCCTACTGTGCTGATGGTCTAAATTTCAGTTGCCATTAATTTCCTTGCATTTCACTCCATTCTGTGTGAGAAAGTGGCATTTGAAGGAGCACTTCTAAAGGATGACTCATGCACACACTAAATATTGCCATATGATGATTTCTGCATATTCAGAGTGAGCAAACTGCCACAAATGGGAACCTTCAGAAGCAGAAATGAGATGCAATGTGATTGCCTGCTGATTTTATTATTGGCATGCAGAGCTTAAAGGGACAGGAAGTCTGCCAGGGAAAAGGTGGCAACCCTGGATGTTAAATTGCACCAAACAGTCCTTAAGAAATTATTTAGTACAAGAGTTCTCAAAGTGTGGTTCATGAACCACAAGCTTTATTCAAGTTACCCTCAGAATGTCTGTAAAAATGCATTGGTCTGTGAGGAAAAAAGGCTTGTGAGCCACTGATTTACTAAATCAATTCATTTTTTGTTAATCTTCAGCCTTTATGGAAGACAAACAAAACAGAGAAGTCTGTTCCAGCAGACTTTTAGAAACTGGTGAATAAGGTTGAGAAATGTTGAAAGACAGCAACTTCCCAACTGTGTGATCTTGATGATAGCAGCCGCTCTTGTTATCAGACCAGTTAGGTTTAACCAAATAGCCATATTATGGGTTTGAATATGAAATGATGCTCCTAGCATATTGAGGAAATTTTGATACTATTTATTAAAAATGTGTTATTTATTATATAAGAACATCACATTTTCATAAGCTTTCTAACATTGATTACAGGCAAGTAAAAGGCTGAAATGTCATGCATAGCTTACGTGGAAGTATGCCCCACTGAGCCCAGCTGGACTTCATTTCAAGGAAACATGAACTGGATTGGGCTGCAATGGCTGTTGGTTAATTTTGCTGCCTGGTCTATGACCGCAATAACGATTTATTGATTGGTTGGTTGGTTTCAATGATGCAGAAAAATTGAGCATCAACATTGACTTTTCAGTGGAGGTTAAAGCTGCTCAACATAGACTGAATTCAGGTCTTAATTGATATAAATTTTTAGAATTATGGTTCCCATCTCAACAACAGTTCAGATTATTTAGTCTACTATTCAGGAACAATAGAACAACTTTGCTGCATTCATATGTTTGTTTGTTTTTAGCAGATTACATTTTTGTTGGAAAGGAAATGGAAAATCAAACTACTGTGACATATTTTCTTCTTGTGGGATTTTCTTATAGTTTTCCAGTCCGTATTTGCCTCTTCCTAGTGTTTTTACTCATGTATGCAATAACTTTGGTAGGGAACATGATCATCATGGTGGTAATAAAGAAAGACAGTAATCTACAGAGCCCTATGTACCTCTTCCTAAGTCAACTGTCTTTTCTGGATATTTGCTACTCTTCAGTCACGGTGCCTAAGGTTCTGCTGAATTTCTTCCACAGCCAAAGAATTTCTTACAGTACCTGCATCATGCAAATGTTTTTCATCATCCAGACAGGATGCACTGAAATCTTCCTACTTACAGCAATGGCTTATGACCGATATGCTGCCATATGCAAGCCACTTCATTATGTTGAAACTATGAACATACCATTCTGTAAGCTGCTGGTGGGAGGTGCATGGGCAATAGGTTTTGTACATGCATTGATTAATACATTTCCTGTTCTGAAGCTAGTGTTCTGTGGTCCAAACACTATCAGGCATTTCAGCTGTGAACTCCCATCTCTCTTGGCCTTATCTTGCACAGAAACCTTTGTGAATGCGATAACATTCTTAATTACAAGTAGTGCAGTAGTGCTTTCGTCAGTCTTTGTCATGCTGGTGTCATATACCTACATAGTCTCTATGGTCCTGAAGCTTAATTCAGCAGAAGCTAAAAGAAAAACATTCTCCACCTGCAGTTCCCATCTCATTGTTGTCATTTTATTTTATGGCACTGCCTGCTTTAGATATTTGAGGCCGAATTCAGCCTCGTCTGTACTACTGGATGAACTCTTTTCCACCCAATATAGCATTTCAACCCCCATGCTGAACCCCATTATTTACAGTCTGAAAACCAAAGAAGTGAAAGAAGCCATCAAGAAACTGATGGGGTACAAACAAATGATACCTCCTGCTGTATAAAATGGTTAAAAAATAAGAAAATCAAAACAGTTACATATAGCAGACAATGCAAAAATTTGTCATGTGGGTGTAGAATTACTTGTATTTATTGGAATTACCTTTCTGTGGTCATTTAAACTATAATAAAGCAATCCTGATTAATTCTGAATCAATTTCAAAATTATCATTAGTGAAATGAATGGGTTAGGAAAGGAAGGGAAACTCCATGGTGTCCCATAACTTTGGCATATGAGACCCTATTCTGGCTCCTCTTAGAAACATGGCAGGCAAGGACATTTAAGAAATAGCCCCAATATTATGAAAAGTCCTCCCTAGAGAGCTCTCTCAGTCCCCCTTGTCTCTTTCCAGACCAGTGGTTGTAGTGGCTAGATGCACAGGTTGGTATGTCTTGTATATATACTCACACATCCCTCTGCATCATTATCATCCATCCAAGCAAGAGGCATTATCAGAGTTCAAGGACACAAAGTTCGTCTGCCAACAGGCCTGGTGCCTGAAGCCAGCTCCCTGCAGAGCATGCCCTTGGAGATCCTGCCATCTTCTATTCTGTGGACATGACCAAGATAGCAAAGATGTCAGTCACTGAGACAGGAGTGTTAACTTGCTCGGAATGTGGACATGGGAAGCATCTTTGTCTGATACTCTTTGGAAAGACAAGCCAATTCCATTGGGTTAGGTAACAGGAGTGAACATTTCTGTAATGTGCAAAAAGAAAGGCTCACAGTTTCATCAAGTTTTTCTTCAAAGATGCTCAAATGATAGCCCAAATTCCAAGGAGCCCAAGATGAGAATAAGATCATTCTGGCTGGAATATTCCTTTAAACTCTTATCATGTCTGATGGAGGACACAATGTCTGTGAATGTGTGTAGATGCTAGCCTATTGTATGAAGGCAATATATACATTCATTTCTTCACCCACTTTTGCCTTTGGTTCTTCCAACCACTGCCATTTCGCACAACCACTGCCATTTGTGGGTGGGGATCGTTTGGATAGCCACAACACCCGATTGGTAGGTCCCTCGATGCTAGGAGCAATCTGGCCAATGGGACGCAAGGAAAGGGCATTGAGGGACCTATTTAAACCCATGCAGGTGCGCCTGAGCTTCCTCTTGGGGCTGCTGCATCGGAATACCCGCCCACCTCTCCCTATATTTAGGGCTAGCGCCTGACCTTGCTATGCCGTCATATGTCGCCTGTCGTTGGTGCAGGGGCACGGCAGGAATTTTCCCCACTTGGCTGATTGGTTGTTGCCACTTGGGTTTCGCCTGCCGTGTAGCAAATCATCACAACTTGTAAGGTTGCGGATAGGCTCTGGTTCAAATGATAGGGGTGGCAGAATGGTCTCGCCACTCCTATGCGAGGGGTATTCTGGTAAAGGAATCCAGGGACTCAATGGTTTGGCAAACCCTGAGAGCGGGTTGTGCCCGTGCCTGAGTCTGGGGGACATCAGGGTGGCTGACTGCCATTCCTGCCTTCATCTGTCCCTGGTGTTCACCCTTGGCTGACCTATGATAGAGCTCTGGGTCAGCGCTGCCTGCAAGGGTGCAGGGAGCTAGTCAAACCAGAGCCTATGCAACAACTCACTTGATTGTAATCAATAAAGTTTTGGCCTAAATTCTGCCAAAAACCAAACCAAATATCTGAGTCATGTGTGAATTTATTTCTAGGGAATGGTTAAAAGGTCTAAACACGCAAATGCTCCTTTGGCTTTAAAGACCCTCCTGTACCACTGAACCTGTATATGTCTGTAGGGAGACAAAGGTAGTGTTTGCTGAGTACCAGAAAGGCAGGATTGATACTAAGGAAGATGGCAGCCAGTGTCACCCCTGGAAAGGTGGTGTAAAGGAAGAAGTGAGGCAAAAGAGGGCTGAGGCACAGCACCATTCCCCCCATTTTCAAAAAACAACAAAACATAAATATCCATACACAGTCAAGTCAGCTTCAATATTCTAAGAACTGTCCATTTTGATCAAAAATAACATCACTCACATGAGGGGCAGTTTTCAGTGTTGTACCCCCATATTCATTGAATATGATCCCCCATGAAATGTACAAACAAGGCCAATTTGGTAGTGATTTTTAAAGGTACCCTCAACATTTTTATTTCTATTTGCTTTTTAATAATTTCATTAAGGGGTCGTGTATTAATGAAGCTTGTTTTGTTACAGAGGTGCAAATGCAATTATAGATTTTAAATTGTTTATTATCAGTGCAGTAGAAACCCAAGGTCCACTGGGATGAAAGAGTTTGGATCTGGCTGATCTTGGGTTTTCTTGGCAGAGCCGTGGTTATGGCAGCAAAAGTCCCTCACCAGTCTCAGCCAGGGGTCAGTCATCAGAACTTCCACCAGAAGGGGTATTCTGGGGATGTGGCAGGGTGGGATGGAATAAGGGGAGACTTATAGAATAGAATAGAATAGAATAGAATAGAATAGAATAGAATAGAATATATTTTATTGTCATTGTCCCCTTTGGGACAATATACCTATTTCAAACTGCTTTCAGCTTGGTGCATGACCCAGCAGCTGGGCAGTTCATAGCTGGCAAAATTCATCCTGAACGACATTTGGAATAGTGATAACCTACAGCAGCCTAAGTTACACTGGCTTTCTACAGTTAGGATTGCTCTGTACTGTATATATTCTACTGGTAAGGTAAAGGTAAAGAGACCCCTGACCGTTAGGTCCAGTCATGAACGACTCTGGGGTTGCGGCACTCATCTCGCTTTATTGGCTGAGGGAGCCAGCGTACAGCTTCTGGGTCATGTGGCCAGCATGACTAAGCCGGTTCTGGCGAAACAGAGCAGTGCACAGAAACTCCATTTACCTTCCTGCTAGAGTGGTACCTATTTATCTACTTGCACTTTGATGTGCTTTCAAACTGCTAGGTTGGCAGGAGCAGGGACTGAGCAACAGGAGCTCACCCCGCTGCAGGGATTTGAACCGCCGACCTTCTGATCAGCAAGCCCTAGGCTCTGTAGTTTAGACCACAGCACGACCTGCGTCCCTTAAAGTAAAGGGACCCCTGACCGTTAGGTCCAGTCGCGAACGACTCTGGGGTTGCTGCGCTCATCCCACTTTATTGACCGAGAGAGCCAGTGTACAGCTTCCGGGTCATGTGGCCAGCATATTCTACTGGTAGAACTTTAATATTACTCATCACCTGCAATATACTGTTTTTGAGTGGAAACATTTCACCCATTTACCTACAAATAATCAAATGTACACACACGTACCCAAAATAAACCACCCCAAAATCAAGAACCAGAGCTCTGAATATAATACTGCAATTCTGCTGGAGAAAAAGAGTAAAATGTTCTTGCTTAACTCACGAGTTGAGGAATACTTTTCTGAGAGCTGCTTTGACATCCTTATTTCTTAAAGTGTAGACTATAGGATTCAGAGTTGGCGTAACCAGTGTGTATAGGGCAGCAACTACCTTGTCTCGCTCAAAGGAGTAGCTGGAGGCTGGTCGTATGTAAGTATAGATGACGGTCGAGTAATATAAGGACACAACAATGAGATGTGATGAGCAAGTGGAGAAAGCCTTCTTCTTCCCTTCAGAGGTCCTGATGTTTAAGATTGCCTTAACAATGAAACAGTAAGATAAGCATGTTATTAGGAAGTCCCCCATAGCAAGAAAGATATCTGCTGTGAAGACCCAGACTTCATTGATTTTTACTGGGCTGCAGGAGAGAGCCAGAAGTGGAGGAATCTCACAGAAGAAGTGATTGATACCATTGGGGCCACAGAAAGTGAGCCGCATAATCAGTCCAGTGTGAACCCATGAGTTTGTAATGGCGATAATGATCACCATTGTGGAGAGTGCTACACATACTGTCTTGTTCATCATGATGCTATAGCGCAAGGGATGGCATATAGCTACATAGCGATCATAAGCCATGACAGTGAAGAGCACCATCTCAGCTCCCAAACACCATGTGAAGGAATAGAGCTGGGCTATGCAACCAGAATAGGAGATTCTCTTGCTAAAAGTTGCTATGTTTGTCAGCATCTTGGGAATGATGGTGGAAGTGCAGACTATATCCACCACAGCCAAATGGAACAGGAAGAAATACATGGGTGTGTGAAGTTTGGGATAAGAAAAGATGGCAGCAATGATTGCTGCATTTCCGATCAAGGCAACTATATAAATGGAAAGGAAGAGAATGAAGAGGAAGATCTGCAGCTTGGGATGCTCAGAGAGGCCCATCATCATGAATGCGGTCACACAGCTCCTGTTCCTTACTGCAACTTGGCCACATGATCTGTTGATGCAAAAGAATGTCCATGATAGCTTCTCTATAACATGAATCAACAACTATGAAAAACAAGTGTAGTTAAAGTAATGGTTTATATCATTAGACAGTTGCTTTCATCCTTCTTTTCTAACATTTATTTCACTTCCTTTAAAGCTAACTGTTATATTGGAGCATCTATATTAAAATTTTGGCACTGCTGTTTTTTAAGCTCACATTTATTATTAAGAATTCTAGCCACATGGAATGGCTAGAAAGCACAACAGCTATCATAAACATTATTGTGATATATCACCAAATAGTAACATTTCTATAAATCACAATATATTTTAGTGATGTGCTGAAAGTACTAAGACAAACGATTGTTTCTTGTGAAAAGACCAAAAGGTAATATATTTACATGTCATCGAAGAACTGCTTTTCCATGCTTGTGTTCTCTTACTACTTAGGTTACCGGTAGTTCTGTTACCATAGAACACAGATAATGCTACAACGCTCTCAGTGGGCGAGAACATGCCAAGATGAATGTGTAGAATGATATATAGGTGACTACAGGGAGAACAATTCTCAAAGCAACTCCTTATTGGACCCTAAAGGAACAATTAAATTTTTAGTTTGTTTATGAAATGACATCACACAAATCCCTCCTTTCTCTTCAATTTATCATAAAATTTCCTTGTTAAATTATATTTTATTGCAATAAGGATAACAACCCCTCTGAAGATTCATCAGAACATTGCATCATTTCATCCCTGGTGTTCCCCAATCAGAGCAAATGAAATGAATGCAGCTCCTGGGATTGGCCTACTCCCAATACTTTGCTCACATTCTCCCCCCACCCCACTCCACCCCATATCACCATAACAAGTCTCTGATTGTGGTGTCTGGCCTGTTCTACATGGCTAATGTAACATTAGAAAAGTTTTTGTGGCACATTTTATTTTCTTATCATAATGTACTACAAATTTTGAAAAATGGTTTTCTGTTCTCAATAGATTAGATAATATCTCTCAAAATATTATCATCAAACTCAGCACGAGAGTTCCTGAGGTGGGGCCTGTGGTCTTCATCAATATTTGGATGCCAGGTGCCACTTAGAATCAAGATGGTGGACCAAAGGTGCCAACTTCCAAGGGAGAATGGGGGGCTGATGTCACCGAGTGTGTGATGTCAGGATGTTGGGAGTAGCCAGGACGGAGCCAAACACAGTGGCAGTGTATTGGCAGTGCGGCTTCAATGGCCATGACTCCTCCTCCTGCTGCTGCCACAGCCACCAGCCGGGGGCTGCTTTCCTGTTTCTTCCTCTCCAGCAGCAGTAGGGGGAGAAGGAGCTAGCTGTGCCACACTTGGCTCTGTGCTTTTCCTCCTCTGCCCCCTTTAAACATGGGGGAGGCAAAAGGGCGCGGTCCTTAGGAGATGGCACTCCTGTGATAGAACGCATGACTTGGGTATGACTTCACATGATTTGGGGCATGCAACGTCCAAAACAAGTAAATTTTGATGCCACTGAAGATATTGTTCCCCATCTGGTAGAACTTCACCAAATTTGATATATACGTGTCAGGGGTGCCAACTTGAATAAAATAGGGGGGCAGCAGGTAAGCCCTATCCTGCATAATTGATCACAAGACACAGCACACACACACACACACACACACACACACACACACCATTTGGATGGCAATGCCCATCATGTTTGGGGGGACCTAGCCAGCCCCCTCAAATATTTTATTGGGGGGTTGAAGGGAGCTTGTCCCCTAGGTGTTGGTTCATATGATACACATACAGCCCCCAAACTCACAAATTTCTTTTAATTTCCAGCACCAGGAACTCCCCCCCAGTAGTGAATAAGCCAGACATCCTGTTTTCTATAAAAATAATACCACCAAAGTAGTTGAAGGTCCAGGCATCATGCTCCATAACCCCCAACCCCCAGAAAAATAAAAGACAACTAAGTCTGGTTTAGATTGAAACAGGCCACAACTTTATTGAATACTTCCGGCCTACCCACTGGAAATGATGCGTAGGTCAACCCAGGCGTGGATTCCTAAAACTTACATGAAATAGTTGGATCCCCGCAGGGACTGTTGTCTGGAGGAGTACCATCAGCCTTGGCCCCGCCTGGGCACACAGACATGACCACTCCCTTCAGATCTCTTTATCAGGATACCCCAATGTTTGGAGGGGCAGGTAGAGACTACAACCTCCCCTCCATCCAAGACAAAGGATTGTCCCAATGCCCCAACCGCCCTGATACTTCCTTCAGTGTCTGCCAACCAAATTCCGTTACCTGTGGAGAAAAGGTGCATGCCATCAGGCCTAAACAGAGTCTCTTCTGAGAATGTAATACTGTGGTGCTGGATCACCCAGACACTCGATTGCAATATGCAGCACCTAACTGCATGGCTAGCCCTTTTCCAAGCGCGATTGATTCCCACTGGGTCTGGATTGCACCACCAGCGTCTTTCAAGCATATCGGACCAGCCAAGGCATAAGCCAGGCAGCCTGTTTTCTATAAAAATAGAACCACCAAAGTTGTAGTAGTAAAAACAAGAATAAGAACAACAACGGTATAATTTCCTTCCTCCCTTCATCCATTCATTCATCAAAATGGGGGCTAGATGAACCTGCCTTTGGCTAGGTATTTTAAAAATAAACCTGTAATAAGTCAATTTATAAATTAATGCTATAACCATTGATAAGATCTTTGAAGGGCAATATAAATTTTGAGATTTCTCTCTTTGCGGATGGAGAGAAAACCAATCACACCTGTTGCTTCTCTATGTCAGAGCTTTGGTGTCAGAGAGTGAAAAAAAGAGGTGTGCTGGGAGAGGCTGTCAATACACAGAATCTAAAAATTTTCCACTCTCCTGATCTGTCGTTGAAACTATGACAGTAGAGGTAGTGTAGCTTATTTCCATCCCAGAGATATATACCGGTAACTCTCCAAAACAAGGACTAAGTGAGCCTGGGCTGTAGATGTGATGGTTTGACTAAATTTCATTTCCCCTTCCTCAGAGTATTATTATTGCTCTGTTAGTTACATCATGTTCCTTTTGCCTTCTCCCCGCACCCCCACCCCAATACTCTATAGTACCTTGGAATGCACTGGGGTTTAAACGTATTAATGAACACCTATCAATTCAAATGGGGGATAGATATGGGACAAGAGATCCCACTAGATACTTGGTGTGTTTGAAAGCATATCTTGAAGCAAAACATCTACAAAGTAATATTTAGATGGCACTTAATTCCTCCTAGAATTAATCTTATATATATAGGGACCAAGCCATGTATGGTAAAGGTTAAAAGCAAGAAGTGATATTATATTATTGCAGATATTACTATTGTGCAGTTTGAAGTGAAAACTGACCCCTATTGGAAATGAAAATTGACTCCTTTTGGAAATGAAGCATTGTCAACATTGAATTTTGAATCATAAGTGTATTTGAAAAATGGGCTAAACGTTGACATCAATAGAATGACTAGAACAAATCGTCATCATCTTCCAGGTGCCTCAGAGTTCCTTCTCCCAGTGACACCATCACTTCAATTAAAGTAAGATTTAAAGGTAGCTGATAGCTTTCCTGGAAAAGCCTCTCTACAATGAGATCAAAGCAGTTCAGACATCCAACTAATAGGAGGCAATTGGCTCCAAGTTATAAAATACCAGCAACGATACAAAAGAGCAAATAGGGATGAAGGTAAATATTCATCTTACTTAAGGGTTTCTTCATCATGTTAATTGGTTAATTATTAAAGGATAATAAATGACTTGTGTTTTGCCAAACCCCATTTAAAGGGTTTGTAATATGTGGCTTGACATATTATTTCACATAGCATTTTGCAAGCAATGCTTTTTCACACAATCACTTAAATCTCTGAACTCTAACTTCTTGCACAAAAAATGTCAACCCATTTTCAGATACTCACATATATCTATATTTAAGGGCTTTGAAACAGCCCAGTTCGATCTGAATGAGAATATAAAAGTGGATATTTCTGGCTGAGTTATGATGACTGTATGTACGTGTCTTTAAAAGAAGGACACAGAAGATTTGAATATAACTATTTTCTGATTAACCAACTCCTAGAGAAGAATTTGAATTATGGAAAACTTTCAAAAACTGGTTGAACGATTTAGGCAGCCTATTGTTACTAATGTTGATATTTACCAACCGAGGATGAATATAAAGATGAAATTGGGTTATTTAGGCCTTATTTATTTATTATTTATTTCAAGGCTTGGCAGTCCATAAGAAGCTATGGCTAATATTAAGACAATTTGGATTATAAAGATCAACTAACAAGTTATTTAGGCCATAGTAGATGCTGCTCTTTAATCAAAAGATAGCCAATTTAATAATGAATGAAAGCCATGAGACTCAAAAGAGGTTCTGATTTTTTTGTGATCTCAAATGAAAGAACAATTGCATTACAAATATTTGCCAACTGAAGAAAGAAATTGCCAAATCTCTTGTGTGAGTGAGAGAGGGAGAAAGTGAATGGGAAAACTAAGTTTCTATCTGGATAACCAAGTTAACACAATTTGCCTGTCTAGGTTATCAGCATCAGAGATATTGACATGAAAAACCAGTCTACTGCTATGGAGTTTACGCTGGTCAGCCTAAGCAGCTCCCTAGAACTACAGACTCTTCTCTTTTGGGTATTTACATCTATCTATGCTACTGCTTTGGCTGGAAACTTCCTGCTCATCTTCACCATATGCAGTTGCAGAAAACTCCACACACCCATGTACTTCCTACTCATCAACCTGTCCTTAGTGAACGTGTTTTCCATCTCAGTTACAACTCCTAAATTGCTCCAGACTCTTTGGACTCACACAAAGACCATCTCCTTTTATGGCTGTATCACACAGGTGTATCTATTCATATGGGCTTTAGGAACAGAGATTTTTCTTCTCTCATTCATGGCTTTTGACCGCTACGTTGCTATCTGCAATCCTTTGCAGTACACAGTCATTATGAGGAAGGAAGTGTGTTTTGGCATAGCAAGTGGAGTATGGGTTGCTGGAATGGGCAATTCTGCCATTCACACTGTACTTGTGCTGCAACTGTCCTTCTGCAATTCCAACATCATCAATCACTTCTTCTGTGATCTTCCTCCACTTTTAGAGCTCTCAAGCTCTGACACCAGCCTGAACGAGACTATGGCTTTGGTGGCAGATGTGATATTTGGGATTGGAAGTTGTGGGTTAACCTTAATATCCTATTTGTTTATTATGAGAGCTATATTTAGGATTCGTTCCACTGAAGGGAAAAAGAAGGCTTTCTCTACATGTTCCTCACATCTCATTGTAGTCAGTTTTTACTTTTTCTCAATCATATACACATATATCCGGCCATCCTCTGACTACTCCCCAGACAAAGACAAATTTGTTTCTCTCCTTTATACAGTGGTACCCCCTGTTGTTAATCCCCTTATATATTCACTAAGAAACAAAGATTTTAAAGAAGCACTCAAGACATTTCGTGGAAGAAGCAGGCTGCTTCCAATACTCCAAGAATGAACTCTAGATCCTTTTAGAGCAGCATACTTAAAAATATGTGAACTGAAAGAAAAGGTTGACAACATATGATGTTGCTGGATCTCTTCAAATTATCCAGTTAGCAATGAATATTAGGAGCACTTTGTGAGTTTGTGAGTTGTAAGCCTTTTAAAGCACATAGTTGTAATTTTTAATAATAATGATGATGCAATGTACAATTGTGTATGGATTTAGGAGTAAAGACTAGAACCACTGTAATTTTCTGCAATTCAATAAAAATATTATTATTGAAAAATGGCAGCCAGTTGAAAGTTAATTTTGAATTATATTTAGCCTCTGAACCCAGGATGATCATACCTAACTTGAACATATTGTTCCTTAACCTGACAGTGACCTTGTTAAATGTGACAATTGAACTGAACTGAAATGAACTGAAATGATATTCAAACTGAACTGAAGTGGAACAAAAACCAAAGGATTAATGGTTTATCCCAAACTACTGAAATAGAGAGTATGGACTGAAGGGGGAATTCTATTCAGTTTGCATGTAAAGTTCAATCTACCTAATCTGAACTTTCCTAAACAACATGCAACCCAAAACACAACCATAATATGGAGAAATATGCATATACTAGATAAAGAGTGCATTAAATGCATATATTTCTGAACATAGCATACAAAATGTACCGGTATTATATTAGAGATTTGTTGTTGTTTTTTTGCAAAAAAAGAGAGAGTGTGTGTAATAGGAAAGAAATGCTTTCAAACATGTATAGCAGGAGTAATCCACAGTAAAAGGTTGACAATTTTACATAAAGACTTTTTTAAAGACAAATGTGGAGAGCTGATTTTAGGACTGGAAAAATGGGAAACCCAAAACTACAGATTAATCCTTTCATATTAGACATGGGTGTGTGGCAAGTTCACCCTCTGCTAAAGGGCAGGAGCTGTGGGGACAGAAAAGAACTAACAACAACAACAACGTTTAACTTGCATTTTCAACTATTGGTTTAACACAGAAATCAGTGCCATGCCCTCCAGGTTTTGTTAGGATGCGGGTGGTGCTGTGGTATAAACCACTGAGCCACTTGGGCTTGCCGATCGGAAGGTCGGTGGTTCGAATCCCTGCAACGGAGTGAGCTCCTGTTGCTCTGTCCCAGCTCCTGCCAACATAGCAGTTTGAAAGCACACCAGTGCAAGTAGATAAATAGGTACTCTGTGGCAGGAAGGTAAACAGTGTTTCTGTGCACTCTGGTTTCTGTCACGGTGTTCCATTGTGCCAGAAGCGGTTTAGTCCTGCTGGCCACATGCCCCAGAAAGCTGTCTGTGGACAAACACCGGCTCCCTCGGCCTGAAGCAAGATGAGTGCCGCAACCCCATAGTCGCCTTTGACTGGATTTAACCCTCCAGGGGTCCTTTACCTTTTACCTTTACCTTTTAACACATAAATCAGTGTTATGCCCTCCAGGTTTTGGTGGAGTCCAATTCCCAGTCATGATAGCCAATGGTAACAGAATATGGGAGGGAGCTATACTCCAAAGACAACTGAAGGCAAAACATGAGCTGTTCTAGTTTTAACAACAAATTGTCAGGAATGAGCCAGCTCCGAGCAAATGTTTGCAGCCAACAGCAGAAAGCAGCCAGGAACAGAGAGGCTTAGATGATAGGCAGGGGAGAGCTGGGGAGCTGCAGACTTCAGCTCTTCCTGACCATGACAGGCTGGCTGATAAGGCAGTAGCTGAGAGCAGGCTAGAACACAGCCAAAGCTCACAGGAAGCACAAAATGGTGCAAACAAACTCAGAGACAGCCTCTCTGAAAAGGAAGAGGTTGGAGCTGATCCAATAAGTCCACACAGTCAGCAAATGGGAGGGCTGCTAGACAGGAAGCAAAAGAAGACACATAAGGTGAGATAGTTCAATATATTCTGTAGACACTGGAAGGAGTCTTCAGAAGAGTCATCTTGAGTAATGATTCCAGAGGCTTTGTTAGAGCCATCCGGAGCTATCTGTTTGTTTGTTTTGCAATAAATCCTCCTTTTTAAATTACCTACACTTACTGTGTTTTCAAGCTCGGAACCTGGACTCCTGACACAAATGAATTTTGTTTTCATTCTTATATTCCTTTGTCTTGAAAATAAGAATGTTTAGGGGTGCACAAAATAGTATGCACAAAATATAATGCTGCAACTGCAAAACAGCATACAAATTCATTCACCAAAATACTTTCCTTGACATGCACATATTTTAAATATAGTTGTTTATTTCATTCATATATTACAAGTGTATATATAATATGTCACCTTTACCTTATAATATGTCCAGGCAAAGATTTTTTGGTAGTGTTCATAGAAAAACCCAATTATATTAGGGTTGCATCATCTCACAAAAACAATAACTTTATTTTTAGAACATGCAGTGTTTGGTTTAGAGGTTCTTTCCAATGCTCTTCGGCGATGTCAGCTAATCATCAATTTAATGTTTGTAGAAATAGTAGTGGCATGATTCATCGAAGGTTAAGCACACTCATATTAATTCAAATTCAGTGGGAATGTGAATTTTTTCCTCAGGTATCTAAAAGTTGAATGATAGGAAGTGAATTTGGCAAGTGTGCTAAACACAAATGATGCAAATGTACATGTGAATTTACTTTGGCAACAGAATTAATCATCATCATCTCCCTGATGATGCCTCAAATGTCTTTCTCCCAGTGGCACCATCTCGTCACTTAAAGAAATATTTACCACTGGTTACTAGCTTTGTCTGGATAGTGTGCCTACGATGATATCAAACTAGTTATTATCAGACATCAGGTTGATAGGAGGATATTGACTCTACATTATAAGAAGGGGAAATAAATGAACAAATGAATAATAGGAACAAACAAACAAATGCAAAAACATATGAAGGTAAATATTTGATTTCATCTGTTTCCTCTGAACCTAAATCGGCTTCATAAAATTGGGAGCATGAAAAACCCCAAGGTACATGCTCCTGCTCCAAAACGTTTCAGCTAGAGTCAAAGAATATATGTACAAAGTAGTGCTCCAATGTAATACAAATGACAGAGATTATTGCTAGCAGTGTTCTTTTTTAAAATTCCTGCATCTTTCCTAATCAGTGGCCCTCTTTTGCGTTTTTTTTTGGGGGGGTGCAGGGGGAAGTATTACTTTAGTAATGTTCAAAGTCAATGAGACAATTTTCTGAGTATAGTGCAAGGGATAACATTTTCTGAGATGTCAGACTGGCTTCCCACAATCTTAAAAATGACTAGTGAAGTCAAATAAGGGCCAATTTTCTCCTTTTGGAGAGAAAAGAGGAGAGAAAGAAGGATGGTGTATGTATAAATTTAGACCATTAATTCTACTTAATATAATTTATCTGTTTAGGACACCAGTGCCACGGTTATTGAAATGAAGAACCAGTCGGTTACTATGGAATTTATACTGCTTGGTCTGATCAGCTCCCCAGAACTCCAGAGTTTTCTCTTTGGGTTATTCACATTCATCTATGCTATTGCTTTAGGCAGTAATTTCCTCCTAATCTTTACCATATGCTCTTGCCGAAAACTCCACTCTCCCATGTATTTCCTGCTTGTTAACCTCTCCTTAGTGAACGTGTTTTCCATCTCTGTTACAATTCCTAAATTGCTTCAGAATCTTTGGACCCGTGCGAATAGCATCTCCTTTTATGGCTGCATCACACAGGTGTATCTATTCATATGGGCTTTGGGTACAGAGCTTTTCCTTCTGTCATTTATGGCTTTTGACCGCTATGCTGCTATCTGCCATCCTCTGCAGTACACAGTCATTATGAGGAAGGAAGTATGTGTTGGAATAGCAAGTGGAGTGTGGGTTGCTGGAATGGTCAACTCTGCTGTTCACGCTGGACTCATGCTGAAGCTCTCTTTTTGCAGCTCTAACATCATCAACCATTTCTTCTGTGATGTCCCCCCACTTTTAAAGCTCTCCTGCTCTGACACCAGTCTGAATGAGACTATGGCTTTTGCGGCAGATGTGATTTTTGGGATTTGTAGCTGTGGGTTGACCCTAGCATCATACTCATTTATCGTAAGAAGTATCCTCAGAATTCATTCCACTGAAGGGAAGAAAAAGGCTTTCTCCACATGTTCCTCACATCTCATTGTAGTCAGTTTTTACTTCTCCTCAGTCATCTACACATATATCAGGCCCACCTCTGACTACTCTCTAGACCGAGACAAATTTGTTTCTCTCCTTTATACAGTGGTAACCCCAGTTGTTAATCCAGTCATATATTCACTGAGAAACAAAGATTTCAAAGAGGCATTCAAGACAATTACTGCAAGAGGAAGGCTGCTTCAAATTCCTCAAGGTTGATTGATCTACAAACATTTATTATAAATACTATTGGAAAACTGGAAACAGTAAACTGTTTGATTACTTTATGTGCAGTCAAATATGCTTCAGTTCTTCAGGACTCGATTGAGGAACATATGATTCAGGCTTTCATGATTCTCTCTCTAATAGATAATAGATTTCATTAAAAATACATAAAAGTTAACACTAAAATCTTCCTTTTCACCACTAGAATGGTTTTTGAAGAGGAAACGATGTGATTTCATAGATAGAGGAGTCTTTCATAAGTGCTTTAACAGGCAATGGTATTATTGTAGGAATTGGTTTTTCCTTAATGTCATAGCTAAAAGCCTGTAGCTATATTTATCGTGTTCCTTCGCAAGTATGGGGCCTTTAAATGCTCTCAGGCACCAACCTGCTAGATTTTGTTCATCATTCTTTCTTGTCATACAACCTTATCTCTCACCAGATTGAAGAATAATCTTCCTTTTTTGCAAACAGAAGGTTATTGAGAAGCCTGAGCGAGTGGAAGCTTAATCCTAAACATGATTTCCCGCATCCTTCCCACCACTGTTTCCAAGCCCACATGCCCTTCCTTATTCACACGTTATGGAGAAACTGAGTTGAGTGTCATCAACATAGTGACAGTATGATAGTATTTTGACACACAACACTTAACTGCTGTTTTAGGAGGCCTCGTATCAATGTTAAATAGTACTGGAGATAAAAATTGTGCCCTGCTGGGGCAGACAGGATGAACATCAAAGCCTTGAAGAATGTGCACCCCTCTCACCACGTTCAGCAAAAGTGGGGGTGTTCTGGCATGTGGCATTGTCTCTTGTCTTCCCTGCACCTTGCTGAGGTAATAGTGATGGGGTGGGATGCAGCAACAGGCTGGGCAGGAGGTGGCTCCTGGTGGATTGCCCAATCAGGAGAGGAAGGAAGCCAAGCTATTTGAGCAGTTCCCCCCCACACACACACAAATTGTCCCCTCTTCTTTCAGCACCCTCCTTCCCTCTCTTTGTAGTACAAGCTTTGCTAGTTGCCTGTTTGAGTGTTGAGTAGTAGTTCTGGGTGAAGGCCCTGATTGATTTTGGGACTCCTCTCCCCCACCTCTTTCCTACTGTTATGCATGGAGTTCATGGGATCGGTTTAATTGGCCTTTCCAGGCAGGAAATATAAGATCTTGAGGGGAAATAACGGCACTCTGTGGGAATCTTACATTGTTTTGTCCTTTAGGACCCTGCAGGGCCATTTAAGCTTGGCATGCACACCTGGGTGAAAACTGAGCCCATAGGTCCATGATGCACATAACAGGTTCAGGTTGGAGAAAGGATTCATTCCAATCTTTTGTGATGAGGCCAATGATGGTAATTGCACTCTAGACCCAGAGAGGGGAGGGAGTTATCCCTTTTGTTTTAGGGAAATTTATTTCAATGGGTTGTTTTTGCAGATCCTCTTTAATGTTTTATTTTGAATAAATGTGACCAATTTTCACCATAGTCTGGCTCATGAGTCTTTTTCCAGGGTGTGATGGCAAAGAAAAAAAAATACCAAAAGCTTCAAGAAAGCATATTTCAGTATATGCATATATACATTGAGATGAGGTGCATATGCTTTGTGTGCTTATGAACAATAATACATTAGCTATATGTGTTGTTTCTGGGTTTTCTTTAATTCTTCAACTAACATATAAATAAAACAATAGAACAATGTACTTAGGGAGAAGCGGAGGTCTATCACAATTCCCTCAGGCTCACAGCAACCAAGATAGAAGTTAGGGACACACACACACACACACACACACACACACACACACACACACACTATAAGACACACTTTTTTCCTCCTAAAAAGTAAGGGGAAATGTCTGTGTGTCTTATGAAGCGAATGCTGTGCAGAGGAGGGACAGACGGGAGCCATGGCTCCCGTCTGTCCCTCCTCCGCCGCTCGCTTTAAAGCAGCAAAGCGGGAAAGGAGCCACTTACACGGGCGTAAAGCAAGCACAGCAGGAGCTGTGTAATCCCTCCGCCCCAGCGCTTGGCCACCCCATTGGGATGGGCGCGCACGCTCACGCCACCCCCTTGGGACGATACTCACGTGGGCAGAGGGATTCTACATTATAAATACAAGGATGATAAAGCAGAAAAGACTAGCATATAGGTAGTAAAATATTCCAAGGAGGATGGAAACAGAGCAGCAGAGAGACATTTTGGGCCACCTCCAACTGAAAAAAATGGTAAGAGAGTGGAGGAAACAGGAGGATTAGCTGCAAAAAGCAGACAAAAGTAAGCACACTTTTCGTGGAAACGCTGCAAAGTGGCCACAGTTGGATGTGGCCATGAAAGAATGGATCACAAATCACTGGAATAATGGCTTCTCAGTCTCTACAAAAATGATAATATATGAAGCCAAACACATTGCTGTAGAGAAAGGCATTCATGATTTTACTTTATCACCATCATGGTGCTACAGATTTATGAGGTGATGTGGCCTTGCTAGCGCACCAAAACTAGAATTGCACAAAAAATGCCAGAAGAATATGAATCTAAGATTCTCTCTTTTCATAAATTTGTAGTTGATGCTAGGAAGAGAAATGGGTTTGAAATTGGCCAGATTGGGAATATGGATGAAGTCCCGCTAACCTTTGATGTGCCATCTAATAGGACTGTTGATCTGAAAGGTGCCAAAACTATTGCCATGAAAAATTCCGGACATGAGAAAACCCATTACACGGTTGTGCTGTCTTGCTGTGCAGACAGCACCAAATTGCCACCCATGTTAATTTTCAAAAGAAAAACATTTCCAAAAGAAGTGATTCCAAGAGGAGTTGTTGTACATGTTCATGAGAAAGGATGGATGGACGAAAATGGAATTAGAGTATGGGTTGAAAAAGTGTGGTCCAAACTTCCTGGAGGGCTTTTGAAAAAACCTGCACATATTAGTGAAACTACAAAAAAGTGCTTTAAAGAAGTGAAGACTCATCTAGCTCTAATTCCTGGAGGTCTTAGCAGCCAGTTGCAACCTCTCAACATTTCCATCAACAAGCCATTTAAGGTCTTTATGCGAGAAGAGTGGACAAATGGATGGCTGCTGGTAATCATGATCTGACACCTACTGGACGAATGAACAGGCCCACTATCACTCAAGTTTGTGAATGGGTAAAAACATCATGGCACTCGGTGAAGGGGGAAATCATTGTATAGTCATTCAAAAAAAGTGGCATTAGCAATGCTTTGGATAGAAACGAAGATGGTATCTTATATGAAGAAGATAGTGAAGAAAGTGATGTCAGTGATTGTGAGCAACTGAGCTTCATAAATTCTGACTCTAGCACTGATGAGTTCTTGGGGTTCACAGAAGACTAGAAGAGTACTTGAACCTTAAAGTCTCTCTTCATTTGTTAATGACAGTGATGATGGTTCTTAATGCCACTGTTGACTGCTGTTCACTTTACATGGTTGAAATATTATTCTGATATACCGGTTGTTTGCTAAATAGTTTAGTACAACATTTGATTCAGATTTTTTTTTTCTTGTTTTCCTCCTCTAAAAACTAGATGCGTCTTATGCTCAGGTCTTATGGAGCGAAAAATATAGTAATTGGCAGCTAGTGCAGTCAGGTCAGGATTGGTGTAATATACTCAAACTGTCTTGCCCCAGTGACCAACATGGCCACCAAATTCTGTACCAGCTGAAGTTTCTGAACCATCTTCAGAGTTCCTAACCTAGAGGTTACAAGAGCATAGATGAAGTTAGGCTATCCCTGTCCAGATAGCGACACAGCTGTAGTTATGGTTCTCATGAAATCTCAAATGTCTTTTGTTTTTCCCAATGGCATCCACACCCTATTTAAGGAAGTACGGTATGTGGAGCCCAATTATACATGGTTCTACTTTTGTCAGATGAGCATCAAGGTAATACAATATTGGCTTGCCTAGAAATACATCTAAAGGATATTAGTAAATCTTTCCAGCCATTAAATATAGTGAACATGAACACTGATGCATTACAAGAAAAGACTGTGAAACATTTCTTCAGAAAAAAATGGAATTGAGGTGAGGGTTTGGTCTTTCCTTCTTTGTTTTAGATAGGTTTTGGTTAATTTGGTTGAATTATTCTGATAGCAAATTCTATAGTTATAATGTAATAAATATAATGTGTTGCCCATCTTTCTTATCTCGAGTCTTCTTGGGTGTGTTGGCAAAACAGGCTATGTAATCATTAACAAAAAGTCAGACCAGAAAAGGGTAAAGTTGTAACTAAGGATGGGGGCATCTGTCAGTTGCAGTTTCTCATCTCTCTAGTCTTAAGTTCAGTTCTCCACATTTCTACATCAGTTTGCTTAAAACAACAAAACAACTCCTAATGAAAATTTATCATGTATGTGAGAATTTATCAAAATATACATTGTTGTTGTTTAGTCATTTAGTCATGTCCGACTCTTCGTGACCCCATGGACTAGAGCACGCCAGGCACTCCTGTCTTCCACTGCCTCCCACAGTTTGGTCAGACTCATGTTGGTAGCTTCAAGAACACTGTCCAATCATCTCCTCCTCTGTCGTCCCCTTCTTCTTGTGCCCTCAATCTTTCCCACCAGGGTCTTTTCCAGGGAGTCTTCTCTTCTCATGAGGTAGCCAAAGTATTGGAGCCTCAGCTTCAGGATCTGTCCTTCCAGTGAGCACTCAGGGCTGATTTCCTTAAGAATAGATAAGTTTGATCTTATTGGAGTCCATGGGACTCTCAAGTCTCCTCCAGCACCATATACATTATTCTACACAATTTCCCTAATATATGTATTTTGAAAACAATTTCCTTTCAAGTAGGGATATTTTTTTGTATATTTTCACAAATATATTCATTTGTATGTACACTATATCCCAATGTATGGATTTTTATACACATCACTTGGATGCAGAATTTCACTGCAAAATCTGGAAAGTGTGAATTTTGAAGAATGGCTGTGTTTTGGTTTGTTTCAGGAAGTGCAAATTAGATAGACTCACCTTTAAATATGAATTGAATTGATTTTCTTCCAAATCCTAGTTGCAATTTAATTTTTTTTCACAACAACATATATACAGTAACTGCTCACAAGTAGCCAGAAATCACATTAGGACCAGCTG